>OY728161.1:1639245439-1640445439 GCA_963277665.1 Viscum album
TAAATGAAAAAATTACAAAACACATCTTACCTCAAATCAAAGCACACATAACTGAATTAATTAGTATATCTTTACATTGTTTTAATAGTTCACTACATCAACTAGAAACTCCTTCCTTTATCATTTACTTAAATGTATTTTATATTAAAGTTTAATCCTATTGAATTGTTTATGAAAAAAATTACTTATATAAATTATTTTTACAGAATCGACAGAAGTTGGATGTATGAAACCGATCGGATCTCAAGAGATTTTCAAAACAATTTGGAGAGCTTTATAGATTTTTAATATCACAATGCTTCAGATAGTGGTCGCAAACACTGCCCATGTTCCAATTGTGTTGGTAGACATTGGTTGAGCCGGGAAGAAGTCAGCTAGCACATAACCAAAAATGGTTTTTAAGTAAACTACATTGTGTGGTATCACAATGGGGATAAAATGAAATCTCAAATTGGTGATGATCAAAATGAAAGTACTGGAATGGAGAATTTGTTAGATGATCAGTTTCCATTTATTCTTCATCATGAAAATGAAAGGATTTCGACTCAAGAAGACATCGATATGAGGACAGCTGATGCATCTAGTGAAAATGATGATATTGATAGTGTGAAAAAATTGAATGATGCTGCCAGGACTCGAGTATATCGACAATGCGATAAAATGAAAAAACTGAAATTTTTAATCCGATTATTTCATGGGAAAACTATGTATGGGATTTATAATACAGAAATCGATTACATTCTTACCCTCTTAAAGGATTTACTTCCAGATGATGCAAATATTCCCTGAAACCACTATATGGCATGGAAGTTAGTTGAGGAACTTCGATTTTCAAGAAAAAAAAATCAAGCTTTCCCAAAAGATTGTAGTTTATTCTGGGAGGAAACCGCTGAACGAAATGATTATATAAAATGTGGCACATCCCGCTGGAAGTCTAAATCTGATGGAACACCATCCCGCATTCCAAAAAAAAGTAATGTGGCACTTTCCATTGATCCCCAGACTCCAGAATCTTTTTATGTCTGATAAATATCAATAAAAATGAGATGGCATGATACTGAGAGAAATAATACTAATGATAAGATGGTTCATTCTGTAGATAAATTTGCATGGCAGATATTTGATGCTTGATATCCTGATTTTGTAGCTGACCTGCGTAATGTGAGGTTGGGTCTTTCCTGTGATGGTTTTAATCTGTTTGGGAAGATGTTTACTTCGCACCAAACATGTCCAATTTTTATACAAATTTATAATCTTCCCCCATGGTTGTGTATGAAAAAACCTTTCCCTTTCATGAGTATACTCATATATAGTCCTTCTGATCTCGGCGTTGATATTGATGTATACATGAAACCTTTAATAAAATAGTTGAAACTTCTTTAGGATGTTGGTGTGCACACATATGATGCATGTTCGAAAGACATATTTTAGTTACGTGATGTGCTTATGTGGATGATCAATGATTTTCCAGCTTATGCAATGATGTCTGGATGGAGCACGAAGGGAAAACTGTCATGTACAGTTTGTATGAAGAATACGTGATCCATAAGACTGAAACATCATTGTAGTTTCAGTTTTTTGGGACATCGATGATTCTTGACAAAGGATCATCCATATAGTTTGAATCGTCGAAGATTTGATAATACCATAGAGGCCGATGATCCACCTCAGCGTATGTCTGGAACTGATGTGCTTAATGAATTGAAAGATTTCCGTTTTTCATTCGGGAAGGGTCAAATGAAATTTGGAAAGAGAAACAATGTTTCCACTGAAACCTGTTACAATTGGAGGAAGAGGAGTATCTTTTTTAATTTGCCTTATTGTTCAACCAATTTGTTACATCATTGCTTAGACGTAATACATATTGAAATGAATATATGTGAAATGTTGCTTTTGGTTCTTCTAAATTTCTAGGGGAATACAAAAGATGATTTACGATCTCGGCGTGACATGGTGGATTGGGGCACTAGACCAGAATTGCATCCTATGTGTATCAGTGAAAATAAATGGAAACTTCTATGTGCTTATTTTGTGATGACACCTACAGAAAAAAACAATTTCTGGAAGTATTAGAGACTATTAGAGTTCCTGATGTCTATTCAAGAAGCATATCTAAACGGGTCAATAGAAGAGAGTTGAAGCTAAAATCTTTGAAGTCTCATGATTATCACGTCTACTGCATGAGTTGCTTCTAATAGGAATCCGTCATATTTTTTCCAATAATGTAAGGGTGGCTATTTTTCGGTTGTTCCATTTGTTTAGATATCTTTTTGCGAAGAAGTTTTCCAAGTCTTTCGTGAAAAAAATGTTGACAGGTGCCCCATTAATTTTGTGTGAGTTGGAGAAAATATTTCCTCCATCATTTTTCACATGCATGATGCATCAGACTATCTATATTCCCACTGAAATACTTCTTGGAGGACCTGTTTCTTTTCATTGGATGTATCCAACTGAAAGAAATATATTCACATTGATGTCTTATGTCCGAAACAGAAATCATCCCAAAGGTTCTATCGTGAACGGTTACCTGGCTCAAGAATGTATCGATTTCGGCTCGATGTATTTGTCTGATCTTACTACAAGATTGAACAAACCAATGAGAAATGAAGAATACAGTTTTCCATCTCTTCCTCAAACAGGAGGAATTCCTTGATCATATACAATGAATACATTAAGCCATGAAAAGCGGGAGATTTCACATCACACAGTTTTTTTCAATAGTGATTTGTTCGATGACTATATCAGGTAACTAAATTGATTATGTATATCTTACATATATATCTGTTAAAATATTCATATTTTTTATCTACAGGGAACATAAAACAATGATAAATAAGAAGCATCGTTCTTTATCTTTGAGAAGGATAGAGACATTTCATAGCAAAGAGTTTTTAGCTTGGTTAAAATTGAAGGTAAAAATATTACTATTTAAATTAATTATTTCAATATACAAATAAGTTTAACATTCATTTATATTGCAGCTACTGAGTTTGTCTGCTGAATCTGTCTCTGAGGAAATATGAGCTTTGGCTTTTGGTCCTAATACCGTGTTTCGTGACTGTAAATCAATTGTTATCAATGGGTACAAATTTATTGTCACTGAATGAGAAAAGAACCTGAGAACACAACATGATGGTGTTATGGTTACTTCCACAACAGATTGTTATGCCAGTGCATCATTTATTAGTCCACGATTTGAAAATTTGGGTTATTATGGAGTCATTGAGAAAATAATAATATTGGATTATTTCTCTCATGGACGAGTCACAATGATGAAATGTCATTGGTTTGATTCTATGATGAGACATGGCACATTTATTGATGATTTTGGATTTTGAGTAATTAATATGACTCACACTCTTGCTACAGATGAACTATATGTGTTGGAATCAATGGCTAAACATGTGTTTTATGTCAAAGACCAACTTCGACCTGAATTTGGTGTCATAGTTGAAGTAATTCCAAGGCATATTTTTGATGATGGTGATGATGGAATTGACAATGTCCCTATTTCCATTGGAACCAATCCATTTATTTCTTTTGATGACTCCAATAGCTCAATTGTCAGAGTTGATTGTGAACCTGAAGTTGTGGTTGAAAATATATAGAATCATTCATCCATGTTCTGAATTTTTTTTACCTCAAGATGGGGTTTTAAGGTTGGTAATATTAAAATTGATTTAGTATTGATCACAAATATGTTTTAGCTGACTTGACCGTTATGTGAATTTTCAATGTTGATTGGTTTCTGTTTTATTTGAATTGCATTTTCTAATTTGGAATTGCACTGTATTCAAACTTAGTCAAACAATATTTCTAACTTGGTGAACATTACAACTTGTATGATTTATTAAATTCATTCATGCTCTTCTAAAACAAGTGCTTGATAAATTATCAATGAATCCCCCTATTCCCTCATATATTTAGTTTTTTTACACATTATTTTCCTCTTTCTAAATAATTATATATTTTTTTCAAAAGCATGAAATGCATCCAATTGAAGAGAGAAGAATGAATAAAATGATGGAGAACAATCATCGGATGGCGGAGATGGGAGTTCCACCATTACTGCCTACATTGAGTACATTATTTCAAATATATATATATATATATATATTTAAAGAACATATAATTTCATGTGATTAATTTTTTTGTAAACATTTTTGTAGGATCCACCTATACGTCAACAGTTATTCGACGAGGAGCCTAGTACTGGTCTTAGTACTCAGGCCGGTGGTACGAGGAGGGTTCGTACCAGAGGTGGACGACCAGCTTCTCGTGCCCGACTAGATCCTGCCCCTCCCACTGACATGTCATCCTTCCCACATTCTGATCCTGGTGTGTCATTAGGGACACACGGGATATTTAGGCCTCCCATGTTTTCACTACCTTCTACATCTTCTGGCCCATTATTTTCACATCCCATGATGATTCCCACTCTCTAGTCAGCATCCAGTCATACTGTTGTTCCATATTCTTTTCCCTCTACTTCTATCTCTCTGAGCTTCTATATTCCATCGTCTTCGAATCCTGTTCCACCACAGGGTGTTCCATCAGTTTTTGTGGATCCGGCGGTGCTCAGTGATCAGACCGGCATAGGTATATTTATAGAACCCTAACAAATTTTTATAGAAATATTTTTTTTTATTATAACATATTTTGATAAAATATTTGGTTTTCTTTCACGACAGATAAATCTACTGACAGGAGGCATGGGCAGGGGTGTACATGCATGAATTCAGTGTGGAACCGCCACACACAGGTTATGGTGGATTATAATGAAGACAACCAAATGGTTGAGAAAACAGGGCAGCAATGTCGGAGTTTTTTGGCGACGCTTTCCAAATACTCCAACATCATTCCTGTCAGCCAGCTGTCATGGAGACATTTTCCACAATAGGTCAAAGATAGAGCTTGGGAAGAGATATGGGTAAATGAATATTTTCTATTTAATGCCTTGAATTATTTTTGTATTTATATGAATTAATATTTTGATTTCAGATTCGATTTAATTTTTCCGATGGTGGGGGTGCATGAACAGAATGTGTAAAGGATTTAGGTGAGCTTTGGAGAGACTAAAAGCATGATTTTTATATTGGTTGGGTTGCTAGAGTTGGCATTGAGTTAGAGGCGGTACCATTGGTGGATGATTTTCCTATAGAGAAGTATCATCAGATGATTACTCATTGGACGAGTACCCAGTTTAAGGTATGAATAACATTTGAGGTATTTAAATAATAACATTCATGTTTTTCATTAATACTATCTGTTGAATTTTCGAATTTTATTTAGGAATCATCTGAAAAAAATAAAATGAACATTGATGAAAAAAATACCTCCACACACTGGGACACACTACGATGCCTGATCATGAGAGGAAGCATGTATGACAATTGTTTATAAGTTTTCATTACGACTTAAAAATTCTTTTGTTTCCTCAATTATTTAATAGTATGTTAAATTTTTCATATAACATTAGTTTTCAATGTCATTGTAGAGGAAAATATAAAATATTGAAGGATGTGTGCCTCGAGAAAAACTGTTTTGCTCGAGTAGATGGAAAAAGGATGGATGTGCCGTCAACGAAGCGACTCAGCAGCAGATTGTACATTTTAATCTGTTTATTTTATATTTTAATATCTATTTTGCAACTTAATGATATATTTATATTTTTAACAGGCTTCTTTAGAGGCCATCAATGCCGAAGAACCATACAATTTTGGGCCAACAAATCACTTACATCAGGTGTTGGGAGAGGAGCATCCTAGAAGAGTACACTATCGACCTAGGATAGACCCGACGAGGTATTGGCCCTCCTCAGGTATGAGCTATAGTGCCAACGAGATGCAGTAAGTTAGGGCACAGGTAGAACAGGCTGAGAAAAGGGCCATAGAGACAGCAGAACAGTCTGCTAGGGCAAACAGTGCGTTTAGTAAATTTATTGATGTTCTACGTCCAACACTTCCAGTAGAGTTCAGCCCATATTTTTATGAGAATATGTCATCGATACGTTCTATATATGGTGCACCAGGTGGAAGTTCTAGTGGTGGTCAGGACGATGTGAAACGTGAAGATTATGATGGTGAGGAGTCTGATTCGGAAGAGGAGGGAGAGGAGGCGGGCGAGGCGGGTGTCGAGGGCGAGGAGGAGGGCGAGGGAAAGGAGGAGGGTGAGGGCAAGGAGGATGAGGATGATTATGGGGATGAGGATGAGGGTGATGATGATGGTGATGATGGTGACTGTGATGTGGGACAAGTTGATCCATTACATTTTTGACTGATATTACTGAGATTTGATATTTAATCTAATCTAGTTGTTTGTTTTATCTAGACTCGTACTATAGTATTAGATTTGAGTTATTTTTATATATTATCTGTTTTTATAGATGTTTTTGACATTTATTGGTTGTGTGTTTGGGAACCCCCTCCTTCCTGGACCTTAGACAACCCCCCACCCTCCTCCCTGGAGCCCGAACAGACCCACCAGACAGCCCCCCAGGAAGCCCCATGGACAGCCCCCCCACCCTTTTCCTTGGACCCCGGACAACCCCCTGAAAACCCCCCAGATAGCCCCCCAAACAGCCCCTCAGAACGCCCCCCCCACCCCCACCCTCCTCCCTGGACCCCAGACAGCTCCCCGGACAGCCCCCCAGACAGCCCCCCGAACAGCCCCCGGACAGCCCCCCAACCGCTTCCTTGGACCCCGGACAACCCCCCGAACACCCCCAGACATCGCTCAGACAGCCCCCTAAACAGCCCATTGGACAGCCCCCCCACCCTCCTCCCTGGACTCCGAACAACCCCCCGGACAGCCCCCAGCCTCTTCCTTGGACCCCGAAGAACCCCCCGAACACCCCCGAACAGCCCCCGGACAGCCCCCCACCCTCCTCCCTAGACCCCGGACAGCCCCCAGATAGCCCCCCAGATAGCCCCCCACCCTCCTCCTTGGTCCCCGGACAGCCCCCCGGACACCCACCAGATAGCCCCCCGAACAGCCCCGCCGGACAGCCCCCCCCACCCTCTTTTATTTCATTTAATACTAAAAAATCTATAATATATATTTTATTTATTTTCATCATGATAATCAATGTAAATCACATTTACACATCTAATCAATATCATAGATTCTTGGTATGTTATAAAAGAGATGTATTCATTGGGTATTACATTATTACATCCGAAATGTTTAATAGCATGATAAAATAAAATCTAATCCATACTAAGAATGATACAAAAATATTTTATATAAATTTACACAAGATTTTATGTAAATACCATTCCACTAATAGACACATGAAGATTCTCATAAAATGGATAACATTTTAAGTACATATGGAAAACTGACCAAACGCATTCGGTTTCCGTTGACACTTTAGAGGAATGATCCATGTGTCATATGCGACATGAAAAAATCAACCCCGCCTTAATCCGAGGCGTGGTGTGGCCACCACTACTCAAAGTGTCTACCTTTTGTTTCAATAGGACGTCATTTTAATTGAAAAACATCAACTGGAATACGGAAAACCGACCAAATGCATTCAGATTGTGTTGATAATTTATCACAATGATCCATGGGTCATATGTGACGGTTACGAGTCAACCCCACCTCAATCCGAGGCGCGGTGTAGCCTCCACCACTCAATTTGTCTGTCTTTTGTTTCAAAAGGATGTCATTTTATGTGAAAAACATCAATCGGCATACGAAAAACCAACCAAACGCATTTGGATTGTGTCAATACATTAGAACAACAATCCATGGGTCATATGTGACATGTGCGAGTCAACCCCGCCATAATCTGAGGTACTGTGTGGCCGTAATCACTCTAAGTGGCTGTCTTTTATTTAAAATGGACAACATTTTAAGTACATATAGAAAACCGACCAAACGCATTCAGATTGTGTCAATACTTTATAAAAACGATCCATGGGCCATATGTGATGTGTACAAGTCAACCCTTTCTCAATTCGAGGCGTGGTGTGGCCGACACCACACAAAGTGTCTGCCTTTTATTTCAAAAGGACGTTATTTTAATTGAAAAAAATCAACTGGCATACGGAAAACCGACAAACGCATTCGGATTGTGTTGATACTTTAGAACAACGATCCATGTGTCATATGTGACGTGTACGAGTCAACACCACCTCAATCCGAGGTGCGGTGTGGCTGCCACCACAGAATGTGTATGTCTTTTGTTTCAAAAGGATGTCATTTTATGCGAAAAATATCAACTGGCATATAGAAAAGAAAATAAACGCATTCAGATTGTGTCAATAATTTAGCACAACTATCCATGGGACATTTGTGAAGTGTACGAGTCCACCCCGCCTTAATCTGAGGCACGGTGTGGCCGGAATAACTCTAAGTGGCTCTCTATTGTTGAAAATGGACAACATTTTAAATACATAGGGAAAACCGACCAAACACATTCGGATTGTGTCCATACATTTTCACAACGATCCATGGGTCATATTTGACGTGTAGGAGTCAACCCCGCCTCAATATGAGGCACTGTGTGGCCGCCACCACTCAAAGTGTCTACCTTTTGTTTCAAAAGGACTTCATTTTAATTGAAAAACATCAACTGGCATACGGAAAACCGACAAACGCATTCAGATTGTGACGATACTTTAGCACAACGATCCATGAGTCATATGTGACGTGTACGAGTCAACCCCACCTCAATCCAAGGCACGGTGTGTCCGCCACCACTCAAAGTGTCTGTCTTTTGTTTCAAAAGGACATCATTTTAAGTGAAAAATATCAACTGGCATACGAAAAAGTGACCAAACGCATTCGTATTGTGTCTAAATTTTAGCACAACGATCCATGGGTCATATGTGATGTGTACGAGTCAACCCCGCCTAAATTTGAGGCATGGTGTGACCAGAATCACTCTAAGTGTCTCTCTTTGGTTTAAAATGGACAACATTTTAAGTACATACGGAAAACCAACCAAACGCATTCGTATTGTGTCGATACATTATCACAATGATCCATGGGTCATATCTGACGTGTACTAGTCAACCCCGGCTCAATCCGAGGCGCGGTGTGGCTGCCACCACTCAAAGTGTCTGCATATTGTTTCAAAAGGACATCATTTTAATTGAAAAACATCAAATGGCATATAGATAACTGATAAAATCATTTGTATTGTGTCGATACTTTAGAACAACGATCTATGGGTCATATGTGACATGTACGAGTCAACCCCACCTCAATCCGAGGCATGGTGTGGCCGACAACACTCAAAGTGTCTGCATTTTGATTCAAAAGGACGTCATTTTAATTGAAAAACATCAATTGGCATACGGAAAACTGACCAAACGCATGAGGATTATGTCGATACATTAGAACAATGTTCCATGGGTCATATGTGACGTGTACGAGTCAACCCCACCTCAATCCATGGCGCGGTGTGGCCACCACCACTCAAAGTGTCTGTCTTTGGTTTCAAAAGGACGTCATTTTAAGTGAAAAACATCAACTGGCATACGAAAAACTGACCAAATGAATTCAGATTGTGTCAATAATTTAGCACAACGATCCATGGGTCATATGTGACGTGTACAAGTCAATCCCATCTTAATCGGAGGCACGGTGTGGCCAGAATCACTCCAAGTGGCTCTCTTTTGTTTAAAATGGACATCATTTTAAGTACATATGGAAAACTGACCAACCGCATTCGGTTTCTGTTGAAACATTAGAAGAATGATTCTTGGGTCAAATGTGACGCGTATGAATCAACCCTTCCTCAATATGAGACGCGTTGTGGTCGGCACCACTCAAATTTTTTGACTTTTGTTTCAAAAGGAAGTCATTTTAATTGAAAAACATCAACTGACATACGGAAAACTGACCAAACGCATTCATATTGTGTCAATAATTTAGAAAAATGATCCATGGGTCATATGTGACTTGTACGAGTCAACCCCGCCTCAATCTGAGGCATGGTGTGGCCGCCACCACTAAAAGTTTCTGTCTTTTGTTTCAAAAGGACGCCATTTTAAGTGAAAAACATCAACTGGCATTTAGAAAACCAACCAAATGAATTCAATTTGTGTCGATACTTTAGAACAACGATCCATGGGTCATATGTCATGTGTAAGAGTCAACCACGCTTCAGTCTGAGGCGCGGTGTGGCCACCACCACTCAAAGTGTCTGTCTTTTGTTTCAAAAGGACGTTATTTTAAGTGAAAAATATCAACTGGCATACGTAAAAGTGTTCAAACGCATTCGGATTGTGTCTTTAATTTATCACAACGATCCATGGGTCATATGAGATGTGTAAGAGTCAACCCCGCGTTAATCTGAGGCACGGTGTGGCCAGAATCACTCTAAGTGTCTCTCTTTTGATTAAAATGGACAACATTTTAAGTACATACGGAAAACCGACCAAACACATTCGGTTTCCATTGAAACTTTAGGAGAAAGATTCATGGGTCATATGTGACATGTACGAATCAACATAGCCTCTATTGGAGATGCGGTGTGGCCGGCACCAGTCATAGTGTCTGCCTTTTGTTTCAAAAGGACGTCATTTTAATTGAAAAACATCAACTGGAAAATGGAAAACCAACCAAACGCATTCGGATTGTGTCGATGATTTAGCACAACAATCCAGGGGTCATATGTGACGTGTATGAGTCATCCCCACCTCAATCCGAGGTGTGGTGTGGCCGCCATGACTCAAAGTGTCTATCTTTTGTTTGAAAAGGACGTCATTTTAAGTGAAAAACATCAACTGGCATACGGAAAACTGACCAAACACATTCGGATTGTGTCAATACATTAGCACAACGATCCATGGGTCATATGTGATGTGTGCGAGTCAAACCCGCCTTAATTGGAGGCACGGTGTGGCTAGAATCACTCTAAGTGGCTCTATTTTGTTTAAAATGGACAACATATTAAGTACATACGGAAAACTGACCAAATGCATTAAATTTCCATTGAAACTTTAGGAGAATGATTCATGGGTCATATGTGACATGTAAGAATCAACCCTGCCTCAATCTGAGACATGGTGTGGCCGACACCACTCTAAGTGCATGCCTTTTTTTTCAAAAGGACGTCATTTTAATTAAATAACAATAACTGACATACGGAAAACCGACCAAACGCATTCCGATTTTTTCGATACATTATCAAAACGATTCATAGGTCATATGTGACGTGTACGAGTCAACCCTGCATCAATCTGAGGCGCGGTGTGGCCGCCACCACTCAAAGTTTCTATCTTTTTTTTCAAAAGGACGTCATTGTAAGTGAAAAACATCAACTAACATGCGAAAAACTGACCAAATGCATTTTGATTGTGTCTATACTTTAGAAAAACGATCCATGGGTCATATGTGACGTGTACGAGTCAACCCCTCCTTAATCAGAGGCACGGTGTGACCGGAATCACTCTAAGGGTCTCTATTTTGTTTAAAATGGATAACATTTTAAGTACATACGGAAAACCAGCCAAACGCATTTGGATTCCTTTGAAACTTTAGGAGAACGATCCATGGGTTATATGTGACGTTTACGAATCAAACCCGCCTCAATATAAGATGCGGTGTGGCCGGAACCACTCAAAGTGTCTGCCATTTGTTTCAAAAAGACGTCATTTTAATTGAAAAACATCAACTGGCATACGGAAAACCGACCAAACGCATTCAGATTGTGTCGATACATTAGCACAACGATCCATGGGTCATATGTGACGTGTAAGAGTAAACCCCGCATCAATCCGAGGCGCGGTGTGGTCGGTAGCACTCCACGTGTATGTATTTTGTTTAAAATCGACATCATTTCAGGTACAAATATATGGTATACAAAAAACCGATCAAATTATGAATTGACTTCCGGATTCAACATATAATTTTCATCTAAATTTAAAATTTAATTCTAAATTAATTATGTATGTTTATAATTATGTTATGAATTATAATTTAATAATGTATGTTTATAGTTCAAGCATTATATGTTAAATGTGTATGAATTTGTTCTCTATATGTAAGTGTTAGTCGGTTATTGCAAGTACAATAATTTTATATTTATGTGTTAGTTTATTACAGGTACAATAATTGGATTGAAAATGAGAGGGAAACCACAAAGTGAGACATGGTGGGAAAATTGCAGAGCTAATGGGGAAATTGCAGAGCTGCTGTGCAATTTTCCCCAGCATAGGCTATGCCAATGGTTTGAAACCATTGGCATAGCATGTATGGGTTTCGTTTTACCAACGGTTCATAGAACCGTTGGTAAAACACTTCTCCCAACTGTTTAGAAATTGTTGAGAAAGAGGACACCTTGGGTTTTTCCCAACGGTTTGGACAAACCGCTGGGAAAAACTTGGTAATTTTCTCCACTCTATCCCAACGGTTGGAAACCGTTGGGAAAAAGCTTTCCCAATGGTTTTCTAGAACCATTGAGTTAAGGTAATTTTTCTCCACCCTATCCCAATAGTTCATTGTAAACTGTTGGGAAAAACTTTCCCAATGGCTTACTTCCCTACAGTTTGCAGAACCGATGGTATAACATATACCAACAAGTCTGCAGCCTTTCCCAACAGTTCTATACCATTGAGAAATCCTGTATTTCAAGTTGTGTATAAATGGATTTACTTTTATGACAATGGGTATAATGTTTTCCCCATCTCGTCAAAGCATACGACATCTACGATACTTGAGGAGTGTCACACGCACCTGAACTTGGAGTATTCCGACAATAATGTTGTAGATGACCCATGCTCGTACAATTGTGACATGATCGAGGTTGTGTCATACCGTCCTACTTGATGTCTGATGTAGGGCCACACTGAAAACATCCTGGCATGATTTAGGGCTTTGTAGGAAGATTCACTGATCCTACCGTCAGATTAGGTGCCACACCCCCACCCTGGGAATAAGTGTCCCTCCTCCACATGAACCCAACTTTAGAGTTCCCACTATTCCCCATGGGTACCACCATGGTTCCTCCTCTTGGAGCTCCCAACATAATCCACTCATCCACCGATTCTCGATTCACCAACTCTATGTAATCATCAATACACAGCACACCTATTTTTGAACGGATCTCATGACATGACCCACTTCGAAGATCCATGCCTTCAACGATGTGCTACCCGCCACCTCAGGTGAAAACCGCAATGAACTCATAAACATATATGCATACTCTATCATAGACATATGCTCTTTCTTTAGACTGAAGAAATTGGTTATTCACTGAATTCAGAACATTTTTTGGTAGAATTGTTTATTAATCAATTTCTCAAATACTTTCTACATCTTACCCTGGTCCGTCACCACTTGGACTACAAACTCCCACCATTGAAGAGCAATATCCTATAGCTTATGCGTTGTTGGCCTTAATTTAAAGTCTACCAGCATCCCCTATAATTCAACAATTCTGTTCATTCTCGACTGCCACACCTCTGCCCTTTCCAGGTCTGAATCACCCCTAAAGACGGGTGGATCCTACCTTGGAAACTGAGCTGCATAATCAACATGCTTTGGCTCTTCCATTCTATTCACACTTCCCATGGCTTGGAAATCATGCACTATGCTCTGTACTAGCTGTTGGTTCACCTAGGGGTCAGGTGAAACCAAGTTATCATCATCCACTTCCGGATGGCCTTTACGATGCCTACCCGATGCCATTTCTATAAACTGAAAACAAACAACCATGAGTCTCAATTCCATAGACATCGTTAATTCCCATTTGAAATTTCATTACAAAAAAATATCACAACAAGGCTTTCCACCTTTTTCACACTTTCCATGTTTCATCATTTTTGAAAATCAAACCATTTTCAAAATACCTCCAGTTTCAATGATTCAAATCCTTCCATTTTGAAACAAAATTCAGATTTTTCAGAATCCACACATTCATATCACAATTTAAGTCATTATACCCCAATGAAATATGGAACCTAGGGGGAAGTCATTTCTACCATGCATGTGATTCTCATCTCATTGGCTACACCCACGATAATGAGATATCCAATGCCTATAAGTGTTTCCAAAACACATATGTACCCAACTCCCTTGTAACATGAAGTTCAACATAAAAGGGTTAGCTACGTACTTTTATACTATACATTCTATGTTATGACATTCCTACGCCTTTCTACCATCCCGACTCAAGGAATATACTGCCACGAATGTCAACTCCAAATCTGAGAATCAACTCCAAAGGACTGAACAAGTTGATACCACCTGTAACACCTCCCCCTACCTCATTGGCTTGTGGAGGTGGTGAGGGTTAGATGGCCTTAAGCGATGTTCCCAAGGTGCCAAAGGCTGGAAATAAATGTCGAGAGCTTCGAGAACAAATTGGGGAACAATTTTCCCGTAATACAAAACCATCCAAACCATGTACTATCAACCACTATATGATTCATGTCAATCAAAACATTCAAACATGTATTACCAAAATAAAACCAAGTTGTTCCACAATACAACCCAAAACCAATACAACCAATACCATATCAGTGTAATATGTTTAAGGCTGAACAAAATACCCAAAATAAGACAAGACACACTCCATGTCTTCACACCAAGCTCCATGCTCCATGCTCTACCCAGAAATCATGATGCACCACTAAGGGAGGGTGATGCCTTACCTTTTCCCACGTCATGATACACAACATCTGCAAGGACACCAACGTGAAAAATTAGGGGTTGAGTACAACTACTCAGTAATATTTCTCCAAATGACATCCCTACACATGCCACTAGGATAAAACCATTAGAAAGTTTATATAAAACAGTTTATATAAAACAATCAGTAGTGCATCCATTACCATAATCCAAACACACCCTTACCAAGACATTTCACACAAACCATGTAAACCCAGGGAAAGCCAAACAATCATGCCTTAATCCAAACATTCCACACAAGGAATCCAAATCAACAATGCCAAGAAAGGATGCAAATTCAACCATTTCACTTTTCTACAACAAATTCCATCTATGCAAAGCAACACACAACAAAGCAACCTTAATGGGGGGACGTCTCTCCCAACACATTCACCCCATCTTCAGGTAGTAGAACTTCCCACACACCACGTGACAACCTAAAACGTTGGGAATTCCCACCCATATCATTCAAATTTTATAGTGAGACTTCCCGCCCACTTCCACACAACCAAAAAAAGACATAACCAAGCATGTAACCCTCCAAGGACACAACAATACGCAATTCACCATTTCCTGTACATGTCAATACACATTAATAAATCAAACAATTATTAAAAACACTCTTCAATAATTTTCCATACCAATCCGCATTTCAATAAAAACCCTTTTATTTAAACCATTTTCTCAAATCAACATAATCAAATGAACAAAACAACTAATTTTGAAATCCCAATTTAAAATCACATCACGAGCATTTCTCCACAAGCCCTTTTTCCCAAAAATTTCCAACCCATTACCAAAGGGATATCCATCAGATTTAACACATCAAAAACATAATAAATTTTAAGAAACAAAAATTAATTGTAACCAAAACCACTTGTTCCTACCATGTGTATTTGAGAGAGTTGAATCCTACCTTTACTGTTCTGGCGAAATCGACTCACAAGAAACTACTCCTCAAAACCGGCGAAGACACCACCATAACCTCCCATGATCTTCTTCCCTAACAACCACAAGCCATAAAATCAATATCCAAGGCTATGAAAATCCATGATCTACACACAACAGGTATAGATGTAGAAAAATGAGAGAGAGGGAGATGTAGATCTAGAGGAAAACACAAAGAACCCAAGAGGAGAGACTTACCCTGGAGATTCCACCTTCAAAACACCAAGAAACCCGTTTGAATCACTTCCAAAACTAGTGGGAGTGCCCCTTAAACCACTGAGAACCAAAAATCCTGAGTGGGGCTTAAGTGGGATAGGATTTGGAGAGAAATGAGGCAAGACCAAGTGAACCTGGATTTTAAAACCCTATTTTCATTTGGTCGCACGATTTTCCCGCACGGTTTAGAAAACCGTGCGATAACCATGTTCACACTACGACCTCGAGAGGAGGGGTCTGCATAGTTTCCTCGCATAGTTTTTCAAACCATGCGGAGGTCGTGCGAAGGCTATTTCCTCCCCCTACACGTTTCCCTGGAGAACCCGCACGATTTCCTCTAACCATGCTCAATCCATGATTCCTAAGAAAATCCTCCAAACAGATTCAAAACCATTCCAAACTATACGAAACTCTTTCCAACTCAGCCCATGCCCTTTAAACACATAAAAATGCATAAAAAGGCTACATACCTCAAATCAGGGGTGATACACATTCATTTTTATGAAATTTAAAAAAAATTGGTTTTTGTGTAATGATTTTTTAAAATATATAATTTTTTAAATAAATTTATATTAACTATTTAAAATACAACATATAAATCCCACCCATAAAAATTTATGAAATATATGTAACGTTTTAATGAAAACTGGTATTTTGACTATTTCTTTTTTTAAAACATTCTCATATTGAAATTAGGTGTTTACAATCGATTAATTTTTATTTAAAATCCATTAATTAACAATAATAATAAATAAAAATATATTATAAATAATATGATTGTATTTTTTATCCAAACATAAATATATTTTTCAAAAAAATACATTTTTTCATCTAAAAACTTGTTTTTGGAAATTCAAGACATATTGTTAAGAAATATTCATTCAATTAAATATTAATTTTAATATACTATGTTTCATATTTAGTATATTTAGGTTACCATTTTCTAATATAATATATTTTATTTTTATGAAATGAAATATTACTTATGTAAAAATTAGTCATCTTAGTAAAAACTAAAGAGGGTAAAAATGAAAATATAAGTGTGAATGACTAAAATTTTGGTTTAAAACATGTTTTTTAAATGTATGGTAAATTAATTTTAAACAATAACCCTTCAAAAAATGTATTATTATTCCACTTGGATTAAAATTCCATGTTAAAAAAGCTCTCACTTTTCCTTAAAGAGTTATAAGTACCAAGAATTTACTTTCCATAAATTACAAATACCACCAACACAACTCCACCTATTTGGTAGTTAAATTCCAATTATTATTATAACATACAATACCTGAGTATCATTTAACCCTACATACATGTATTATATTATTTTACCATGAAAAATACTGAGCTGTGGTTACATATGGCGTGGAATAATAGATAACATTCAATATTATATGTAATATTTTCCTCCACAATTTTTTTTAATTATTTTCAGCATCCACCAACCCAAAATTATTCTGTATATAAGACTATTAAAACAAAAATATTATTAAAATTATGTTATATTTTAACAAAAATGTAATATCTATTTTACACCTTCATAGATAATGTTTGAGATAAATTAAAATTTCATCCAGCATGTGTGGGGAATACCTCCCCAATGATCAATATGTTCAAATTTCCATAACGATTATTCATTACTAAATGAAAAAATTTATTTACTAATATAATATGTTATTTATAAAAATTTTATGATTATAAAAATATATATATTATTTTTGACCATTATTATACTAAAATATTAGATCATTTTCCAGGTGTACATACAGACTACTATCTCCATGTGGGGAAATTTTCCATTAATTTTTCAACATGACTATCATGATTGTAATAAAACAAGTATTTATCTATAAAAAGGCTACATAAAAATTCCATTTACATTCTATAATGATTATATTAGACATCTCATAAGTAATATTACTAATAAATTATTATAAAAATTCATCCTTTAAACAACATTTGAAAGTACATTTTATAATTTAAATCCCTATTATAGAAAAACCATCTACATGTATACATTTTATGTTGATGGAATAATAAAAGGAAAATAATATAATATTTTTTGGATATTTAAACACTATTTTGTAACTCATTTATTATTATGAAGATACCATGATTTTGTATAATGAATAGACTAATGATCAACATGTAGTCAACATGGGAGAATAAAATGAAATATATTAGTGAAATGTGATGATAAATATACCTTTAACAAATAAATAAAGATGGATAATGATGTTATAATTTTTAAATATATATAATTTAATGATTTAATAAGATAAAATAATTTGATATCTGCTTTCTGAAATAGGGTAAAGGCTTCCATCTCAATCACCCAACATCGAGGCATGATTTGATATTATCAACCAATATTAATTTTTATGGAGTATGTACTATTGAATTTATTTATAATATCATTTTATATACCCACCAATGGATTTTTGGAATATTATTTATTGTATAAATATTTAAGTAAAAGGAATCATTTTCTTCACAAAGAAAATAAAACTGAAAAAAATTACATGTAGATTAGGATGTTGGGTTATACAAATCCAATGAACCTAGAGAAATCATGGAATGGGGATAGGAAAATTCCATGATCTACTCATGATATTGAGAAATACCTCCCTCAAACACTATTGATTATAAAAATTTACATCAAAAATCCATTTTGATCATATGAATCCCCCATGATTATCCATCTTTTATCATGCAACATTATAGTTGATAATTTCATAACAATCACCCTAGATGATTGTAAAATGTAGATATGAATGAAAAAGATTCATGTGAAGTACTTTGGATTGATTTTGATATGAATTTTTCTTCTAATTTGTAATGATTAAAATGGATACTAAAAAATACATCAATGTTTGTTAGCCCCATCAATCAATGTCCGATAGATATTTCACTATCCATCATGAAGAAATTAGATAAGATATTTTGATCAATGACATCCTTGATTACAATTTAGGGGTTAATTAATTTGGATTCATAATTTAATATATTAAAAAAAAGGTAACAGTAGGTGAATAATAGTTTTATTGATTTTCTTGATAACAGGTTATGTACATTTCATTTTGAGTTTATTGATAGAGAATATACCCCTCGACATACAAACATCATTTATTGAATAGACCTTGAAATGTTTTCTTGAACATGTGAAATATACTTGAGATACAAATTAATGTATCAGAATTATATCATATGTATGAATTTGATCTCATGATATACATTTGTCATGTGTATTTTATAATAAAAAATATCCTTGATGGGACAAGAGTTCAATGAATATATTAACTTCTAAGTGTTCCCATGATCACTATTTATCACACAATGAAAATATGTAGTAATGGATGAACCATGACTAGATCATGTAAAAAATGACTAGATGATCCCTCCACTGAATCATTCTATGATATGTGATTTATGCTTTGATCAAAGTAGTATATATTGGGGGGGTCTTTAAATTCCCCCACCTCCTTTGATAGAACAAACAAACAATGGTAAACATAGAAAATAGTATAAATTCTGTAGTTAATTACGATGAAATTCTAGGAGACATCCACCATGTAATCCCATGGAATAAGTTAAGTGATTAGTTGGCATGTTTATGTGATTCACGTGGTCATCATGTTGATCATGTGATGGAATTCCGACATACCATTAATATATTTTAATCGTGGTTATTCATGCATAATTGGTCAAGGGATGTTTAAATAGTATATCACTTGTTGAGCATTGAAGCATTTGTGTGATAAATGATATAAATGATGGAGGCATTATGGGAAAATCTATACACTCATTTGTATATAGGATGGTCATTTTTTTTCCTTGATTGTATCATTAAAAACACGATGACCCTAGGACTGGCCATTATTGTAACACTCTAATATTTAATGAGAAGTATATTTTTTTATGTCTTATGTTATACGAAACATCAAAGGAATCTTTCACTGTACACAACACTAGCTTGGCTTGTGTTACACGCAATCGCGACCTTCCTCGATAGTGTGTGTAGTACGCAATTCCAGGTTTCACTAAACAACGATATATTGTTATAAAATGGACTAGAGGTTATGAATAGTATTAACTACATTTTGAATTTTATAACATTATCATTCGTCTTACATATTTTCTGGAACATGTAATGAGAAAAAAATAATTTTTTTCAGGTAAAATAAGTATTTTTCTTAAAATATTGTTTTTCTGCCTTTTGATGGTGTACCTACTTTAAATCTACTTGTTGAGATGTTTATAAGTTTAATTTGACAAAATAAAATTCTTCCTTGGAATTAGGATATACAAATTTAATTTGGATAAAATTTTCATATTCTTCTGATAACTTTCATATTTTAATGAATAGTAAAAACACGCTATATTTTAATTACAAACAAATTTTTTCATCGCAATAATTTATATGGTTATATTATCTTTTTAATTGGATTTAAAGTTTAATTATAATATATTTTTACCATTTAATCCAATTTTGGTTGTTGGAATTAATTTCAATTTGAATTTGGACATAAACAAGCGTCGATCTTTTGATAGTTATTGTTTCTTTAAAACATGCTATTTGTTTTGATAACATGAATTAATTTTAAAATTAATTAATGCCAATTATATGATTTTAATTTGAAAAAATAGACATCATTTTTTAATTCAGAATATAAAATATTGCTTAGGCTGAATTTTTGGTTTTTTTTTTCTGAAAAACATCAATTTTTGATGAATAGTGAAACCACAGAGTGATAGTTAAAAAACTGACACTTTCATTTAAATGAAATTTCAGCACTTCTATGAAATGAATTTAAAAAAACTGGCATACATGAATGTTGTAAATAATTAAAATGTGGTTCAATAAGATGAAATTAATTTTTGATGAATAGTAACTTTTGACTTTTATTTACTGCGGTTAAAGGTAAATAGGGTAATTCAAGGTTAAAAGAATATTATAATAATTCAAAATTACTGTAACACATTTCTTAACCTTATTGTATTAGTAGTGACCGAACATGGGCATCCTTGGGTCGGTTTTGGGATCTCATTGAGCCTCATGGTAGTGATAATGACAATTTGGATTAATTAATTTAATGTAAAGACAAAATTGACATTAACAAAAATCTTTTAGTAATTAATATTTATAAGGGGTTATATAAATTATCTTTTCAACTATAAATATTAATTGGAAATCTAAAGATATTTCATACATGGTGGTGTTTTTTTAATAATTTTTAGATATCCAATAAATTAAATTATTTATGACAAAATAATGATGTAGTATTTACATCATTAATAAATGATTTAAATAAATAAGATTATAATGATTAAAATTTTATCCCAAACATGTCCAATTCTGATTGGATGATTTTATTTCGACTATGAGTCGTCTTATATTTATCTTTAATGATTTTTAAACTTTTTTAAACCAATGATAAGTTTATAATAAAATAATATTTTCACACTTTTCAAAGATGCCCCTCTCCTCCCTTATAAAAGGGAAACTCCTCCCACTCCCCTTTACACAACTTTGACCCTTAAAGCTCGGCCAACCCCTTCCCATTACTCTTCTCAGACCCCCTAGTAATATTCTAGAGGTCCTGGTCTTCTTAAAAGACCAACATTAGTTCCCTAAGAGGAGGTTTCAAAGAGTCGTGTCGAAGAAGAGGTAATATCTTTTACCGATTCATTCAAATTTATTTCTTCTTCTACTTCATCTTCTTTAGTTGTTTCATTATGAAGTAATAACATTAGTATCACTCATATAATTATATTTTATTATAAATATGAAACAACCCTATTTCACGTTCTATCAATCCTACAGAAAACAAAATCACCGCGCGTGCATACGTACGAAATACCATCTCCACGCCGTGGTGTAATCTTTTTTCCACCACCACCTTACTTGGATGGGTATAATGGTGTAAAGAATAACTACATATTATTATTTTAAAGTTATTTTTACTCTAAAATAGTTTACATAAACTTCAATACAATTCCAAAATCATGGGAACGATATCACAGACCGTGCGTATGTACGACCAACCGTCTCCACGATGTGATGTGAGTCGTTATACATGATCTTAATTGAATAATGATTATATAAATGAATTGAATGAATAAATATGATATATATTAAAATAATACCATTATGTGAATGAGTTATATATAAAGTAAAAATAAGAATAAGAATTTATTCGACAAAACATGCATAAGAACAAAAAGCAATGAACACCCGAATAACAAGTATCAATGAAATATTACTAATAAGAAGATAAGAACATGAACATATATGATATCATAACAATGAATATGATTCTTTAATAAGTCAATGACATTATTTAAATCATTATACCGGAGGTTAGGATATGTATGAAGAAAATCATACCTAAGGTAAGAGAAAATCTCGCAATCCCATTTTTATCTGAGATTATGTATAATTCCGAATTTACTGGGGAATATTTTTCATCAACATCCATATTTCCTCATTTTTTAATATTATTTCTATCCTCCAAAAATTTTTTATATCCAATTTTACCCTTTGGTGAGTATAGGATATTAAAGGAATATTTTTTCATTTTTAGTACGAGGTACCTTTTGACTTTTCTTGCCAAAGTATGAGAAGAATCATTTTTTTAACTTATACGGCTTGAATGGATTTTTATGATTTCATAGAACATTATTTACATGTAGCATCCTTTAAAAGGTTTCATGTTTAATTTTAATCAACTTCTTTTAGTTTAATATTTTTACGAAATGAAAAAAAAATTGAAGTAGAAAATATATTTTCCTCAAGAAGAGATTTCAAGTGTTATATAAAAATTATTTTCCATCTATGATTATACAGGGTTCTGTTTCTATCCCTATTTTTACATTGATTTGATTATGTTATGATGGAATTAATTTTATGATGCCATTTTATCTTATATGGATTATGATATTATGGCATGATGTTTAAAAATCCCATTTTTATTACATGGTTTTTTCTATGATTTATGATTTTGTAGCACACATAAGAATGGTTTCATTATGAGATGGGTGGGACCTATGTTCTTATGAATATGATATTTCCGTTGTTTACCCTTACTGAGCATTTGAGCTCACCATTTTGTTTGTTTTCTTTTCCCCATTTCCTGAAGAAAGGTATTATGTTGGATATTCCAAAGGGACTCTAGATATTTTGAAATAAACATGAGACAATGTAGATGCTTTAATAGTCGTTTATGTTTCCTAGTTTCTAAAGACACTATACCTATATGGTCCTATCAAGGTTTTGTTATATGTTGAAATAAGTATGCTTCAGTTCTGATGTAATAACCATGTGTGTAAAGTACGGGTCGTTATAGTTGGTATCAGAGGAAAGGTATAGTCAACCTTTGTAAACTGTGATGTGAAATCCTTTGTAAGAACTCTAATGATATGTCTAAACATAGAAAACAATAATAGTGATTTATAAATGGAAATTAAAAACCTATGATAATTCCTAAACTGTGAAATTTTATTCTTGATTATTTGGTTTTCCTATTATGATTAGTGTTACTCACACAATGCTTCTTGGTTTTAGTCAATGGCTGGAACCTGAAGGAACCATGTTAATGCTGCATGCGATGGGCAATGCAATGATTGTCCCCCTGAGCAACCAAATGTTATGAGAGCTGGAATGAAAAATCTTGTAGCCATGCTCAGACAACATTCTCAAGATATGAATCATGCAGGACATCCAAACGAGCAAAGGAAAGAGAATCTTTCTGTTGAATCCTTCATGAGGCAGCGTCCACCTTCATTCATCGTGTATTCCAATAAATTAGTGGATGAACAATGGATTAGTACCACTGAAAATATATTTTCAATATTGCAATGTTCTAAACATGATAAAATCATCTTAGTAGTATATCTTTTGGAAGGTGAAGCTGATCAATTGTGGAATCTTATTAAGAATATGAGGAAAAGGGATGAAATTGAGTCCATGGAATGGGACGAGTTCAAGAACTTATTTTTGAATAATTACTTCCCTCGTATTCTTCGAAAAAAGATGGAGAAGGAGTTTCTTGAACTGAAGCGAAAGGATGATGAATCGGTTGGTACCTACGAAGAAAATTTTGAAACACTTGCAAGGTACACTTCCGGAATTATTATCCATCTTGAGAGTAAGATCGATCAATTCTTTAGTGGCTTAAAACCAAGTATTCGAAGGGTGTTTGCCATAAGGGACATCAATTGCTACGAAGAAATTGTTTGATATGATCTCTAGGTTGAGATGGAGATTGTAGTAAGCCATCAGTCATATGGGTTTGATAAGAAGATGAAAATTGAATTAAAAGGGAGATCTAAAGACCACAATGAAAAGAAGATGAGTTTTCCCTTATTCTCAATGTTTGGAAATAAACGGGGAGGGAATTTTCTTAAAGGGACAAGTAAATGTTTTATGTGTGTAAAAGATGGTCAGCGGGTAGTTGAATGATGAAATAATGGGAAGATGATGTCGAATGATGCGAACAAAGAAAGGGATACATAGAATGCACCTCCTATACTTCAATGTTTTAAGTGCATGGAAATGGGGCATTATGCCAATCAATTACCTAATCCAAGGGTTTTTAATGATGATCGAAATCAACAAAATATTAAGGCCAAATACAAAGGAATGTCACATGCAATTTCTATTGGCAATGTGGAGTATGATAATGAAGTGGTGAAAGGTAAATTTACCATCCACTATAAAGTAGAAAATGTTTTATTTGATTTTGGATCCACACTATCTTTTATTTATGAAGAATTTTCTAAGGGTATCGTCATACTACCTCAACAATTAGATGTTGAGTTAGCTATGACAACTTCTAATGGCATAACAGTTTCATCAAAAGGGCATAATTCTTCTCCAATTGAAGTTTGTGGGAATGTTCTTCCTGTAAATATTATGATCCTTTTTATAGTGTAATTTTATGTGATTCTTGGCATGAATTGGATTTCTTTATATGGAGATCATATCAATTTCCAAAGAAAGAAAATCACATTTAATATTCCCGATCAATCTACTATGATATATCGATGCAAGGATGAATATAACATTCCTGTGGAAATTTATTCCATCTTATGGGTCTTGATTCCAATAAATGAAGGTTATTTATCTCAAATGGTTGGATAGAAACTCATGATTAAGTATATTCCCAGTGTACGAGAGTTTGATGATGTCTTTCTAGAGGAATTTCCAGGTCTTCCACCAAATCGTGAAGTTGATTTTTCAATAGAACTTGTAGAGACCCGGAGCCTGACGTACATTGACATTACATTACTTTTGCGGAATACTTAGTACATTAAAAAAAACACACACACAAGGACCGTAATAGTTTAGTGTCTTTGGAAACTCGGACTATAATCTTCTAATCGTGGTGAAATATCTTCAAAATCTCCCATAAAGATCTTCTTTTTTTTTACCTAAAACCTTTCTTTATATCCTTAGGTCCGATTTTCTTTGTTCGTGTCCGAAGCTCCTCTTCTTTGAAGCGCCTTTTGGAGACCTCCTCTTAGGGAACTAAAATTGGTCTTTGAGGAAGACCAGAACCTCTAGGATGTTTCTAGGGAAGTGGAGAAGATATTTTGGCAGGGTTTGGCCGATCTTGAGTGCTCAAATTGGTGTGAGGAGGAGGGGGAGGAGGTGTCCTTTTATAAGGGAGGAGAGGGGCACCTTAGGAATATCTCAAAATATTATTTTATATTAAAGTCAAAATCGGTTTATAATGGTTCCAAAGGGTCTTATTTCGAAGCTAAAGTGGGGATGGGTTGAAATCCTATCAACCAATAGGATTTAGACAAGTTTAGGTTATTATTTTAACCTTATCAATTAGATTTAACTCTAAGTTAAATAATTTAACTTTTACCGTGTCTTTTTGTTTTCTTTCACTATATGGTTAATACACTTACTATAAAATGACAAACGAACCCAAAATTGTTTATTATTAATATATATATCCTTATCTAAGTCATTTTTCCGAACCTTAGATTTTTAGGAATAAAATAACAATTAATAATATAATATTTGATTTAAAAACTATTTTGTGTCAATTTTGACACTATTTGATATATGATTTTTGTGAAAGTCATTACAGAATTATATGTTCGAACCAAGTTTATTAAATAAACATTAATATATCATAGTAACCTATAAAATTTGTGGAATTCATAAAAAGTCTTAAATTACATTTATTTTAGTATTTATATTATCAATTTTGTCAATATTTCATTAATAAGATAATTACTGCATCATCTTCGTGTCATAAATAAATTAAATTATTTGATGTCTAAAAATTACAAATAAAATATAATCATGTAGGAAATCTTTTTATCTTTCTAATGAATATTTATAGTCTAATTTATCTTATGTATAACCCCATATTAAAAATGTTTTATTAAATAAACTTTGATTTTAACTCTTTTAACTCTTCTTTGAATTAAATAATAATAAATGTCCTAATCTAATCCAAGTGGGCATAAATGGTCATATTATATTCCTAAGTTTGTTTTTGGTCGAATTACACTTGTCCAATAGAATTAGGACATGTTTTAGGGTAATATTAATATCATATTTACCCTTAGTTACCCTATTTACTATTAACCGCGGTAAAAAAAAGTAAAAAGTTACTATTCACCAAAAAATTATTTTTATCTCATTGATCCACATTTTACTTACTGATATCAACCGTGTCTGTCGGATTTTCGAAATTCCATTCACAGAAGCGATAAAATTAAGTTTTATGCAAAATTCAGTTTTTAACCTACCACTTAGTGGTTTCACTATTCATCAAAAATTGAAAGTTTTCAGAAAAATACCAAAATTTCACCCTAGGCTAATTTCGATATTCTGAGTCCAAAAATGAAGTTCATTTTGAAAAATAAGATTTACATAATTTCAAAAAGTGGTTATTACTATTCATAACGACTAGTTTTAATAATATTTTAATAGAATATCGTTGTTTAGTGAAACTCAGTATTGCGTACTACACACGCTATCGAGGAAGGTTGTGATTGCGTGTAATGCAAGGCAAGTCAAGGATGTGTGTTGTGCAAGCTCCTTTTGGTGTAGCGTACAACACAAGACATTAGTGAAATAAAAAAGAATATTTTTAATAAATTTCAGGCTGTTACATTCTACCCCCTTAAAATGAATTTCGCCCTCGAAATTCGTCGGGGTTATAAATTGTTTACTATTTGAAAGTTTCTTTGATAGAAACCCACATCGTAAAAAGGAATACCAAAACTTGGCTTTAAAAAATAAAGTATGAAATGTAACGATTACCCAAATAAACTAATCACTGGGTTTCCACATCGGTGAAAATATGGATATGGAAGAGAAATCTAACCATCATGTTCTGATGGAGAGTGGTAGAGAACATGGCTATGGAAAAGCCAACAATCACAAAGCCATAAATTAGTGACGATCTAAGGTACCATCTGATTCATCAGATATAAGATCACTAGGACATCATTTTTGGTTTTCAAGATCATTCCCCTAAAGTTAAAGAATTTCAATTAGAATAAATACTTACTTTATTTTGGTACAATCTCGCTGTTGTTCGTGCCTTTAACAATTTCCACTTCATCTCTTAAATAAATGAAGTTGAATTTGTTATTCGTGAAGTGTTAGTAGATCTTGTGATAGAATGACGGGTCATTCCATCTGTCTCAAACAAAAGGTTAGCAAAAAAGATTATATACATAAGTCGATCTATAGTGAGATTAATCATATATGGTTCCTAAAATGGACTTATACATCATATGTCATATAGCTTAATATAATAAAACTAGTTTCTACTAAACAGGGACTTCCTGTAGGCCAGTGGTAGGCGATAAAGGCCAGTCGCACTTCGGTTGTGGGTTCGATTCCCATGGCCTTGTCCGAAGCGATGGGCTGTCGCCCGTCCTGCACGTTGTCCTTTTTCTAAAACTATATTACTATAACATCCCATCAATAATATCAAAAGTTCTATCCTTAAACAATACTAACTTATGTCCAACATAATCCATTCCAATCTTTAGGATTATTCATAATACTGCAGTCCACTCTCATAATATAGTGAAAACGATTCTCAGAGATTTAATACCATCGTTGATCCCCATATATCATAATATATGTTTTGTTGGTCACATTCCAAATATTCAAAGGCCTTAATCACGTATTCTCTTGAATACCCATTGAACCTTAGTGAAAACATGAATGCTGTCAAAAGTTAATTATATATACTCAAACCATGATATCACTTAGTCCTTATATCAATCATGAGCTCATGAATACAATCAAACATCTCATTATCTTCTTATCCTTTCATTATGCACTTATCATCTACTTTCCAAAAGTATCTGAATAACCTTTCATGGTTACTGGTACCATTCATCATACACTTTCAAAACTTAAGGAAAGACAACAGTGTAACAATCCTTTGATGTCTCCTTATTCCATGAGATTACTTATACAACATTACACATGATAAACATGTAATCATTCCACTACATTCTTAGACCATTGATCGAGCTTCAACATTTCTTTCATCTCACATATCATTTTTAGTTTCTTCATCATCATCAACATAAATACTTCCCATACGACCATACTGATTCTCTTCATGAGACTTTCCCTTAGGGAATTGGTTTGCATAATGCCCGTACATTCCACATTTAAAGAATTTAACCATTGTTGATGTCGTAGCAATACCATTATCCTCATCCATGGTGTTAACTGAACCTTTTCCTTTGCACTTACTTGCTTTGTGTCCTTCTTTTCCACACCCAAAGAATCTTCCAGTTCCTTTGAAACATTCTCCTTGATGCCTCTTCCCACATGATTTACATAGGGGAAATTGAACTTTCTTTCCTCTATGATCATCATAAAACTCCATCTTTCTCTTATTAGCCGAGTCAGGAAACTTACCAAATTTTACTTTATTGATCATATTATGAGATTGCTGATTCGGCATAATAATGATGTTTGGACTTCCAAATCCCATTTCACTGTGAAGAATATCATTCCATTATCCATCATATCCTCCATTATCGTGAATCATCTTGTTTCCAGCCATTTTCTAAAACCCAAAAAAGAATAGTGTGAGAGGAAAAAATCATGCTAGGGAAAACAACATAATAAAGGGGGAGTACCTTCAATATCTAACATCTTAGGTTTAATTCTATGATCGTTAGCGTAGTTCTAGTACTATAACCTATACGTATACTTAACCTTAGGGACATCCCTAGACATACCGTAGAAATATCTCTAGGGATCTCACTAACGTTTTCACATCCTAGTTTCCAAAGGTTGACTAAACCTTTCCTCTGATACCAACTGTAGAGACCCGGAGCCTGACGTACATTGACATTACATTACTTTTGCGGAATACTTAGTACATTAAAAAAACACACACACAAGGACCGTAATAGTTTAGTGTCTTTGGAAACTCGGACTATAATCTTCTAATCGTGGTGAAAGATCTTCAAAATCTCCCATAAAGATCTTCTTTTTTTTACCTAAAACCTTTCTTTATATCCTTAGGTCCGATTTGCATTGTTCGTGTCTGAAGCTCCTCTTTTTTGAAGCGCCTTTTGGAGACCTCCTCTTAGGGAACTAAAATTGGTCTTTGAGGAAGACCAGAACCTCTAGGATGTTGCTAGGGAAGTGGAGAAGATATTTTGGCAGGGGTTGGCCGAGCTTGAGTGCTCAAATTGGTGTGAGGAGGAGGGGGAGGAGGTGTCCTTTTATAAGGGAGGAGAGGGGCACCTTAGGAATATCTCAAAATATTATTTTATATTAAAGTCAAAATCGGTTTATAATGGTTCCAAAGGGTCTTATTTCGAAGCTAAAGTGGGGATGAGTCGAAATACTATCAACCAATAGGATTTAGACAAGTTTAGGTTATTATTTTAACCTTATCAATTAGATTTAACTCTAAGTTAAATAATTTAACATTTACCGTGTCTTTTTGTTTTCTTTCACTATATGGTTAATACACTTACTATAACATGCCAAACGAACCCAAAATTGTTTATTATTAATATATATATCCTTATCTAAGTCATTTGGCCGAACCATAGATTTTGAGGAATAAAATAACAATTAATAATATAATATTTGATTTAAAAACTATTTTGTGTCAATTTTGACACTATTTGATATATGATTTTTGTGAAAGTCATAACAGAATTATATGTTCGAACCAAGTTGATTAAATAAACATTAATATATCATAGTAACCTAGAAAATTAGTGTAATTCTTAAAAAGTCTTAAATTACATTTATTTTGGTATTTATATTATCAATTTTGTCAATATTTCATTAATAAGATAATTACTGCATCATCTTTGTGTCATAAATAAATTAAATTATTTGATGTCTAAAAATTACAAATAAAATATCATCATGTAGGAATTCTTTTTAGCTTTCTAATGAATATTTATAGTCGAATTTATCTTATGTATAACACCATATTAAAAATGTTTTATTAAATAAACTTTGATTTTAACTCTTTTAACTCTTCTTTGAATTAAATAATAATAAATGTCCTAATCTAATCCAAGTGGGCCTCAATGGTCATATTATATTCCTAAGTTTGTTTTTGGTCGAATTACACTTGTCCAATAGAATTAGGACATGTGTTAGGGTAATATTAATATCATATTTACCCTTAGTTACCCTATTTACTATTAACCGCGGTAAAAAAAAGTAAAAAGTTACTATTCACCAAAAAATTATTTTTATCTCATTGAACCACATTTTACTTACTGATATCAACCGTGTCTGTCGGATTTTCGAAATTCCATTCACAGAAGCGGTAAAATTAAGTTTTATGCAAAATTCAGTTTTTAACCTACCACTTAGTGGTTTCACTATTCATCAAAAATTGAAAGTTTTCAGAAAAATACCAAAATTTCACCCTAGGCTAATTTCGATATTCTGAGTCCAAAAATGAAGTTCATTTTGAAAAATAAGATTTACAGAATTTCAAAAAGTGGTTATTACTATTCATAACGACTAGTTTTAATAATATTTTAATAGAATATCGTTGTTTAGTGAAACTCGGTATTGCGTACTACACACGCTATCGAGGAAGGTTGTGATTGCGTGTAATGCAAGGAAAGTCAAGTATGCGTGTTGTGCAAGCTCCTTTTGGTGTAGCGTACAACACAAGACATTAGTGAAATAAAAAAGAATATTTTTCATAAAATCTCGGGCTGTTACAGAACTCATATCGGGTGGTATGCCCATTTCAAAGACACCTTATAGAATGGTCCCAATTGAATTGCAGGATTTGAAGAGGCAACTCCAAGAGAATCTTGATAATGGATTCATATGCCCTAGTGCATCAGCATGGGAAGCACCTATTCTGTTTGTTAAGAAGAAAGATGTATCAATGAGACTATACATTGACTATCAAGAACATAACAAGATCAGTATCAAGAAAAATATCATCTCCCATACATTGATGACTTATTTGACCAACTACATGGAGCTCAATCCTTTTACAAGATTGATCTTTGTTCAGGGAATCATCAATTAAGGGTCAAAAAAGAGGATATATCAAAGCCGACTTTTCGTACAAGGTATGGACACTATGAATTTAAATTGATGCCAGTTGGTCTTACTAATTCCCCTAATAACATCATAGATCTAAGTAATAGAGTATTTAGAGACCATATTGACCAGTTTCTGGTAGTCTTTATAGATGATATTCTTGTCTATTCAAAGTGCAAGGAAGAACATAATGATCACTTGATAATTTTATTAAAGAGACTATGAAAGGAGAAGCTTTATGCCAAATTTACCAAGTGTGAATTTTGGCTTCAAAAAGTTTCATTTTTGGGTCACATAATCTCAAAAGAGGGGATATCTGTGGATCCAACAAAAACAGAGGTTATCGAAAGATGGTCGAGACCAACAATAGTAACTGAGATCCGATGTTTTCTTGGTTTGGCTGGATATTATTGATGTTTTGTGAAATATTTTTCACTATTGTCTAATCCAGTCTCCAGGTTGACTCAAAAAGGAGTTACGTTCGTCTGGACGGAGGGTTGTGAAGAGATTTTCAAGGATTTGAAAAGAAGGTTATCTAGTGTACATGTGCTCACACTGTCTTGTAGTGGATAATAGTTAGTGATCTACAGTGATTCATCCAAGAAGCAATTGGGGTGTGTTCTCATGAAAAATGATATGGTGATAGCTTATGCTTCACGACAATTGATCATCCATGAGAAAAATTACCCAACTCATGATTTGGAGTTATCTGCGGTAATCTTTGCATTAAAGATTTGTAGGCATTATCTTTATGGTGAAAGGTGTGATATTTATACTGATCATAAAAGTTTAATGTATATTTTCAAACAAAAGGATCTGAATATGCACCAAAGAAGATGGTTGGAGCTGATTGAGGATTACGACTGCTCAATTCATTACCACCATGGGAAAGAAAACAAGGTGGAAGATGCATTAAGTCGACAAGACCATGCTAGATTATCCATGATGAGGATCACAAAAGATCCAATCCAAATGTATTTACAAAGTATGGATCTTGGAATTATAATGGAAGGGGTAAAATATTATCTTTCTCAAATTAATCATCACCATCTATACATGTAAAGAGTAAAGAGGCACAAAAAAAAGATGTAGAGTTACAAAAGAATGTGAGAAATGTTCCAGAATTCAACCTTGATTGTGATGGGATAATAAGGTTCAGGAATCGGATTTGTGTTCCTCCCATCACAGAATTAAAGAAGGAGTTACTGGATAAGGCTCATAGTTCATCATTCTCTATTCATCCTGGAAGCATGAAGATGTATAGGGACCTGGAAGAGTACTTCTGGTGGGATGGCATGAAAAGAGATATTGCTGAATATGTCTCTTGAAGATTTGTTTGTCAGCAAGTCAAAGCTGAGAGACAAAAGTCTAAGGAGATGTTACAACCATTACCCATACCAGAATGGAAATGGGAAAACATCACTATGGACTTTGTCACTGGACGTCCTAAAACATCCAAAGGCAAAAATGCTATATGGGTTATAGTTGATCATCCTATGAAGTCGGCACACTTCATTGCTATTAGAGTAGATTTCTCTCTGGATTAGCTTGCTAGGATATATGTGAATGAATTGGTAATATTTCATTGGGTACCACTTTCCATCATATTTGATCGGGATCCGAGGTTTACCTCGAAGTTCTTGAGAAGTCTTCAGCATACTTTAGATACATAGTTGAGTTTTAGCACTTCTTATCATCCTCAGAAAGATGGTCAGTCTGAGAGAACAATTCAAACTCTTGAAGATATTTTTAGATCGTTCTCTATAGATTTCAAAGGAGGTAGGGATCAACACCTACCTTTGGTGGAATTTTTTTATAATAATAGCTTTCACTCTAGTATTCAGATGGCAACTTATGAAGCTCTCTATGGAAAGAAATGTAGGACTCCAACTTGCTGGGATAAAGTTGGGGAAAGAAAGCTATTAAGACCTCATCTTGTTGATGAGATGGCAGAAAAGGTCAGATCTATTAAAAAACTCATAAGAGAAGCTCAGAGTCGACAAAAAATTTATTCCGACAATCGAAGAAAAGACCTAGAGTTTGAAGTGGGTGATAATGTGTTCTTACGAATATATCCTTGGAAGAGTGTAATGATATTTGGAAAGAAGGGAAAGATGATCCCTAGGAATATCGGTCCTTTGGAAATACTGGATCGTGTTGGAAAGGTAGATTACCGATAGGAGCTTCCACCTAATCTCTCCTAAGTTCATGATGTGTTCCATGTATCTCTCCTGATAAAGTACATACCTAATCCTTCACATGTACTAAGCTCAGAAGTTATACCGCTGGAGCATGATCTTTCTTATGAAGAACATCAGATAGAGATTCCGGATCATAGCGAAAATTTCATAAGGAACAAGACCACTCTCTTGGCGAATGTTTTATGAAGGAACCACCAATTAGAAGAAGCTACATGGTAGCTTGAGGATATGATGAGGGAGAGATATCATCATATGTTTGTCACGAAGTGACGAATATCGAGGGGGAAATTCATTTTATGGGGGGTAGAATGTAACACCCTAATATTTTAAGACAAGTATATTTTTTATGTCTTATGGTATATGCAACATCAATGGAATCTTTCACTGCACACAACATTAGCTTGTATTTCGTTACACGCAATCACGACCTTCCTCGATAGCGTGTGTAGTACGCAATACCGGTTTTCACTAAACAATGATATATTTTAATAATATGGACTATCTGTTGTGAATAATATTAAGTAAATTTTGAATTTTTTAACATTATTATTAATCTTACATATTTTCTAGAACATGGTATTAGAACAAAATAAATTTTTCGGGTAAAATAAATATTTTTCAAAAAATGCAGCTTTACAGCCTTTTGATGGTGCACAAACTTTAAATCTAGTTTTTTAAATGTTTACAAGTTCAATTTTAAAAAATAAAATTCTTCATTGGAATCAGAATATATAAATTTAATTTGGATGAATTTTTTATATTATTCTGATAACTTTCATATTTTAATGAATATTAAAAACACGCTATATTTTAAATAAAAAAAACTTTTTTCATCGCAATAATTTATATGGTTAGATTATATTTTTAATTGGTTTTAAAGTTTAATTAGAATATATTTTTACCATTTCATCCAAATTTGGTCATTGAAATTAATTTCACTTTGAATTTGGACATAAACAAGTGTCGATCTTTTGATAGTTATTGTTTCTTAAAAACACGATATTTGTATTGATAACGGGAATTAATTTTAAAATTAATTAATGTCACTTATATTTTTTGAATTTGGAATAATAGGCATCATTTTTTATTTTGGAATAACAAATGTATATTAGGCTGATTTTTTGGTATTTTTCTGAAAAAACTACAATTTTGTATGAATAGTGAAGCCACTTAGTGATAGTTAAAAAACTGAATCTTTCATTTAAATGAAATTTTACCACTTCTGTGAATTGAATTTCAAAAATCTAACAAACATGGTTGTTATCAACATGTAAAATGTGGATCTATAAGATGAAAATAATTTTTGGTGAATAGTAACTTCTGACTTTTATTTATTGTGGTTAATGGTAAATAGGGTAATTCAAGGTTAAAACAATATTATAATAATTCATAATTACCTTAATACTTATCCTAATCTTATTGGATGAGTGTTGGGCGACCATGGTAATTCATGGGTCGATTTTGGGACCCCATTCACCAACTTGGTAGTGATAATGACAATTTGGATTATTTAATTTAATGTAATGACAAATTGACATTAACAAAAATATTTTAATAATTAATTTTTATAAGGGGTTATATAAATTATATTTTCACCTATAAATATTCATTGGAAATCTAAAAATATTTCCAACATGGTGGTTATTTTTTATAATTTTTAAACATCAAATAAATTAAATTATTTATGACACAATAATGATGCAGTATTTACCTCATTAATAAATGATTTAAATAAATAAGATTATAATGATTAAAATATTATCCAAAACAAGTCCAATTATAATTGGATGATTTTATTTCTACCAGAAGTCATCTTATCATTATCTTTAATAATTTTGGGACCTTTTAAAACCCATGATAAGTTTATAATAAAATAATATTTTCACATTTCCTAAAGGTGCCCCTCTCCTCCCTTATAAAAGGGCACCTACTACCTCTTCTAATTACACAACATTGAGCTTTGAAGCTTGTCCAAACCCTTCCCATTACTCTTCTCAACTCCCCTGGTAATATTCTAGAGGTCTTCGTCTTCTTCAAAGACCATCATTAGTTCCCTAAGAGGAGGTTTCAAAGATGCGTGTCGAAGAAGAGGTAATATCTGTTACTGATTCTTTCAAATTTATTTCTTCTTATATTTCCTCTTATTTAGTTGTTTAATTATGAAGTAATAACATATGTATCACTCATATACTGATATTTTATTATAAATATGAAACACCCCTATTTCACCTTCTATCCATCCTACAGAAAATGAAATCACCACAAGTGCGTACGCATGGAATACCGTATCCACGCCGTGGTGTAATCTGTTTTCCACCACCACCTTACTTGGATGGGTATAATGGTGTAAATAATAACTATATATTATTATTTTAAAGTTATATTTATTATTAAATAGTATACATAAACTTCAATACAATTCCACGATCATGGGAACGATACCATCGCTCGTGCGTACGTATGGTCAACTGTCTCCACGATGTTATGTGACTCGTTCTACATGATCATCATTGAATAATGATTATATAAATGCATTTAATGAATAAATATGATATATATTACACTAATACCATTCTGTAAATGAGATATCTATAACCTAAAAAGAAGAATAAGAATTTATTCGACAAAACATGCATACGAACAAAAAGAAATGAACACCCGAATAACAAGTAGCGATAAAATATTACTATTAAGAAGATAATAACATGACCATATATTATATCAGAACAATGAATATGATTATGTAAAAAGTAAATTGAATTATTTAAATCAGTATAAAAGAGGTTCGAATACGTACGAAGAAAAGAAGACCTAAGGTAAGGGAAAATATCACAATCTCATTTTTATCCGAGATTGTTTATACTTCAAAATTTACTGGGGAATATTTTTCATCCACATCCATGTTTCCTCAATATTTAATATTATTTATATCATACTAAAATTTTTTAAATAAAATTTAACCCTTTTGTGAGTAAAGTATATGAAAGGAATATATAGTCGTTTTTAATACGAGGTACTTTTTGACTTTTCCGGCCAAAGTATGAGAATAATAATTTTTTAACTTATACGGCATGAATGGATTTTTATGATTTAATAGAAAATTATTTCCATGAATCTTCCTTTACAAGTTTTCAAGTTTATTTTTAATCAACTTCTTCTAGCTTAAAATTGTTAAGAAAGTAAAAAAAAATTGAAGTAGAAAAGATATTTTTCTCAAGAATGGAGTTCAGGTGTTTTATCAAAATTATTTTCCATCTAAGATAATATAGGGTTCTTTTTATATCCCTATTTTTACATTTATTTGATTATGTTATGATGGAATTAATTTTATTATGTCATTTTATCTTATATGGATTATGATATGATGGAATGAAGATTAAGAATTCCATTTTTATCACACGGGTTATGCTATGATATATGATTTCGTGGCACACATAAGAATGGTTTCATTATGAGATGGGTGGGACCAATATATCCCAACAATGCATTGGGTAAAGATTTATATCTCATGAGATAGACATGGCTGTAATGGCAGGTTAATCTGGTTCAATGATACAGGACTGAAATGAGGAGTGAACTCAGTTCAGAAATGGACTTTTTCTGTTAGGATAGTCTTGGCAATGAGTCTTGACTACTAAGAAATGATTCTCTATGATTATGTGTGTATGCCACAAAGTTTCATGATTTATGTTATTATTATTTTTATTACATTTCACTACTATAATTTATCCCATGTTATGATATTATGATCTCTTTTTCATGTTATGATTTTTGAAATGCTATCTTCTAATGAATATGATATTTACTTTGTTTACCCTTACTGAGCATTTGAGCACACCCTTTTATATGTTTTATTTTACCCATGTCAGGATGAAAGGTATTAAGTAGGATATGCCAAAGGTAATCTAGATATGATGAAATAAATGGGAGACAATGTTGATGCTTTACCAGTCGTTTATGTTTCCCAGTTTCTAAAGACACTATACCTATACGATCCTATCATGGTTTTATTATATGTTGTAATCAATATGCTTCAATTATGAAGTAATAACAATGTTTTTAAAGTATGGGTCATTATAATTATTGGTCATCTAAAGTACTTAAGACATTAAATAAATATTAAGTGAAGTTCCCCATACATAATAGTATTTTCATGTGATGTCCTATGGATATATTAGCTGAATCATTTATATTCCTCCTAACATGTGAGATGGTTTATGATAATTCACCAAACCATATCATCCAAGTCAAGTAATATTTTTTTGGAGATGTCATCTAGCTATTTCTATGTCCTCCAAACATATTATCAGGGGAATTTGATCCCCATTGACCATATAAAATGGTTTTTGAAAAGTTCCCTTGACATGTCCTCCAGGTTATTCGTTGAACTATGGGCATATTAGTTGGTTCATGTGATTTTCATCATTTGTTTCAATCATGTCGTGTGATGAGATCTAATCATTTGAACCTAGATCACATGAATACCCATATACATGTCCGGTAGACACTTTGGGCATGATGGGAAAACACTAATTATGTGGTTTGTAGACCCCTAAAAACATGTCAGTTGTGTCTTATATGAATACATTAACACTAACACATTCACCATGTGTTCCCCCCAACCATGATTCATTAGTCAATAATTCTCCATTTATATGATATGTTTCTATAATCAGATTGATTTATGAACTCATGAAACCCAAACAGTGCCTTCCTCTCAGAGGGGCCATTGTGTTGAACATTATAGACATTTTGGAAATTCAGTGAAGCGTTTCTATATTAATCCTAGATTGAAGTGGGAATGAATATATAAATTTTGAAAAGAAATAGGTAAAAGACACTAAATTTCTTAAACCACGAGGAAAAAGATAATCACTCAATGTGTAGTCACATATCATAACCCATTGGCAGTTTTGGGACCTAAAAAACAATGTGACTTCAATTCCTTTCACACATTAGACATGTTGGACACCATCATGAGGCTCAACCTCCAATCACAAATTTCTCCAAATCATAAGTAGCACGTATATATATATTTAATCCACTTAAATTATGTCATGTGATTATCACAACAATAAAGACTTGTTTAATATTAGGAATCAACGATGATTGAATCAATAGAATCGGAAAATCCCCCAACCTCTAAAACATTAGTGATTAATTTCAGTTGAATAATAAGATAAAAATTAATCTAAAAATTGGAATCCACCATGGTGTATTTCCAAAATAAAATTATATATTAGAAGTATCTTGGGAAATAACCATTTTATGTACTAAATATAAATACATTTCCATCAGTGGGTTGAGGATAAACCACCATAGGATTACACTGATTCTTATTATAAGTAGAATAAATAAAAAAACATCTTAATATTCAAGATCTAGAACTAGTTATTTGATTTCCTCATAAATGTATAGTTCCTATGGTGGAAATATATTGTTTATTCAAATCATATAAACAGAAATTATATCATGTAACATACATGGTTTTTGATCATGTTATAAATAAGATACATTAGATTCATCGTAGATGTGAAATCTCATTTGTAAAACACTGATCTCATCTTTGGATAGAATTAAGGACTTTGGTACATGGTCATATGGATTTAAAAGCACCCTAAGTGACCCATTTCTATGTAATTATTGAAATAAATTAGATAACCTATTATACATATTGATTTTGTCATTAATAGGACCCCAATTCATATAGATAGTTTCATTAATAGATTATTTTATTATTATAACCTATCCCATTTTAGTATCTTTGAGAGATTCATAAATATATCTTAAATCTATAATAGTTTCTTGAAATAGGAAATAATTCCTTCTAAAGTGCTATAATGAGCATGAAACCATGTCTTTTAGAACAATGCGAGCTCTTAGGTTTCATTTTTTTGGAAAACCAAAATGATCTCATACCTTTTAGAAGTAGGAGTTAAATATGTTACAGAGGTGTGAGTCGTTGGGAGTCTAATTAGGATCCAAAAGTAGTGAAATTAATGTGAATATGTAAATAAAAAAGTATGGATTTCCCATTTTCTGAATGTCTATATTTTTTCACTACTAAAGGGAAAATATTGAACCCAATGTCAATAATTCAAAAAAAAGTTATATTATTCACATGTTGGGGAATTTTTATCATCTCCAAATTAAAAATTATGATTCTATGATGAATCATTTAAAAAAAATTGATTTTTTTTACATATGTTAGACTAAGTTTTTTATGTATCTTATTAAATAAAAATGTAGAACCCAACATGAAACCATCAAATAATAAAAATGATCAGTAAGCCACATGGTGGGCTAGTTTTTTGCATCTTCTATGAAATAAATAATTTTTCCCATTTTGAAATCATCAAATAATATAATCCAAACTTAGTTCCCAAGAGATATCCAATTTCGCCATACACATTCCAAAAAATGAATAATCAATGACCTGAACATAATAACAAAAACATGAGTTAACCATGTATAACTAATTTATCTTGTTTTATACATGAGAAGATGAACTGATTATGTAATTTTTTAATTTTTATCATTGAGTGTTCATATACGGTTCTCACAAAAAGCACCTTAACAACAAAAAATTAATTTTATCAAAATATTTCTATATAAAATCAATAATTACATTAACAACTATGGGTCTACAAAATTTGTCACGCATCTAAAAAATAATCATCGGGTAGTGAATATCATATTGTAGAAATACCACCATCATGGTGAATCCAAAACCTCAAGGATGAACGTAGAGGTCACCAGATACTGAAGATGACAATTCAATAATGATCAAGGAATGATAAAACAATTCAATGATGCATGTCCACACTACCAAAAAATTCATAATATTATCACTAAGTTGTGAAAATAAATTCATTTGTTAGATTATAATGGAGGATCATATTGTTGACCATATATCCGTCCTTGTTTAGTAGTAGCATATGAGTTCTACTATCAATTTCTATCTCTACTACAATCTATAAAGTTCCACTCAGTAACATGTTGAGGACACTACCTGACAAAAAGTCACCTTGGATACTCATTCATGAGAACAAAAAAGGTAACATCATGTGTTAATAAATGTAGATGAAAGGAAGTGATATCATATTCCTACATCAAATGATGATTCTATTCAGTATATTATAATGAATAATTTCAAGTATGTTTATATCCTTTCTCCCCCATATCATGTATGGTTATTTATCATAGTACAAATCATGATGGAGTCACAAATCCTTATCATAGGTATGAAACCCATAAACATATACAGATGAAACAATGAAGACATGATAGGTCTTATATCCCAACATCAAATGGATACATTTTCCAGTATATCTTGATGAATTAAAATTTGAAGGTCTGCAGTCTACAACACAGTCTTCCCGAATATCACTAATTTCTATAAATATAAGATGGTCTTTTTGAGCATATTTTGGAACTGGTACAGAAACAATGATATGAAAAAAATTCAAATCCCAATTGATTGAGTATCATACAACCATGATTAGTAGGAATAGGTTACAACTAATGTTAATATTACATTATTTATCCCATCCATGAGGATTAGTGGAATATTTCGATAAAATAAGAAGAATAATATTGAGTTTATAATCTCATTCTAACTAGGGACCAACCACAATGTATTGAACATTCTTCATGACACACTCCAATTCTGAAAACAGAAATCCTTTGGCACACTATAAGTATTTTAGACCAGTCTCATACCCCCAATCTAAACAATTATCACAAGTAAAATATATATATCACCTTAGGATAGACTCATATCACTGTCAGTGAATCCATATAGTATATTCTAGAAGCATACTAATGATAGGATGATATACCCACTTCCACCAATGATGTAATACACCTCTATCCTTTACAGGATATATGGGTGGAGTGTCATATTTCTTCCCCCATTATAGAGTTTCTTATAAATATTATAATGTGGCATTCATATATAAATTGGTCTCATATCCCCACTTCAACTTGGGCTAAAATACATACAAAGCCAACTACCCACATGCCAGATCATATCACTAGCATTGATATGCAAACTCACTATCATACTGTAATATCTACTCGGTATTGATATCATATTCCTATGAAAATATATGATCATAATGATAATATAAAAACATCATGTAGTAGGATTATATCACATCTAAAAACCAAATTACTACTTGACATATTCTTGAAATGATGTTTAATGAGGCCCATTTCTATGATATACTCATTTTCAGTGCCCCCAAGGATATACTAAGAACATACACAAAACCTTTAGGGCCCTCTATCATTTATTTTGAAGATGTAGGATATAAAAACATTGATATTCGTCAAGATGGTAGTACAGAGATGTATCATAGGGACTATATTCTTTATATATGTGTGGGATAACATCCCCATTGTTATATTATATGTGAATGAAGAAATCCTCTCTTTTCCTAGACACCATTATGAGGAATGGTGCTCAACACACTAAATACAACTATATATTGTTACCTATCAACTATAAGGGCCACGTTTCCATGTTCATTAGAAGACCAATTGAAGAAACCCCTATGGGCTATCGTGGTGGAGTCATGTAACCCTAATGAAGATGAATATTACTTGGATATATAGAGTGATTTTTCCAAAAAACTTTCCAACTATGTTTTTACTATCACCACTTATGATTATGAGATATCATATGAGTTTGAGGAAGAGTTCATTCCTTACTCACAGTAGAATATATAGAGACCAATCATCATTTGATTTTAAGAAACCTCCCTTTTCAAGGATATGAGGGTCCACTCTATATCTTGTATTCACACAATTGTCATCCAGACAATTCTACATTCAGCATGGACTGTGAAAAAGGATTGGAAGAACACAAAAAAACACATATTGTTGGTTTTCCTTTTTAGAATGAAAACAATAATTTGACTTTTTTTCAATACATTTACTGTTTTTATATCAAAACATGGGGTGTATATAAAGAAAATTATTTTATCATATCACTAAGGAAGAAAATATCCCAAAATATGAATTCCTATAATGACATATCCATAGTATTTATTAGGGTACTGGTTAATAATAATTCCAACTGGTAAATACAACAAGACTCAATCACATTGAGGAGGAAAATAAATTATGATTGGAGGCAAATGGGAACTAACTAACTCATTAAAAGACCCTATCAAAAAAATTAGAACACACCAGTGATACAAATTCCACATTAATAGGTCAACTAATGGATTACTATAAGAAGTAACTAAGACTATAATCAACCATTGAACACAATGCTTGTGTGACGGAGATTACGCCAAATAAAGAGGAACACAATAGTGGTCGCTATGAAATCCACCCTGAAAAATACACATCTAATAAGATTGGTGTATTTTGTAATATAAATATCCATAAAACAATGAATCACTTCCTATAGTAGTTCAGAATAATTCAACAATAGTTCTAGATCAACCCCATCCTATAGCTCTTCTACAATTCTTATCACAATTTTCCATCCAATAGGCATCGAATCCTTGATGAAAATATTATAAGGTGCCAATAACGACCCCAAATCCACCATAACCCATGAATATTAGGAAATTATTATCATTATAATCCCCAAATAGAATTACACTTTCCTAGGTAGTGATATAAACATGAATGGTCAACATTTAATATGTTCAACCAACCTAAATTTTCTCTTATATCATTAGGGGAATGCTCAACATGCATGATAGGAAACTTGCTTATAGTCACTATTAACATACAAAAACATATAGAATATCAAGAAACGTAATCAAACCCTATAGTGGATTTAATCCATGATAGTCCAATGTGACTATGGGTAAGAAAAATAACCCTTAAACAAGCGTCAATAGAGGAGAAAGTGGTAAAGAAGCACCATAATACATGAAATGTAATGTGTAAAATACTATTTCCTGGTACACTGTAATTAATGTCATCCAAATATAACTGAAACGTGAAATATACGAAGATGAAAACACTGTTGTTTTCAATTCAAAAATTTTAGCTTGAAAGGTAGTTAATTTAGATACAAAATCTATGTATACATGTTCTTGGAATCCGAGAAGGCACATGAACCTAAGACCTTGGAATGGCGAATTTCGACCTCTTTAGTGGAATTCTACCAAGGATAAAGGGAATTGTTTTCAGATATATCCTTAACAAATGAAATTATATGATGCTCCTTCGACATTAAAATACTATAATCTGTGATAATTAGATACATAATATTAATCAACTCAACAAGGAACTATTGAGGGAAAACGTACCCAATTGGTATAATCATAATGAAGAAGTGGACATCCCTTATAATAAACATAATATGATATATAATAAACCTATAATATTATAATCTTAAAATCAATGAGCATGTAGATCTAGGATATTAATTTAAATAACTGATTATATAGAAGATGATCACGTGTTTCACCAGTTATGATAACAATATCTTCCCCATGTGAGTGGTCATCCATTCCTATAAAAAATCAACAATCAATTGGATATGAAAATGATCTATCTCATCAATAATCATCCACTCCATGTATGCATGATGATTTCCATAAATTGATACATCTATAACTATGTAACTAAATCGAATACATAGTTTCATTTATGGAAATAAATAAACGGTGGTGTGCCCCTAGGAATCCAAAAAAATAATTGGTATCCCAAATGGATGGATGATACAATTTAAAAACTAAATATTCAAAATCTTATATCCTTAGACTCAAGAGGAATGAGATTCCTATAACAACATCTCATACACATTATGATATGATGTTCCTTGATTATGGCCCCCCAAGATAAGTAGAAACAAATTAAATCATGTATGTTTATAGATACTCTACAAGTGAAAACCTTTGTCTGGTACAATAGTTATTTTTAAGGATCATTTACTGTATGGGAAAAGCTTCATAAAAAATTCTATTATCATTTCATATCCAATATAAAAATATGAAAATCTTCATCCTACCAAATTGGAAGAAGTATGAAAATTAAATATTATTTTATTTCATCTCTTTGTGGAATTGGATAAAAAATCATTCATTATTACAATATCATAAGTGAAATTTATGGAATATATATTTTAGAATTTTCAAAACAAAAAACAAACACCTCTAATATAGATGAAATATTCTGCTGGATTCTATCAGTTTGATAAAATAGTACAACGAATTGAGGATTACATTATAAATACTTATGCCAAATATCTACCATTTTAAAATTTTCACTAAGAAATAAATGGTAATGTAGAGATGTCTAAAATTACAATAAAACCAGTGAATGTTTCCATACAATTACTCATGAAGGTACCAAATTGATTGCAACATCCTACAAAGCGAAAAATACAATTAAAAATCCCTCATCTGAATGTGAAAAAAATATATCTGGGTCTCCAATAAATTGATTAATGGATGAAAAATAATTATTCCAAAAAAATTATTAATTTATTTACATGTATCCATGCGAAAAAAACTTCTAAAGATCATTTAAAAACCCCGAAATAGTTCAACCTCAATGACTATATTGACTACTTCACCATTCATGGGAGACATGGCCCCTTAATCACAGATTGATTTATTATTTATGAAATCATACAGATGATTATTTATTCTGTATAGATTTTTTTAGGATATTTCCTTCCTGAGTGAAATATTTTCCATCACCCATCCATTTAAAGAATAAATCTGTAATAAAATAACCATAAAAGAATAAATAGATGGTAAATAACTAGATGACCAATAAACCCATTAATAACGCTCACACCACTATGTGATCATAGATTAATAATAAGTTGAAATTTACATCACCTAGGGGTTCCATATAATAATACTCTCAAAGGTGGAACAAATCAATAGAAATATTAAAATATCCATGGTAAATGGGCATATCCAACTTCTACACAAACTCCACTCTTGCTTATTTTATTTCATTAGTATTTGTAGAATGTTAATAACAACAAAAAATAGAAGTGTCATCATATATTGTGATAATGTTTTGTTCTTATAACATATTTCTCATCAAATTAAAAAGTATTTTCGAATAATATTTCTTTTATTTCAAGTTACCCTATATCTGACTTGATAACCAGATGTCGAAGACCCCAAATTAAAAGGTATAGAAGATTACATGAGAATGTTTTAACCATATATTCCTATGAAATCCTATAAAATCTATATATTAAGAGATTACATTTGTGAGGGAATTGTATATATACTAATAGAAATAAGGGGATGCCTAAAATACCTTATGTGGATTTTCACACCCAATAATTATCAATAAATGACATATAAGAGTGAGATTGTCTTACTATCCCAATCAAAGGGTTATTCCCACATCACCTATTCTGATTAAAAAATATTCTACCATGACCTCCACCTATAAACTTGAATTTCCCACATAAAACACCTAGAGAACAATGTGACGTGATTCAGAGAATCCCCATCATGGGATAACCAATTATTTGGCACAAAAATATGATATCCTAAAATTGTTAGTGATTTTGCAGGATATTCACTATATCTTAGATACACTCGAACTATAAATAGAACATTGATAGGAAATAATTGAGTATCTATTGATCCCATTGTAATTTTAGATTCAATTTTTATACCTATGGATTTCTCTGTTGAGAATATAATATCGAAATTTAACACCACCATCTCATTCAAAAATATGGACTTGAATATGTTATATAGGGACATATCAGACACCAATATGTTTTAGAAAAACTAGATGACGGGAACATATGAATGGATTCAGTTTATAATGGTTTTGCGATAAAAATAATACCTATTAGGAACCTCCATCATAAGGTATTTAAAATGGGAACAATTTATCAGTAAATATATCCATGAATGTTTACAATATGAATGGTAAAAAACTGCTCAGAAAGATAAAGGTCAAGGATCCATTTAGGAATCTAACATCCTATATTGATTTTATGGTAATCTAGGGATAAAGATAAAACATAAAATTTCATACACATTACATCATGGCTTCATAGTTACATAGAGTTCCTTAAACATTTCATCATGTATTAAAATTCCCAATTAATGGGATGTTTTATAAACTATATGGTGAAATCACTACTTTGAGTATTTTGAATAATTATAATCTATTTCATGTTTCTACAAGAGGGAAGGAAAAAATGGTAGTTGATGAGATGATTCTTTCCACTCCAAATGAAATGTGATCCACCATTAAAAATACCAAGGTCATTCTTTATAAATATTTTATATTTCCCAAAAGACTAATTGAGGTAGTAGAATCAATATCAACAAGCTATTGGGGACAAAAAACATCAATAGACAACTAATATTTGATGGAAATAAAATATTCTATAGTGAATCATCAAAGTAAATTCATGATAATGTTCAATTAATTTATAATAACTAACCATACCCAATTGAATAAAATTGAAAATTACTAAAAGTAGTTCTATTCAACTAAGGATGTCGATATCTCCCCAACCATTTTCGAGACAATACAAAAAATAAAAGAATCCCCAAAATTTCTCTCCAATGACGGTGGAATATGAGGACCTTGATGTCTATACTCATAGGGTCTCTTAATTTTGATAGTGATATTGATTACCCTGAGTTATCTACCATACCTAAAGATATCCCTACAATCAAATAAATTGATGATGAGGTGGAAAACAGTAAGAATAATCCTATTTATTTTAAGGAAATAATATTTACCCTCTTCAATGATCTCAGATAGTTGATTCTAGAAATAGAAGAAATCATGTGATCAATATTGATTGTGGTCTTCTTGAATCATGAGTATTTGGGAATATATATATCATTTATAAGGCAGCATCTATATATTTTATTATTGAATTAAATAGTTATACCCTTGTTAAACCATAATAAGAATATTATCAGAATGTCTATCCCGATGACCATCGAGGTTTTAAGAAGGGGTCTATGAAAATAAAATCCTTTCATTCAACATAAATTGAATCAAAATTTTACAGATAGATCAATTCCACCATTTATATTTTGGAATTTAACCTAAATTTAATTGCTATCATCATCCCTATCTAGAATAATAACAATTAGATTAGGGTCAAAAATGTTTTCACAGCCCTCAATTTTCATTTCCCAATGGATGATTTTACAATCTTGATCATATATACATTGATTTTTATTGATCCTTGATTATATGAACTTTCATTTAGGGAAGGTTATTAAGGGTATAATTAGATTAAGATGTCCCCTCTTTTTGAAGAAGCCACTACATTGAGAGCACCGCAAGTGGTATTTTTAGCAGTTTATTCCTTATTTATTATAGGATGATTGTGTTACACACTAAAATGAAAGACATCATATCTTCAATACATTCATGTGATGAATGACGTATTTTAATTTTGATGACTTTGGGGAAAAATATCAAAAGTGTTGATGCCACGAAACTGATATTTATGAAATATTATGAATATTATTATAGAATAATTTTTTGGTGAATCATCAGTTATGTAATTTTTTTGGGTCACATTAGTGAAATTAATTGGATTTTTGTTACCCAATCTCAACATTGAGGTTGGTCAAGAAAATACAAGTGCAATTACAACAATTCCTCCTCAATGTATTTATAATTAATAGAGGGGGATGAAATCGAACATCACTTCTATTTTTTGTTTCTTAGTCATCATAAATGTAAAATATCTTACCTTAAAAATATAATAATGAAAATAGTCACTAACTATTGGGATTAGGAATTTGAAAATGATTTTGAGAATTTCATATAGTACATTCTGCATCAACCAATCATATTATTATCACTAGAAATAAACCCAATTATCCTATATTTGGTCAACATGGAAAGATCACATAGTCATCACCTCACAAAAAAATCGTATAGGAAAAGTACTAAACTCTATACTATCTACATCAAATGATTATTGATAATGAGACTTTCTATTTTGATATAAAAATAACCTCTATAGCATTGTTCTTTATAGTAAAAAAGGTGAGGCATTATATTTTCATCCTGAAATCCACCTAGTGTCTCATATTAAAACTTTCATATATATTAAATTTCTACCTATTCTAACATTGAATTTTACTTTACTGTATGTTATCCATCATTTAATATGACATCCTATTCATGTCATAGAATTTAGCTAAAGGGATCGTCTAAGTATTTTTCATTGCGTTATATCCCACCATTAAAAATGATAGAGGAATTCGATTTTCTAGAATAAAATTTTTATTATACCAATGAAACACCCCAAATTTGGTATATTCATATTGATGGTTCCTCAAAAAGTCCTATTGGAATGTAAAAAAATTTCAAATCTCAACCAGAAAGTTCAAGGGATTATATTTCTTTCCTTAGAAAAATAATATATTCCCAATTATTTATCACTAGAAAAATATTAAACTAATAATGATGTTGAATAAAAATCACTTATTTAGAGAATGGTTCTAACCAAATAGATAGAAATATCCTTACAAGATATCATACGAGACTCAAGCCAGATATTAAATAAATTAATGTCAAGTATATATCATCATGATATTTTAAAATAAGAACATCATATTTAATTTTTTAAATAAAATGGAAAACCAATATTGGATGAAACTAAAACACATATAGTCATTAATATATATTTCTATTTTGATAAATTCGATATCTATGATATAATGAAATTCATGATAGAAATGGTAAAAATTAAACAAGAAATTCAAGTAAAAAATTATTTCTTATACATAGATAATGTAACATAGCCAGTAAGTAGGTGGGTTTGAATATGAATAAATAAACAATGAAACATATAATTATTTGGATTATTGAAAATAAATTCTATTATTATATATATTCAAAATAAAATATGAGCATTTTTTAAGGGGATTCATTTTTTTCTGAAAAAAACACAAATTTTTAATGGCAGCATATTCATTCTTTATATGCATTGGTTGAAATTAATTTTTATAAATCAATGAATATTTATTTTATAAATAAAATTAATTCGTTAATTATATATATAAAAATTATTTTTGGATTACATTTTTATAATTTTATAAAATTAATAATTTTCAATGAGTATTGAAAACTAATGAATTTTAATTGAAAGCTATTTTTTTAACATTGATTAAAAAGATAAATTGTGTTTTAATTTTCTGAAAAGAATATATTAGTTAAAATACTTTAAAATTAATCTTATAATTTTATAGAAATAAATTTAATATTGAATTTTTATATCAACACATTCTATTCATAAGTGAATTTTCTTTTTGGAAACATGTTTTTTGTCACTTTTGCACATATATTTGTTTAATTGAATTCATCCAATTGTATGAATTAAATTTGTAAAAATTTATTCCATATATATAATCATAATAATATATATTATCTAATAATTTCAACAAAATTTTTGACCATTTTTAATATTAATAAAAATAAAAGTTAATTATAGTATCACCAATATGGTAAAAATGGTTATTCCAAGGGGTTAAACTAAAATGATAATAGTTATAATGACATATAATCCTGAAAAAAATTATATGGATATAGTTTTTTTTCATAATGTACATGGTTTGACAATGAACCATTTTGAGTTATTTTTCATAATACAAATGTTATTGTAATATATTATTTTAAAAAATACTTAGAATATCTACCCCCATTTATAAATGGTAACCCAATCTTATCCACTCTTCACTCTCCAACATCAATTATATCAGACAAACCCCTTATAAATTATAATAATTACATCCATTCATACATATTTTGATGATTTTAGGGATAATAAAGGTAATATTTGAAGGAATTTGGTTAAACCTAAAGCAGTTTCTTGAAGACGAGGTATTGTTTTTAAATATGTGTTTTCAATTTAATTATTCTAAAAAATTATAATATTATAAAAATATCGCACAAAAATAAAAAAATTATATACTATATAATGAAATTTTATTATTTTATTATATTTCCCTATACTTATCAATACTTACTTTAAAAGGAATATGAAATGGATGATCATGTGTACAGTGGAAAACAACATCACATGGCGATTTAGTTCATCTTAATTAACAACCGTTCAACACCAGATTTATGGATTTATTTAACATATTTATAAAAAATTTATGATATTATAATACTAGTGAAAATATAATTACAAATATACCTTTTACCATTCCATTCTACAAGAGATATGATAATGTCGCTCATGTGTACAGAGGATAACCATCTCATGAAGTGATGTGATTTGTTTTTTTGTGACACATTATAAGGAATGTACTAATAATAACAGATGATAAACATATTGAAAAATTTAAATATATCCCTAATTAAGGAAATATTATATCACATCTAACATCATTTCATAAAATCCTTTCGAAAATAATAATGTCACTCATGCATACTTGTGGACCACTGTATCCATATAGTGATGTGAATTGTTTTTCATTTAAAAATTACAAATATGGTAATAAATTAATATTTTATGAATATAAATTATATATATTTCATAATATTGATATGACGAAGGATAATTTATATTTATATTTCTTTCATTGTCATCATTGTGAAAATTCAAAAGACCTTTCATGTATACATATAGACTACTGTCAACATGAATTGTTTAATACATTTTTGATATATAGGTTTCATATATTAGTATAAATAATTTTTTTAAATATATATATATATATATAATATATCATATTTTACATTCTGTATATGATTTAACCATGGTAAAATTAAAAATATCAAAACTACCTGACCAAATAAATATGAAAAACACAACAATTTGAACCCGAATAATTGATTTGATCAATTATTTACTTATAAAAGAGTCATAATGTAATATTTTTAGATAGTATATTCTAGGATATATTTTATTATGGTTATTTAATTTATTTTTAACAAACCTATATTTATTATATATTAGGTTCAGAAACATATGAATGATGTCAAAGAAGTGGTAAGGGTTTCTTTTCGAACTTTTACTTCCATAATAAATATGAGATATTCAACAATTTTTATTTTCTGTGGTTTATATACATCACCATTTGATATGATACATTAGGTATATATTTACCTTTATTTTTTTAAATGATTCATTTGATTATATTTCCTTCATGTGTATTATGATTCAAAAGTTACCAATGTTGAAATGGTTTATTTCACTACCTCATCATTATTTCATATTGTTTTTTACACATACCCAATGAGAGATTTATTAATATTCCTATTTTAAAAATAATTTATTTTACTAAATTTTTTAATTCGGGAACATATAATATTATAGAACCATTTTTTCACTCATTCATAGTTAAAATTCATCAGAAAATTTAAAAATTATAATCTGACATTATTTAATTCTATGGTCAAAAATAATTTTTCATCAAATTCTTTATTTTCATTAATTTTTCAAAAAAATTATATCATTTTTAAATTTATTTATTAATTAATTTTTCACATATATAACATATTTTATTTTCATTTAAATGATTCATCTTGTATTTTTTAAATCTTGTCACATTGGAATTTTATGGAAAATGTGAATGAAATGGTTATTTTAATGTGTGAAATAGGAATGTAATTTTACACCACCATGATCATTCAATGTTTTAAATATTTTTATTATAATATATAAAAGTATATTTTTCAATAATTTTATTTAAAATATTTTCATTAGATATAGTTAAAAATATATATTTTCATATTTAAATAATATTTTCAACAAGAATTATTTTAAAAATATATTTATTGTTTTTCAATTACTCAAGGACAAACACCAATTAATTTCATTATATTACATTTTTATATGTTTCATTGGTATGATTATTATTCTTCATATGTATGATTTATAATAATCTTGGAAAAGGAATGTATAGACATTGTCTTTATTGATTTATTTTATAGTTGTTATGTTACCCTTGAAATATCCACTTTCCTATGATTAATAGACACTAGATTTACCCTATATATAAAAATTATTTATTAGGGAATATACAATGTCCTTAAAATATATATGATTTATGCATGTAGTGATTAACATTGAATGTTATTTTATTGATTTGGGAAATATTGATAACTCTATATTTTTTACTCAATAAAAATATATATTGATAAGGAATATTATATCAGAATTACATAGATTATTAGATATATGATGAATGATTTGAACTTGTATATATAGGTGTATCCCAGTTTTATATATCCCATAGATGCCATATTTGTTTATTCATAAAAATTATATTCGATATTTGGATGAGGAATTACACATTTATGTAATATGTATTTCCATAAGGTCGTGATGTTAAAAAGTACTGGAACAATGCCTTGATGGTATGGCTAATATGTATATATTTTATTGAAACCATAATTATGTATATAGGCATTGGTGTCCCATTTTATTAATTCATTAGTATGAATTTCCATAGTAACGTTTCAAATCCATAGTATTATTTATAAGGAATTATTTGATAATAATTTATTCTTACGATAATATTCTCATGATAATGGTTATAATGATTTTTTATAGTTATATACATTTATCTATTGATTATTCAACATTTATTCTTAAAATCAACTATATCCATTTCCTTATTGACAATCTTATATCAACCAATTATTATGTATTGTTTCTTATATGACCCTAGGATGTTATTTTTGATTGATATTATGAGATATGTAAAGGGGAATAATGAAAACCTCATAGATTGTTTTGTATTATATTCATAAAAATGTAATTAAAATTTCTTGTATGTATCTAGTATACCAAGAATAATTACTATTCATTAATTTGTGATGACATTTCTCATATTTGGATCAAATTTAATAATATAACCAATGGATTTGTGCTACTTGGGTTGAGCTCGCTAAATTTTAGATTAGTGAATGTTTAGAAGAATCATTAGGATGTAGATTTAACACAATATATATTAGGGAACATAAACCTATTAACGAATTTGTGGATAAGTATTCTAGAACATTATAAATTTTTTGTTGGAAAGATAATATGGTTTTTTCTAGATATTCATTTATAAATTCCACCAATATGAAACTTTCTCATGTGGAAAAGAATGTTGGTTATGATACCTACAGTGTACCTCCCCATATGATAGAGGCTTCTAGTTAGAAGTAGGGGATGTGAAATTTTTAGTAGAGAGTCTATTTACCTTGTACGATGATTCAGATTAGTATAAGTAATCCATATAAAAAATAATATAAATGTTTATATATGAAAAAATCCAACAAAAAAATCCAACTGAATAATCAAATAGATAATTATAGGAATAGTGTAATGAAATTTTACAATGTAACTAAATGTAATGACATAAAAAATACATGTAGAATTGCAGAAGACTCAAATTAATAATCATAGTCCTTGGTCCCAAATATAGTTTTTTTACCACCTCCAAACTCTTTCCAATATTGCAAGAAAAAAGTCAACATAAATGTCATTATCCCTAATCCATACTTGCATCATTGTAATGTACATGGATAATAATGGTTGCATGTAATGGTTGTTATTATAAATCCATAGTTCAACACCACTGCGTCTAGAAAATTGATTCTAACAATAAGTGTACACAAATAATGAAATAAATTGGTGTATTAATCAATTCAGAAATTAATAAACTACAACAATAAATTACATTGGCTTCATGATGGAATATCTCTAATCATGTCTCACGACCATGAAAACTGCAACCATATAACCATGGTGTGATTAACCTACTTCGTTGTTGAATTAGAAGATATATGAGAAGTTATTATGATAATGAAAACCAAAACCATATAACAGTGATATAAATAATATTCTTCCCTATATTGCAGGAATATCTCTGAGAATGTCATATAACAATGTAGGCCAAACCCATATAACAATGGTATAAATTATGTTTTTCAGTTTCAAGGAAGAATATCTCTTATCATGTCTCATGACCATTCCATCCACATCTATATAAACATAGTATAATCACAACAATGTTGGAAAAATCCTTATTAGCATCACTTCATATGGGTAAAATCCATATAATCATTACATTATGGAACATAGTCGAGCCCGCTAACTATATTAATTATAGTATGACGGTCAGCTAATCCTTTTAAAAATCAACATTACATCATATATATATGCATGTGCTATGGTCATAACCAATATATAATAATATCAATGAGAAACAAAATACATGTCAAAAAAACATGGATATCAAAATATTACATCATAATCCATAATGTTTAACTATGTGAATTTCAATTTTTTCCATTTATGACCTTATATTATCTAAAAAAGGTCCAAACATTAAAATAAAAATTAGTAAGAAAAAAGGTTGTGATTCAATATGAATAAATCACCTAAGGAAAATTATTATTCTAAAAAAACTTTATACCATTAGCTAATTAAATTATATTGAATTTTTTATCACCCATTGGGTAGTGATAATCTAGTTCAATAACTAATTGAATCTAAAAATCTACAAGGAATAATCATGTTCATTATTTAATAAATTTAGGTGTACATTATGTTTTCAAAGTCAAAATATTTCATTTGTATAGAAAATATAAAACCATTAGGTTATGATTTAGGCCCCCTGCCTTTAACAAATGTAGCAACAATTCTTCTATGGGAAAAAACTCATGAGGAAGCAGGTATGGATGATCAAAATGAAGACCCACAATAAAAAAAGGCATTAGATCTGTTATAAGGACATCCATAATGGAGTATGGAACTCCATATTTATATGGTGGTTTTCCCTAGGATGGTAGGAGAAGATCATACATGATATAAATAAAAAAACATCCCCACAACATATATTAAAGTATATAGTTGGGTACTTACATAATTTTTAATATATTTTCCCATTATATAATTATATTCAATGAAATCTGTAGAAAACACCATAAAATCAGAATTTTTTACCAAAATAATCTAAATATTACATGACATGTAATCCATAAAGAAGTGTACAAATGTTTTAAAGATGTTTTTCAGAAAATTTTCCTTATAAACATAACAAATCCATTTTAATGCTTATAAACATTCCATGAACCTATAATACCTTGCCCCTACATCATTGTCTTGAAGAGGCGGTGAGGGTTACTTGGCCTTAAAAGACATTCCCAAGATGCCAAAGCCTGTAAATAAATACCTAGGGCTTTGAGAACAAATTAGGGAACAATTTTCCCTTAAGACAAAACCAACAAAACCATCCATTATCAACCACTATATGATTAATGACAATCAAAAAATTCAAGCATGTATTCCCAAAGGAAAACCAAGTTGTTCCGAAATACAACTTTAAACCAATACAACCAATACCATATCAGAGTACTATTCAGAAGACTTGACAAAAGACCCAAAATAAGCCAAGACACACTCCATGGATCCACACAAAGCTCCATGATCCAAGATCCACCAAGACATTGTGATTCACCACTAACAGAGGGTGATACCTTACCTTTTCCCACGTCATAATACACGACATCTTCAAAGACACCAACGTGCCAAAGATGGGGGTGAGTACAACTACTCAGTAAAATTTCCCAAAATGAATTTCCTACACATTCCACTAGGATAAAAACATTAGTACATTTATATAAAACAATTTATATAAAATAATCACATGTGCATCCATTACCATAAGCCAAACACACCCTTACCAAGCCATCTCACCCAAACCAAGAATCTATGGGAAATCCAAAACCAATATGCCACATGACATTTCATCAATTACAGTTTAGCACAACAATTTCCATCTTGAAAAACAATGCACACAAAGAAACCATAATGATGGAACTTTCGCCCAAACTATTCAACCATTCACAACTAGCAATACTTCCCGACCACTTATCTTTTGATGGTGGCCCTTTCCTCCAGTATCCATCCCCTTTTTATAGTGGTAATTTCATCCCACTTCCACACAACATTCCAATCAAGCCATAAAAAACCAAATAACACACCAATTCCACAACAACATCCAATCAAACACTTCCATTACATGTAAACCACTTCAATAAATATCCCATTTATTGAAACCAACCATAAAACATTTTCCATGTAATTGAAAATTTCAATAAAACACCAACTTTATTGAAAACCATTTCCATAAAAAAATTTCACAAATCATTCACAAAAACCCATTTTAAAATCATCATTTTAAAATCCACTAGAAGAAACTCTTGACCACAAAACCCACCTTTTCCCAAAAATCCCCAAAACATCACCCAAGTGATTTCAAACCAATTTCACACATCAAAAAAATTAAATTTCAAGCCAACCAATTTAATTTTAACCAAAACCATTAGCTCTAACCATGTTGAGTGAGAGAGAATCCACCTATCATTAGGGTTCACAAGAAATCGACCCATAAGAAACTACTCCTCAAAACTGGAGAATGCACCACCGTATCCTCTCTAGATTTCCTTCACTAACATATACAAGCCTTAAAATTAACATCCAAGGCTACCAAAACCCTAGATCTACACACAAAGTTTGTAGATCTAGAAAAATGAGAGAGAGGGAGATGTAGATCTAGATGAAAACACAAGGAACCGAAGAGGAGAGAGTTACCTGGGAGAAACCACCTTTAAACCACCACAAAACCGCGTTGAATCGCTTCCAAAATGAGTGAGAGATCCCCCTCAACCTTTGAGAACCCTAAATCCAAAGTGCAGATTGAGTGGGAGAGAATTCAGAGAGAATTGAGGAAACCCTAAGGGAGCCAGCATTTAAAAACCATACTTTTAAGTGGCCACACAGTTAGCCTACATAGTTTGGAAAACTGTGCGCTAACCGTGTGCATTCTACTTCTTCGAGGGCAAGGTTCATTATGGTTGCCTCACACGGTTTTAAAACCGTGCACAGGCTAGGCGAAACCTATTGTCTCCCACTGCAAATTTTCATGGAGAACCTACATGGTTTCACATAACCGTTCTCAAACCGTGCTCCCTTATAAAATCCTCCAAACATATTCAAAACCATTCCAAACACTCTCAAAATCAACCCAACTCGTCCCATTCACTTTAAACACATAAAAGACATAAAAGAAGGATAAAAACTCAAACTGGGGGTACTACATTCTCTCCATCATTGGAATTTCCATCCTGAGAATACTGTGTACCCACCCTTTGCTGAAAGAGCTCTAGCCAATGCTCGACCATTTCTTTCTCCTGCACCCAAGTCTCCTCTTGAATCTGACCATGTGGCCACAAAACATGAACTAAACCGATGCTTATACCATGCAAGACATTCTCATGCCTATTCACAACCCACACTGGAACGTCCACCAATGAAGCATCCATATCTAGCTCACCATGATCCAATCGAATCACATGGTCATGATCTGGATGATACTTTTTCAACTGCGACACATGAAAGACATTGTGCACTGCACTAAACCTAGGTGGAAAATCAAAATGATAAGCCACCTCACCAACCTCTTCAAGAATCTCAAAAGGTCCAATATACCTTGGAGATAACATTACATGCTTCCCTGACCAACGATGTCCCATCCTAGGAGAGATCCTCAAGAAAACATGATCACTCCCCACAAACAACAACAGCCATCGACGACGATCCGCATACGATTTCTGATGACTATGAGCTATCTCAATTCTCTTCCGGATTAACCTGAACTTCTCCATACTCTCCTAGAAATGGCTCTGTCCAACCATCGAGGACTCACCTGTTTCCACCCAGCATAGTAGAGAATGACACGGCCTCCCATACGATGATTCAAACAGAGCCATATGTATGGATGCCTAATAACTATTATAGTATGAGAACTCAACCAACGACAAGTTATCCTCCATTGAGCCACAAAAATCCATGACACAGCCCCACATCATATCCCACAATGTTTTTATCATCCTCTCAAATATACCATCTACCTTTGGGTGATACTCTATGCTCAAAGTCAGCTATGTCCCAAGGGGTTGCTACAAGGATTTCTTAAAACGACATGTAATCCTCGGATCTCTATCTGATACAATCGAAAATAGAATGCCATGCCTCTTTACCACATCCCGAATGTAGAATTTGGATAGATCCTCCACTATATGAGATTCACAAATTGGAATGAAATGGGATTACTTCATTATCCAATATGAAATCACCCAAATGGCATCATGCTTTCTGACCATTCTTGGGAGACATGTGACAAAATCAATCGCTATTTTCTCCAACTTCAAAACCGGGATTGGTAAAGACTGCAACATTCTTGCAGGCCTCTGATGCTTTACCTTGACCTGCTAGCATGTCAAGCATCTAGAAACAAAATCAACCACACATCTTTTCATACCATCCCACCAGAATTGTGTTTTCAATGATTCATACATTTTCATGAATTCCAGGATGAACAACCCATCTGGAATGATGATATGCCCTTAGATGATCCTCCTGACAAGAAATTGGTACAACCATCCGATTCCGAAAACCGAAAACTAAATCTTCATTCACTTTCCAACCCTCAATGGTCTCCCCCCATTGAGTTTTGACCTCATGGTCACACACTCAGAATCATATATTTGTGCCTCTTTAACCGGGACAACCAAGTCGGGAATAAACATAACAAAAAATAAGGCTGCTTTATCGCCCTGTTCCTCACATTCCAGCCTCATGTCAGCTATAACTGACATCAACTGCCACTGGTCTGATGCCTGTTTCACCACCTGAGCATATGATATTCTACCTAATGCAACTCCCTTATAATTACACTTTCCTAGTGTGTAAATTATGTCATAATCAAACATCTGGAGATATTCTATCCATCTCCATTGCCTCATGTTCAAATCCCTTTGTGAGAAAATGTGCTTCAAGCTCATATGATCCGTGTATACCATGAATTTATCACCTAAGAGATAATGATGCCACACTTTCAATGCATGGACCACTACTACAATTTCAAAATCATGATTTGGGTAGTTCTTTTCATGAACCATCAACTACTGTGAGCCATAATCAATCACATGATTTCCTTGCATGATAACGCACACCCAACCTTGATCCTAATGCATCGCAATAAACCACATACCCTTTTCCTGGTTCTAGAAATACCGAGATTGGTGCTTATGTAAGGCGACCCTTTAGCTCTTTGGAACACTACTAACACTATTCATTCCACTGGAATGGAACATTATTTCCTGTCAATATTATCATTAGTGAAGAAAAACGTGATAAATAACAACCAAAACGCCGATAATACCTAGCTACTCCAAGGAAACCCCATACCTCAATCACATTATTTGGTGGTTTCCATGATATTACAGCTTCTATCTTTTCTAGATCCACTGAAAAGCCCCTTTATGTAATCAAATTTCTAATATAACGAACTTCCTATATCAAAAAGTCACACTTTGATAATTTGGAATTCAACAGATTTTCCCTCATGATCCTCAGCACTATCGCCATGTGCTGCTCACGCTCCACCTTTATCATTGAATACACCTGAATATCATCTACAAACACCACCACAAATAAATCCAAATATCTCTAAAATATCTGATTCATCAATTTCGGGAATACCGCTAGAGCATTCGATAGACCAAATTGAATAACCACATATTAATAATGACCATATCTACTTATGAAATCTATTTTAGGAATATCGTCCTTCATCACCTGCAATTGATGATATCCCAACCTCAGGTTGATCTTGGAGAACCACAAAGATCCCATCAACTGGTCGAAAAAATCATCAATTCGTTGAAGTGGATATCTGTTCATTATCGTAACTTGGTTAGGTCAATGATAATAAACACATAGTCTCAAAGTTCCATTATCCTTTTTAACAAACAACACTGGTGCTACCCACGAAGACATTCTAGGTAGGATAAACCCTTTGTTTTCTATGTCTTCTAACTAGACATTCAATTCCCGTAATTTAGTAGGTTCCATCCGGTAAGACAGCTGTGATATTGGATTGGTCCCCATAAGGAGATCAATAGTAAACTCCACTTCTCTTACGGGAGGTAACCTAAGGAATTCTTCAAGAAAAATATCCATGAACTGATCCACCACTGTCGGATGAGCACTTTACTCGAAACCCTCTACTGATTCCAACAACAACTCCTCCAACTGATACGATATTGTGCCCACTTATGGTGCCAAAAAACTTGTTTCACCCTCCCTTTCATGCCTCTCTCCTCTAAATAAATGTCTAACGTCATCGTGTGTCCTAAAATCCACTATCCACACATTACAGTCGATGAGGCCCTTAAACACCACCAGAAAATCCATTCCCTGGATTACATCATACCCATCAATCTCAAGCACTGAGAAATTCCACATTAGCTCAATCTTTCCCACAACGATACAACATGCTCTACAAAAGAAGGCTCGAACCTCTCTTTCATCCAGAGGAGTTTGTTGTTTGAAAACCAAGGGCATAATTTCTACCCTTAATCCCAAAAACTCAACCAAAAGTGCATCAATAAAAGAGTGTGAGGCACTAGTATCAAACAAAACTTGCATCAAGGTAGAATTTAGATGAATAGTACCTCTCATCATGGATGATCCCGACTGATCATCCACCGCAACCTACTCGTCTCCAAATAATGCATTGGTTGCCACACTCTTCTCTTTATTGCCCTTCTGAGGAGTTGTGGTGTTTCGAGACACACCATAAATGACATTACTCTACTGATGAGGAATATACTGCTGTCCCCGTCCTGTCGATGCATACGTCATCTGTGATCCCTGAGGAGTGTCACACACACCCGACCTCGGAGAATTCTTACAATAACAATGTAGATTCGACAACTTCATACAATTATGACATGATAGAGGTTTTGAAGAACAAGCTCGCTTGATGTGGCTCGTAGAAAAACACTGAAAACATCTGGGCTTGCTCTTGGGGTTCAGAGGAAGATTTATCGATCCTCCTGTCAGATTATTTTCCATACTCCTACCCTAGGAATAAGTGTCCCTCCTCCGCTAGAACCCAATGTTAGAGTTCCCACTATTCCCTATGATTAGAACCATGCTTCCGGCGCATAGAGCTCCCAACAGATCCCTCTCAGCCAACGAGGTTCTATTCACAATATCTGTGTAATCATCTATACACCACACCGCTATCTTGGAACAAATCACGTTCCTCAAAGTAGATTCAGAGATACGAGCTTTTAACAATGTACTACCTGCCACCTTAGGTGGAAATCCAACTATGTTCATAAACATAGCTTCATACTCCATTAGAGAAATGTCTTCCTATTTCAAACTGAAGAAATCCGTTTTGCGCTGAATTGTAAACGTATGTGGGTAGAATTGTTTATTAAACAATTTGTCAAAGCCTTCCCACATTATACCCTACACCGTTCCACCTTGGACTACCAACTCCCACAACTGAAGGGAAAGATATTCCAAAATATAAATTGCCAATATATATTTTAACTCTATAGGTGTTCCCATGAATTCGAAGATCTTGTACATTCTATTCGACCACACTTCGACCCCCTCTGGCTCTGAATCACCCCTGAAGATGGGTTGATTTTTCTTCTGAAACTGAACCACATGATCCACATGCCTTGGTTCATCCTCTTTATCTCTACTTTCCACAGCTTGGAAAGAATGAACTATACATTTCACTAACTACTGGTACACCTGAGGCTCATGTGCAACCACATTCTCATTGGCCGCATCCAGTTGGTCTCTACGACGCCTAAACAGTGCCATTTCTATAAAAAAACAAAAAACATGACTCTCACTCCCGTAGACATCATGAATTCCCATTTTAGTTTGTATTACACAAAAATATCACAACAAGCCTTTCCACCTTTTTCAAATTTACATATTTCACCATTTATTAAAATCAAACCATTTTTAAAATACCACCAGTTTCCATGTTTCAAGTCCTTTCATTTTGAAACCCAGTTCATATTTTTCAAAATCCAGACATTCATATCACAATCTAAATCATTAAAACCCAATGTAATAGAAATCCTAGATGGAAGTAATTTCTACCATGCATGCCATGATCATCAAATTGGATACACCCATGACAATGAGATATCCAATGCCTATAAGTGTCTCTAACCACTTATGTACACAACTCCCTAGTAACTTGACGGTCAGCATAAAAGGGTTAGCTACATTCTTTTATACTATAAATTCAATGTTCCTTCATTCAAATGACTTGCTACCATCCCGACACAAAGAATATACCACAACGAATGTCAAATCCAAATCCGAGAATCAAATCCTAAGGACCAAATAAGGTGATACCACATGTAACACCCCACCCCTACCTCATTGGCTTGAGGAGGAAGTGGGGGTTACTTGGCCTTTAGTGGCATTCCCAAGATGGAAAAGGATGGAAATAAATGCCGATGGATTCAAGAAAAAATTGGGGAACGATTTTCCCTTAAGAAAAAACCAACCAAACCATCCACTATCAACCACTATATGATGCATGTCAATCAAAACATTCAAGCATGTATTCCAAAAGGACAACCATGTTGTTCTACAATACAACACAAATCCAATAAAACCAATACCATATCAATGTACTATGAAGAAAACTCAAAAAATGACCCAAAATAAGACAATACACACTCCATGGCTCCACAACAAGCTCCATGCTCCAAGCATTACCTAGAAATCACGATGAACCACTAATGGACGATGATACATTACCATTTCCCACGTCACGATACACAGCATCTACAAAGACACCAATGTGCCAAATCAAGGGGTGAGTATAACTAAACAGTAGGATTTCCCCAAATGACTTCCCTACACAATCCACTAGGATAAAACCATTATCACATTTATATAAAATAGTTTATATAAAATAATCACAAGTGCATCCATTACCATAATCCAAACACACACTTACCAAGCCATCTCATCCAAACCTAGAAACTATGGGAAAGCCAAAACAAACATTCCACAAGACATTTCATCATTTATACTTTAGTACGACAATTTCCATCTTGAAAAAAAATGCACACAAAGAAACCATAACGGTGGAACTTCTGTCCCACCCATTCACCCATTCACATCTAGTGGTACTTCCCAACCACTTATCTTTTGATGGTGGCCCTTCCATCCACTATCCTTCAAAAGTTTATAGTGGTACTTCCTGCCCACTTCCACACAACATTCCAATAAATCCAATACCAAGCACATAACCCACCAAGGCCACGAAAACATGCAATCAACCACTTCGATTACATGTCAACCACTTCAATAAATCACCCATTTTTTGAAACCAATCTTAAATGATTTTCCATGAAATTACATATTTCAATAAAAAAATATTTATTGATAAAAAATTTCATCAATAATTTCAAAAAATCATTCACTGCAACCCATTTTAAAATCATAATTTTAAAATCCACAATAAGAAACACATCACCAGAAAACCAACCTTTTCCCAAAAATCCCAAAAACATCACCGAAGTGATTTCTAAACTATTTAGCACACCAAAACACAATTAATTTCAATAAAACCAAATTAATTGTAACCAAAAACATTATCTCTATCCATGTGGAGTCTATAGAAAATCCACCTACCTTTAGGGTTCCCGAGAAATCGACCCACAAGAAACTACTCCTCAATTCTGGCGAAGGCACCACTGAAGCCTCATTAGATATCATTCCCTAACATCCACAAGCCTCAAAAGTAAAATCCAATAAAACCACAACCCTGTATCTACAAAAAATGGGTGTAGATCTAGAAAACTATGAGTGAGGGGGCTATAAATCTAGAGGAAAACAAACGGAACCCAAGAGGGGAGACTTACTCAGTAGAAACCACCTTCAAACCACCACGAACCCCTTTTGAATTGCTTCCAAAATGAGTGGGAGATCACCCTCAACATCTGAGAACCCGAAATCCCATGTGAGGCTCGAGTGGGAAATAATTTGGAGAGAAATGAGGAAACCCCGAGGGAGCTCGGATTTAAAAGCCCTACTTTTAAATGGCTGCACGGTTAGCCCGCACAATTTAGCAAACTGTGCGCTTACCGTGCACATGCTACTACCTCGAGAGCAATGGTCTGCATGGTTGCCTCGCACAGTTTTGAAAACCGTGTGCAGGCCATACGAAGCCTTATGTCTCCCCCCTACACGGTTTCCTAGAGAACACGCATGGTTTCCCTTAACCATGATCAAACCGTACTTCCTTAGAAAATCCTCTAATCATATTCTTAACCACTCTAAATTATCCCAACCTCAACCCAGCCCATCCCATACACTGTAGACACATAAAAAGCATAAAAAAGGCTACATACCTCAAACCAGGGGTACTACAGATCCCTTGGTAAAACAAAACCAATTTTTAACCAAAATATATTAAATGAAAAATATATACATCCCTGTAAATTATGAAATTTTCCCCAACATGTCTCTATATATGCTTCATCTATAGTCATATCATTTTTTCATGAAAACCAATACAACATTTATTGAATATAAAAGTAACCACTATGAAAGGAAACCACCAAGGGTTAATGATGGGGGAAACTCAATAGAAGAAAAATTTAAGTAAAAATAGATAAAGATATATGAGAAAAAGAGATGGAATCTTATAACATAACCACCATTTAAAAAGACATTCACTAGATGTTGTATATCTCATCATGAGTTATAAGATACCATGTTTTCCATTGTGTTCTCATTTTAGGTTCCCTATCCAAGTTCTCATCATGATCTATCCCACGCAACCACTAAACTCAAATCGATGTTATAGTCCTACCATGATTACACTTCCCAAAAATTTAAACCACCCATTTCAGATGATCCTAATACCTAAAAAATTGAATAAATCCCAATGTCTGTAATTTCTATAATATGGTAATGGTTTGAATGATATCTCTGAATTTGTGAGAATTCAAATATGTCATTCATGGAATTGTTTGATTATGGTTGGGTTAAATAGTATGTCACTATATGGAACATATCAAATATCTCAAAAAGACAGAAAAACTATGATTGCAGATTACACTATTTCTTAATACTATGTACAAAAAATCTAAGAGACACTCAATGGATTAAATAATGACTAACATCTGATTTTATATGTTGTATCTGATGGTCATCCTAGGATTACTACATACAATGTGTGGTCACCAACCCCTATCTGATCAAGTGAACCAACTCAAATGTCTCCTATATGAAAGTAGGCCCACAAGTGATAAGTCACCATCCTCCATCATTATTGAAAATGACATTGAATTTGATAAAAATCCTTGAATGGATACATTATAATTATTGACTATAAGGTATTGTTATATGAGAACTCTATGAGTACCAAATGTTTCTCCCCTGTGTTATGCAGAAGTTGTGTTTTGGTTGTTTTGGTTGTCAATATATGATATATGGTTGAAGATGCAATGTGGTGGGAGGTTTTTAGAAATAGCCTGTCAGACTAAAAATTGGGTTGACTAGAAGGAATCACTAGACACAAAAAAACCTTCATCAAAAAACAAAAGGAAACAAATAAATTTAGACCATGTCCATCAGTATGAGTAATTTTATATAGATCATTGGAATAAGTTATATAACTAAAAATATAGACGATACTAGAAGGATGTGATGTAAATAATCTTTTGAATATAAATGTGAGGAATCATTTCATATCATAGAGTGATTATAAATAATTAAATCATTTCATTATACATGCAAGAGATTGTGTATGATTGGAGAACACGATGTGAAGTATTTTCGTTGCAACTCATCAATATAAGGAACCTAAAATTTAGAAGGATGATGATCATTGATATGATAATCATTAGTGAGAAAATAACATAATGTGTGATGATAGATCCTCAAAATGTTAAAAATACACTGCTAACATTGTTTCATTAGTTGTGGTATGTCGCTTATTTATCATAACAATTCTAACATAGATTTAATTTATAAATTAATTATATATTTAACACATTAGACACATTGTTACATTGAATCTATAATTTAATGGGTATGATGATGTGATTTATTAAATATAAGGATTCATATACCACTCAATAGGATGAAGACCAATAATGTATTCAATAATTTCATCATGTTGAATTGAATTTATATTGTTTCTTAAAAAAAGAATAAATTTATCAATTATTTCTCAAGAAGTAGTGATGACTATTTAGACCAGAAATAAAAATGGTCCATCAGAGTGAAGTAGAGTATGATCAATTAGATGAATTATGACACTGATATATTCCTTGTATGTTGATCATCATTGAATGCAGGATCATCATTATGAGTAATTTACAAAATTAATAGACACATTGATTATTTATTTGATACGTACAAACTAAAAAATTATTTTCCAAAGAGTATATTAAATACTATTTAATGTTAACAATGTTTTAAAATGATTTTTAGATGATAAGATGAATCTATTTGAGAATATGACCATTTTTTTGAAATGGTAATCATAATGAGAAATCGTTAGTTTTTCATAAGTTCTAATTGTAGTTTAATATCTAACTAAAGATTTATACAAAATACATGTTTGTAATAATGATGATTTTAGTAGATTAAAAAATAATAAGGAAAATCCTATAAGTATTTTTATGATATTAGGAATTAAAATAAAATGAAATATATATATATAAATTTTAGTAATTGTAAATTTAATTGAGTTAGAAATCGAATTAATTTTTTCTCCTTGTATATTTTGGGTAGCCTATAAAAGGAGAGAATAATATATTTTCACGAAAATAAAATTGAATTTTTCTTATCCACTAGATCTCTGAAAACTTAAAATGAGGTATTAAGCATAAAAGTAATGTTTTTTAGGATCATGTATTTGATGTTCAATCAGATAACTTTTCGTCAGAGTATGTACATCAAACATGTATTTCAAAGTAACTTTAGCAGATTAACTTCCATCTGATTCAGATCCATCAGATCATTCCCCATTAGAATTAAAATAATAATGAATTGGAATTGTGAGCTAAAATTTTAATTTCTACACGATTAAATAATTTAGTGTAGAAGGAGAGTCAGAATGAGCCCAATTAGATTGATACCATAAGATAATGGCTTCAATACTGATGCATATCTGACTAAGATTTAAAAAATATGTTTTCCAAACCATGATTATAGAGAATATTTCACAAAAAAAGGTACCTTATATAGTTGATGATGTTCTAAATGATTTTACATATGTAAATATTAATTCAGTTTACTTATATAGAATGTGAATATCTTTCTAAAATTGACTCAAAAATATGTAGGAAGGCAAGGCATGTAACATTGGATACAAAAATGCTGTGGAAAAGTTTTAGTTATTTTTTGGGGGTGTATGACCACTTTTGACAATGTGGATACAGAAAAGGATAGTTGAGGGTTATAATAAACCATTGGATGAATGTTTCTACAAGGAATGTATAATGGCCCACTACATGTGGATTATCATTTTGGAATGAATATAATTAATAAATCCATGTTGGTGGGACTATCAAACTTGAAATAATGTGTGTCTTTTTACCGAGAATTGTAAATAACATTTTTCCCATCTATTTATATGCTTTTCATAATAATTGTAAGGTTGAGAAGTTATATTTGAATTTATAACAACATTATCATGTTTCAATGTTTATGAAACATTACATAATAACATAAGAATCATTATTATAATTGAAAAAGTAACCACTTATTCACCACCTCCCAGTGGTCTCAATAATATTTGGGAATGGAAATTGGTGTCAGGGGCTTGTTCACTATGAAATATGTATATATAAGAATAGATAATCTCAAGTATATAAAAAATAAAGTGATTCTAGTTTGTAATGGTATTAGCTGTCATATTTTTAAAATTATAATTATTCCACAACAATTGTATCTTAGGTATGATGTTTAGAGATCAATTGGAAATGGATTTCATCATTTAATTGAGAATTTCATTATTAATATCAAAGCAATGTATTTTTTTGAAAATGAAAGAGGAGGGAAACCATCACTGCACTCATCATTAACTAAAATTTATTATCTTATAGTAAAGGGAGCCAGAACTTCCTCTGGTATTAGGGATAAGTTAAATAACATATTTGAAGTAAATATAGAGTGGAAGAAAGAAAATTTATAACTCTATAGGCTAAATATTGATGATATGAAATTTTTTGAGTATGATTCTTTGGGTGACTTCTTTATAGTGGTTAATGAAATTTTTTGAACCATAAGATTCATTATTGAGATGTGGGATGAATCAACTGTTTTTGATGATAACATGATAATTATCCTTGATTTTTTTGATTCAAATGTTACTTATTTTGAAAATAGTTATACTGAAAATCTATCTTTGAATGATCTGCACTATATTTATGTTACTTATAAAATGATAATATAGAAGGTTATGAAAAATTAAGTAAATGTAGTAAATAAAATATCCATAAAATATTTTATCAATGTAAATAAAATATAATGGAATTTAATATAATGAAATTATATATTAATTAAGTAATTTTAATGAAATTAGGGAGGGGGATTTCAATACAATCAGTTCTCTCCATTATAGGAAATACAATATGTGGAAATGGAAAACCGACGACCTCAAATCCAAGAATTGTTAATGGAATGTTAATCTTGTATAGAAATTTCCAAAGAATAAAGTTAAAGTATATGTTTATGAGGAAGATAATGAGAAATATTGAAAAAAACGTTGATGAATCATCAATAATGATTTCCTTGTGACATTAATAAGAAAATAAATCTCATTAGAATTAAGAAATACAATTTTTCATCTAATGATGAATTTGATAATATACTCAACCTCACTTCTCATGTGAGAATTGAATGTAACTATATCGGCAGACATGATGATAGTGATGATATTGTATAAATGTATTAGATTTTATATTTTTTAGAAAAATAAATTGAGAAAAATAATCATCTCAAGAATTAAGGATGAAAGTTGCAGAAACATGTTAAAGATATAACTTTTCAAAATGATGATTAGAAGAAGAAATATGAGAAAAATATTAATTTTATTAGAATATTGAATATAAATATTGTTAAGTATGAAAAAAATGTATGGATGTGAAGAAATATCATTCATAAATGATAATCTCAACATTAAAGGATCTATACTTTTTGAAGAAAATATGTAGAAAAATTATACTGTGAAATAAATCCAAAAATATTATAGATTTTATGAAGGCTAGTTTGGAAGATGAAGATGAAGATCTATTTGAGACATAATCAATTATTCATAAAATAAGTAGTGATATGAGAAAACTAAGAATAAAATTCATAGAGAATGTTGATGATAATGGTGGAACTACCAAAGAAGGTGAAAAGAAATGTTTAGAAAACATGTTTTTTAAGAAAACACCTTTCACTAAGAAATATGAGAACTATTATTGAATGTATACCCCTGGTCAATTTTGTCCATAATTTATGATGAAACAAAAAATAATATTCTAAACAAGTTCAATATCAATCCAAAAGATCAAGATTCGGATTTCACTATGGTTGGTTTGTAGTTTTTAGACACATATATTATTCATGTAGGTATAACATTTCACTAGTAAGATACAAGTACGAGTCAAGGAGAATATATAATGACAAATTAATTACATATGGTCCTATATAATATTTGGAATCGAAAAAGGTATCCTTGAAGATGAAGAAAAATGAGTATCATAAGAATGTTGAGAATAGTAATAAAGATGGGAATGAAAAGAAATAACGATTAGATATCTTGATAGAACAAAATTCCATTGAAATAAGGTTATAAAAATTAATATATATATATATATATAAATGTGATGAAACAAATTAATTTTTTTCAGAACAACATGGATAAAAAATTCAACATATATTTATTTGGAAATTCTAAAATGGTGGAAAATATGTTTGCAATAAGGGAATGTAAATAAATGTTGTCAGATATCTTATGAGCATAAGAGGAATGAATTATTGCGTTGTTAAAATATTGTAAAAAAATATTAGTAATGATGAATAGAAGATGGAATACTTATTATATGATTATTGAAATAAAAATAAACATGGTCGTAAATTGTATAAGGATGAATAGAAGGATGAAAATACATCCAAGGAAAATTATATAAAAAATGAAAAATGTTAATTCTTATAAAGAAATATATGTCAGAAAGATGCTAAGAAAAACTAATGAGATTTCTCCCACTTCCAAAAATCTTTTCTTTCTTGTTCAAACATATAAGGAATTGATGGAGTTGAAATAAAGATTCTAATAATGAGTCTCTTACTATTCATTAAAAAATGAAATAATGTTAAAAAAAATTAACTTTTGGAAAGTTTTTATTAAATAACTTATCTATTTTATATTTCTTGTTGATATGTCTATGGTTTATTCATATCTATCAAAATATTCCCCAAATTTACTCAAAAAATGATAATTCTATAAAAAAATGTTAATGTATTAAATGAAAGTTGTGTTATAGTCAACATTTATAACCATAATTATAAACTCTATTCTTTGGCACTATGTTTTCCTATGTGGTATATCAGTTGTTTTGTTAAAGTCTATTTGTTAGGAATATCGTGTGATACTTATGTTTTCATAACGATGGATTTCATGATTTTGAGATGAAGAATTTCAAATTTTAGAAATGAAATATATTTTTTCTTATAAGGTTGAAACCTATAATGATTACCCATTGAATATGATAATGAGTAATGGGAAGATAAAAGTAATAGTGTATAGATATGTCATATAGGGAGAGAGAAAAGAGTAGTTATATGAAATAGTGAATAATGGTGGGAAAATAAAATAGCATGTGGCATCGTTTTGAAGTGGGTATGAAAACAAACAAAATGGGATAAATTTCTCAGACAAAGGTGAGTCTTTGTTATACATGATATTAATATATGATATATGGTTGATGTACCAAAGATATGTATTTTTGGTTTTGGGAATCAATATATTATATTGACCATCATATATACCTGGATGATGCACCACACGCATAAAATTGGAAAAAAAATAACAAAATGATCATCAGACACAGGACATTAGTAAGTGTAATCAGATCCAAAAAATTTTCATATGTCGTGTATGGAAAGACAGATGGTTTTGGAAATAAATTATTTCATGTAACATTCTAATATAAATATGATAATGATTTTTTGGTCACTGTGTAACCATAAATCATGTAAGATAATCATGATAGAAGCTATATCTTGTAGAAGATAAGAAAATATGATTTGATATATAATGAATGATAGTCATATTTTTAATAAAAAAAATAAATAGAAGTATTTATATAATCGGTATGATAATATCTGGTGTAGAAATATTAGAAGGATATAATATTGATCATGCTGATGTAAAAAAATTTTCTACCGACACTAGTCCAACTGATGTGGTATGCCAGTGATTTATCATAATGTATTCTAAGACAGATTCATTTAATAAATTGTTTTCATATTTAAAACATCATATGTAGAGTTTTATTAGAAGAAGAATTGAGTGGTTAAGATATTGAGATGGATAATATATATGGATTCATTGATTGTTTAAATACACAATTATCTACAATATAGTCAAATATTTTCACTAGGATTAATTTTATTTCAATTGGGTCCTAATAAAAAGAACAAATGAATTTATTATTTGTCAAAAAGAGGTGTCAATTCATCATACCGATGTTGAAAATGTTCCATCAAAGTAATTTATAGATGGATCCATCATTGAAATGATGACACTGAAATATTAATCAAATGTTCAAGTTCATCAGACATAGGCTCGTCAGGCTTAGGAATTAATGAAATGGTGATCTACTTAGAAAGATTTTTAGCTGTGTGTTTTCTTCTAAAGTATTATTAGAAGAGGATATTAGGTTCTTGTTATAGAGGGATGGATTCAAAATCTATATCATTCATTGCACCAATGCCCTCGGAGGGGCCTACCTCTGGTTCTCTAGCGCCTGGCGGCGGCCCTCTTCATTCTCCGCTTCTCTCTTTCAAGGAGGCGCTTCTTTATCCGCTTCCAGGGGTGGATCTGTTTAAATCATCAACCGATCCAGTGGTTTATTCTTCCCTCCAGCCCGCTGCTTTGGTCCCCCCGGAGGGTCGTTCCTCTGGGTCTCTGGCGCCTGGTGGTGGCTCTGGTCATCCTCCCCTCCCCTCCTTCTAGGAGCGCTCTTTATTCCTCTTCCTGTGGTGGATCTTAATAAGGCCTTCTCGTCAGCCGGTCCAATAGATTCCTTCTCCGAGTATGGTTCCCCAGTTCAAGAGGTTTCAGTGGCATCCTTCACTGCGGCTGCTTCGGACCTTCAGTGGACTCTGGTTGCGCGTTTTGGTGCTGTTAAGCCTCATCTTGCATTGTTCCAAGACTGTGTCAGACACCAGGGTTCAAATCATCCGGCGACAGTTTCAATCCTAGATCTCAAGGCTTTCCGCATCGCCTAGGCTTCTACTGAAGACTTCGTGAAGTCCTTGTGTAGGAGTCTACGTTCTGTGAGGTTTTGGTGTTTCTCCCTCACAAGATGGTCGATAGAGGCTCATTTCGGTCATGAATTCCTGTCGACGGTGTTCTGGATTTCGCTTCCAGGGTTTCCCCTCCCTCTCATGAATGGGAATTTTTTTAAGGCTATCGGTGATTCTCTGGGATGATTTTTGTGCACTGATGAGAGAACTTCGTGGTTGAAGGAAGCCTCGGTCGCAAGGATTTTTGTATAATTGGATTTCTATCTGCCTCTGCAGGATCATATGTTGATCAAGATTGAAGGGTTGTCGGACCGCCATCAACCTCTGGTTTACCCGGACTACCCCAGGTATTGTAACCACTGCCTCATCTCTGGACACTCCTTTTAGGTATGTTGCAAACCTCGGAAGGAAGCTTCTTATCCAAATGAAGTCCATAGGTCCGTCCCTCTGAATTCTGGCCCTCGGTTTCCTTCAGTCCCGGTGGGAGGTGCTCATGTCAAAGGGCTTGCAGGGGTTCCGTTCATCCAATTGTCAAAGGATTCCACTTCCATGCAAGCTGTTGTTGTGGTTAGTGATGCGGCCTCCTCTCACGCCATAGTTACAGTTCATAGAGACCTGGGCGGGGGATCAATGGTCGTTCTAGAGGTTGGTCTGTCTTCTATGGGGGTGTCTCTCAGTAATGGAGTTTGGAGGCATTCTTTGTCTGTTGCGGACTAGATTCCACACTCCATCAGTATCTCTGAGATCACTTTGCTGGAGCCAGGGCCTGCTCACAAAGAATCCAGCAAGTCCGCCTCCATGGCTCTGTGTTTTTGCCCAGTGGTATCCTCCCCTCTGCCTTCGCCAGCTCGGGATCCCCCTGCTCCCCCTTCTCCTTCGTGCTCTCCTACACCGGTTTTGGAGTTGGCTCACAGCAGGTTGGATGGGAAGTCCTTTGAATCTCCAGAATCTTCATGCATGGTTCATTTGAACTGTGTGGTTTCTCTAGGGGTAGGTTCCTCGCAGGTGAGCACAGGTATGAGAACTCGATCTCAGTAAAAATATGGTGTGCAAGCATCTATATCTGTATCTACTCATGGTAAGATCCAGGAGTCTGGGGCCAAAGCCAGACGTGGCCGTTTTAGTGTCTAAAGTCCTAATATGGAACGAACGGGCCCTTGAGGCTCGGGCGAAGACTAATTTCATCATCAAGGATTTTAGGAGTAATCAAGTAGATTTGGTGGCTATTCTGGATACAAAATAGGCTTCAAATAAGATCAGTGAGTATGCTCAGAGGCTTGAGGTCACTGGTTTCATGCATGGGGACCCTCCTAACTCACATATCTAGCTATCATGGAAGGATGTTTTGTCTGCTGATCTCCAAAGGAAATCTGATCAATTCTTGGCTACAAAAATCTCAGTAGGGAGTCATGTGTTTCTGTTTTCTTTCATTTATTCCAAATAAAATTACCTGGAGCGTGAGGTTCTTTGGAGTGAGTTAGATGCTACTAATCTAGAGAATGTCCCCTGGATTGTTGGGGGTGATTTTAACAGCATTTCTTGCCCAGAAGAGAATAAAGGGGGGCATCTTCCCAAGGAATGTCAGTCTCTCTTTTGGTTCTTTCATGGCCATGAACGACTTGATGGATGTGGGTTATGATGGCAGTAGCTTTACATGGTGCAATACTCAACGAGGAGATAGAGGAATGTACTGTCAGCTTGATCGGTGCCTGATGAATGAGGCTGAATTAACAATTTTCCCAAACTGTGAAGTTACTCACTTGGTTCTTTGCCTTTCTGATCAGTCACCACTTTGTATTTATCTGGGAACATTGATATCAAGGGTGGAGACCATGTCGATTTCCAAAATTTTGATGGAACAACATCACTTTCTTGATGTGGTTAGGGAAGCGTGGGATTTACAGCACTGAATAAATCCATGTGTTACTCTTTAAAACAAGCTAATACGATTTAAATCTCTTCTCCAACCCTGGGTAAAGAAGATCCCTGCTCGCGACCAGGATTTGAGTAAAATAAGAAAAGAGGTGGAAACCATGAAGAAGCGGTTAGAATTAGACTGGGATGATGTTCTATTTAACGATCTTAGGAACAAAAAGGACAAGCTTACTAATAGTCTCTTATGTCAAGAAAGGCTATCCAGGGAGGGAGCTAGAATCAGATGGCTTCGTCAGGGGGACCAAAACTCTGGGTACTTTCATGATTGCATTAGTGAATGGTGCAGGGTCCAGCGGCCAAACCTCCTGAGAGAAGATGGGTCTTAATCCAGTGATCGTGATTATGTAGGGGGCCTAATCAGTGGGGCTATCAGATCCTTACTAGCTGACCCCAATCCAAATATGGAAGGGGGTATTCGTGAGGAGACTCTGATCATTTTGGAGGGATTCATAGATATGTTTCAGAGGGCGTTGATGAGGATTTTAGGAGGATTCTGGAGGAGGCTGAAATTCGTGAGGTGCTTTGGTCCTTGAACCCAGAGAGTGTTCTTGGACCATATGGTTTTCCTTGTTCTTTTTATAGGGTGTCGTGGGATTGTATTAAAGGGGATCTTGTGAGAGCAATCCAAGACTTCTTCCGAGGGGAAACTTGTCGCGGATTGCATGTGCCACAAATAATGTTCATCTTCCGAAGGTGTGTAATCCTCAGTCTGTTAACCATTACCATCCCATTAGCATGTGTAACATCCCATACAAGACTTTGGCTAGCATTCTCAACAAAAGTATAGCACCTCATTTGGATTCCTGGATGGCTTCGGAACAACATTCATTTATAAAAGGGAGGTCTATCCAGGGTGCTATTGGAGTAGCCAAAGAAATGGTAAGTGGAATTAATAACAAGTCGTTCGGGGTAAATTATTTGGTTAAGTTAGACGTGAGTAAGGCCTATGATAGAGTGGAATGGGATTTTGTGCTCAGAGTCTTGAATTGCATGGGGTTTTCAACATGGACTTCTGACTTACTCTTCCGGTGCTTTAGATCGGCTTGGATTTCTTCTTCATTTATGGGTAAGAAATTTGACTTTTTCAAAGAATGTAGTGGTCTTAGGCAAGGCGATCCCTTATCTCCCACTCATTTCATTTTCTCCCAAAATGTGCTCAGCGGCTTTATCAATCAAGTTCTTACCACAGGGACAATCTTCCATTATCATAATAGGTCGGCTACCAGGGGGATCTCGCATTTTATGTTCGCAGATGACACCATCATTTTTATTAATGGCAGTAGCCTGTCAGTGCAAGGTTTGAATGATCTTTTAGGGGAATAATGCAAGTGGAGTGGGTAGGTTGTCAATAAAGAGAAAAGCACCTTTTATGTAGAGACCCTAATCTTGACATACATGGACATTACATTACTTTTTCGGAATACTTAATACATAACAAAAACAGACACACAAGGACCGTAATAGTTTAGTGTCTTTGAAAACATGGAATGAAATCTTCTAATCATGGTGAAAGATATTCAACATCTCCCATAAAGATCTTCCACTTTTTGTTTCGTGACCTAAAACCTTTCTTTTGATCCTTAGGTCCGATATGCTTCGTACATATCCGAACCTCCTCTTCTTTGAAGTGACTTTTGAGACCTCCTCATAGGGAACTAAAATTCGACTTTGAAGAACACCATGACCTCTAGGATGTTTCTAGGGAAGTGGAGAATAGAATTTGGCAGGGGTTGGCCGAGCTGGAAGGCTCAAAGTGGTGTGAGGAAGAGTGGGAGGAGGTGTCCTTTTATAAGGGAGGAGAGGGGCACCTTTGGAATTCTTAAAAATATTATTTTATAATAAATATAACCCCACTTAAAAACCTCCAAAAATTACTCATATTCAAATATTAGATGAGATAGGGTTGTAATCTCATCCACCAATCAAATTTAGACATGTTTGGATCTTATTTTAAACCTTATCATTTTGATTTATCCTTATTTAATCTATTTAAGTTTATTTTTGGTGATAAATTTCTAAATTTTAAATTATAACAAATAATTACATATTTGTTGTGAATTTTACATAATTGTTTATATTATAGACCATATAAATTTAAATTTATAATTTTTAAATATTTTTGTGATTTTTAAACAATTTTATAATATGTTATTTTTATAAAATAACAACAGTGTCAGTTTTGACACTATTCATTTATTTGAATTTAAATAAAATATATACAGAATATATGTTCGAACTAAAAGCTTTAATAGATTCATAAAAGGTCATATGTATCTATAAAATTAGTGGATCACATTAAATAGTTCATATAATATTTATTTTATTATTTTTAAAACCATTTATTTGGTTTATCTATTAATAAAATAATTACTAGAACATTTTTGTATAATTATTTAATATACTTATTTGTTGCCTAAAAATTTAAACTAAAATCCTATGATGACGATAAATCTATTAACTTTCACAATAATAATTATACTCGAATTTATCATCTTAAAATCACAATATTTAAATTGTTATATTTATTAAATTATGAAGGTGACAACTTTGGAATCATTTAAAATAAAATAATATAAGTGTCATAATCACTTTTATAAGGATCCAAACGGTTATATATTAGGTAATTGGATGATTAAGGTGTATATATACACTACAAATATGTTTTGGTTAGGTTTGTGGGCCTTTTAATGGGTATTATTATTTCAATAAAAACTATATTACTTATTTTCCAATTATTAAATAATTTCTGTATCATTAATGTATCACCATTAATGACAATTATTTAATCCCTAAAAATTCTAAATAAATTATAATGATGTATATAATTTCATTATATTTCTAGAGACTATTAATGTTAGATGTTTTATGATATTTATCACTAAATTAAAAGTATTATACTTATAAGATTTAAGAGAGTGACATGTTGTCACTTTATTTGGTTTTAATAACAATTAAATTATTTTCATGGTCAAAAGTCCATAAAATGAATCTAATCCCACCCTTAGTTGATATGGGTTTACTTTTATCCATCCAATAGAATTTTTGAATGTGTTAGGGTAATTTTATAATATTATATTTACCCTTAATTACCCGATTTACCTTTAACTACGGTAAATAAAATTTACCGTAGTTACTATTCATAATTCCCAAAAATAAAAAGTATCCTATTAACATAATTTGGACCCACTGATTCCAAATATGGAATCCATTTTTTCAAATTCAATACACAGAAGTTGCAGAAATTAAATTAAAATTAATCCTGTTGTCGAATGAAAACGGGTTTTTGTTTAAAACATTGCAAAAGATTGAATTGATTTAACCTACGAATTCAATGTAAAATCAATGCTAATGACATAAATAATATTTTATGATAAAAATATATTCTATTTATACTTTAAAACCATTCAATATTATAATTTAACCATATAAATAATTACGATGAAAAAAGTTGTTGTTCATTAAAATATAGCGTGTTTTTACTATTCATCAAAATATGAAAGTTACCAGAATAATACGAAAAATTTATCCAATGTGAATTTTTATTTCTTGATTCCAAATAAGAATTTTATTTTGTCATATTGAACTTATAAACATGTCAAAAACTAGATTTAAAGTGGGTGCGCCATCAAAAGGCGGCAAAACTGCATTTTTTGAAAAATACTTATTTTACCCGAAAAATTTATTTTGTTCTTATACCATGTTCTAAAAAATGTGTAAGATGAATAATAATGCTATAAAATTCAAAATTTAGTTAATACTATTCATAAATTCTAGTTCATAATAATATTATAATAATATATCGTTGTTTAGTAAAACCTGGTATTGCGTACAACACACGCTATCAAGGAAGGTCGTGATTGCATGTAATTCAAGCTAAGTCAGGGTTGTGTGATGTGCAAGAATCCTTCCTTATTTCGTATAATAAAATCCAACCATATTTCATTTATACATTGAATATATATATATATACTCAATGTTGCGTAGAATAACTATTATCAAAATTGTGTGTAACACGATCCAAGAATAGTGTTGCGTATACTGCAAGCTAATATAGTGTTGCGTATAGCGCAAGGTAATATTTCTATAGCATACAACACAAGACATTAATTAAATTAAAATAATATTTTTCATAAAATCTCGGGGTGTTACATTCTACCCCCCATAAAATGAATTTCGCCCTCGAAATTCGTCGGGGTTATAAATGGTTACTACTAGAAAGTTTGTTTAATAGAAACCCACATCGTAAAAAGGAATACCAAAACATTACTTTAAAAACTAAAGTATGAAATGTAACGGTTACCCAAATTAACTCATCATTGGGTTTCCATGTAGGAGAACATATTTGAAAATATGGATATGGAAGAAAAATCTAACCATCAAGTTCTGATGGAGAGTGGTAGAGAACATGGCTATGAAAAAGCCAACAATCACAAAGCTATTGATTTGTGATGATCTAAGGTACCATCTTATTCATCGGATATAAGGGAACTTGGAAAACATTTTTGGTTTTCAAGATAATTTCCCTAGAGTTGATTAATTAATGGAAATACTTGCATGATTTTGGTACAATCTCACTGTTGTTCATGAATTGAACAATTTCCAATTCATCCCTTAAAGAAATGAAGTTGAATTTGTTATCCGTGATGTGTTAGCAGATCATGTGATAGAATGATGGGTCATTCCATCTCTTTCAAAAAAAAGGTTAGCAACATTTATAAGTCCATCTTATTGTTATATTAAGCTTATATGGTTCCAAAAAAGAACATATACTTCATATATCATACCACTTAATAAAATAGAACTAGTTTCTACTAACCAGGGACTTCTTGTAGGCCAGTGGTATGCGATAAAGGCCAGTCGCACTTCTGTTGTGGGTTCGATTCCCACAGCCTTGTCCGACGCGATGGGCTGTCACCCGTCCTGAAGGTCGTCCTTTTTCTAAAATTATATTACTATAACATCCCATCAATAATATCGAAAAATATTCTATCCTTAATCAATACTAACTTATGTCCAACATAATTCATTCCAATATTTAGGCTTATCCATAATACTGCAGTCCACTCTCATAATATAGTGAAAACGATTACCAGAGATTTAATACCGTCGTTGATCCCCATATATCATAAGATATGTCTTATTGGTCACATTCCAAACATTCTAAGTCCTTAATAATGTATTCTCTTGAAAAATGAATACCCATTGAACCTTAGTGAAAACATGAATGCAGTTAAAAGCTAACACTTTCCACATACCAAAATCCTCAAAATTCTATATACTCAAACCATGATATCACTTAGTCCTTATATAAATCATGAGCTCATGAATACAATCAAACATCTCAATATCTTCTTATTCCTTCATTATGCGCATATCATCTACTTTACAAAAATATCTGAATAACCTTCCATGGTTACTGGTACCATTCAACATATACTTTCAAATAATTTTAGGAAAAAAATAGTGTAACAATCCTTAGATTATTCTTTATTCCATAGTACCATTAACTATACAACATAACTCTCAATAAACATAAAATAATTCCACTACCTTCTAAAACAACCGACTGAGCTTCAACACTTCTTTCAGCTCATATATCATTTGTAGTCTCCTCATCATCATCCACATAAATACTACCCATATGACCATGCTGATTCTTTTTTTTTTGAGATTTTCCATTAGGGCATTGGTTTGCATAAAGCCCATACATTCCATATTTATAACATCTAATCATTGTTGATGTCTTAGCAATACCATTATCTTTTTCCATGGTGTTAACTGAACCTTTTCCTTTGCAATTACTGGCTTTGTATCCTTCTTTTCCACACCCAAAGCATCTTCCAGTTCCTTTGAAACAATCTCCCTGATACCTCTTCCCACATGATTTACATGAGGGAAATTGAACTTTCTGTCCTCTATGATCATCATGAAACTCCATCTTTCTCTTATTATCTGAGTTGGGAAACTTAACAAAGTTGAGATTATTGATCATATTATGAGATTTCTGATTAGGCATAATAACGATGTTTGGACTTCCCGATCCCATTTCATTTGGTTTCTCATGATGAAAATCATTCAATTGTCCGTCATATCCTCCATTATCATGAATATTTCTATTTCCAGCCATTTTCTAAAACCCAAAAAGAATAGTGTGAGAGCCAAAAATCATGCTAGGGAAAACAACATAGTAAAGGGGGATCACCCTCAATATCTAACATCATAGGTTAAATTCTAAGATCGTTACCGTAGTTCTAGGACTATATCCTATATGTATTCTTATCCTTAGGTACATCCTTAGACATACCTTAGAAATATCTCTAGGGATCTCATTAACGTTTTCGCATCCTAGTTTCAAGAGATTGACTAAACCTTTCCTCTGATACCAACTGTAGAGACCCTAATCTTGACATACATGGACATTACATTACTTTTGCGGAATACTTAATACATAACAAAAACAGACACACAAGGACCGTAATAGTTTAGTGTCTTTGGAAACATGGAACGTAATCTTTTAATCGTGGTGAAAGATCTTCAACATCTCCCATAAAGATCTTCCACCTTTTGTTTCCTGACCTAAAACCTTTCTTTCGATCCGTAGGTTAGATATGCTTCGTACGTATCCGAACCTCCTCTTCTTTGAAGTGCCTTTTGATACCTCCTCTTAGGGAACTAAAATTGGTCTTTGAAGAAGACCAAGACCTCTAGGATGTTTCTAGGGAAGTGGATAATAGAATTTGGCAGGGGTTGGCCAAGTTGGAAGGCTCAAAGTGGTGTGAGGAAGAGAGGGAGGAGGTGTCCTTTTATAAGGGAGGAGAGGAGCACCTTTGAAATTCTTAAAAATGTTATTTTATAATAAATCTAACCCCACTTAAAAACCCCCAAAAATGACTCATATTCAAAGATTACATGATATAGGGTTGTAATCTCATCAACCAATCAAATTTAGACATGTTTGGATCTTATTTTAAACCTCATCCTTTTTATTTATCCTTATTTAATCTATTTAAGTTTAATTGTGGTAATAAAATTCTAAATTTTAAATTATAACAAATAATTACTTATTTATTGTGAATTTTCCATAATTTTTTTTATTATAGACCATATAAATTTAAATTTATAATTTTTAAATATTTTTGTGATTTTTAAACAATTTTATAATATGTTATTTTTATAAAATAACAATAGTGTCAATTTTGACACTATTCATTTATTTGAATTTAAATAAAATATATACAGAATATATATTCGAAATAAAAGCTTTAATAGATTCATAAAAGTTCATATGTTTCTATAAAATTAGTGTATCATATTAAATAGTTCATATAATATTTATTTTTTTATTTTTAAAACCATTTATTTGGTTTATCTCTTAATAAAATAATTACTACAGCATTTTTGTATAATTATTTAATATACTTATTTGTTGCATAAAAATTTAAAATAAAATTCTATGATGAAGATAAATCTATTACCTTTCAAAATAATAAATTTACTCTAATTTATCGTCTTAAAATCACAATATTTAAATTGTTATATTTATTAAATTATGAAGGTGACAACATTGGAATCATTTAAAATAAAATAATATAAGTGTCATAATCACTTCTATAAGGATCCAAACGGTTATATATTAGGTAATTGTATGATTAAGGTGTATATATACCCTACCAATATGTTTTGGTCAGGTTTTTGGGCCTTTTAATGGGTATTATTATTTCAATAAAAACAATATTACTTATTTTCTACTTAATAAATAATTTCTGTATCATTAATTTATCACCATTAATGACAATTATTTAATCCCTAAAAATTATAAATAAATTATCATGATGTATATGATTTTATTAGATTTCTGAAGACTATTCATGTTAGAAATTTTATGATGTTTATCACTAAATTAAAAGTATTATACTTATAATATTTAAGAGAGTGACATGTTGTCACTTTCTTTGGTTTTAATAATAAATAAATTATTTTCATGGTCAAAAGTCCATAAAATTAATCTAATCTGACCCTTAGTTGATATGGGTTTACTTTTAGCCATCCAATAGAATTTTTTAATGTGTTAGGGTAATTTTATAATGTTATATTTACCCTTAATTACCTGATTTACCTTTAACTATGGTAAATAAAATTTACCATAGATACTATTCATAATTCCCAAAATTAAAAAGTAGCCTATTAACATAAGTTGGAACCACTGATTCCAAATATGGAATAAATTTTTTCAAATTCAATACACATTAGTTTTAGAAATTAAATTAAAATAAATCCCGTTGTCGAATGAAAACGGGTTTTTGTTTAAAACATTGCAAAAGATTGAATTGATTTAACCTACGAATTCAATGTAAAATCAATGATAATGAAATACATTATATAAAATGGTAAAAATATATTATATTTATACTTTAAAACCATTCAATATTATAATTTAACCATATAAATTATTACGATGAAAAAAGTTGTTTTTCATTAAAATATAGCGTGTTTTTACTATTCATCAAAATATGAAAGTTACCAGAATAATACGAAAACATTATCCAATATAAATTTTTATTTCTTGATTCCAAAGAAGAATTTTTTTTTCAAATTGAACTTATAAACATGTCAAAAACTATATTTAAGGTGGGTGCGCCATCAAAAGGCGGCAAAACTACATTTTTTTAAAAATATTTATTTGACCCGGAAAATTTATTTTGTTCTTCTACCCTATTCTAGAAAATGTGTAAGGTGAATAATATTGTTATAAAATTCAATATTTAGTTAATACTATTCATAACGGCTAGTTCATAATAATATTATAATAATATATCGTTGTTTAGTAAAACCCGGCATTGTGTACAACACATGCTATCGAGGAAGGCCGCGATTGCGTGTAATGCAAGCTAAGTCAGGGTTGCGTGTTGTGTAAGAATCATTAGTTGTTTCATATAACAGAATCCAACCATATTTCATTTATACATTGAATATATATATATATACTCAATGTTGTGTAGAATAACTATTATCAAAATTGTGTGTAACACGGTCCAAGAATAGTGTTCTGTATACTGCAAGATAATACGGTGTTACGTATAGCGCAAGGTAATCTTGGGGTAGCATACAACATAAGACATTAATTAAATTAAAAGAATATTTTTCATAAAATCTCAGGGTGTTACATTTTACATATCAAGGAATGTGACAGAAAGGAGGGTGAGGGATGTAGGGTCTATTCTGAATATGGAGCGAGGCTTATTTCCAATGGAATATCTCGGGGCTCCGGTTAGTCCTTCTTCCCTATGGGTCCAGCATTTTGATAAGCTAATCAACAAAATTTTGGGTCGTATTCTCAATTGGAAGATCATGTTTTTATCCATTGGAGGACATATAACACTTGTTAACAGCGTTCTATTTCCATTACAATGCATATTCTTTCCACCCTGAAGGTTCCCAAGTGTGTAACCTCCAAATTGGATAAGATTTTGATATCCTTTGTATGGGATGGTCAGATGGAAGGAAATCACCACTAGCCTTTAGGGAAACGTCTTGCAAGGCCTCTTGTTGAAGGGGGTATTAATCTAAGGAGTGCTTTCTCAACCATAAAGGGACTTCATGCCAAGCAATCATGGGAGGATATGGAAGGTAGATCTCTATAGGGAAGGACTATGCAGGATATTTCTGGGCAAGATCTCTGTGCACAGAAATCGAGACCCTCTAGGATATGGAAGGCGATTCATCCCTACAAGGCGATTCTCCAACATCATTCCATGTGGCTAGTGGGTAAAGGGAATGTCAATTTCTATAAACAAGATTGGGGGTAGGGAGAATATACTTCCCGGGTTTCCCCACTCCAAACATGTCTTTCAGAGAGGAAAGTGGGCATCCCAGATTTATTCAGGCTATTCTTGATGAGGATCAAATTTCCTTATTCGATAGCATTGTCTCTAGCGATGTCCCAGATAAACTTATTTTCACAGCTTCAATGTCAGGTATCTTCTCCATTAAATATTTGATGCACATCATGAGAGATATCTCAAGTGAAGATTAGTGGGGGACTCTACTGTGGTGAAAAGATCTTTCATCTAAATACAAATTCCTTTTTTGGTGAGTGAGGAACAAGGCTCTTCCAATTGAAAAAAATATAAAGAGGATGGGCATGAATCTGGCTTCTAGTTGCTGGTGCTGCAGGCTCCCAAACAAAGAAATAGTGGAGAATATTTTTTATAAGACTCAATGGGATATCAGATTCTGAACGTATTTTGGGGCATCCTTCGGCTGGGTTCTGTCTGGAGAGGAGCAGGACGTTTTCATGGTGTCGTGGTTTAGAGAAGCAGGTTCACACGGTGTGGAGAGGAATACCTGAACTATTTTTCTGATTCCAATATGTTGGACACTCTGGAAGGCCAGTAATGAGGTGCGACATAATGATGCACATGGGTCGCAAGTCAGAATTCACTTTAAGATGAAGAATACACTGCTCGATCTGCTTATCCTCTGTCCTGACTATCACCATGCACCGTCTGCGAGTCCAGTTGCTCCTTTTCTTCCAACTGCTCCTCAGTCTGGATGTGCAGAACAGGGTGCCTGGGTACGTTGGATTCCCCCTCGACATGGTCTGAAACTCAACACGGATGGATCTATAATTGGGGGTATATGCGCAGGGGTGGGGTTGTAAGAGATCATAGGGGTTCTGTTGTTGCAGCGTTCACGATTTTCTTTGGGCAAGGTGATGTGCTGTAAGTGGAGGCTCTGGACATGGCCAGAGGGTTGGAAATGTGTAGTCAAAGACAGCTCGAGGTTCATATAGTGGAGTCTGACTCTTTTCTTCTCTGTAATAAAATTCTTGGAAATTGTAATATTCCTTGGAATATCTCATACACCATTAGAAAATGAAACACGTTCAAGGGAAACAATATGACGGTGTCTCACACATGGCGGGAGGGGAATATGGTGGTGGATTATTTGGCTTCCATGGCTTCCTCATATCAGAGGGTAATTTATTTCTTTTACATGGGTGAGTTTTCTAAGGAGGGGATGAAATTTGTGGCCAATGATGCTATGGGTTTGCACTACATTTGACCACCAAGATGTGTTATTGTGGTTCCTTTGTACTATAGATTTTATTTCTATAAAAATGGTAGCATTAAGTCAGTCAAATGATATTAAATTATATAGATTGTACAATATTTTATAACATATATTTTTTACTTGATTAGATAAATATATATGATATTAAATTATGTTTGTATAAATGGTCATCATAATGTGAAGTCTTTTGTTTTTCATATGTTTTCATCATAATAAAATCTTGGAATAAAGAATCATAATGATGAAATATCTATAAACTCAATGAACACTGAATATTTGGGTGGACTTTTTAAGATCCAATCAGCTCCAAAATATTTAGGGAAGATTTAGGGAATTTTTATTTTTGGACATAAATGAATATGAAATTTGGGATATGTGAATTTTGTTATGCGAGACAGAAAATTAGTTTTCCCTCACTTTTAAATATGGGGTTCCTATAAAAGGATTCATTGTACATTTTATATTGTACAACATTAACATTTCACTTTTTCTGGATATGTGGAAATTTTGAGAGCAATTTTGAGTATCCAAAAAATGTTTTTTCTGGTTAATTTTGATCATGTACCATCAAATGAATTTTCATTATTGAATATCCATCTGAGAGAGTTCATAGAATTAACCTCCATCAGATCTAGATCCATAAGTGTGGGCCCCATCAAACTGAACACCATCAGAAATAAAAATTATGAGATCACATTTCAGTGTCTACATAATTAAATATAAAATAATAGAACTATAATTGGATCAAGGATAATACGAGAAAACCATCAGACATAGGTTATCAGATTGATTCATATGTCATTGAAGTTGGTTAAGTGTGTTTTCCAATATGATTTTCTACAGAATTTTTTATGACCAAGTGTTCTGTTAGATAATTTGTTATGATCATAAAGATTGTATGCATGTAAATTTTTATTGAGCTAACTTAAGGAGGAAGTTAATAATTTTTTGGTGTGGATATGAAAAGAATAAATAATTTGAAGTATGAAATTGTTGATACATAAAAGTTGTTGAAAATGATTTTTTATTTTCTGAGAGTTTATAACTAGTTGTGAGAAAGTACATACTAGAAATGATAGTTGGGTGGTATAACCAACAATAGTTGGAATATTTATTCTAGTTTTTTAGATTTAATTGAAACATGAAATCTTTTATTCCTAAAATAATATATTGAATTAAACTATATTTTTGGGACTATTAAAAAATGAAAGGATTATATATTTTTATCAAAACATGTAAATATCATTTGATACAATTTAATTTAATTTTTTTCATAAAAAATGTAAATTTGAGAATATATAATTGAGTGGATAATTAAATTAATGAGGTTAGGTGTTAATTAATGATTACTTAAAATGTTATTAAACATTATTATAAATGGATCTATAACCATTCAGTCCCCCCATTACTAGTAGTGTTCTCGTTCTGTTTTATGAAAAATATTCTGAACCACAAAAATCCAATTAATAGGCTCATATATTATTCTCTATGACATGAATGTTTAGTTCGTATTGACCATTAGTATAAGGATGATAGGTTATTCATAAAATAACCTATGATACCATATCCATCAAATGAACCTTACAAAAAATGAATGTGAAATGATGAACTTTCTCTAAAATTATAATCCTTCTGAAAATGTGCAATCGAACCACCTCATGCCTGTAAAGTATACCCATATAATCAAATGTGGAGGTCACACTGATATGTAATATGTGGAATTCCTTCATTAGTCGATAAATAATCACCCATAAAACATAATTCATATCTGTTCTACTTGGTTAAATTGATAGAATATCTATAGTGACATCATTCCCTTTATATACAGTAATGGGAAAAATGCTGAAAAATGCCAGCTAAATCTGATGCTCAATTTTCACCTGCTAGTATGTGAAGCATATAGCCAGGATACCAACAACCTATATCTTCATTCATTGTAATTCTTACTATCTATAGAGATTAAGAAATTTATATTTAAAAGTAGGATTCACCACCCATCTAAAATCATGAAAATATGTCTTCATCTTCTCATACATGATCGTAGAAACCCATACCAAGCCACATAAAATAAGAGAATGTATACTAAAATTAAAAAAACCTAATTGTTTCTCTCCACTGTATTAATTTTCTATATGAACTAATCCCTATAGAAAATATAATTTCCAAACCCAGATCTTCTAAAAAATCATAGGTTTAACAGATATCAGTGTTAGTGGTAAGCATCCCAGTATATCTTAAACAACCAGATGATTTTCTGAAATGAGGTCCATTTTCCTCTACTCATAACAACCAGATTCTAGTGGTAGAATGGTCTCAAATATATCTGTTATAAGATATTAACACCTATTAAGAGATCCAATGGATCATCAATTCGTAAAACAGAATATTGGTTTTTAAACATCATTTGCATTAACCACAAACAATCCAAACATTCACATAATGATGCTTCAGCCTTCCTGGTAAAGAGATTCGAGAACACAAATGAGACGAACTAAACCTTATAATTACTTTAGATTCTAGTTCACATAAAAAACCATTCAAAACATGAAGCTTAATTGAATCCTTTTTTATGTATGGTTAGAAATTCAGTATACTCCTGAAAAAGAATCGATCATAAAATTGATATCTCATCTGGCTGTTAAGACAAAGAACTCATCAATGAAAAACATCATGATAATGGTTTAGAAAAGGATTAATATATTCATGCTTCATTCCACCATATTCTATCAAATGACTATCTATCTATGTCATGATACATCCTAATCTACATTAAATTTACCCTTCATAACTGGCCTGAATATCCACCTCAATATGTGAAAATAATTTTTTCCTTTTAAGGATGAGACCTTAACTCTCCTCTTCTAATAGTTACTATTAACCGATTTTAAAAATAAAAAATTCATACTAAGAATCAAGTTGTAGTCTATCATTTCAATGTAGAATAGTTCCCAAAAAAAATTGTAACCCCCAATCTATATGAAACATTACATGAAATTATTGATATTCAATATTTCCCTCACAATGGTTAATCATTAGTTAAAACACAGTCCATGGTTCTCACAACCTAGACAAAACTATTTTCAAATATAGTAGAATCAATATAATGTGATGACCCCATATCAAAAAAATCTATCTTACATGATATAAAAATAATTCCTCTGATGGAAGATAGTTATGAATCTACAATATCTAGTGTAATATTCATAAAGTGCAGCTGAAATTTTCTACTTCATTGAGATGTAGTCTGATTACCCTGATCTATTTCCCCTACCTGGTACCTCTTCTCTCACAATGTGGTACCACATCACCTGCCTCAGCTTGAATGGATAGTGGAACTCTTGGTACCAGGCTACGGAGGGGTAACTTAGCCCATTTACTACATAGGTTTCTATCCTAATTCCCTTTGGCTGGGTTACAGTGTAATGATCACACTAAGACAATAATGATGTCCTAGTCTACCAAAAATACAAAACACAATAGCGAGGTAAAATAAATGTCATCTCTTGTGGTCAAAATTTCCTCACCGATATCACCATAATGAAACAAGGTCCTAGAATGGTTTCCTATTGCACTGAATACTCTCCCAACTACCACCATGGTTGAAACTATCATAGTATCACTTATTACCAGCTAAATAAGGGCTCATAATTTTCTCGGTTGACATAGCCTAGACAATTCTTGAGGACTCTATCAGATTCCCTTCACTGATTTTTTTCATGGTTCATTATGCCCTAAAAAATTCTCAAATGAAAAATTTTCACCTATGGTACCATCTCATTATGAATACAATATTAAATAATTATCACATTGGAGATTTCATCAGCTACCAATGATGCCCCAATATGCTGTCAGTGTGTAAAATGACTAACATAGTCCATCACTTGCATTTCCTCTTCTTCATCCTATACATCAAAACAAAATTTTTTTATACCTTGTTGTCTTGGGATAGAATTATCTGAAGAACTTCATCTTGAAGTCCTTCCTTGATATTTGATCATACTAACTAAAATACTCTTGAATATCATATCCATTCATGGTAGGTCCACAAATCATATGTGTAGCATTATTAAACCTCCAATTATAGGGTATATCAATATTCTTGAAGATTTTATTGATTGACTCGATCATATACATGGAATCATTATGTCATCCTTCCTAAGAAAACTGTGTTGCATGATGTATATAAAACACATTTTCTTGTTGAGAAATCAAATTTACAATATGAGATATCTCTCCTTACAAGGATCACAAGACCATCAGGATGAATTCATCAAGCTAAAAATCTATATGATCCTACATAACTATGGGATACTCTAACATGGATGTGTTATGAGAATTCTTATTACCACTCTACTAGATCTCAATTCCATGGTGAAAATAATGAATTTTATCTAAATGAAAATCACATATATTAGAATAGTGCAACCAAAAAGGTCAACCTCAATATGTGACACTGAAGAGTAAAACTAACTCTATGTCTCTCTTAACATATATTATATCTATTTTAACATTACATGAAAATTAATTTCATATATTCGAAATAAAATATATCTCATATAATATTTAAATTGGAAAATATATATCACAATTGGAAAAATATTTCATTATTATGACAAATGCATGAAAATATATATTCTTATGTCCCTATTATGATGCATGAAAACTAATCTCCTTACATACCGTGATGTAAGAATAAATATCATGAATCAAAAACATCAAAGAACAATGACCTCAAGAAAATTTCCATCACCAAAGGTGGAATAACATTAACTAAAACAAGAACACAATACAGAAAATAATCCAATCCAAGGGATATTGGATTATCCACCATGCACATGGGATAACTAATCCATTATACATGTTCATATCCTTGGTACGAAATTTCTGAGTCACCTTTACACCTTTTCCAAATATTACATCAGAAAAATAACTGAAACATAATCCTATGATACAACTTTGTAACGTCTCACGATCTACAACACTGTCACATGTCAAGAATGGGTTGGTTATGAGACCACATTCACACCTCCTCATACTCCAGATGTTGTTAACAAGTAGTGGGATTTTGGAATTATTAGTTGGGAGAGTATACCATACTATATGATTTTTCATATAATTATAAAAATGTCATATAAATCAATGAAACAACAATATAACTATAGGGGAGACTACAAAAAATAAAGGTGAAAATCCAATTGATTATAATTGGAATAATGTATTGATGTATTTCAATGTAACATGTTTTAAATATATAAATAATACAAGTAAATTGCTGGCATACTCAAATAATGACTCGATGTGACCAGTACTAAATCCCATGTTTATCCCACCCCCATTTTAAAGCCCATACTACATAAAAAATCAATAGCAATGTTCTATTCATTTTTCCAAACACGTATCTACCTAATATTCTCAGGTACAAAACAACACCCTGAGTATGGTGTGAGTACAAATAAGCTCATCAACCCCATAATGTATATACAAAAAACTAGTGACTAGATGTGTATTTAATAAATTGATAAAAATCTGTATTAATTAATTCATTATTTAATAAAATACAATTAACCCAACATTATCTCTGTGCACGAATATCTCAGAGCATATATCATGACCTTGTCGACCACATCCATAAGACCTTGATATTAATAACCTACCTTGACATAATAACATCATATATTTGAGAATGTTTCATCACTATTCTAACAATAACTATTTAACCATGATATATATAAAATTCATCAGTATCATCCTAGAATATCACTAATAATGTATAAATATCATTCCATATAAAACCATGTAACCATAGTATAAAATAAATTCTTCTATGTAATGATAGGATATCTCTAAGAATGAATCATAATCATTCTAACCGCAAATATATAACCATTTAATAATCCCAACAATCTAGTTCAAAGTCCAATAAACATTTAATCATATGTTCCAACTCACTATAAGCATTAAGTAATGCTATTTGGATGATCCCCCCTCACTATAAGCACTAAAACATTGGACTAGGACGTGCCCCTTCAATTTCATCATTACAACATATAAGTATTCTTGTACAAGGGATACATCCAATATATAATAATTTTAGCAAGGAATATAAGTCATTTCAAAATATCCTGTCAATCACAGAATCACACCATAAACCTTGATGGTTAATTATAAAAATTTCCATATGTTCTATCAATTACCACTTTCATTTATATCACAATGTATCAAAAGATAAAACAATAAGAAGAAATAAAAAACATATGTATTATATATTAATAAATCACTACATGACTAATTTCCTGATAAACACATATTAATTAATTGTCTAATTCAATTAAATTCATGGTTCACTGACCGAAAGGGTAGCCAAAATCTAGGTCAACAACTAGTTCAATCTAAATATATCCATGTTATAATCACATTAATATTTTAATTTATTTATACTCATGTTACATTTCCGAAATCACAATAGTGCATATACTTGTAAACTACCAAACCATAGGGTTATGATTTAGACCCACTACCATTAACTGATGATATGACAAAATTTATAGCAGAAGAAGCTCATGATGATAAATGGGTTGATAATCACAATTAAGATATTCATATCAATGTAGAGATAGAATCTGTTGATGGGTCATATGGAAGGGTGGTTGGAATACCATAATCAACAGGAGGGTTACCATAGATAAAGATGAGTGATTCTATCATGATTCCAATCACAAAATAATTGGAATGTTATCCATTAAAATATAATGTTAGTTAATTACAAGGCATGCTATAAAATTACACATCATGTAGTTAATTTTAATGGAATATGCTGAAATGAATCCATAAATGAAGATTATATTATTATTTTCAACTGTACATTATATGATGTGTAATCCATCAACACCAGGTTTAAATGTTCTTATGATGGTATTTCATCCCATTTTCATAATAAATTTCCCAAATCACTTTTCAAGAATCTAAAACCTCCAATAACAAATGACAACACACAACCAATATATTCTTGGACACGATTATTTTAAATAAGCATATATATACATAGAGTATATTACTTTCCCTATCATAGCTCTACATGTTGATCCTCTATGATTATCTAAAATTTCCTTACAACCTGATTGTACAATAATTTAATAGATATGTATCTAGGATGAAACTGAACTACCAAGGATTAAAGATGTGTAAAACTCACCCAAAAAAATTAATAAAAATATCATAGAGATATATGTACCTAGATAAAATACAATATCATACCATATACTTTTCTAGATACAATAAGTGTATTTAGTTATAGAGAATGTATATCTATGGGTAATAAATCTGAAATTGGTGTATTACCCTTGACACAATTATCACCTAGTGATTTATAATGGGAATTAATATGATCCTTGTATGACACTATTTGGAATAAACTTATGACAAATAACATTTTCATTAGAAACCATTATGATTGAATTAATAATTATTATATCCCCAATAGAACAATATATATGATTATGAGATTATATAAGCATAAATATTACAATTTCTATAATTTGATAAAATAATTTAGGATTATACATTATTTTACCTAATTGCATGATCTAATATAGTGTATTACATTGTTTAAAAATGAAACATAAAAGAATTAACTTGAATGGTATCAATGCATATACTCCATTAGGTATAACCCTCCTGGGAAATATAAGGATGTCGAGGATAGAGATATAGCTACAACTAATCAAATTATAACCATATTACTAAAAATGACTAATGTTATGAGTAATAAACTCTCTAGTATGGAGACATATAATGATCAACCAGATAAAGTATCACTATTACACCACATCATTCCATAGAAACCACTACCATTCAATTGGATGAAAAATCTAATAATTGTTGTTCAATGGGTTTTTTCCTTAGAGAACATATTCATTTCGTTAGAATGTAGTGAAAGGGAGGATGTTTTTATTTATTTTTATATTTTATAATGATATATGGATAAATAGTGTTAACTGATCAAAAACAATATCCTTTAAAAATAAATAAAAACATGGAATTTAAGGAATTTAAGGAATTTAAGGAACTATTCATGGAAAAAATCACTTGTGAAAAATGAGACAATATGGAAATTTAATTCTTCATTATAAAATATAAATAAAAAAATGTTTTCAATTATGAGGCCTTAATTATAAGGATATCAAGGCATTCTCTTTATTATAGTCATATCCCAATGAGAATGAGTTCCCATTACATTGGTGTTATTAAGACAATTCATCACAAGGTAGTAGTATCGTAGATATATTCATCAGATATATATAAAATATAATATTATTTAAATATAGAGAATGAATTATACATGACTTATGTATTATAAGGGATATTTCATAAATGAGGATTGAAGAGAACAAAATTAATAATTGGAATAAGGTAATGAATGATATTACCACATATCATACCTGTGGAAAAAATCACCTTGGAACATGCATTAACTAAAAAGATGTTTTCTTCATGTGATGAGAAAAAGTCCATAATGTTTATGAATTATAATGCCTCAATTTAATGATATTTTAATTTATATAAATGGGGATATATTCCAACCAATTCATGAAGCTTCAATTGAATATACATTATTAAAAGAAAATGGATAATGGACAATCTTATTTTTTTTAAAATAGAATATGTAGAATGGGTAATCATCTTTTGTGTTGGGATACAAGATATGTGTTTTAAAAGTATTTTATTTATTTTATTCTAATTATATGAATAAATAAACATATAATAATAGTGATACATCAGAATTTATTTATGGATTTGAATGATGTGTGGAATAATACTATAAAAAACAATCATACTGAATGTTGATATTTTTTGAAAATAGAAGACTACTATAATATAACCATTAATATATTATTTATGTTGAGAAAATAACGATATTGATGTGATTATGGATTAAAATAGGTGACCTTGAATTTGGATAGTGATTTGTTGGTTTTTGTTATCTTTTCTATAGTTTACAACATGTCTGGATCTATGGAATATATTATAAAACGTGAGATTTTATTTTTGGGTGATTTAATGTATTCATTTTGGTTTTATTGTGATGAAGGTATTACCATATTTTCAATGTGACAATGATAGTCACTTTATACTATATGGGGAATATAATTTTGATTTGATGACCTTCCATAAATAGTTTTGGACTCTGAATTTGGAGATACCTATTTTTGGATGAATTTTATGTTGTTAATATAAACTTTTGGTGTTATTGGTTATGTGTTCAATCCATTTTTATATTTGATAATATCTTTTACTAGTGGACTGATAGTGCATTGTAGTGAAATATTAAATGTTCCCAGGGAATAAAAATTAATTTTGGATATTCATTTCCGGGAGAAATTATTGAAGTAGGAATTTATCGAAGAACAAAAAAAGCATAAAATTATAATATAGAATCATATAACATAATTTAGTTTTCATATGATATCACTCAATAAGGTTAATAAATTTCTCAAGTCCATTAAATGTATATTAAAAAAAAATTATAGTCTAGTACAATCATTTCCAAAAATTTAAATGGCCACTTAACTCATCACCGATTAATTTTTTTATGGTTTTTCAATTTATATAGATAATTCTACTTCATTTGATCAATTTCATCTTTTTTACTTCATCATATTTTTTAAATTATTAATTTTTTCCATATCTATATTTTTTCTTCCCTCATATTTCTAATAATTTGAAACCTAGTTATATGATAGTTCTATATGATAAACATGCATATCATTCTCTATTATAATGAGGATTATTTATTATCCCTTTAAATGATGTGTTATTACAAAATTAGAATTTTAAAATTTTTATATCTCAATTATCTATATCAATTATAAATTTTTTATGAATTTTTTTAATGGGTAAGAGTGTATCATCTTCTGAATTTAATATAAGAACATATTTTTCAATTACATGTATTATAAGAAGATCCACAATTATAAGAAAATATATATACCCAATAATTAATAATATATTTCTCCTTAAATAAATTAAATTATATTTATTTCTTTCAATTATCACAACACCGAGTTTAAAAAATCAGAATACATTAAGAAAATATTAATATTTAAACATGAAAATTATAAGTTATATATTATTTTTTAATGTATGAATACGACCACATTAATTATAAAAAAATTATAATTTACAAAATTATAAAATATATTAAATTTATACAAAATTATTTGACATTAATTAAGATTCATTTGAAATATAATGAGTTGTTTTAGGTAAAAAATATATTTTTCTGAATGAAGAATTACACTCTATTTTCCCATATAATTAAAAATTAATTTCTACCACTGTTAGATAGTAAATTTAAAATCATAGATATATTTTTTGGAATATACATATAAAAATTATATTTGGATTAATTTCTGAGATTTTTTTAATAGATTAATATTTTTGATGAAATTTTGAAAATCCAATTTTTTTTGGAAAAATACAATTTAATTTAAATTATTTATTAGGGATAATTACATTTCAAAGTGGTGTTTAAAGTAAAATTCGTTCAATTATATTACTATGTAACTAAATTATGTCATTGTAGTAAATAAAATATTTATTTTTTATATCAATACATTATATACGTAAGTGAAATCTATCCTTTAAAACACGCTTTCTTGTCATGTATACGGTTATAAATTTTAATATGAATTTGAAAAATATGTGAATTTAATTTAGAAAAATTGGTTCTATATTTGAACGAATAATAATTTATATTATTTTCTAATTCCTCAAATATTTTTTACTAATAATAAATGTAAATTAAGTAAACAATAATTACCTTGATTAATGTAAATAATGGTTTCACCTTAGGTTTAAACTAAAAAGATAAACATTAAAATGACCATAAAAGTGATAAAAACACATTTTATTACAATATTTAGACACTATAATATTTATATTTAAATAATTAACATTTTTTGGATCAGGGAATATTTAAAATGTTGGTATAATTGATTCTTTTCCAAAATACTATGTGTGTCCACTCCATTACTTATAAAATTTCAACCCCTCTACAACCCTTCACCCTTACAAATCCATTTGGAATATAAATAGCAACCAATATAATATTCATAAATACATTAACACATAATAGATGAATTTACTATATAATAAATATAAATTAGTAATGATTTAATTAAGCCTTATGAGATTACTGAAAGGAAATGTAATGTTTCAACAAGTTTTTTTCGTTTTACTTCTTTTTATATTCCCATATAATATATGAAAAATATTATGAAATAGTTAATACTTTATATCTAATATAATAATATTTTTTATTATAATTTAATATCTTATATCAATTTACACATCGACCAAATGGAAAATGAAACTGTCAATTGTGTGTACAATAGACTACCACCTCACGAACTGATGATTCTTTCTTTCTATAAAAAACTTCTAAGTATAGATTTAATGATAACTTTGTCATATTTATATTTTATTTTTGATATTATCATTCTTATAGAATTATCATTTCACATATATCTTATCAATATCCATTTTATGAGGAATTAAATAATAAATCTAGTGTGTACAGTGAACAATCACCTCACGAAGCGATCTAATTGGTTTTTCTATTATGATTCACATGGAATTTGGTAAAGATAATAATTAATGAATAGTTTTAATTTTAATTAGTAAACCTCAATAAATGATATATTATAACTTAGATAACTTTTAACATTCAAATTTATCGATTGAATACATTTCTCAAGCGTACATATCAACTACTTCCTCCATATAGCTATGCGAAACAATTTTAATTTTAATTTTAAATTAATGATAATACATATATATTTTATTAATATATATGATATAAATAACATAATAATTATTTTAAATAGGTAAATTAATTATTTTCTTTCTCACCATCTGCAAAATAAATTGGAATCAACGCTCTTACAAATATATGACATACTATCTCCATGAATAGTGTGTCACATTTTCTATAACTATATTTTATAGATTTTAAAAAATAAATATATAATTAATAAATATTATATATAATATTTTTAATATTTTTATATTATGTATCCATGATCAAATCAAAAGGAAAAAAATTACTAAACAAAAAATATACATGAAAACATTGCAATTATCATTAGAAACACTGTTTATAGCACAATATTACTGATAAATGATTGAAAAAATTATACGAGTAAATAATATTTTGTATTAATTATATTAATTTTTTCTATAATGGATTTTTATCAAACCTATATTTATTACATAGGAGTTTTAGACACATATGAAATATTTTTTACATATAAAAAGGATCTATTGTCTCACTTTTACTTTCATGAGAGATGTACCATATTCAAAAAATATTCATATTTTATTTGTATATAATTACACTTTTTATATATTATATCATGAATATATTTTAATAAATGGTATTTAATTTTTTTTTATGTTATTTTTTTCATGAGACCTATGATTAAAAATTAACCAAAGTGGTAATGTTTTATTTTACAATGTCATTACTATTCATGATTGTTTTTAATTTTTTCTACCTTGGGGGAATGATATGAAATTTAAATATAAAAATAAATCAATGTTTGTACTCTTCTTTTTAATTATAATGTTTCTAGGTAATTTCTCAATTTCTTTATGCATTGGTATAGAAAATTATTAATAACCATTTTAAGAAAATATTACATTACTTATATATTCGGTTGAAAATAATTTTCTTCAAAATTAATGATTTATAAAAAATATATATCAATGAAATTTTATCTAAGTCATTAAAAATTATATGTTGGGTCCTCACTAAAAGGAGATGGATTCTCCACCCCTTGAGATCATCCATGAATCCCTAAGGCAGATTCTTTATCCTTCATATATGGTGTTGTTTGTGATTTGTAAATATTAATCCACCTTCTAATGTGGTTGGTCATACCAATAAAGAGCACTACATTGATCAAAATATATTTCAATTCATAGGTCACATAGTGATTTTTATTTTCTATAAATTATTTTAATTTTCACTCATATTAAATTTTCTTTGTGAATTCTAGAAAATTTATTAGGCATATAACTTCTTTCAAAATTTATCAAATTCTCTTGAAGCGATTGGGATTGTTTGATTCTATAATGGAATTCTAAATTATTCAATAGTTGTTTTTTTGTTTCTCATAAGAAAATGAGTACTATTTATTTTGTATGGGGAGAACATGGGGTTTTGGTGGTTTTATGTTGACCATTCTAAAATAGAGCCATAATTTTCACTATGACAATAAATCTCCCATTTTCTCTACAATGCTTAGTTTCCATCGATCACAGCCTCTTTTTTAAAAGGAAATTTCATTGTTTCCAATTTTAGATCTTATTATTTACTTATTCAAATTGGAAATTATAAAATGTAAATTATAAAGACCATAGGTTTGTATGATTTCCACTATGATTGGTTTATCAAAATATCTTCCTAAAAATATCTACATTCAAAATGGAATCATTGGATACAATAAAAATTATATTTATGAAAACATTCATGATTATTATAGTGTTTTTCTATGAAATGGGAAATCATCTAGTGAATATATAAGGATAGTACACCCATATATTCATATGTTTACATGTGTTGTGAAGGAAAAAAAAGATGGGCCTAGATTAGTGAACTAGAGAGTTAAAAAAAATCAACAGAACTCACTAGACCTTCATGAACTAATAAATAAGATAGAGGTAAAAATAGGTTCTTGAATATGATATTGAGGATCAGGATCAGGTCATTGTCAATATTGAATGTGGTTCACTACATGAAATAGAAAATGTCTTATTAGGCTTTTTTGATGTTGTCCAATTTGTTCTGAGTGACCCCAATACTAACTCCCCCACATTTGAGGAGGATATTAATGATTAAAGGGAATATTATAATGCATATAATGATTCCAATCATAATGAACATAAATCTAAAGTTGTTTTCTTTAAGTCAAGTGATACAAAACAAATGAATGTGTTGGTGGATTAAAAAATGTTCCTTACCCAATATCATTTGAAAACAAATAATAATAAGGATTATTCCATGTTATAGTGAACCACTATTACTTGATCCTCTAGATTATGTACTAACGTGAACATATTCCCTCCACAAGTTGAGTTTTTCTTCAAACCAATATAATTTTTTTTCTAATGTTATTTTGTATGAGAAAAATAATCACAAAAATTAATTTAGTACTATCAAGGATTGTCTAAATAAATATATTTATTATTTTATGGAAAATAATGGATACATGATTATTCAATTATATAATAAAGGGTATACTATTTCCATGGATATTTGCAAATCAGGGAAGTTTTGATCTCTATAATTGAAATGAATTTTGAATGGAATATGAAACATTTCGATGAAATATAAGGATATATTTTGGATTCAATGTTCTTGGAATGAATATGGTTGCTGATATTCTATTATGTATCCAAGGTTATGTTTCTTTTTTGGTGTTTCATGGTTTTGATGGTCTTCAATTTGTGTCTGGTCAAGAAGTATTCAAAAATTAAGGCCTTAATGTTGTGGGTCAGGCTTGTACTGTACCTACTAGAGTAACTAGAGCAATATTTTTTAGAAGGCTGATTCACACTATTTATATAGGTTGATTTATATGATGATTTAATGGCATCTTATATAAATAAAGTACAAGGTTTTTTATGTCTAGTTTTCAGCATAAATCTCTAGTGAATTCATTGTTTCTATTTTGGGTAATCATGTTTATCAAATTGAATTTCCAGATAGATGAAGGCTTATATAGTAGATTTTTGACTCTCATAAGATTGGAGGTAACCTTCATGGTATATTAGTAGTGCGTGGGGTGTTGATCTGCATCAAGAAATATTTGAGCCTGATTAGATATTGTGTTTGGTCAATTTCATTTCTTTAAATATGACTCGTATCTAGGTTTTTGAGATATAGTGGCATGAGGTGATAAAACCTTTATTTTTAGTATTTATTTCTAAGACTATGTGTGTGATGTTTCGATGAATGTTGATTGTTAATAAAGGATGATCCTGGTTTTAATATTTCAAATTGGATTACTTTCATGTCTAGCTAGTTCGTGTGGAGGTTTATATAACACTAGATACAACTACCATACTATATAAATATATAATACTCATATTATTAGAAATAATATTCATGATAAAAATATAAGGTTTTATACCCTTGTTCATGAATTATACAATTACTATTTTTGTCTATTTTCCTAGTGGATTCTTCAATTGGTTATCTTTTTCATGAAAAATTGGTGTGAAAACATTGTTCTTGTAGAGTAATAAATCCATGTTTGGATAGTGTTTTGGTCATGAAATATCATCATTTTGGAGTTATTTGAGAGGTCATAATGACCCCCTTAGTGGATTATGGCCATGCATCCACATCAATAAAAAATTGAAGAAGAAGATATGATCCAATAGACACGACTTGGTATCTAACTTCCCCAGAAAAATAAAATGATGAATTTAATTATCTTCTTCTCATTGTGTTGTATCGAAATCTAACAATGGTTCAAATACATTGCATAACTTTTCATCCTTTTGTATATACCTTTAATTTTAATAAATTTTATGAGTATGAATTGTATAACTAACTCAAGCCCGATTAACTTCAGTAAGAAAAATACTTAATATTTTTCATTGTTTTTTATAAAATATTAAAGACATATGTTACCGAATTATTATATTTACAAATATTTTTTAAGGAAATATTCATGTTGTTATCAAATCAAGTCCCATTTTAAATTTACAAAAAAATTAAGGGAATATTTGTTTTATCTTTTACATCATGAACACATTTGTTTCAATCATGATAACTAAATTTTTTAAATATTATTTTACATGTTCTAAAAAGTTATTTTCAGGAAAAAACATTCATATAATATTTTGTGAGGATTAATTTTAAAAAAAATGAATGTTAAAGAATAATTTTCCTCTATAATATTTTAAGAGATCTTTTTAGAGATATTATATTATTTAATGAAGAGAAACCATTATTTTACTTATACATCACTTGGGATATGTTGTATTAATGACACTATTATCATTTCTGAAGATTTTTTATGATCATTTTGACCAAATATTATATTCACATTCCATTTAGTTAATTATTTTTTTTATTAATTAACATTCTATTGAAATATCAACTTTCATGTGATCATTGGATATTAAATTTACCATAAATATCAGTTTTTTTCCATGGATATAGTACTTTCATAAACTATATTATATTTCTATTATAGTGTCTTAAAGTTAATGTTATTTTTATAACATGGAAAAAATTGTTAAATATGTATTCATTACTCAATATAAATATTTTTATATAGGTAGTGTTGTTGATGAATTATATCAATTATTCAATATATGGGTAATTATTTGGACATATAGATATTGGTGGGACTCAATTATATATATCACCTTGACAGATTGATAGTGTCATATGACAAATTAGATTAGGTATTTGGCTAATTCTATGCCATTTTGAATGATATTTCTTTCTAAGAGGCATTGGCAGTAGGAAGTCATAGCATGATGACTTGAGGGTATGTTAATATTGTCTCACATTACACATTCCATCATTAGGAATTAATTCATTTATATTCCATATGATTAATAAATTAGTTAGAATATATTCGATTAACTTTCAAGACCATGTTCTTATCTACATGGGATTAATGATAATCATTCATTAATTCTATTTCAAGCCCAAGTTATTTATTAAATTTCATGAGTTTCAGTTATATACCTCTCCATTTTGGTAATTAATGATTTCTTCAAATATTCTTCTATACACATACACTTACTAAGCATCTAATATTAACCCATTCATTTGGTATATATTCCCCATAATACCATAAAAAAACTCCATGATTGATATGAATGAATATGTTAATGAAAATAATTGAAATCTAAATGAAATTTAATTCTGTAGTTTATGTTTTTTATAGTGTTTTGAATTATAGGTATGTCTCTATATTACGGATTCTGAATAACTAGTTAGTAATTTTTGACACAAATTATATTATATATGTAAAATTTAGTAATTAAACCACTTCATATGGGATTCTAGGGCCGATGTTTCTATATAGTTTGACATGAATAAGAAATAACCCCCCCCTAATCAATAATGTTAGAGGATTGATGGGGAAATTTTATTTTTTACCAACACCGCATCATGTCCCTGAATCAAAAAATGTTACTACAAACACACAAAAAAATATAGTGACAATCCTAAATGATCTTGACCATGAAAAGGGGGGTTTCAACATTACAAATCAATAATTTTTCTCAATTTTTATATCTTCTGACATGGATGAAATCATGTCAAACCCTCCCCAATGAATTATTAGATGAGATCCTCCCTACTATAGGTGGATCCCATAATTCATTACCTCCAAAATTGGACTCTCTTATTATATAAATCCCTAATAGAATATATTTCATGATAATAAGTGAACATTACCCCGCAAGATGTTCCAAATGAGTAGAAGGACCTCTATAAATGATACTTATATAGAGTACTATATAGTTGCCTAACAGAAGACAAAACTACCACTTTCATGGAAGATGACATTAACGGATCATTGCATTTTAACTAATTTGGACCAAGAATATAAAACAAAATTTTGAATCATGGTTTATATTAGATACAATGATATAGGAATATGTGTAATTCACATTTATAAATTATTTGTAACCTAGGTAAAACCTCAATTACAGCCATTTTCATTGCAATCATGTAGTGTAAAATGTATTGATATTGTCCATTAAAAAGACTCTATCAAGTATGAATGAAAATCATAAGTGCAAGAAAAATAATTATTTTCCTAACATTTTCCGTTACACTTTAGGGGACCACTATACCACCATGATCACATCCATACATGAAAACCCATATTAATTTATTCCTGGGAAATAAAAAATGTTTCATATTAGATTCATGTTTCACTAGTACCAAATATATATATGGGAGCAACTCCTAGGTGATGGAAAATTATAGAATCATTAGGCTGAGTATGAAATGACTAATGTTAAGTGGTTTTTTATTTTTCATGACCTCAAATATTCAGTATAAATATATTTCACGATCATTCAATAATTGTTTTTCCAAATATCAATACTCTATGGAGACCTGGAATTGGTTCTTAGAGAACCAATGAGACTAGGGAAGATTTCACCAAATATATGGAAAAATTTGGAAGCGACCTACATCATACACACGGTCTCATCAAAAAGATAATACTAAATTAGCATGATAGATTCTGAGTACTTTATGCCCCCACCAATGAGTGGATTCTCAATAAATACTCCTCATAGAAACCTTCTCAAACTGTGTTTGGGACGTAAGACTGTAAACTGTATATCATATTATTTCCCGTCCTCATGATGTTAAAATGTACAAAATACATCCTAAACCCATGTTATTAAACTACATGGATGATTTCATACTACAAAACATTAATATTCATGGTAAATTTTGCATCAGGAAAACATCGCTATACATTATATTGTTCTGTGAGAAGAAACAAATGAAGTACCTTCAGCCAGATGTGCGTTTCAAACCATCATAATGGAATATTCTATCTAATAACTACATATGTATTGATTCCTATTAATATAAGATAAATAATGACTCTAAGATATTATATACCATGTCCTATATCAACATAAAAAACCTTCTCTAAGTATTTATGTGTGACCAATACCAGAAACATTTTCATGAATAACATGTGTTATAATTCTTGTTATCACATGATACATAATGATTCCCAAATTTAAAATCATGGGACTCATTACAATATAAATAAAATGTTAAAATACTCTCATATGGGTCAGTCTTGGGTAAATAAAATCTCATATAAATAACATCATGTTGCTGGATTTATGTTATCATACAATAGGAAATGATGATTGGATCTCAAATCATGGGTCTAAACAAAAAATAAATAAAAAACATCTGTTCCATACCATGGTATGGGTCCATCCATGGGTGGAAATATTCTATATTGGCAACTATTTTTGGCATGATTTTTATTATCAGTGGATATTTAGTACACATGTATCTAATACCTTGGGTTAATCATTAATATAAATAAAAAATGTCACCTATTACTTTGATTGGGAAATACATGTGTATGGAATTTCCTATATCAAGAACTAAATGTGGATTTGTTCTCATTGTCGTATTATATTTAGTGACATGAGGATATCCAATCTTATGTCCAGCAAAAATTTAAAAAATAAAATTACCCCTCCCTACAAATGTATTAAACAAATATAACTAATTTTCCAAATCAATAATTATGTGTAACTTTATTCATATTAACAAAGGTTACATAGTGATTCTTTTATATAAAATCGTGGGTCCATCAAAAATATAAATGAAAATGAACATTCTTATATATGGATCATTTATGAAAAAGTTAATTTTCAATAACTGCATGTTACTATATTCCTTTAATCACACGATACGTAGTGATTCATGGTTCTAGAATCATGGGTCTAGCCATAATATAAAAGGAAAAAATCCCCTCTCCATATGTATGTTACATACCTTCACAAGGTTTTATCCAAATAATAAATTCATGTGGAATGGTTCAAATTATCACATGATATGTAACATCTATTCAATCCAAAATCCTTTTCATGGTCATTATATGAAAAATTTTCATCTCCTTAAACATATACAAGAATCATGGGAAGAATATTCAATGTAAAAATAGTATATATTATGATTTATATCATTGAAATATATAGTGTAATGCATTTATGATCTATAAAGGGACCATACATGAGTAACAATCACTTACAATCATGTACCTCTATGAGAGAAAAATCTAATTATAGAATCTAATAAATATTAAATTGAAAATATACCCCACATACAACCCATAATGAACTTCAAAAAGCTCATTGGCGGCCCAGTTATCCATTGTATCTCAAAAAAAATCATTACTCAAGAGATTATATGATGCCTATGAAGTTCTAATGACAAGGGTGTTCATCTTTTTTTTTTGTATTCTTTGATAGAGATGAATTTCTATGCTATATGAAGTTTATCCATAAGAAAACGTCCAAGTCTATGGATGATAAACTGGATGAGAACATTCTAATACTATTAAGATAAACTCCAATAAAATATTGATTTCAATCGATCTAAAACAAAAAAGGGTCTTTTATTGAAAACATATTATCCCCATGATTCCTCTTTATTGAATTCATTCATGTTTTATCCATTAACCTTGTAAATGTGTTTAATACAATATGGTGCAACCATTAGGTTGTTTGATACATTTTTGAATCACAAATTACCAGTGAATAAACTTTATATTTTCAAAATATGATTTTATAATATGAAATTAATCATGTTGATATCCTTATATTAGAATATCATGGATCTTAGGCTTCATTACAGTAGGTTCTCCAAATATTAAAATTTTAAGACAGACTACTTAATTAAAATGGACCCCTATAAGATTCATTGGTTAATAAAAGATCAACCGAAATTATTCACCTAGTGTGTTTTCTATTCCTAGAATAGGTCACTCTAAATATCAATGATTCATCTCTAAATAAATGGAATATTGGTTTCACCCACTTTTCGTGGTTGACCAATACACACTCTTCCTCAATGCATGTTGATTCTAATATTCTTCAATTATGGTTTATACTTCTAATAACCCAAATATTAATGTTTTTACATATATCCTTTATTATATTAATCTTATCATCATTCTTCATTTAGAAAAATATTATGACATTTCACTTTTGTAACATTTTATTTCAAGGTATGTATCGTATATGAAAACCTTAATTCTTTTGTATTTGAAATACATTTAGAGAACACATTTTAAAAATTAATTTCCTTATTATCATGTCTATATTTCTAGGTATTTGGAGTACATATTCTAGTATAATTTCATGAAATATTGTTAATATGGACTGACCAATTTTAAATGAAACTCTCTTGTATTATTAGTTGAAGAAAACATTGTCTAAAAACATGTGCCAATGAGATATTTTTTCCATAGAAGATGTGTGACCCTTAATATCATGAATTTTTATCCAACGTTTTGGATTTTCCCCTAAAATAATCAATGCATTATTATTTATATAAACTTATAAACTGATGACAAATCTGATCAAATTTTCCCACATCCAATAATGATCCAGTGTCACTCCGTGGGTTTTCCCTCACAATACCTATCCTATCATCAGGAGTATAAACTACATATAATTTCTATAAAATTTATGTGTTTCATGATTCTGATTACGATAATATATGTAGTCACACCTATGTCACCAAAACTAGGTACAACTAAAATAAAATTAAAAATTCTCATACTTTTGTTTGTGTTTGGAATGTGGAGGGATTTCCCAACGTAAGGGCTACATATGACATTATTCTAATTAGATTGATATTTGTAGTGAAACATGTTTATATAATTGGATATAATGAGTTAATAAATACCTATATGATAAATAGATCCATGTACTGTTTTATAGAATATGAGCGGCATGCGCTAGAGAGTAATTGTGTACACCTTCTCTTTACACGAGCCTAATTAATGTAGTGGAATATTCAATGAGAACTATGTGTGGCTTGATTCCGATACTGTGTAATATGTATTGATGCACAAAGAATCTATTTCACAACCATATTTTAATTATCTTCACTACCATATATTTATTTCAATTAAAACTATTATTGTGTGTGGATTATCATTCATACAAAAATATAAATATCTGAATATATTCCATATCCCACAATCCCACATGGCTGAACAGACTATCCAATTGTTTCTTTTTTATAACAAAAAAGAATGAATCGTCTATGATTTAAGTAGCTGATATTATTATTTAAAAAAATGAGTTTAATTCTTTCAGAAATCATTTATCAAATCCTTTATATATTTAAGTTCATGAGCTTGAAAATATTTTAGTCTCAGGATGTTAAAAAATGACAACATCATATTAACATGATATTGAACTAAATGGTATGAATTATTCAGGTTGAATGGATCATCTAGAATAATGATTATGCACTAGATAATAACATGTTGTGTCCATTAATTTTAAATGGTTAATATATACATTTTTTCAGCCTTTAGGGAGATCCAACCCTTATAATATTTTATATTGTTCGTGAACCTACATCATATCTTCGGTACCTAGGTCGATACCAACCATGTAATTCCCCATGATATTAACATAGGATCATAATAATATATCCGGTATAATAAATGAAATAACATTTATAAATGAAAAAATAACACAATAAGACATTATGATATATACATTTTAGTTAAATTCAATATATTCGATAACTAATGATGAATGCAACATCATGTTTTAATGAAATAGAATACTATATTAAAATATAATTATTTAATAATTATAATTAGAACCTAGATATTAAGTTGGATGTTATTATAAAAACTTAATAAAAAATAACAATATTATTATTTACAAATGTATATATTAAATTCAATGTTAATCTATTTATCATAAATAAAATAATAGTTACTTAATTGATAAAGAAATGTTAAAGTAAGTCTATTTATTAAAGAAGGTTTAGTTCAATTTTTTCACACAAATTGAAAAATATTTTAACAATTATATAAAACATAATTGAAATGAACTTATTTTTTCAAATTTAAATTCCAAAAATATCATTGCATGTTTTTTTCTTTTCAAGAAAAAATTATCTTTTATGAATAATGAAAAATATTGGATTTATTGATGACTACCTTTTTGATAAAATAATTTATAAGGATAAATTATAGATATAATAAATTTCAATATTACATTAATAAAATTGTATTTATACTTAACTAATTTAATCCATTTAAGTCAATTTCTTAATGAATTTATATATAAAATATTTGTTCACATTTTAATGTTTTTCTTTGGAAAACCCATTTTTTCAATGTGCCTGTGGGTTTAATATTGAAGAGAATTACACAAATTAATTGAAGTGGATATAGAAAAATGGATTCAATAATTGTAATAATCATATATATTATTTTCTAATATTATTCACTTAATTTATTAACATAATGTATTTTGAAAATAGAAAAAATGAATTATCATGTTTAAGGTAAAAATGATATTCAAGGTGGTTAAACTAAATAATTTGATTTAAAATTACTTCAATAATTATATAATTCATATTTTATTGTTATATTTAGACACTATAATCTATAATTTTCAATAATTATTCCATTTGTAGCCTTTTATTATGTGAAAAACATGCATACAAATTATTATTTTTGAACATTCTATGTGTGTAATCTCATCCACTTATAAATGGCCACAACCTTTCTTCCTATCATCACACATACAATTAATATTTATGAGTCTAATATCTAACCAAATATATTTAAAAACATCAACACAAATTATGGTATTTATTTTTATTTTGAACTCCCTTTATTAATGTTTTAGGAATAAACCTATAGAGGCCTTTTGAAGATGCTGTAAAATTCTAAAATTGTGTTTTTTCTTATTTTTTACACAAAATTAAAATATCATTAAAAATATAATGATATAAAATAAAAATTATCTACCATAAACTATTATTTTATTTTTTACATGAAATTCTCTATATCTATCTCCACTTCGATTAAATGTGAAATAAAATTCTAAATTGTGTTTATAATATACTACCGCATAGCAAACTGATATAACTCGTTTTCTGTCACCAAAAATCATGAAATGAAATAATTATTGATTTATCATATCTTTTTTTACATTTATAAAATTTTTAAACCTATCGAGTAGTAATATATTATTCATCTTCTTATGTTTTATTCTATGGTAATATTATAATGTCAGACGTGTGCACAGTGGACGAACAAGTTGTGAAGTGATGTGAATAGTTTATCCCATATGCTTTACATTGAAGGTAATAAGGATAAATTTAATGTTTATATGTGAAATATTTATATTAATAATGGATTTATAAATACTATATGTTTTTTTTATTTTTTTACCATATAATGTGAAGATGGAAACATCTTTTATGAATTTGTATGACCTACTGTATAGATGAAGGCTTTAATCCATTTTATATCCTTGAATTTTATATATTACTATAATTTAATATATAATGAATATATTAAATATTTAACTCATTTATAAAATTATTTAAATTATGTAACATTGATCATTTTTGAGAAAATAAAATTAAATAAACCAAACATACCTGGAATTCAAATAAATCATCACCCTAAACGTGGAATTTACCAAAAAATGATATTAAATTAGTGATAAAAGACAATATTTAAATCATATATCATATAAAATATATTAGAAATATTCTGATATTTATTTATAATAATACTATATTTATTATATATGAGGTTCATAATCAAATGAATGATGTTTATACTTGAGTTATTTTTTCTCATCTCTCTTTAACTTTAATGATACATAATCTATATTAACTACTTATTACATTGTGTGGTGTTTATTCCACCCCAATTTATATGTTATATTGTTAATATATTTATGTAAATGGTATTTAAGGATTCATTTCTATTTATTCCTTTTATGCAAATTAAGACTAAATCATTACCCAAATGGTAATGGTGTATTTCACAATCTCATTATTATTTAGTAATGTTTATATCTAGGTCCCCATTGGGGAATTATTTTATATATATATTTTTTGAAAAAAATATATCTTATTATCCTTTATTTCTTCATAAAATTAGTCTTGTACTAGTAATAATATTCAACTAATTTGAAATTAATATTTTGGATAATTTTTTTTATAAAAGTATGATATTAATTATCACTGCAGTCAAAAGTACTTTTTTATTCAAACCCATATTTTCTATAACAATATTAAAAATTGTTTTTATATTTATCAAAAAAAAATTATTGAATTCATTTCTAACCTTGTTTTAATTTTTTCAAAATAGTTTAAAAGGAAATCATCATTCCATTTTCTTAATGGGGAACTTTTTTCTGATTTTATAATAGCATAACTAGAATGTTCTTTTTCTTATATAGTGTGTATGGAATTAAAAATATAAATGATAATGAATTTATTCAGTTGTATGTTTATATAATTAATAGTATATTTTTGAATAAAATATTTTTCTTAATCTACTACAAATTTATTGTATCTAAAATTAATTTACAATTAAAAAAATTAATTTCCACAAGAATGTTTTCAATAGATTTTATATTGTATTTATAATAATCATTAAAAAAAAATTATTTTTATTATTATTTATTGGGAATATATTTTTAATAATAATTCTATTATTATTTCCCTAGTTTTTTTTTCAGTTTGTTTGGGGATTTACTATTTTGATAAAACTCAACATATTACTCTCAATGGTTTATGATAATATTTATTGATTAATATAGTTTTTTAAATTTCATATTCTAGTCTCTAAATTTATAATTTTTACATTGATTAATTCTCAACCCTATCATATAAGGAAATCATTAGGCTTGGTATGTTACAGGTGGGGCTTGATATGTCCCCTCAGTACATTGTTAAGTATCATGAGACAAAGTATTTGGTTTGTTTGTCATGGACATACGCATTTATATAAGGATTAAAAAACTGATCCTTTGATGTTATTGTTTTGATGTAATGAATAATACATTCCCTTATTATGATATCATTCATTGATTTCTGTGTGATCATTATATTAGTTATAATATCCATGGAAAATTTTCACGATCATGTGATTGTCTAAGGGGAATTGTTTGATAATTATTTATTCCTCCCATGTTATAATCATGTAATTGATTGAATGGAATGTAATTTAGTTATTTAGCTTTTTATATTAATTTATTTTGTTTATTTGAGATGGATTCTACTATAAACATACCCTTAATAAGAACATGAGATCACTCCTTTTTCATGATAGTTACCCAAAGGATAAGAGGTTGTGTTTTTTGATTGATATATTGGGATATATTATAGGGAGTAATGATTAATTCAAATAAAATACTATGTTGTATAATTTGTTTTCAATTTTATTATGATATTTAAGGATTTATCTAGTTTATAAAGAATACAAATTTATTTTTTCATTTATTGTTTTATTTTCTTAATCTTATGGCTTTGTCATAATGTAACCATTGACTCTTTAAAACTGGGTCTAGGTCCTTACAATTTGTATCAGACTCATGCTTTAAAAAAATCATAACGAGATTAAGGAAATCATGGATTACAGAATGTAAAACTATGATAAACATTGAGGAGTACCAAATTAAATCATAATGTTTTTTTATGTTAGAGATAATGTGGTTATTCTTAAAAAAACATCCTGATCTGTATAGTATATTTGGGTGTGGTTCTGACACAGATGTATATATATGTTTTATCTATAAAAATTTATATAGGTCTTGACTCCATCATTACTAGTTTACAGAAAATTAGACATATTATTACCCTTGTTTGACACTCCTTGGGGATATGTGTGGATACTTCACATTATATTAATAAACCATTATGATGTATTTTTAATTAATTTTTTGATTTATATAATTTCCCAAATAAACCATATTATGATAATTATATTATATATTCATAAAAGATTACAATTTTATAATGTCTTTTACATGTTATGGGATTATAAATTCTTTTCATAATTGTATGAACTAATCTATTTCATAATACATTATAGAAATTGATCCAAGATGAATTAAAGTGAAAATTATCAATGCACATACCCCAGATTAGGATTTCCACCTTAGGAAAGATAATCAATCAGGTGATAGGGTTTCCACTAGAATAGATCTAATTATAACAATATTAGGGGATGATATATAGGTTATGAGAAATATGACCGTATAAAGCATCTTACAGATACCCCCATAGTGTAATATTGTTATACCTCTTCATACATCATAAATCTCTATTATCTAGTTTTACTAAGAATATTTTTCAACAAGGAATTGGATAATAATCATTAAAGGCTATATTTATCAATATGAGATGTAATGAAGGGTATGATTTTTACATGGAATATTATCATCTCTTATACGATGAATATATTGGATTTTCATTGGTTCAAAACAATAAATATTATGAAAAATATAAAATAGGTAATTACATGATCTTTGGTACTCTTCATGGATAAATACCCCCCTCACGAGCAATGAGAAAATATAGAAACATAGTTCAAGAGTATATAAGAAATAGAAATAGAAAATTATTCTATGTATGAATCCAACATTACATGTTACTATGTCATGTTGTAGACTATATATGTAATACAGTGTGAATGATTGAAAATATCATTGATGACTTAAGATAATTATTCTATGGAAACTAGTGTCCCATACATTCTAATCATTTGATTATATATTATCAAGGTAATTTAATACAGAGAAAAAATCTTCTAATTCATATGGATTTAAGGGGAAGTAATAGTATAATGGTATATAAAAAAATAATTAAGGATAGAAGGGAATGAATATTTTTCTTCTATGTCATAATTGTTGAAATAAATACATTGGTAGTTTCTATAAGGGAATTGAATTTTTCTACATGTGTTGAGAGAATATGAGACATGGTCATTATCACATTCTCATGAAATAATATTAAAATATATAATTCTTAAACTATAATGATTTGGGGTACTGTAAAAAATGAATTCCCCAATAGTCAATAGATTATAAATTAAAATAATATACAAGATCAAGGAAAATCTTTGGCTATTAGTGCAGAAGAAGTGGAATTATTAAGGTTCTTGTGTAAGGATTCATGATTTATGTTATAAGAGTGTTTTTGAAATCGTTTTTTGGTTAGAATTAGCATTAATTATGAATGTATTATTGTAATGAAATCATTATTTAAGGATTAGAGAGAATATGTTTAATCATATTAATAAAAAGAAAAAGTGTTTCACTTAATATTATAAATTCTTAAAAACCCCAAGAGTTAGGGATGATAACCTTTAATATGTTCCCTATGTTAAGTTAATAATGATAATGTTGTTTTTATGGACGTATTAGTAACAATTACATTTTACCATAGATTTCATTTTGATGTATTTATGGGTTAATTTAGTTTGGGGAAATTACATGGATTATATTAATAATGTATGATAAAAAAGAAACACCTCTTTCCAGCTAACAAGTCAACTCATCTAGCATGGATGTTGGGCTTAAACCCACAACTTAAGGGTGATAAAGGTGTTGCGCATACTACTACCCTATGTGTATTTTGGAAAATATGCTAATATTTAATTAAATTATTTCATGGAAAAAATATTTCTATTAATTCAGTGATTTTAATATTTATGATAACTTATTCCAAAAATTTTGGTTTTGAAAAAACATTAGAGATTGATTAAATAACATGGCACAATTTTTTGAATTGTACGATTATTAAAATGTTAATGTTTTTGATTCATGAAAAGAAAATTTATTTTTGGATATTAATTTAATTATGTAAGGCATAATGTTTAATATGATAAAAGAATTTCCAAAGTAAGAAATTGTTCTTTTGAAATTGAATGATATATTGTAATTATATTTTATTATTTCCTTGAGATAGTAAAACAATCACCCTATATTTAGAAATAGATATTGAAATTAAAAATTTATCATATTAAATTCACAATTGAAGAATCAAGTCGTCATTTAAATAATCACATATTTATGGTTTTAAAGTTCATAATATTCCATTGTTCATTTAATATCATTTTAAAAATGATCTTTATCACTCAACATAATTATTTACACACTTATTATACATAAAAATATTTACTTTCCAACAATGTTATCCTAATTGGAAACATATTTATGTGTTATTCTGAATGACATTCATATCTCCCTTTCATTATAACAAATATGATAATTTTTAACTATGTTTATAATGTGGTTTTAAAAACAATTAATTTAAAATTTCAAATTCGTAATTTTAATGGATATGATAAAATTGTGAGGATATTATTTATTTAAAGAGTTGGAATATAACTCTTGACGATTTTAAAAGATAAAATTCTTCACATATTGTGTAAATGATACACCACACAAATCATAGATGATAATGTAACCCACTCTAACTTATTAATATATATATTTTAAAATAATTTTCATATCTTTTATAGATTATGATTTACACAAGATCAAGATTAAACAAAACTAACTCTCTAATAATATATTATAATTTAAACAAGACCATTATTACCTATATGAAAAGTTGGAGGATATGAATAGGAATAAATAAATTATAAATATTTTATTCTTTTCAAATTTCCAAAATAAATTAAATGATTAAATATTTATTAAAAAGAAATTAATGATTTAAAACTAAATGAAATTTGTTTTGAAAAAAATTTATTTTTTATAAAAGGTGGTTTAATCATGCTTTGCAGTTTTAGTTCAAAATTTATTTTAATGAATTTTAGAAAATATATTATAAATTTTTAAAATTTATTTGTTAAATATAAATTTCAATGATAATCTTTCTATAATTTTTTATATTAATCGGAAAAGATTAATTTTTAGAAGAATAATAAAAAATTCTTAGTTCTATTAAAAATATAATTTTCATTAAATTATTTTCATAATTAAATTATATTTTCATTTTTTAAAAGTAATATTAGTTAAAATATATTACAACTAATTAAAATTTTGTCTCAATAAATTTCATATTAAATTCTAATAAAGCATATTTTTAGAAAATATTGTTCTTTTATTTAAGGATAAATAGTTTTTTACAAATCTTTGGGATTAGATTTTGATTGAATTATTTATAATAATTGAAATAAATTATGAAAAATGAAATTATATATTTTGAATAATAATAATTAATATTATATAATAAGTTAAAATTATTTTTTTACCATAACATATTGTCAAAATAGTAAAATTTATTTACCACAATTAAGGTAAAACAAATTTATCATTGGTAAATGAACAGGATAATGGTTAAAATTATCTAAATAATATTATAATTCTTACATTATTATCATATATATGCCTTATAATATATAATGATTATGAATTTTTCATATATATTTATTTTGGAATGTGAGATACATGTTTTCAATAATTCAATTCAAAAACTCTAACTATGTCCACTTCTTCCACTTATAAATGGCCACCCCTCTCCTCCACTATTAATACTCCCATAGAAAATTTCAAAAAAATTATTCATTAAATACCTCCCCATATTCTGGAGGAATTTTATTTATTATTAAATCCTCAAAAATGGGATTTAGGTATAATCCAATAGAGTCTCTCCAATGAATATTTAAATTTAAGAAAATTATGTTTTTTTCTTATCCTTAAAGTCAATTTTAATAATGATGTCATAATATTCATTGTATATAACATATAATTATATATCATTATGTTATTGGAATAACCTATATCCATTTCCACTTCAATAAAATTTGATATCAAACTGTCCATCATTTGTAAGATGATCTACCAACTTCGAAATTGATGTAGCTAGATTTCCATTCCCACCTCCCAACGATGAATATAATGATCGATAAAATATTTGTTTATGATATTTATAAAATTATTTCACATATTGATTAATAATATCATGGGTTCTTTATTACATTCCATTTCATGGAAATATGATAATGGAACTCATGGGTATACCAGATTACCACCTCACAAAGTGTGGTAAATTTTTTATCACATACAAATTATATGTAACATAATAAGAATAAATTTAAAAAAATCATGTAATATAAAAGTATTTATAATTTATATTGTAATGTGAAATTTTATTTTCCTTTTTCATTCCATCCATTAAAAAAATGGAATATATAAGAACCTGGTTCTTCATTTGAGGTACGAATCATTGCTTTTAAGTTTTTACTTAAGAAAAATGGGGGGAAATAGGTAGAAGGGATGGTTTCAATTCTATTATAGGACATGACTGGGAGCTACATACCATGTACTTTTAGGTACATGTTGTGTATTTAATGATAAATGTCATGTAATCCCAGTACACGGCCTTGTAAAGGTTGGTCGAGAAAACGTTATGGAGATAGTGTGTCATCTAAAGCACATGTTGTGTTATTTTATTAAAATGATTAATAAGTTGGGTAGTACATCGTTTCTCCAGGAAGATAGAAACAGAACTCCACTTAGACTTCCAGCATAACCAGTAGATCCAAATGGGGTTTTGGCCTCCAATTTCATGACCAGACTCTGATTCGAACACTATTAGATCTGCTGGATTCCCCTCACTAATGTTTTAATTCCTCTTATTACTTTATATCAATTTCATGATTTTTATTTATTTTAGAGATCCACCCACCCATTTTGGGTGTCTCGTAAATTTATTTTTTACTTATATTTTATCCTAATGTTGATTAAGTAATTTATTATATGATTAAAAGGAATGTTTGAGATTATGAGTACTGATTGAGGGTGGGCCACCCTCTGGGTGAGTTTTCAATTAAATGGTAAACGTTTATCCATTTCTCTAGGATCCCGTTGTTCATCCCTTTTAATTTCTTTTATGTGTTATTATGAATGAAATTTTTTTATTGAATGATTTTCTTAGGTGAGTTATATTGTTGATATCCTTGTAACTATATATGTTATATTTTTGGTGTTAAATGTGGTAATTTTTATTCATCGGGCTTGTCACTAATAAATGATGAAATTATTATACATTGAGTTATGGCCCTTGAACATTATGAAATTCATATACATGGGAATTTTACTTCAAATGACTGTTGAAATCCTTATATATCTTGTTTTAATATAGTATAGTGTTATGTTAATCCATGGTTATATGGTTTGCATCAAATACACTAGGAGAGATAATCGATTTTCCACATTAGGATGTTATGACCAGGCATAGTTAAAAATTAAATAATGAAATGAATGACTTATGACCCATCTAACAAGATAATGAACAAGATTTGATTCGGACTTCACTTATACATTTTTATAATTATCTTATGAGACATTCTTTGTTATTACTATTGAGTAGATACCATTAACTACGTTCACTATTGTACACTTCATATTATATATATAAAATGAAATAATGAGATTGACCCTTGGTGGTTTCCTACAGGGTTTTATTCACACACTATTTTGGAGTCATGTTTTGAACCCAAAGAGATTATATGATTGCAGGTATAGATTATGTAAGGAACCCTGGTACAGGTAAATGTTTTACTACTTAGGTATCAGAGAGCATGGGACTAAGCCAATGGTTTTTATGCTACATAATATCATTTTGTTTCATTTGTTATTTTGAGGAATATATTGTGTATTATTTCAGTGTACTTGTAGGGATGATTTCCTAGAATGCATTACATGGTGCATCATCTTTGGTATTGAATGATACTTGGTTATTTATCTTATAAGTCTTACGCTGTTTATTCTAGTTTTATGATATTAATTTCATTAGCTATTGTATATTATTTTTCCTATGTGTTACACTCTGCCAATGTGGTCCTATTTTAACCAATATTACTCCCTAGGCTCTCAATGCTAGTTGGAATCCTATGGCATTTGGGGAATATGCTTGAGGAAAAGTGGGCAATTGAGTACGGGGTACCAGTTGAGTGGAAATCAGATCCAGAATGTAACAATGTTATATTAGTTGATTTAATGAAAAAAATTCTTTAATTTTTGGAAATTAAATAAAAGGAAATTTAATTTTCTAATTAACCATTACCAAGAGTCGCTACACCGTGTACATAATAAATCTATATTACCTTGAATGAAATTGAAAATTTTAGATTTTGATCTATTACAGTTGATTCAATTTCAACTTTTGGTGAGAGAATAGTTTTGTGCTATTATTATTAATATCATTGTGGTTTCATTTTGTTATAACCCAATGATATGTGGGTGTTCTATCTCATGCATCAAATATACACGTGCAAGAATCGCATGCCACGCATTGTTTCCATTCCATTTTGAGAGAATTTCTCATTGTATGTCATTGTAATAAATATCACTCTTGATATGTTTTTTTCTATGATAAATACCATGATAGATGTTCCTGCTATTGTGATAGGTGTATTGATATGTGTTATGGTTTAATTAGATAGACAGAAAACATTGATCCCTGAAGAGTATGGTCAATCATGGATCAGAATTTGGTTGATCATGTATCGGCCAAGGGATATTAATTGTTTTGTTATACATTATTTGTGACTTCCATGATTTTATAATAAGGGGTATGAGTCACCAAGAATTGTAATATAACCAACCATATCATTATTTTTCAAAAAAAGGCGTTCTGGAGATGTTTATGTTGATTTCTGTCTGAAATCATATACAACACGACATGTGGTCCTCTGAACACATGCCATGTATTTTTTATGTTCAAGAAGAAATAAACATTACATATACACTTTGTGTACTCCGAGTTCATGTCATATGGATTTTGACCATGTCAATGGATGTGTGAGAGAAAATATAAGTTATTTAATTTTTATAAGAACACACCGTGTAGCATAAGTACACCCCATTTAGTTTTACCTGGGTAGAAACTGTGTGAGTTTGGATATGTGTGAGTACCATTCCATTAGGGAGATCATGAGTACATTCCTTGTTTGGGGATGAAACTCCATGTATCTAGGATGTTTACACAACAATAAAAAATGAGTTACATGCCCATGAGGGAGTTTAAATTGGACTCGTCGTGTGTCGGGATGACACACCATGTACTAGGGATGATTACATGCATAGGTTGGCTGGAGTTCCCACCAATGTATGACTTTGAGGAACCACGCTGTGTGTGGTCTCTAAAGGTCATGTACTCTACCATTGTTTTCAAATTTTGAAAATTTTCTACTATTTTTTAGTTCTTGCGCTTTTGATCTGTGTACCTTGATAAATAATCTAATATTGAGGTGTATGTGTTGTATGCTAAGAGAAATTTAAACATGATGACCTCCATTAGTACTCCAAGAGGGTGGATATGATCATACCCAGAAGGTGGAAGGACATGGGATATAAGTAGATGCTCAATTCATGCCCATTGTAGAACAAAAATGAACACTGGACGCAAGGGTTGATGCATAGTTCTATGACAACATTGCACAAATTATGAAGATTCCCTAGGGAGAACATCTACCTGCCACTTATAATGCTGAGCTGACGAGAGTTTTCCAACAGAAAAATCCTGCCATGTTTTCTAGGGATGGAAGACTATAGGTTATAGAGTAATGGCTAGAGGTGATTTCATCTATCAAGGAGAAACTGGAGATTCCTCTTGAGTGGAGGGTCAATCTAGCAACATATATGTAGTTTGATTCCACTATGAGGTGGTGGGATGTGGTTACATAAATGGGGAATCGTCAAGATATGCTATAGGAAAAATTCTAGAGATTATTCTATGATTGTTTATATTCAAAGGCATGAGGTCTGACAAATCCCAACAGTTCATGCATCTTGAGTAGGGAAATCTATAATTAATGGATTACTCAGCTCTTTTTACTGATCTCTATTGATATTCACCTGCTATGAGGGGTGATGATATTTCACTTGCAAGGTGATTCAAGGATGGTATTTTGTATGAAAAATGATCTCATGTGAATATCATTATAATGAATAATATATAATCATTAGAGAATTAGGAACTGATAATATAGCGGAGTAAGGAGGAATACGAAGGTGTGATTCAGGTTGGTTTGTCTCCAAAATCTGGCACTATCTCAACACATAGAAGAAAGCATTGTTAGGAGCTTACTCACGATGAAACAAATAGTCACAACATTTCATTAGAAATCCAGGTAATGAGATATTAGTATAGAAAATTTGGGCACATGAAACCTTATTTCCCTATGGACCCAGTCGAATGATGAGAATGTGGTGGGATGGGTGATTTATAATGCTTCTGCCGGACATTTTCACCCGTGGCTACCGAGAGAGGATCTACCCAGACTCAACTTCCTAGAGTAGGGCCAACACCATCTCACTTGATAGAGAATTAGAATATGTCAGGCCCTTCAAACCAAGGGGGTGGTTCTGTCAATGGTATCTAGACCCCTAGTTTTCAGAGACAATAGAGTGGATCAACTAAGGTCATCTAGGCTATGTCATAATGTTGTAGTAAATTCCATACATTTTTATTGTAGTAGACCTAGAAAAATATGGATCACAGACCTTCTACTATCATAGGTACAAATCTGTCACCTTATTTTTAGCTTCATAATTTTTTGATACAGGGTATTAACATTGTTTCATATATTTTATAGTTGTGGAGAGTCTATGGCTACATGTTTCATTCTGATGAGGTTATAAAATTGGACACTCTGTTAGGGATTATAAAGTCAGATTAACGATCGTGAAACTGGTTCCCCCTTGAGAATGTTGTGTGTCATTTCATTTGGGGTCTCTAATTTATAGAGAAGAATTTTTTTTTGGAAATACTTAGAATGTACTTCCTAGTATATTTTCAAGGCTTTGTTTATTTCTATCACCATAGGGCTAGTTTTACAACACCGGAAGGTGGATTGTTTCTACACAAGGGAATGTGGGATGTCCTGGACAGCGGAGCTGGACCTGTTCATCATGAGGAGAGTGGGATGCCATAAATTATTTGTAGTTTATATCTACATTACTAGTGAACATGTCAGATAAGATTAAATCTAGTGGTTGGTCGTTTTAGGGTTGTTTTACCAGACTAATTTTCATGTTTACCTCTGGTAAGATATGTAGAGTTCTCTATCTAGCTAGTTCTAGAACCTACACCAGTATCCATTCATCCTAACATGATGGTACCAAAGGTGCTACAAGAGATCAAGAGGTAACTAGAGGATTTAGAGGAAAAGGGAAATATATGACCCATTACATACCCATGGGGTACTCCAGTCCTCTTTTCAATGATGGTGGGATTATCTTTCATGTTATTCATGGACTATTGGAAATTGAACCAGGTAGATGTTACAAACTGATATCCTTTACAATAGATAGGTGAGTTATTTGATCAGCTTCTAGGGCCCTAGGTTTTCTCAAAAGTTGACTTATGGTTAGGATATAACTAGGTAAATGTTTGACATTCATAAATACCTTCTATCGCATTTCATAGCGGGTATGATTTGTACAAGTATGTGTTTATGTCGTTTGTTCTCATGAACGTGCTATAAGTTTTCATATAACTGATGAACCGAGTGTTCCATCCCTACAATGTTTCTTTTATTTTGGTTTATGTGTATTATATCGTTGTATTAACTCACAATTGATGTGTCCATTCCAGACATTTTCAGATCTTTTTGAGAAAACATATAGAGAATCTATTATATTCTAGGGTCTAATGTGCCACTTCTGGATAGATCATATTCACGTCCTATGTCATTCTTCTCTGAGACATGTTTATAAGTGGACCTAGAAAAGGGGAAATAATTAGTTACCTCAGAGAAACCTAAGAATGTCTTTGAGTTGTAGAGTTCTCTAGGGCTGGATGGTAACTACATGACTCTCATGTATGACATATCACTCCTAGAAGTGCCCATGAAGGTCTGGATAATGATGGGTGTGAAGTACGTATGGTAATGTTCTTGCGAGATGACCTTTCAGAAGATTATATGGAGATTAATGTTACCACATTTTCTAATTTTTCTGTATCCTTGAAAGAGTTGCACTGTTTACTATGTTGCATCACATATTTTTGTCCTATGTAGTGCTTATTTATGGGGTCCGAGTCATTGTGTATGGGTCTCGGTTGTGGAGGCCACATGAGATATCTATCTGATGTAATATCATGTGCTACCTATGGTTGTTCATGCCTTACTCTATTGGATAAATTACTTATTGGACAATCGGTTTTTGGTGAACATAGAACACAAATATATCAAATACATCTTTACATATTGTGATATAAATCTGAGGCAGTGAAGGTGGGTGTAATAACTTCAACATTTCAACATCAAGTTTTCCTACATGATTGAAAATGGAAATGCAGTGGCTGATGCACTAAGCCAGATGAATCAAATGTAGGCAGTGCAGGAGGACCCCATCGAGTGGCTATTTATGGAAATATATTCTAATATTCACTTGGAGGTTCAGATAGTGAAGGATATACATTCTATTCTTCTTTAGCATTGAATTCAACCCTCTTGAGTATAGTGATGATGATATATCTATCATATTATAATGGTCGAGTCATACAGGAAGGTGTAGTAGGTTAGGATCCAACTTGAAGTTTGATGGTAGGTGATGATGAGATCTTGTGGATCCATAGATGTCTTTATGTTCTAGTTTTCATACTTGAGGAGTTGATACAAGACTTACATTACTTGGATTGGGTAGTACAACCCAAAGTTACCACGATGTACCATGACATGTTCCATTAGTACTGGTGGCTTGGTATGAAGAGAGAGGTGGTTGGTTCTGTTAATATGGGTTCCACCTATCATTAGATGAAGCTGAAGGATCAAAAACCATCCAATATTTTATAGAATTTACCTTTTCAAAAGTTTAAATGTGATGATGTCGTGGTGGATTTTGTTGGGGGTTTACTGAGGTCACCCTAAGTTAATGATGCAGTGTGGTTTGTTGTTGACAGAATTACAAAGGTCAGTAACATTATGCTGATCAAAGAATCCTTTGTTTTTAATGAGATTGGAGTGTTATATATTCGTGATGTGGTAAGACATTATGTGGTCCCTCATTCTGTAATTTGAGATATATAAACCTTATTTATTAAACATTTATATTAGTGTTTTTAGAGTGCATTGGGTATACATGTTCTTCTGAGCACAACATACCACCCTCAGACCAATGTCCAATCAGAGCAGACAATACAAGTGATGTAGGAAATTCTGAGAGGATGCATATTAGACATTTGGGGTTCCTGTGGGAATCATATTCCCCTGGTTGAATTTTTATAAAAAAAGAGTTTCCAAGATTCTATAGAAATATAATGTTATGAGGATTTGTACAATAGTCATGCTGGTAACCCCTGTGCAGGCTAGAGGCAGGTGAGGGTGTTGTAATGGGACCACTTCTGGTAAATTAATATTCTACGGATGTCCAGTTGATTCAGAATTGGACGTCTATTGTGTAGTCTCATCAGAAATCTTATGTTGATCACTAAAAATGACAAATAGAGTTCATGTCTAGGATTGATATTTCTAGCGTGTTTCCCCAAGGTTGGGTCACAAGAGAATTAGAAGACAATGTATGCTTCCAAAGAGATATGTCAGTCCATTTGACATTCTAGGGAGGTTTAGTCAAATTTCATATCAATTTAAGTTAGAATATTTGTACAGGTATATTAAAAATTTCGTCAATGTTTATTATTTGTGAGGTCACTTTTCGAACCATTCTCACCCCTTTCAGCACAAGGAAGTCGAGTTGTCTGATGATGTTTACTTTGAAGAGAATTCCATTTGTATTGTGGATCGTAGCATGATGTTTCTCCATGGCCAGTCTATTCCTTTTTTATGGGTGTGGTTGAAGGATGGTTGAGTGTCAGATGAGACTTTAGAGAGGGAGGCTAAAGTATGTTAATAGTGGCCAGAGTTTTTCTCATAATTTTTCTCCATCGCAATAGGAAGGGAAATTCGAGGACAAATTTATTTAAGGGGATGTTTTATAAAAAAGCAGTTCTTCCTTTGAGGTAATATTATCTCATATTTTGATTGTAATATAGAAAATGGAGGGGAATATAGGTCAAGGGGCTAGCTGAATGTCTATTACATAGCATGAATAGGCACTACACGATGTGTGATTCTAGGTACACGCAGTGTCTTTAAAGATACACACCATGTAATCCCAATACATGTTCATATCATGGTCATGCCAGAAAACTATACAGACATAGAGTTTAGTCTCATGTACAATCCATGTACTTTTTTTAATTTATTAATTTGTCATGAAGTACATCGTTTTTCTAGGTTGATTGTAAAGGACCTCCCCTTCGATGAGCAGCACACCTGGGTGATATGAATGTGATTTTTTCCCGATTCATCATCTGATCTCTGATTCAAACATTGTCAAGTCCGTTGGATTCCCCTCTCTCATCTCCTTATTCTACTTAAGCATTTTTCTTAATTTATTCTATTTATTGATTTATCAGGGGTTGATAATTTTATCTCATTTTGTAGATCTACCGTGATTTCTGTGGAAACAATGCTTGGTGTTATCAAGGAGAGTCGTACTACGATGAGGTATGCAGTCTTGATGATTTATCTAAATTTCAAGTTGTTTATATATACTGGAGTGTTGCACACCAATTTTTTGGTGTCCACTAAATTGAACATTGATATATATTTTTAACTAATGTTTATAAGGTGATTTATTAAATGGTTATGAGGCATGTTTGACATTATTAGTCTAGATTAACGGCCACCCTGTGGGTGGGTTTTCCCTTAAACGATCAAAATTTCGCCATTTTTCTGAGGAATCTAATGGGCATGCCTTTGAAAAAATTTTATGGGTTATTTAGAGTATAATTGTTTGATTGAATGATTTTACCATGTGATTTATATTGGTTTCTACATTGTAATGGTTTAAGTTAAATGTAATGTTTTAAATGTTGAAATTCTAATACATCGGTCTTGGCCCAAGTACATACTACAATTCTTATACATCAAGTTTTCACCCTGTTGAATAATGAACAACTAATACACCAGGATTCAACCCTAATTGACTGCTGAAATACTTATATACATTGATTTAATCTAGTTTGGTGTTATTTTAAACCACGGTTATATGGATTCAGTTAAACACACCCGGATTGTGACATTATTTTCCACATTAGCATTTTAGGACCGGACACAGTTAAAAATTGAATAAAGAAATGGATGACTTATGATGCATCCCCCAAGCCAAAGAATATGCAGGGATTTAGTCTTTACATAAACATATTCACCCATGTCTTATGAGACATCTATTGATCTTACATCTGAGTACCTACCCTTTATTGTTTTCACTATTGAATACTACCGATCATATATATACATTATCCGATGGACACTAAAAATTGGTGTTTTCCTACTAGGACATAGTCTTAAGACATGTTTGGCACATGTTTTCGGCCCAAAATCATTATATTATTGTGATTATCGATTAGTGAATGTGCCTTTCTATAGGTACATGAACTACTGTATAAGAGTTGGAGAGCTTCTGACCGAGCCAAATCTAGCGTTATTTCCTTGCCTATTTTTGTTTTTTTATTTAGAAACATATATTGTGTGTTATTACATTGTATTTGTTTGGATGATTTCCTAAAAAATGGGACATGTTTCATTATCATTGGTATTGGATAATGCTTGTTTATTTATCTTATCATTCTTCCACTATTTATTCTATTTTTATGGTGTTATCCACTTTCTCAATTTTATATTATTATTTATTTATGTTAAACTATACTAATGAGTGAATACTTTTTCAATAGTCACAGTAGAGGCCCAAGATGCATGTCGATAACCTATAGTGTTTAGGGAAATGCACTTGAGGCCATGGGGAAAACCAACTATGGGGCACTTATTGAGTGGATTCGAGATCTTAGACATTAAAAAATCCATTTTGATGTGCACGTATGAATAACATTCCCCATTGATGGTGTAATCCATTTGCAAGAAATAAATATTATAGATTACTATATTGGTATATTATAATAATATATATTATATTTATATAATTTATAAAATGATGTATACGATTTTACCATGATCAAATTAAAAGGTCTATAATTATAAGACAAGTAGATACATGAAATATGATGCAATTATGACCCAAAATAATGATTTAAAACAGAAATGTAAATAAACAAGTAAGAAAATACAATAAGTAAATATTATATTTTAGAAATACATTATTTTGGTTCAATAAAATATTTAAAATAAACTGATATTTATTATATATTGGTTTCGGACCCATATAATGGGAGTCAGACATGTAGAAAGGGTCTCTCATCTCACTTTTACATTCCTAAGCCATATGCCATATTCCCCAAATATTCTTTCATCTGGTGTATATAATACCCATTCTAAAATGTTATATAATTAATATATTTCACATTATAGTATTTGTATTTTACTTTTATATTTTTCCTTTATTAGGAAATATGATTTAAAAGTCTATAAATTAATAAGGGTGTATTTCATAGTCTAGTCATTATTTTTGAATGTTTATGTTGATGTCACCCTCAGGAAAAATAATTTAAATTTCTTAGTTTCAATATTTTTTTCACATATTTTTATTAATAATAATTTTGAAGAAATAGTTCCATATTTCTTCTAGTTTTCTCATAAAAATAGTGGTGATTTTTTATAACAAATAATTTTTCTGTAATCAGTCAAAAATACTTTTTCATCCAAAAATATTTATTAATTTTATTAATGAGGATCATTTTATCCTTTTTACAATAGTGTGAAATTAATGTTATTTTTAACTCATACAACATGTATGTAATTAACTATTGTCATGGACACTCATTGAATATATTAATTAGAAACATTTATAGAATGATGTTTTTTAAAATAAAATGTTATTATCAATATTGAATAAATTATTTATTTTCAAAATTTATTTTAAAATTAAAAATATTATTTTCATAAATAATATTGTTAATGTAATTTGTATAATTTTTAAATTTTGGAATGAAAAAATTAGTATTTTATGTATGATCTATTTGGAATAAATATTAATGATACCATTCATTTCATCTCTCTAGGTGGTATAATATCATTTTCACTAGGGATGCACTATTATTCAAAAGTTATCCATGTTACTTTTAGATCATTATTGTTATCTTTATTTAATGGGGTAATTATTATCAATTTTTATAAATTTTTCCATAATGAATATTTCTTTGGATTATATATAACCAAATACTTATGAGGAATGAATTGGTGATAGTAAGTGATTAGAGGGGCCTCCTATAGCCCATTAATGCGTCCATATGTCTCATGATACAAACTATCTTAGGTTTTTGGTAGAGTACATACATGTTTATATAAGATGTCCTGGAAAGATGACTTAGATGTATGGTTAAAATTACCTTAATTTTTCATTAAACATTTATGAGATTAAAAATTGCTTTCTTTTTTATTATTTTATTTTCTTTTATAATATCCTTGGAAATGTTTATTGGTCATGTGATTTTGTATATGGAATTATTTGAACATTTTTTATTCATCGCACATTATTCTTAGGAAATTCATTGGTCGTCATGTTCAGTTATTTTCCATTCTATATTGTTAATTCTTATTTATCTGTGATATATTATTCAATATAAATAACCCTAATATGCATATGAGCTCACCCATTTCCAATTTTTTTAATCTATGGTACTAGGAAGTGTTTTATTACAATATGAGGGGATATTAAATATTATATAATAGTTTATTAATAGAATATATTATGTTTTAGTTTATTTGTAAATATTTTTTTGAGATTCGTATATGTATCTAGTTTACCAAGACTACTATCTTATTTAGAAAATAGGGATGCAATTACATTTATCATTTTCCTATGTGACAATGTCCCCACTTACTATAATAAAATGTGGTCAATCTATTTAAAAACTAATTCATTGGGTTGATAACCCTCCCCTAGAAGGCCATCGACCATTAGAACCTATGAATGTTTTTATCCCAAATTGTAAGATAGTAACTTGGAGAAGATAATCTGAATGTACTCTATTAGGATTCACTCTTAAATAATGCAATACATGGGATCTTGTACCAAATTTATGTACCACTCATAAGAAATTATCACCCCCATTAAATCCAATAGTTATTTTCCTAACTACCTAAAATATTTTATTTTTTCAATATTCATGGTTGACCGGCCCCACCGGTTCTCACCTTACCTTTTCTGAAATATATGTGGTATATTAATTATACTTCCCATTATCAAACTGTTCAAGTGGATTTACATACCCTTGATGTCCAACATCAATGAATCATTACCATTTTAAAAGAGATATAATAAAATAATATTGTTATACTCTTCCATATTGAGCTATGCATCTTAGAGAAGACACAATTTCCTGGATTTTTTCATTCCACTCATTAATACATATGAGATAAATGATATTGAATTGAATGAAAATTTCCCACAATATGACAATAAATTCATGATATATGGTCTATCCAAGATGACCTATGACTAAATTGAGTGGTTCTGGTCTATAAATCAACATTAGTAATGAATGATTCCTCTCCATAGAAGGATATGATATGGAAGTTAACTTCTCCAGCATGCGATCCCAATCTATGAAGAGGCCCCATATATTATTTGGATTTGAAGTCTCATGAAGGGAGGATAAAATAATACTCCTCCATGCATATTATATATATTTATAAATTGAGTATTTCTAGAACTACTAATGGGTGGATTCATATCATTATAATATATTTAAATACTATAATTACACTTTTTACTAAACCCATCGATTAATTTAGAAACAATTATCACATATATTAGTTTGTGAGCCTTTAAATTGATGCTTCACTTCCCTGATAGTCATGCACTGTGGTAGGTATTAATTTTTATATATATATATATATATATATATATATATATATATATATATATATTATCTGGATCCATGTAGAGGATTCATAAAAAATATTGTGTATGGCCTAATGAAAACCCCCTTCATTATATGTGAGTTCAATTCATATGTGTAACTATATCATAATATACTACGTGGAATGATTTATAGTTCTTATAAAATGAATATGGAAATATAGGTAATCCTAGAGAAAAATATTTAATATCCCCCTAAGCATTGATTCATCAAGGAAGATCATAAAATTATGATTTATTGACAAGTTATAAAAAATATTTTCACCTAAATTAAAATAACATATACATATATCCTTTTTATTTATAAAATTGATGTATTAATATGAGGATACATATCATGGATACCCACCAATATGTTTCGGAAAGGTTAATAGATGCCTCCAGTATCAGAATACCCAAAACAAGTGAAAAGTTTAAATAAGGTTAACTAGAAAATTTTCACATCAGATCCTACATCCTTACAACATGATGTTAATTTTCATGAAATATTTTCCTGACTCATGATGTTAAAATAGATGAAATATGTGTCTCTACTGTACAACACTAAACTATGTAGACTATAATCAATCAATAATCCTTGTTAGAGGACCATCAAATCATAACCCTAATCAAAAATTGTTTGGGGTTCTTCTATTTATTCATGATAAACCCATTTCTATAAACTATAAATCATTCCTTGAGATAATCAAAATGAAAAAAAACATACATGCCCAATGTAAAAGAACACACTGACTCAAGGGAAGCATAATATTACTATAAAAGTTATCCCAAAGATCCTAAATATGATTTCAGGACCTATCAACTTGTTATTTTATTTCCATGTATATAAAAAATACAATCCCTGATATCCATGAAATCATTGTAGTGGATCTCTTTATCATTGTGTGACACATGATCATGCTCATAATGATTTTGTGATACAACTATTCATGATATGAGAATTTTGATCCATGATTTACAAAATTAACATCTCATACTAGGGGGAAATTAGAGTACATACAACATTTAGAATTTTAATTATATAAATTTATAAAAATACACTAATATATGGTCCATGTGAATTAGGGCCTTAAAATTAATTAACAATTATCTATGTTGTAATAATATAAACCTTTTCCATTAATAGTCCATATCAGAAGGCCCTAAACTGTTAATGAATGATTCTTAAATCCTATAATGATAAAAACATGAGAAGTATGGTTTGAGAAAAATTCATGGCTCTCGTATCTTAAAAAATCATCTTTATTGTTTACTTAATGATAAATAAGAGATATAAAATTCCTAAACCTCATTTGTCCAGTCTAGTTGACTGTGTAACACATGTTATATGCTTTCTGGACCCCTTGGTCAAGGAAAAAGTTATTGTAATGATGGGTTACATATACTCACTATAATAATGGGTTCAAAAGGAAAAAAACACAACATTAAGGTACCTCAAACACCTCATCAGTAATAAATTTCCCACAATTCACCTTCATTATATATATATATGTGTTAACAAAACCAATATATTGATTTTATATAACCCTAATTGAACCTTGTGTCCTTCAGGTTTTTCACATGGTTGTTATATGTTGTTTATTAGTATCATGGACAATGTTATATGAAGGGACCCTATTAGGAACCATTTCTCAATAATTTGACACCCTATAAATTTACTTAGTGGCTTTATTTAACATCAATGAATGGTACCCATAAATCCTAAATACATTTTCATAGCTAAGTGCAATAATTATTTCCACCAATAATATTAGTTGACTTATATCCATTGTCCCCCATTTTTAGTAGATTTATGTATTCTTATAAAATAATTTTCAGTCCCCATAAAAAAGTATTAATGTATATTTAACATCATATATATTATAAAAATATTTGTTATAAACATTATAAATGCAAGAATGTGATATTACATTACTGATCAGTTTATTAGACCATCCTTAATCATCATAATTAAGATATATGGTGTCAAAAACCTATATGAATACAGATCCAATACATATTCTATATCGGATGTGTATACAAAAATATTGGATCAGATATAGATGATTACAAACTATATAAATAATAGGTTTATTAATGAATAACATAAAATATAGAATTATAATTTCCAAGATTAAACACATTGAACTATAACTATAAATACTATTATACAGGTGACATTAAACAACTCAATGAGATGGTCTAAGATAAATGTCCATAAACTACATCAATTGACGGAATGAAAAAATGTCCCAAAATTGATGTAATGGAAGATCCATGCTCTATTTCTCTAGTATTAAAAAATACATAGTCTGATCTAGAAGATTGTAGACTATTGAAACTCGTTGGTATGTCATAAATGACCCCAATAAACCAAGTGACACAATGATCAGAATTATGAAAACCTAAAATCGTCACACTAGCCAAAATTGAAATGTATAATTAGTGGACAAAAATACTATGTCATCCTATAAAAAATATGTATTTATGAAATGGAAAAGGTACAACATCATCAAAACAGAAACCTATAAAGGTAGGTCTATGAAAATAGAATAATGAGGATACTTATACATGAATCATTATTACCCAGTTCATATGAAATGGAATGTTAATTGTTGAGTATTTTAATTCTAAATTTTGAATATCTATGTATTATAAAAATAATTCATATTTTTGAAATCCCACATGATATTGATTCAAGGGAATTACATGACATATAAAATACATCCTCACCAAAACAGATAAAGTCCATGAGTTATGATCAATAATAATCAAATAATGATAGAGGAATATCAACATTTTCATGTCCTTACTATGGTTTCAAAAATAGGAAAAAGACCTGGAATGGACCAGATAGAATACAATAAAATCTTGTTTTAATTATATTTTATATCAAACAGAGTTTAGAATAGGGAAAAAATTAAACATTTCAGTGTTTTATATTTAATTTTCTCTTCTAATTAAAGTGGATGAAGGGCCTCAATAAAGGGGTAAAACTACTCAATCATTTTTAGTGGTCTCAAATAGATAAGATCCTCCAATATTTTTAAACCATTCATGTAATAAAAGAACATCATATTCTTCTCTTCGTGATGTCAAAGCAGATTGTTAAACACACAAATAAAAAAACATTCTCATATTTGTGTTCAAAATTCTCCAATACAACCATGAAAATTTAACCTTAAGACATATACAATGAATTTGGATGAAGTAACTCTCATTATTTAGTAGTTTTTATAGAGCTCAGATAGTTTTTGGATGGATTTTATATAAATATTGATAGTGGAATATCCATGATTCCAATGAGTAATGATTTAATGAAAACATTCTTATTAGACATGTATATCCTCCTAGGGAGTATAAATAATCATGGAATATATTTATTAAAAAACATTCCATCATGATTAACATTTAAAAATTACCATTCTATAAAGCATTTAAGAATAAAAATTGGTTTATGACGTAGACCAATATATCTAGTCTCACTAATCTAGTGAAGAGGCTAATGAATAAGCCTCTTGTATCCTACCCCAAAATAGTTCATCATTATTCACTAGTACTAAGGGGTTTTATTCATCATAAATCCATTCTATTATGATAAGAGATATTTCTCCAATCTGAAGTATCTTCATTGGGGGATCTCTCAAGTCTTGAGTTAGCTCTATCACTACCACATATAAAGGTAATTAGAAATAATATAATTTTTCCACATGAAGAAATAACTGATTCCATATAACTACCTAAAATTATTCCACCCATATGAGGAAATAGAGTTGAGATAAAAATATTGGGGAATTACCAAGTATAATAATGATTTAAATATTCATATTATCATATTCAAGTATATTTTAGTTCTAGTGAATGATCTTAGAATTTCATTATCTTTATGATATAACCATGTTATGAGGAGAAACTATTTAGGTATAATAAAACTAGTTTAAAAGTTGTTAAGAGGAATATATCTAGAAAATGATTTTGGTTTCTATAACATCTTCAAGAACCCTACTCTAATGTGACATTTTGTATGATCTATTATCAGGGGAGCGATTAATATTTTCAATAATAAATATGATGGGTTTGTTGTAAGGCATGTAATTGGAATGCCAATATTGGCTCAAAAATCAAAGAACTCACTAGGACACTATGAAATCGATTAATCTCACAGTAGGTTTGTTAACTGCGAATAAAATAGTTCATGGAAAATCATATTTTTATTTTTATTCTTGCAATATTTAAAATGTTCTCATTTAATTTTTATAAATTATGCATTTATATTGTAAGGCATAATACAATGTTTAACATTTTGATGAATATAATAATGGTGGGAGTGGGTCTACATAGCTAGTTTGAGGGGTATCCTTTCTTCACATTATGATTACATTGCAAAAGTGCTAACATGACTATTAATAAAGCGAATCACCATCAAGAAATAGCCATCTGTTCAAAATCTTCTTTCAAATACTTCTAACAGAAGACATGAATATATATACTATATATATATTCCCACAATACATATATAATGTATTCCCTAACTGATCGATATGAGCCCACTATATTTCACACTTATAGAGAAGGACATAGTCGAGGTCCTAAAATAGTTTAATGAGCCTCTATCCAATAAACAATGATGTTAATCCAGTCCAAGAAGGAAATAACCTTTCATAAGTTCATCTACATCTTACAGTTTTTTATTCATAGTGGAGAGGATATAACAAATCAAAATTGTAATATGTTTAGAGTCATCCAATAAATCTATGGTATGCAGAAATTCATCATATGTTTCTCCAAGTAGATGTATTTCACTCGAGATGATAGATAGACCATATGATGATTCATATATCTACAAGTATTAAAAGAAACATGTTTTTTCAGGAAAACAATTGAAAATAATCTCTCTAGGGAGTTATGGTTGAATTTAAATGAAGAACTAAGAGATCCAAAATTATTATAAAAAATGGATAACATGTTATAGATTAAAAAATTTGATATACCTTTTTCAGGGTCAAAATGGCCATTCCAATTCATCGGATAACTTACCACCATAGTACAAATCCCATATAGATCATAATTATATTTTTTGGTTATCTACTAAGGATATAGTTATACTAGATTAACTATGGGAAATATCGTAATGAATGACATTGAGAACATATAATTAGAAATCCATGTTTCCCAATTTATGGGATACACATGGAATATTCCCATGATCAACTGATTTTCCTCATTAATAGTCATTTTAATATAGTCAAGAGAGAATGAAAACAAGTGATATGGACAGTTGTAGATAGGATAATGGATGGTAGTTCCATCAAGATTACCAAATCAATATACATGTATTATTTATGTCAAATGATAGTTTTTATTCTCAATTTTTGGAACCAATAATAAACATTTTTATCATAAATAACATAGGATCATGCTTAGTAATTGAAGTTATTGGTAATAACAGCCCATGTTTTAGTTATATTATGAGAAATATATGAACTTCAACCCATCTTCATAGAGTATGAAGAATACATGAGAATAGTTTTAATGATGAATATGAAATAAGTGGTTTCAATCAAATAAAATTGGAATTCATTGATTGGGAGTTGTAACAGAATTCTTCTTCCTAATGGATGGTAACGATACATGAATTGAGCTTGTGAACATCGCATGACCCACTGATACTCATGATGAGTGAATGACCCATTTTATGTTTTCTGTTGCCATGTCCATGATATGGTTAGGAATATAACATTATGCTTAATTGAAAATGTGAAGACTCTAAAGACACAGAAGAAGAACTCCAGACACTTCTTATAACAAGGGATTCTACCACAACTCAAAAAAATTAAAAATAATTAGTTCATAGATTTATTTAACAAGTAATCACGGAAAATAAATAAATTTAACTAGATAAGAAATTGGATCAGAAGATAATGTATAATGAATGGTTCTCATGATGTGTTATAGGAATTGGTCTTATAAAGGATTAATATGAGATGGGAAATGAATAGAGGTTTGGTTCAAATGTGAATTGAGATGCCTCCCACTACACTGTTTTGAGGGAATATTGAATAATTAGATTATTCTCTGATAATACATAAATACAATCTTAATACAATTCATTCAAATACCACAAGGTATAGGAGGGTGTATAATTCCACCAAATTGAGTCCTTATTCCCTTAAACATGGATTCACTGGGTGGAGGAAATTGTTGTCATCGACATAATGAAAATAAAAAAATTTTGTATTAAAGAAATATCCAAGGAACATGTATTATTTTTTTCTGAATATAAATGATACTAGATTCATTTCAACATGTGGATTAGCAATCTGGGACATATAAAATTCATTATCATAGTAATAACATGGTATATGGTTAGGTGCTTCAAATTATCATATCATGATCACATAAATCCCCCCACAAGTCCTAATGATCATGTTAAACCCCATCAGATAGGACACTCAATCATATATTGTCTCGCCGATGATTATTTTTGACATGTGACATGATAATAGCTAATTACATAACAATAGTCCAATAATTTCATAAATAATTATGATAATGGACAATTATTTATGTTAATAAAGTTTTATTAATTTTCACAAGAACGTTTTTGTTATTTAATAGTTTAGTTAAGAATCATGTGAAATCCCTAGAGTCATATATTTCTAATAAACTAAGGCATCTGGACATGTCTCCTTCTATATTTTTTGGATTTGAAACATGTATGTTTGATCATACGATTCAAATATTTCGAAATAATGTTTTAATTGAACATGATTCTTATAAAAAATATAAAAAATGAGGTGCCCATAAAAAATAAGAGTTTCGCTAATTTCATTGTGAACTATTTATTTCCTTCACATTATCAATTTACAGAATGAGAAATGGAACTCTCACATGTTAGCTTCATCTCACTATGTTCTCTATGAATCTCATCCTGATCTTTCAAAGGCCCAATTACATTGTAAGAAAATCATAAGAATGTTTTCATACATATGTATTATATCTTTCAAAGGATATTATTTATGATTATTTGACCACTTTATTTCTTGTTGATAGGTCATGGGGTAAATAAATATGTTAATAACAGATGGATCATGAAATATCTATTTATCATTTGATGAAAATAATATTTTAGGGATGACCTGTGACTGGATCTTGTGAAACAATTGATGAGATGATTACTCTACTAAAAAGGGTGATAAATGTAATTTAATTTCCTTGTAATGTGGTGTCAATTAAGGGAAGTGAAGCTAATAAATACACCCCTTTCACAAAAAACTTACCATTGGTCATATTGGAGGGAGAGTACTATACAGAGTAGATAAACATACAATAATAACATTCCTCCACTAGGTAAGCCATTGGAATGAGTTAATTGAATTTTTTGTTTTGTTTATGATCTTCATGTCATATCCCCATTGATCATGAAAATTTCTTCTTTATTTCAAGACAGATCATGTAAAGGTGTCTCTTCATGTTGAAATGATCTCATGATTCCTTAACAAGTTTGATAATATAAGGCATTCATTTATATATGAAATAATGTCTTGAAATGATGGAATTATTATTTGAATATGGATACAATGATTTCCATGAGGGGTAGTTTGTTCATTGATTGATATGACCATCAATCATGCGATGACACCATAAAATGTCAGTTTTTTCATGAGAAGTCCTCTAGATATTAAAGCTATATCATAAATGATTAATTAAAATTTTGTCTCATCCATGTGTTGTTCTCTAGGCATAGCACCTAGATCTTGAGATGTCCTCTACATATGTTAGCCAGTTCTTGTGAAGTCCTCTGGATATATTATGAAGGTCTTGTGAAGACTTATAGAAATTTTAGATGGGCCATGTGAAATCCTCTAGCACTATTATTAATTTTACTTGATGACCTATAATGATATAACCTTGTTCATATGAAGTCCATATAATATTTTTTCCATGTCAGGAAATCACCTTTGCACATATTAACTCATTCATGTAATAGAATTCATCCATGACTTATGAATTTAGTGTAAACAACTAGAAATGTCATCCTCAATCCCATGAAGTCCCTTATACATATTTGTAAGAAACTGTGGACATGGACCTTAGGCAATGTGTACATAATGAAAAGGCAACATGGACCTGTTAGGAAGACACCAACAGACATGTCCCCCATCTATAGTAAGAATATGTAGACATTCAACCTAAAACGGTGTGAACCCGCAATCATGATTCTTTGGTTTAGAATTGAACCATATTTTAGAAAGTATCATTAATCATATGGGATTACACATTCAAGATACATTTTTATATCTCTCTCTCAATACGCCAACCATGTCAAACCAAACATATTTGTTATACTTTTAGTGGTCATCATATCTCTTTACCCATCACAGAATAGAGAATGAATATGTAAATTTGTTATACATCTATGTATAATTATCTAATATTACTATACCATATGGATAAAAATAAACTCTCAAAGGGAAATCACATATTCCAACACATCTGTGGGTATGGGACCCACTGATTATTGAAGACACTAATTCATGTTATATACATGACAGATATGATACGTTCCTAAGGACCAATGTATATATATGTTCTCTATCAATGCATAAGTCCCACATTCATATATATTTAATCTGATGAATTGGTCCCTGTTATATCTCACATATAAAAAGACTCATTTCTGATTCATGATATGCGATGATTGAAGAACTAGAATAATAGAATCCCCCAACCCGAGAAACCTCATTATGTAATCCTCAATTGATTTCATGATTTAAATTCCTGCATACATGGGAATATACATTGGTGTTTTCCCCTATGGAATTCACATATGGTTAACATATTAGGCAATAATCCTCATGAGTATAAAATATTTTCATCTATAATTTATTGTGTTGAGGTAAAACAGAACTACATAGAATATTGTAGTTGATATATTGAGAATATGTTGAAAGAATTCATATAGATCATGCATCAGTCCCATATATGATCTCAACTCATAGATTCCCTGGCCATATGAAATTAAACTACTCAGTCTATTCTAATCATATTAACTAAAATAATTTCAAATGAACTATGTGAATTATCATTCCTTATATAAATACAGTTCAAAAGATGCATGATTGATGTTCAATTGCACTATTGAAGAAACAATCACATCCTTTTATGGAATTAAACAATAGATTTTAGGATGATATGTCTTCAAAACCCATTTACTCCTGCATTGCTAAGAAATCAGAAGAAATTGATGGTGAACCACATATACATACAAATTTTATAAATAATTTAACCCCTTTATAATATCATGATATTAAAAAACTGATTATTTTATTAGGATAACCAATAAAATATTTGGATTTGGGAGGGATTTTTGAACAGATTTTAAATAAATAAGATAGTCTTGTTGTATGAAATAATACAACCCATAAGGGTTTGATGAGCGTAATCACTCAGCCACTTGACCAATTTGATTTCATAAGTATCATTTGGTTTGAAAACCCAAATGATATATTTCATTTGGAATGATAGTTGATAACAAGTTAAAGATGAGGGGTCTATTCTGTGATTTTTTATGTATTAAAGATTTTGATTATATGTGAATATGGGACATGGAAAAATTTACCAGCCACCATCATTAAATTTTTTCAAATTTGATGAAACAAAAACATCAATTATCATTTGTATATGTAATTTTTACATTAATTCATTCCCTTTCTCAGTTCAGGATATTATTTATATATTTTTTAAAATATATGTTTTATTCATAGCTCATTTTTATTCAACAGTTATAATTATTTAATAAGAGTTATGACTTTAATTTCATATGATATACAATATTTATATCATTGTATATAACTTATCTATAAAATATGCTTGATTTATGTGTTCTAATACTCTTAAAAATGAATATTTGTTAAGAATAATTCACATCCTCTTAAAAAATGGTTTCCCTTAAATGTTAATAATAGCCAATCTTTCATGTGATCTCTTTTTAAATAGAAAAATAATTAATTTAATATCATGTCACTAAAGAGATAATATAATTTTTAGTTTTTTTTTCATTAATTCATAAATGATTAAACCATCACCAATTGGGTTAAATATGTTTTATGATCCATCATATTTTAATCTCTTGTGAATTAAATTTTCTTCCTATGAAATTGATTTTTAGTATTTTATCACCATTTTAGTTACTGTAATTAATAGTGTTTGAACCTTAAATAATTATATATTCCAGTTGGTACATTAAAAGGTGTATTATTTTCATGGTGGTGATAATTTCACTATATTTTTTTACATTTATTTGAATGATACAAACTTCTTGTAGTTTTATTTCTTTTCAGTTTTGGAGATTCAAATTCTTAACATTGGATTTATAGTCATGATAATTTCTCTAGACTATCAGATGATGCACATACCTAACTGTGGCTACATCCATGTGATACTCTCACCTCATCATGATGAAATGTATACTATAATTACTAAAAATAATGTATTAAAAAGGAAATTTATTTTGATAAAAATGTTATAAAAAATAATTAAAGAAACATTGGTATATTACGATGTTGTCGTCTCTACCGAATTAGTATCAGTATGAACTCTACATGTATTAGTGGTTAGCATAAAATTGGAGTCATTGATTTCAATAGTCGTCTACTATTATATAAATCTATAGGCTGACTACATTCATTAAAAATATTATTTTTTGACAGTTTTAATATTAAATAAATAGTGAAAGAAGATAACGACTTGAATATGATTGAAAGAAATTATAAAATATAAATTTAAAATATTCAAATTATTAATGGATATCTAAAAATTTTAGTTAATTTATAAATATACTGACTTATGTTAATAAATTTATATTATTTTTATATATAATAATGAATCAAATTTTTAATTTATATATATTCAATTTTTTAATACTTATAGAAGAAATAAATTAAATTTTTACCCCTATACTAATACTGTTTAAGGTTTGAATTATTTTTTTAAATAATATTTTATAAGGAAAATATCATTTTTTTAAACTAATTTGGAAATAAAACTACAAGGAAACAATTTTAATGAATCACAATTTTTGTTAAAGTAAATATAATCTAATTTACTATGTTAAAAGGTATTTGATTATAGATTAATTTGCTTCAAAAGTGATTATCATAATCTTCCATAGTCATTATATCCTAATCATAATCATCTATTGAAAGGATTATTGATCTGATAACATCATGTAAAAAAATCAATCGCTTTAGGTTAGAACATTCACTATCAAAAACCTTTCATAAACATCATAACTCATATTTTACGAGTTTCTCTATTTCACTTGGACAAGGAATCTAGTATATTAATATTTTTAATTATCAACATAAAATACTATTTTCGTTTATGAATCTAGATTATATGGATAATTGTTTTCACACTCACAAGAATCAATCAAACAATTTATGTCTTTAATGATAATCATTAAAGAATATCAGTTTATAAAACATTAAATATTAGAATAATTTTATTTTAATTACATAATTTAAAAGGATCATGATAATTTAATTCGATAATGTCTACAAAATTTATATTATATCCAAAATCGGCATTTTTTTAATCATTCCATGTAAGAGTGTTTTCAAACCTTCTTCATGATGAGTCATGTCAAAAATGAATGCATTGATATTGTGAGATTAAAATATCCAATATTTCATAAAATTCATATGAGATAAATATCTATAAATAGAATATAGTTCATCTATATTATCAATGTTCGTGATCTATAAAAATAGATACAAAATATTTTTTTTATAAAAGATGATTATTGACATATTACAAATATATAACAGATTATGAACATGCATGTCATGAAAAAAAATTGAAAAAACATTTGTTCATTGTTTTTTATATTTCGTTATCATTTCATGATCAAATATAATGTTTTAACATTATTTTTAAATTTAGTTCATTTTTTAATGGTAATATGAAATAAGGAATTTCTAGAAAAAAATCTTTATTCTCAAATGTTCTATAATGACGCAGCTCCAGATAACATATATATGGTTTCTAATATCAATTACATTAGCATGATTACAAGTTATCAAGCTCTTAAGGACATGTCATTTATTATTCTTACTAAACTAGATATATAAATGAGAATTTTATTAAAAATTAATATAGTAATTACATGATAATTTTTTCCTTTTATAAATAAATGACATAGAGAAAAACATTAATCCCTTTGGTAAATCCTTGCATACCTTTTATTGTACATTTCATAGATTTATGGTGAAATAAAAATAATAATGTTGATCTAAAATTCTTGGTATGGGTAAACTAAATAGGATGTAATACTGAATATATAGGTATAATTTAACATGGGATGGTAAATAACTGAACAAAATACTGTAAAAAGAACTAGATAAGGAAAAATAAATATAGAAAGGTAATAAATTAAAAGATATAACATATTGTACATAAACTAAAATGATATGGTTCCTTAGATATGTCAACTCAGTATCTCATGGATGAATAATAACTCAAAATAAATGAAATAAATTCTTACTTATTTGACTCTACGTTTCCGATGAATGTGGAACAAATACCATCAATAGAGAGTCTATCTAAAAAAATTTTCACAAATAATTAACCCAATGAGACTACTGATGCATTGTGTGACTTTCATTAACAGGTCCCCAACATTTAGATCTTTCATTAATCTATCTCTAACCTGTTGGCATAGCATTATCCACTCCCCAACCAATATAGTCTATATTGAAAACATTTAATAAACAATTTCAGTATACAATATATGTATTGAGAAAAGGATATTTGTTTGTCAATAGATTCCAGAATAATAAAAATAAATTTCAATGTAAAAATCATATCAAAAATGTTATATCTTTCAGGAAATAATCATACCCATGATAAATGATATAGATATTTAGGGTATATGTAAAATTTATTGATCATAGAAAATTGATTATTTCAATGGTAAAAAAGGAATCAACAGAGTGAAATTGAATACTATCATTGTCCAAATCAATCATTAACAATCTATAGAAATATTAAGGATTGTATAAATATAACATACCCCATGTACAGTAAAATTAATGGGTTTTTCATTTATTAATTTAATCATTATATAAATTTGATTTAAAACAATCATTATTGAAATATCAGTTTGTTTGGAAAAAACATTAAAAACTCATTTTCATTGAAAATGAATTTTATAAAAACATTTTATTTATAAATTAACCTACCAATAATGAAAATATACATTCTATGAAATGAAGGGTGTAAAATCTGTACATGCTGTATAAGGTAAAAAAAGCATTCCATTTTCATGGTAAAATGGAAAGTAAAATGACTAGTTCAGTAACAAAGAAAAATATTCCATTAAAAATATTGGTGGAATGAAAAAAGAGTAAAAATTTATTTTCAAAATCATTTAAAAAACATTTAAGGAATACATTTTAATAAACAATGGTTTTATAAGAAAACATTTCCTCTAACTAAAGAGAGATGTGAAGTTGGGATTTCATTAAAACATTTTCTAAACACTCTGAGTACCAAAGAGTAGAATAATAGTACTAATACATGATAATGGTCATAAATAACTAGGTAATAATTAATGTTTGTATTGAAAAATTTTAATATAATTAACTATATTGTAAATTCCATTGATGGATCATTAGTATTAGCCTTGAGGAAATTTATCATTAAGTATCACAATGTGTCCCATCTCACTTTGAAAAATTTAATATTATAAAAAATATTGTGTAATGATGATAAATTAATGTTTAAGATAACATTAACATAATATTATTAATGATTTAATATAAAAAAAGTATTAGTATACACACCTAACATAAGATGTATTTGGTGAACATTACATTTATCTCACATCTATAAAAAAGTGAGATGAGAATCTTGTACATATAAATTGAAAGACCCAAATGTAATAATCATCAAATGAAACATCTAAATACCCTAAAGATAATATAATTAATGAAATTAATTTCAATGTAGAAGTATTTGAACCATATATAATAAATAAGGTGCCCAACAATTAATTATTCCTCACAGAAAGAATTGTGAGACAATAGTCCCATACCTTACAATTATTGGTTTTTATGATCATTATTCTATATTATTGTGGTTTTAAATTTGATAATAAATTAACAAATATCCATATAAATTTTAATTATATACTATATTATCCTATTTTAATATCTAATTCCCTAATTTTTTAACAACATTTCATTATTTTAACTATTTCAGGTGTTAATTGATTAATTTGTTGAGTATGTTTTAACATGATATTTGTTGTTATTATTAATTATAACTTGGATTCATCTTATACCGAATATAAAAAAATTATTTTAATATCATATATATCCAATATATATATTTATATTATTATTTTATATCTATATATTTGATAATGAAGTTCACCATTCATGGTGATTGTATGTCATATGTTCAAATGAATACTTATTTAATTATTTTTCTATTTTAAAATTACTAAAGCTAAACAATAAAAATGTATATTATAATTAAATAATTATATCTATGTTATATATGTTACATAGGTTAATTAAATTATACCTTTATATGTTTCATGTATTGTGTGAGTTAAGAACATCGCACCGAGGGGGAAGTAGTGCACACATCCTCAAATGATGTTATCAATGTAACAAAAGATAAAATGCATAACAGAATGACCTAAATAATAATTAAATAAGAATAAATACTTTATAAATATAATATATATAAAATATAAACTTATCTTCCATCATAATGTACAACCAATTAATTTGGTACAATAAAAATGAACATTATTCATTTCATGAGGCAATAGTTCATTATACAGAGAAAAATAATGTATGTTACCCATAGATGAAATTTTATGAATGTGTAGTTATTATACTTATCATAACAGAATTATAGAATACTTAAGATACTATATTTATAATTTATGAATAGAATATGAGTATTTTTTGGAGTGCATAATGTAAATGAAACTTAAAAGCTTAATAAATTTTGATACCTCTTAATTGGGTAACAACTTTTCCGTTGAACTATAATCATCCTTGGATATAATTTTGCACAATTGGAGGATTTTAGGATGATTGTAGGGATTTTTGGAATCTATTTTTGAATATCCTGAACAATCCTTTGTGGTCTGAGATGTTTTAGGAATGAGGATATGTGGTGTCCTTTTATAGGGAAGGAAAATGACTCACCTAGAATTTTGAAACAAGTTATCTGTATACACGTTATTACATAAGAAAAGTCATTAAAATAACCCAATTTTAATAATGGTAGGTTAATTTAAGATATATATCAATGGAATGGGTTTTTACAAGTTTCTAGGTCATTTGGGCCCTTATGTATGAGGTTTATTTAATTTAAAATCCTAGTTACTCCTTAATAACTATAATTGTTTTAATTACATTCACTAATCATTACGGTTAAAAAATTATTTTTCCCTATTATACTCAAAATATCATCATGATTACAATGGTTTATGTCAATATTTATAAATTAAATTAACTTAAGTAGAATTTTATGTTTAATTATAATCTTGTAGAAAAACGGTTTAATGTGTTTCATTGGAAAAATTTTCAAAATATTGTTATGTTTTTAAAGTCATTTTAAAAGTGAAATTTTTTATAAAATACAAAATATTATTAATTTATAAAAAAATTATATAATATGACTTTATTATAAATTTTAAATATAATTTAGCATTAAAAATTATTTAAATCAAAATGGAGGTTTTAATTAAAATTCAATATTTATCACTATTCGTAAAAAAATATTGTTTCTCAGAAAAATACAAAAATTTCACCCTAAAAAATATAAAATTAATAATTAATAAGTGAAATTTATTTTTTCAAATTAAATTTATATGAGTGTGTAAATTAATATATATTATAGGTTTTCCATTACAAAGGGATAACATTTAACTTTAACATGGACTACCATGTAACTATTTCTTGAAGTAGTAGGATATTTGTGGAAGGTAGAGATTCATACATCATATAAAAACCGAAATATTTATATCGATTGAATGATTAAATCAATAAAAAACTAGTTAAGGATCAATGTAATTTTTTGGACTCAAATCCATATATATTTAATAATTTAGAAGTCCATTAGATTAAAAAAATTATGGTATTAGTGTTGAGAACCGGTTTATTCCAAATAAAACATTGAAATATTTCTAAATATTATTCTAGAATTTAGTGCTGAGACAACATGTGATTATGATGCTTGATGCTCCCTGAATAAAATGTATAAAAATATTTAATATATATTATGTCATAAATTAAATTTTAATTGAAGAAAAAAGTGTTACTCTTGCACAGTTGATCAGATTTGTAATCTGAGAACACGGTTGGATTCAGAATGAATTATTTTTCATATGCACAACATAAAATGATTTTGTGTATGATCCTCGGATCACTCATTTTTCCAATTCATGTTTTAATTGGTTTAATTAATTATATTTATTAATTAATTAAAATACATTATCATAATTGGATATTTATAAATTCATGATTTTTTAATAGTTGGCCTCACAATACAATTTTCCCAATTACATATCATCTCCTCTCCATCACTCCCTTCGATTTGCCAACAAAGAAGGTAAATGTGATAACTTAGGTCTCAGATGAATCAATACATAGTGAACACAACAAATCCCCATTAATCATTAAACAAAATTTCATTCATCAAAAATGAATGTTCCAGTCCAGGTAGGACTCATTATTGGAATTTTAACTCTTTTGATTAGATGTTTGAGAATGTTGAAACCAATTTACCAACATGCGCCTTTGACCACATATAGGGATGATTTGGGAGCGGTGGCTGAAAATTAGACAAAACCCTCATGTTCTAAAAAATTCTAGACTACACACCATTTTCGTCAATGAACACATAGTGTTTATCCTCCCATATACATAGAGCTATGTTTTTGGAAAATATAAGGATGGCATGGTATGTACTCCCCTTGAAACATCGCGTACCACATCTCTATGTGAGATGAGTCATGTGAAGGAGAGAAATCTAGGTTCCTTCTTTGTGTCGAACACACGAACACGGATTAGTCACACATGCATCACCATGTGTCGACAAACTCATCATGTAACGATTTACACAAACACATATTCCGAGTACACTAACACAACAAACACAAACAGACTGCTCCCTGGATAAAATGAACATGTCGTGTAGTTAACACACATAGTGTGAACTACAACATGGTGTGTGCCTCGTGTCAATCCAAAGGCATGGACATACATTGAAGAGGGTATATATGTCATGTGGGCCCCCTTAAATACAATTTACTATTTGGGATTCTATGATAAATCTCCAATAATTTGTATATTATTTATTTGACATCGGATTTCAGGCTGATAGATTCCAATATTGAGTTTTATTTCATGTAGAATATGATGGTTCCCATAGAATCTAACTTTGAGATAGAATGTGGACTATCAAGGTTGGAACACACAAAGACGACATCTATTGAATGTAGTGATCCAATATGCTTACTAGGAAGACAATATGGGTTTACCCTCTTATAGGATCTAGTCATTTTAGTCCTATAAGTTTTTCTAAGGTGACCCTCCAACTGGGCTAGGTAGTGTAGTCACTAGCGAGAGGCACTGGACGGACCCTCCAGCTAGGCTAGGCAATGTTGTCCCCGATAAAAGATACTTGGATGACCCTGCGTCTTGGATGGGTAGTGTAGTCCCTAAGAGATATATCAGGAGTGTTAGAGTTGGTGTCCTAGAACCAACTACATTATACTTTATTCATTAATAAAATCCTTATCACATCATGATTGTTCTTCTGCATGACAATGCATGTGATAATGTCCTAAGGACAGCTGTTACATTAATGGGTCATAGAGGGTCCCTGTTATGATGAGAACCTGAAAGTACCATAACAATGTTCTTGAATATATGTTTTATGGCCGGATGATGGTATTTGAGGGACAAAAATAATACAGGCCATTAGGGGTGAGGACTCATAAAACATTAAGGCACCTTCTCATGGTGTGGGCCCTTGGTAATATCCAGGAGGATATTATGAGAACGAGACCCGCCAGTAGGAAATCCACATTTTATAGTGTCGTTGGATGTTCCTATCTGCAGACATGTGTATTGGTCCTTATAATTTCAGATTATTATTAATGGGTATTACAACTCACACACTTAGATTTATTGACGAAAACTATGACGACACACTGTTCGCAGTGAGGTAGGATACATTGGGTGCGTCACGAGTAATACTGCATTAATAGATAATGAGAGAAATGATTTTTCCCTTCTGTTCCATAATGGAAGTGGATATCTCAGGCCCTTTGATGGAATTGATATATCCTAAATAAATCAACGACCATGGTAAGGTATGGGCGAGTTCAATTCCGGGAAGTCAAAGAAAGAATAATCGAGCACATGTTGATGGCACTAGAATGCAACCCGCTTGATTGGAGATATCGAGATAAAGGGATTATATTACACGGTAAGCATTCATAGGAGGTGACACGTCATTGCGGTGTTAACTTCTTTCTCTATGGGTGCCTTGGTTTGTTGGTAGACGCTAACCTTGGAATTTAGGCAGGCTCCGCCTATTGCCACTGAGAAAGAGGCCTAGAGAGTCACACACTAAGTGTGTCCATGTATCTCATTTAAATATTAATTTAACAAGTTAAATAAATATTTTTCCCGGCTATGGTTTAATAATTATTTAAGGATGTCTGATCACATTTATTTCGACACTAGTTATTTGATAGAATATATTGTGGGTGAAATAATATATATTTTTTAGCGAGTAATGCATTTACATTTATTTAAGAAATAAATAGCCATTACTCAAGGTCTAATAAATATTGTGGAGGAAATAAATAAAATGAAAAATAAAAAGTACACGCCGTGTATATTTATATACATGGAATGTAATTTTTTTTCCAGGATTCGTGAGAAAAATATGGTTTATTTAATTAAATGATATTAAATGTAATACACTAGGTGCATGTCAAGTAATAATGATGGCCAACTGTCATTATTAAGATATGTGGTATTACTAGGAATTAAATGAAATTATTTAATGCTTTTGGGAAATTAATTCATTTTATTATTCTATGTATTCTAATCCCAATTACATTATTCTCATATAGGGAGATCCATTTTTGTGCACAACAGATTGGGAAATCCTCTCAAGGCAAGAGAGAATTCCTTTTCCCACCAAGAACGCTTTCAAGTTACGAAAGAGAGATCCTCCACCAGATCAAGGCTGTTGAAGGAGGACATTGCAAGTGAAGGCTCTTCCATGCTAGCACCCAGAGATCCCTTCGGCGACATCCAGAGATACGTGGAGCACGTGCGGATCACCGCTAGAAGAATCATGTACTTAGATTCTACAATGCAACGACGAATCACAGGATCGTGACCGGAGACTCCAACGAAGAAAGAATTAAATTGAGGTAATTCATATGAATTAATTAAATTAATTATAACCAACATATGATGATCCTATCTCAATGGGTTTGGGACTCTTCTTTTCTTTTTCTATCTTCGTTCTAATATGAAGATTCGGCGTTTTATATCGTGACAGATCTCGGATTGAACATCGTTTAACGCTAAAATTAAAGTTGGGAAAACCCTGCTGCGCCCAGAACCTACAAGTGGTATCATAGGGGTCATATCGTTGGTTATAATTATTTAGTTTTTCATTGGTAATTTACGCATTTAATGATTTAGATATTACAATTCAATTTTAATCATTCTGGAAATCTGAATATCGAGATTTGTTCCTCCTCCCTCGTTTCTTGTTCACCACAAAAAAACGAAATTTTCTTTTAATTTTGATTAAAATAAAATATAGGAACTCATCTGGAGGAGCCAAAAGTTTCTGGCCGTACAACACCAGAATACACGGCCTGTATTCGGAAGTACACGCCCTGTAGTCTAGATTCAATGCATTGACTGATCCGCCAAATCAGGACGATTATTGGATTCTTTCTAAGAATTTAAGACACCGTGTGTTGACCGGAAACTGGTGGAACACAGTTTCTTGATTACACACCATGTGGTCTAACAGAACACGGAGTGTAGTCCCTTCGGGTTAGGGTTGGACCGTGTACCCCGTACACGACCTTCCCGGCTGGAAACCGTGTAATGCGGAAACTACACAGCGTGTGTCCCACTATACACACTGTGTAATTTAAAAATTTCCGAAGTACATAAACACGCCATGTCCCCGGGCATGTACTTCGGATGGACGGTGAAGAAAAGTACACGCCGTGTATTTGGAACTACACGCCGTGTACCCACCCAAATTACGCAGATTTATTAATATTTATTATTATATTATACAAACCCTTGAAACGTATACCATAGTGCAGGCGTAAAGCTGAGGCACACCACGTGATAGGTGTTTTATATATATGTGTTTAATTTAACATCTGCGTAATAATTGGGAATTCAACGGGTTGCCTCCAAGGTACAAGTTATGTACAAGGATAATTTTAAATGAATTTATTTGTTTAAAATTATGATGGATGAGAATTTCAAGGAAGCTCAGAAAAAGGGTTTAAGATAAAAGGATTGATTAATTAAAGATAATTAATTAATTTGAGCATGATTTATCTTAAACAAGAACGATTAAATAATTGAATTCTAGTTTTATTTATGCATAAATATCGTTGCATGTATGGATGATCATGAGCTAGACCGATACCTTTATATGTGAATGGTTTCTTTTAATTTATTTATTTAAATTAAAATTTTGTTGGCCTGCAAGCCGTCTCCTCATTAATATGTAGGGTATGCGCGCCCAAGGATTATTTTATGTAAAACTAATTTTTACCACTCACCAGCGTGTGAGATAAATGCATATGTAATGGATGGAGCTTCCAAGCTAGTGGAGGAGGCTCAAGTCAGGAGCCACGATGAAACCAATCCAAGGAGATACAAAGGTGGATAGGTGGAAAGCTGTAAACACGAACCTGAATGGTTCAAGGTGTTTCTCCCCTAGGTCTTGGGTTAGTTTATCAACCTCTAGATAAACTAACCAACAGAAAAATATCATGATCATACCATTTATTTTATTTCTGTCAGTTTCATGGTTTATTTATTGTGGGTGTGTTTTCACAATCACACAATTAATGAATTAAACGATCATGCAAGATGGAACTAAAATAAAAGCGGCTTATACATAAATATTATCTTAGACATGGTTAATCACTTAAGTATATCCCACATACTATTTACAAGCATGTAATAAAAGATAATAAAATGGAAATTTACGTATAAGGATAAAATCCCTCAAAATAAATATTAAGTCGGTATTGCCTTCCATAATCTTAGTTATAATCGAACCATAGTTCAAAGTGCTTGACCATCCCTAGTTGGGGTACTTTAAATTATTGGGGAATTCTAATTCAAAGTTTTGGGTTGACTAGACTTGGTTCACATCGATGGTTGACTGCCACATCAAGACATGGTGTGACCAAGAGGCGAAGGTTGATGAAATCCAAAATAAAAGGATTTCAGGATTGGGGAATCCACTCAGTGGATCAAGGAGCTACGAGTTAATGCAGCTGGAATATGGAATGCCTACCTAAAACCCTTCATGTTGCTTTAACAACCCTAATTGGGGTAATACAAAGGGGAATATGGATCCTTTACATTAGAATATTCAGGAAAAGAATATTCCGAAATCAATGGTGAGGGCTATTGGATTTCGATAAAATAGTGGGAGACTAATAAGTAATAATTAATTTATCTGTCTCAATTTTTGTAATAAAGTACTAAACCTTTGCTCATATAAATTTGTAGAAAATGCAAGAAAATGGCATCAACCATATCATTTTGCACCATACTCGATAAGGAAAACCTTCTCACCGGCACCAATTCCCAAGAGTGGCAGAGGTGTTTACGCGTCATCCTTAGCCATGAAAAGAAATTGTATGTGCTAAAAGAGCCTATTCCAGTTGCGTCTGGGAAAGAGGATAGTGATGAGGAATTATCTCTCCACATGAAACACATTGATGATGCCACATATGTCTATTGTTTCATGCTATAGGACATGACTAATGATCTCTTAAAGAAACATGAAAACATGGACGCGTATAGCATGATGTCTCACCTTAAGGATCTCTACCAAGAGAAGGCAAGACATGAGAGGTATGAGATCTGTAATTCTTTGTTTACAACCAAGCTTGAAGAGTATGTGCCAGCTGGGCCTCATGTAGTCAAGATTATTGGCTACATTGAATGCCTGGACATCTTAGGGATTAAATTCCTGGATGAGTTGCATACATATTCATTCTATCATCACTGCCCAAGACCTTATCTAGCATAATGGTCAACTATAACATGAGCAGCAATGAGAAGAGTATATCAGAGCTTCTGACCTTGATTCACCAGGTAGATAAGGACATGGGGCATGACAAACCCACGGTCCTTATGATGAACAAGAATAGGAAGGACAAGGCAAAGGGGACAAATACTTATAAACAGACTGAAGCCCCCGAGAACCGTCCATCCAAGAAGGGGAAGATCCAGAGGCAGGGCAAGGAACACGAGGCAGTGTGTTTTGCATGTGGAAAGCAGGGCCACTGGAAGAGGAACTGCACCCAGAAGCGTGGGGACGCTAAAGGTGTGTTCATTATCAAGTGCAATCTTTATATTTCTACACATTGGGTATTTGATACATCTTGTGGGGCTCACATATATATTCAAATTCAGGAACCATGTAGATTTAGAAAGATCGCCAGAGGAGAGGTGGATCTTCAAGCTTCCAATAGTGCAAGGCTAGCTGCGTTGGCTATTGGAGACTACCACCTCTCATTGCCGATTGGGATGATTTTTGTTTTACAAAACTATTATTATGTGCCTAGTGTTACCTAGAACATAATTTTTGTATCTTGTTTTCATATAGATGGATTTATTTTCATGTTCGGAAATAATGGTTGACTCTTTTATAAGAACAACTTATGTTATGGTATGGAACATTTGAATAATGGTTTGTATATATTAAATTACGAAAACCAAGTGTTGGAAATCGATAACGAAACAAACTCACATGACTCATACATCATCCAGTTGTGGCATCACCGCCTTGGTCATCTGAACGAGAAGCGCTTGAAAAAGCTCTGCCAAGATGGCTATTTAGACTCTACTGAACTAATACCACTTGATAGATGTCACTCTTGTTCACAAGGAAAAATTACCAAACCGCCTTTTGGTGGACAGGGTGAAAGGGCTATAGAGCTTCTAGGATTGGTACACATGGATGTGTGTTGACCATTTCATGTAGAAGCTAGAGGTGGATATTCTTACTTCATTACTTTTACTGATGATTTGAGTAGATATGTATATGTCTACTTAATGAGGTATAAGTCAGATTCCTTAGAGAAATTTACGGAATTCAAAAATGACGTAAGGAATCAGCTTAGTATGAAGTAAAGAAACTTCGATCGGATCGAGGTGTAGAATCTCTGAACCAAGAGTTCATCGATCTTCTATGGGAGTGTAGGATTCTATCTCAGCTCACTCCTCCTTATACACCACAGTGGAATTGTGTTAGTGAAAGGAGGAACTGCACCTTGTTGGACATGGTGAGGTCGATGATGACTCATGTGGATCTTCAATTATCCTTTTGTGGATATGCATTACAAGCTACATCATACACATTAAACCGAGTACCAACTAAGGCGGAAAATAGAATTACATCTGATTTATGGAATGGAAGGAAACCCACTTTGTCGCACACATGTGTATGGGGATGATAGGCATTTGTTAAGGCCTTCTTAGGCAACAAACTAGCACCCCAGGGCACGAAGTGTATCTTTATAGGATATCAAAAGGAAATGAAAGGATATTACCTATATAACCCTCAAGAAAGGAAAGTGATTGTCTCCAGACAAGCCGTATTTCATGAGAGGGAGAACATCCACATGAAGGATAGAGGGAGAAATTTTGACTTCGACGAAGTTGATACTCAAGATACACAGGATTTGGTACAGGAACACGTTCCATAGGTCCTCGTGGAAGAGGTACCAGAAACAAAAATACTACGCCGGAGCTCAAGAGAGGTAAGGGAACCAGAGATATTTGGTTTCCTAGTCACCGAGGATGGTGAATCATTATTATTGGACAATGATGAACCTCTCTCCTACAAAGAAGCATTAGAAAACTCAGAAGCTGCAAGATGGCTAGAAGCTATGAATTCTGAGATGGATTCCATATATCATAACCAAGTTTGGGTTCTGGTCGATGATCCAGTTGATGTAAAGCATATTGGATGAAAATGGGTATTCAAAAGAAAGCTGGACATAGAAGGTCAAGTTAGAACCTATAAAGCAAGGCTAGTGGCTAAAGGCTTCAGAAAGGGTAAATGAATTGACTATGATGAATCCTTCTCACCAGTTTCCATGCTTAAATCCATAAGAACCATACTTTCCATAATAGTTTACCATGACTACAAGATTTGGAAAATGGATGTCAAAACAAAATTCATTAACGGGAACCTTCAGGAAGATGCCTATATGACACAACCACAAGGTTTTGGGACACCAGGTGAAGCCAAATAGGTTTTCAAGTTGTAGAAATCCATTTATGGATTGAAGCAAGAATCCAGGTCATGGAACATTCGATTTGATGATGCCATAAAGGAATTTGGTTTCATTAAGAACGAATGTGAGCCATGTGTTTATAAGTGGTTTAATGGGAATGTAGTCATCATACTAGTGGTATATGTTAATGAAATACTACTTATTGGAAACGATGTACCAGCCTTACAGTAAGTTAAGGACTGGTTGAACAAATGCTTCTCCATAAAGGACATACGAGAAGAATCCTACATTCTATGGATCAAGATCATTTGTGACAGAGCCAAGAGGCTTCTTGGACTAAGTCAGGGTACATACAATGACCAGATTATAAAGATATTTAGTATGGAAAAATCCAAGATGGTATTGGTTCCAGTGTCACATGGCTTACATATTTCTAAGAAAATGTGTCCCCAGAAACAACTACAGAAAGATAGGATGAGTAAGATCTCATACGCTTCAGTTATAGGATCCATCATGTATGCCATGTTATGTACCAGGCTTGATGTTTCCTATGCACTAAGCATGGTAGGAAGATATCAAGTAGATCAGGAGAACAACATTGGACTGCTGTTAAGACTATCCTTAATTATCTGAGAAGAAATAAGGATATGTTCATAGTGTATGGAGGATACGAGGAGCTTTTCATCAGAGGGTATGATGATGCTGGTTTTCAGACAAATTAGAATCATCTAATGTCCCAATATGGATATGTTTTCTATCCCAATGGATGAGCTGTGAGCTGGAAGAGTTCAAAGCAGCCAGTTTTCGCTGATTCTTCTGTGGAGTCTGAATATATAGCGACTTTTCATGCATCCAAAGAAGCCGTCTGGATTCAGAACTCTGTCCAAGAGCTTTATATGGTTCCTAGAAGTAAAGATCCCATTACATTTTATTGTGATAATACTGCAGTGGTGGATCTTGCAAACGAACCAAGGTCACATCAACCGACAAAGCACATACTTCGAAAGTATCACCTCTTGAGGTATTTCTATCAAAGGGGTGAAGTTTCAGTGAGCAGAGTGTCCACGGAAGAGAACGTGGTGGACCCCATGACTAAAGTACTATCTCATCAGAAGCATGAATATTACGTGAGAGCTAGCATGTTATAGGTTGTTAGCAGTTGGCTCTAGTCCAAGTGGGATTCTGTTGGAGTTGGTGGCCTAGAACCTACTATATTGTACTTTATTCATTAATAAAATCCTTATCACATCTTGATTGTTCTTCTGTATGACAATGAATGTGATAATGTCCTATGGACAGTTGTTGCATTAATGGGTCATAGAGGATCCCTGCTATGATGTGAACCCAGAAGTTCCATAACACTGTTCTGGAATATATGTTCTATGGCCAGATGATGTTATTTGAGGGACAAAAATAATACAGGCCATTAGTGGTGAGGACTCATAAAGCATTGAGGCACCTTCTCATGTTGTGAGCCCTTGGTAATATTTAGGAGAATATTATGAGAACGAGGTCCGCCAGTAGAAAATCCACATTTCATAGTGTCATTGGATGTTCCCATCTGCGGATGTGTGTATTGGTCCTTAGACTTTAATATTATTATTAATGGGTATTACAACTCACACAATTAGATGTATTGATGAAAAATGTGACGATACACTATTCATAGCGAGGTAGGATACATTGGGTGTGTCACGAGTAATACTGCATTAATAGATAATGCGAGAAAGGATTTGTCCCTTCTGTTCCATAACAGAAGTAGATATATCAGGCCCTTTGATGGAATTGATATAGCCTAAATAAATCCATGGCCATGGTAAGGTATGGGAGAGTTCAATTCCGGGATGTCAAAGAAAGAATAATCAAGCACATGGGTTGATGGCACTAGCATGCAACCAGCTTGATTGGATATATCGAGACAAAGGGATTATATTACCTGGTAAGCGTTCGTATGAGGTGACACGTCACTACGGTGTTAACTTCTTTCTCTATGGGTGCCTTGGTGTGTTTCTAGACGCTAACCTTGGACTTTAGACAAGGTCCTCCTAATTCCACTGAGAAAGAGGCCTAGAGGGTCACACACTAAGTGTGTCCTTGTATCTTAGTTAAGTATTAATTTAACAAGTTAAATAAATATTATTCCTGACTGTGGTTTAATAATTATTTAAGGATGTCTGATCGTATTTATTTCGACACTAGTTATTTGAGAGAATATATTGTGTGTGAAATAATATATATTTATTAGCGAGTAAGGAAGTTACATTTATTTAAGAAATAAATAGCCATTACTCAAGGTCTAATAAATATGGTGGAGGAACTAAATAAAATAAAAAATAAAAAGTACAGGCCGTGTATATTTATATACACGCCGTGTAGTTTGTTTTTCAGGATTAGTGAGAAAAATATTGTTTATTTAATTAAATGATATTAAATGTAATACGTTGGGTGCATGTCATGTAATAATGATGGCCAATTGTCATTATTAAGACATGTGGTATTACTAAGAATTAAATTAAATGATTAAATGCTTTTGGGAAATTAATTCATTTTATTATTCGAAGTATTATAATCCCAATTACATTATTCTCATAGAGGGAGAGCCATTGTTGTTCACAACAGATTGGGAAATCCTCTGAATCCAAGAGAGAATTCCTTTTCCCACCAAGAATGCTTTCATGTTACGAAATATAGATCCTCCACCAGATCAAGGTAGTTGAAGGCGAACATCGCAAGCGAAGGCTCTTCCACACTAGCACCCAGAGATCCCTTTGGTGACATCTAGAGATACGTGGAGCACGTGTGGATCACCGCTAGAGTAATCCTGTACTTGGATTATACAACGCAAGGATGGATCACATGCTCATAACCGGAGACTCCAACGAAGAATGAATTACATCGAGGTAATTCTTATGAATTAATTAAATTAATTACAACCAACATATGATGATCCTATCTCAATGGTTCCGGGACTCTTCTTTTCTTTTTCATTCTTCGATCTAATCCAATTATTTAGCTTTTTATATCGTGATAGATCTTGGATGGAATATTGTTTAACTCAAAAATTAAAGTTGGGCAAACCCTCCAACACGCTTCCGCTGCGCCCGGAACCTACAAGGAGAATCCTCCAGTAGGGATGGGTAGTTTTTTTCCCAAGTGGTATATTCGGACGACCCTCCAACTGAGCTGGGTAGTGTAGTCCCCAATGAGAGATATTAGGTAGGGTTGTCCACGAGGACTCCAAGATGACCCTCTAGGTAGCCTGGGTTGTGTAGTCCCCAATGATTCAGAGCTGACCCTTGAATATGTTTCATAATAGCGATTCCTGGTTCGACTTACATAACGTCTCATTACATAGATGGGATCCTTCCCCACCTAGATTAATTCTTTTGATGGGACCAAAAACATTACTAGAAATTTAGTGCATCCAGACGTGGATATTATCGAGGTGTGACGATTTGATCCCCTTTGACATGTGTCTCCTGGGATGACACACAAGTTTTTTAAAATTATAGAAGGTTTTACGTAAAAACTATTGGCTACACACTTTTTTGGACAACGATATTAGATAAATATCACCTTACTATCTATTTTGGGATTATTTGATTGAATATGTATATATATATATATATATATATCCCACAACAATACCCACTCATTAGGACATGGTTACTCTCTTTCCAAGAGAGTTGAAGATTCACAGGGCATGCGATGTGATTTCGGTGTCTAGCTTCTTTTTGTTAGACTTGTATACTCTTCGGCTATAGGTAGTGAAGTCTCGACAGGGGGTTCACCTCCTTACAGCTTCTAGCTCCTTGGTTTTATTTAGCCTACTTTCTCACTATTTATGTGTTTAGATTAAGTCATTCCAACTTCTGTTATTATTACTAGTTAAATTTAATTATTCTGTTCAATTTTATCTCTTACTGTAATACCTTCACATTTTTTGGGGTTTCTACTGGGTATGTATATACTCACCCTAGGTTAGTATTATACCAACACATTTCATGTCTCTTTTAGATGAAGGATAGTTCGATCGGCTCTATAGAGGTGAGGAGGGATACAAGCTACATGGACCAAAAACAGTTATCATAGTTCGGATGAATAATGCCTTTTTCGGAAAATGAGAAGAAAAATCATTTTAAAACATTATAGAATAAATAAATTGTAATTATGACTTCAACAAATCATTTTTAAAACATTTTTGAAAAAATTTAAATAATACATTGTTTTTAGAAGAAAACATGTTCTCCAACTAAAGATAGAAGGGACTATGAGTTTTCAATAAAAAATATTTTTAATTCATTAAATAACAAAGAGTTAAAAATTGATATTAATACATAAAAATGGTCTTGAATAAAAAAATAATTAATGGATTTACTTTAAAAAGTTCATATAGTTTTATTTAATGGATATTCCATGGAAATATCAATAGTATTAATATTGAGGAAAATAAAATTGTAACATCGCAATGTGTCCCATACCACATTGAATCATTTTAAATTATATAAATTCTGATGAATGATATAAAATTATTGATTAATATTCCATGAAGTTAAAATAATTAATGATATAATATAACAAAATGGTTATTAGATAGACCACACAAAGGATGTATGAGGTGAACCTAACATTTATCCCACAAATATAGAAAGTGAGGTGAGATTTTATTAGAAATGAATTGAACGTCCAAAAAGTTTTAATCATAAATTGAAATATAGAAATACCATATTGATAATAAAATTTGTGATATTAATATAAATGTGTGATTATGTTCACCATAAATAATAAATGTTTTCCAAAATAATATATTAATCCTCATGGAATGAAAAGTGAGACAATAGTCCCTTACCGTAAAATTATTTGTGTTGTGTGGAATTTATACTCATTTATATTTTGTTTAAACATTTTAAAAACATATAAAAGAACTATATTAAAAATTTATATAATATTTGATCCTCATATAAAATATAATTACCTTTTTGTTAATAAAATTTCATTATTTTAACTATTTAGGGTGTTAATTTCCTAGTTAGTCGAGTATATCTTAACATGTAATTTTTCATTATTATCAACGTTATCATGGTTTCATAATATAGAGAAACATAAAAATGATTTAATTTAATATATATAAATTTTATATGTATTAATAATATTCAAATTTATTTGTAGATTACAAATGATGTGAAGCATTCATATAGATGGTAGGTCGTATGTACGCATGAAAGATAGTTTCATTTCTTTTTCATATTAAAATAATGAAAAATAAATAATAAATATGTGTATTATAATTAAATTATAATATATATGATATATATGTAACATAGTTGTATTAAAAAAACCCTTTTTATGTTCTATTTATGGTGTGAATGAATCACAGTGGTCCGAGGGAGCGATAGACCACCCATCCTCAAACGATGATAGCGTATTAACGCACGATGTAAAGAATAATGTTATGTTCTAAATATAAATTATAGAAAAATAATGTCATAATAAATATAACATATATCATATTATAATATAGATTTCATCATAATGGAAAACTGTTAGTGTTTGTAAGGAAAATATGAACAATATTCGGTCTGTGAGGCAATAGTTCTCTAAACACAAAAATAGTATGTATGTTATCCCTTAGATGGTTATGTGGATATGTGTAGGTATAACCCTTTTAATAAAATAATACTATAATATTGAGATTAATATTTTTTTTATGTAATTCTCGAATAAGCAAAGTGTATGTAGTGGATAATTAAAATGAAAAAAATCATTATAATTTTTGTTACCTGTTAATCGGGTAACTAATTTTTGATTGGAAAAAAATATTCATTGGATTTAATTATACTAAATGGAGTGACTATAATATGGGGGTAGGGGTGTTGGGAAGATATTGGGGTAGTTATGGGTTGAAATTATGTTTTTTAGAGGACTGATGAATGGGGATTGGAGGCGGCCTTTTATAAGGAAGGAAAATAACGCACTTGGTTGTTTTGGAAACAAGTTATTTAAACACATGTTATTACCTACAAAAATATATACCAAACCAAAAAACACAACAATGGAAGTACCACGTCTTAGATATTTACATATAATTTTTTTTTGATAATTTCCTAGGTCATTTGGTTCTGTAAATATATGGCATAGTCCCTTTTTATTTTTAATTAAACCTTAATCAAAATAATTTCTTTTAATAAATTACAATAATAGTTTTTGTAAAAAATTAATCTAATCATAATAAACTCAAAATATCATCCTGATTACAATGGTTTTTATCCATTTTTTTAAATTCAGATCACATATGCAGAAAGAATAATATTAATACTAATTTTACAGATATACGATTTAACTAGTTATTGTTGAAAATGTTGAAAATGTTGTTATGTTTTTATATTCAATTTAAAAATGATCTTGAATATAATAGACTATATTGTATTAATATATGTCTATTTGATATAATATTAGTTAAAATAAAATATTAAATTTAATTTACGATTTTTAATTATTTAAAAAAAGGCAGTTTTTAACTAAAATTCAGAAGTCTTAATTATTCTTCAAGAAATGATGTTACTCATAAAAACATAAAAAATTCACCCTATAATGATTTTAAAATTATGAATTCATTAATGTAGATTATTTATTCAAATTAAATTTATGTGTGTATACAAAATATGAATTAAAAAAAATTCTCCTTAAAAGGCGGTAAAATTGCAATTACAAAAAAATAGGTTATTATATGTAAAATAGGGTTTTGTCTAATCTTATGCCTAACCGACCTAATAGAAAAATATCAGAATTATTTTATTTAATATATAACATATATGTTTCATTAAAATAATTTACTAATTGTAATTATATTTGATTATTTTTTTAAAACACATTTTGTAGAAGATAAATAATAATATACCATTTCATATTCATTTGGATCTTATTTTCAAATATCATTAATTGTTAACCCATGAAATCATTTTATATAAACCATAAATTTCTATATGTTACATAAAATTGTTCATGACCACTTACATTTTTTCTAGGTTATATAAAATAATAATAATTAATAATAATCTTGTAATATATCATTATTTGGTGAAACACAGTATTGCACATAATAGAAGTAATCGAAGAAAGGTCATTATTGTGTGTAGAAAAAGTTATTAAAAAGGTATCTCATGAAAGTAATGAATTATATATTTGTGTTGTGTGAATTATAAAATATATAATCCGTTTAATTTATTTAAAATACTAAATATATTTATTAGATAATTGAGATATTGTATTCCCATATGCATTTGGTGATGCGTGTCATACATGCTATCAAATAAAAAGTTGTACATAAGAAATTTGTGGTGTTATATGGAATTTTGTTATTGATATTAGGATTATACTTCCAAAATTATTGAGAAACATTTGAATTATTTATAATTTATTGTTTTATTGAATGTAATTTGACAAATCATTAGCACATCCAACTTGATTAAATCAAATTTTGATCCCATTTAAAAATATTTAATTGAATGTGATCCACTCATCTTTCATATAGCCTTTAGAAATAGAGCCATATTGTTGACTTATGTTACATAAGACATAAAATTAAAATGGTATATATTGAATAAAAACATCAAAAATGTATATGTTATGAAAGGAAAGTATTAATTGTTTGGAAATTTTTAAAATAGAATACCTCTATTTGGGAGAAATTTATCAATAGTGTATATGTTTTCCAAATTTAGATTCCTCAAGCATATTATCATTCAAATGAATCATCACAGAGAAGAATTATTATGTAAATATCATCCCGATGACATATAGAGTCCATAAAATTCATTCATGTAAATTTTCACACTCTTGGGGTTTTAATGTTTTCAATTATAGTTGACTGAAAATCATGAAAAACACATTTATAATTGATATTATTTTATCATGTAAATAGTTATGCAATTCCAATGTTAAAATATTATTCATAAAAATATGTTTTTCATGGATTTAAATTCATTGTACCTTATAATTTTTAATATCATAACATCATGTAATGTTTCGAGATTATCCATTACGAACATTTACATCTTTATGTCTTCTAAGAAACACGCATTATTCATGGGATTTAGTATACTAATTATGCAGGATACTTACCATTATCATTTTTCTAAATATCATGTTTATCAATCATTTATTTTATGTCTTTAAATTCTTGAAGATTCACATTTTAGACTGCATAAAATGTATTTTGACACTCACATTACATGAAATAATATTCTTAATGATAATGTAATAATGATTATGATGTAACATCTATAATTTCCAATAATATTGATTGTATAAAATATTTTTCATTCCATTTTTGTGTTCCAATTACATATTATAGGGTATAGAATCATTTCTCACCATTGATAAATTTATGATCATTCCATAATTCTATAACCATAGATGGTAATTAAATCGAAATATATGTCATAAATATCAATTTATAGGGGGTTTCATATAAATTTTTCAATCAAATCACGAATTATTTAAAATAAATAAGACAAATACTAATATATATACATAATGAGACAAAAAATAATTATTTAAACAATAATATATAATATTATAATTAGAACCAACGTTCCATAATGGTCATGAATTACCATAATGAGTAGTAAAACAAACAAAATATTTGTTTCCTAAAAATTCCCTGCAGGTCCCTATGAGAGAAAGATTATTTATATATATTTTTATAGTTGATAAATAATATCGTATACCAGAAATATTTAAATTAATGTAAAATAGGTTTGAGATATACATTTATATCATTTCTCACAATATGATATCTTCGAATAGTATTCAGGAAAACAAAATAGACTTTTTCCATCTACATATCTAGAGAAAAATTATCAAGTATGTAAAGACCCGTAAAATTCAAGGAAAATTTTTTCTTAATTTTCTTTAGAATTTTACAAGAGCGCGGTTTCAGACGGCACCTGATTCCGAGGCCCGGAGTGCCCGGAATTAGTTTCCGAAGTTTGGCTCGGGTACGTTCAGTGAACGAACGAGCGGGAATTCCTAACTTTTGATCCGGTGCTCGGAATTGAAATCCGAGGGCACCGATGAACTCGCAACGCCGATATTCGCTTAATGAGACCTTTTCGGGAATCGTGTTTTTTGCGGGTTGAGAGTTACGTTTTGGGGTTTTTCAGTTAAGTTAAATAAAATTTGTGTAATACAAATTTTATTTTAACTTATTTAAAAACCTATCAAAGGTGGTTGGAAGTGGGACCCACACCCACTTAACCTCCCTTGGGAGGATTAAGTGTGGTGGGGCCCACACGAACCCCTAGACTTTTCAAATTTTCCCTAACCCCTCTAAACTCCCCACTCTCCCTCTTAATGGTTTGACAAGTTAACTTCTTTTTAATTATACAACTCTTGTATATTAAATAAGTGAGTTAATTTTGGGGTTAGCCTTTTTGAATTTCAAACTTTTGAAATTCTTTTATGTTTTGTAATAATAAAATAAGATGTTATCTTATTTTATTTTGGGTTGATCGTTTGTCTTCTTGAGAGGTGGAGAGCTCCTCTTCTTCTTCTTCAACCTCAACGAAGAACGCGAAGAACTTCTCCGCCGAAGAACACGATCCATCCGCGACGCGACGTTCTTCTTCCGCGTCATCCCTTCCGCGACGGTTTTCCGCGACGAACGCCTTCGACAACGACTCTTCCTCCGACGTCAAAGGAATCGACACCGATTTTCCACGACTCCGTCAACGTGCGACTATCGAGGTAAGGGTTCTTGAGTTCGTTGCTTTCTTTATATTTTGACTTTCCTCAAGACTTGACGAGGAACGCTCTTTTTCCGACGAAGAACGCCGCTCCGCTCGTCTTCGTCTTCGGTGTCAACGAGAGAGAACACCGCACCTTCCTCGGACAACCTTCGTCGGCGTACAAGGATTCGCCAACGACGTGCCTCTTCGGACGCGTCTCTTCGTCAACGGATTTGACGAACGACGACCGCGACGCCCGACTTCCGCGACGCCGTCTTCCGCGGATCGTAGACGATTCTTCGAATCTTAAAACCGAGGTAGGGGTTGTCGAATTTCTTTTTGATTCCTCATTTTATTCTTGATCGTGCTTTTAGCAAGATTAACGTGTGACATGTTTTTCTTTAAGTTGCGTTTTTATTATTAACGCGAGGGGGGGCCGGACCGCACGAACACGGCCGAACCCCCCCTCCAACGTTCTTGTTTAATTCTTGCGATGAAAGAAAAGTGGCGTGGTGCCGTCGCACCACGCGGTTTACCGTGCGTTTAATTTACGCAACGCCGTCGCGCTACGCCGAGGAGAATCTTCAAGAACGCGACGCCGTCGCGCCGCGTTGAAAAGAATCGAAGCACGGCGAAGGGGCGCGGTGCCGTCGCACCGCGCCGGATGACGAACGCCGCGGCCGGTTCCGGGCCGCGGCGGGACGAGAAGACCGCGGCCGGTTCCGGGCCGCGGCGGGACGAAGAGACCGCGGCCGGTTCCGGGCCGCGGCGGAAGATAAGACCGGCGGCCGGGCCGCCGGCGTCGGAAGCCGAAGAAGGGGACCGGAAATTCCGGTCCCGTTTGATAAAACCGGCCGGCCAGCTGGCCGGCCGGATGGCTTAAAAACCGGGGAATTTAATTCCCCGGCCAACCTTGAAAACCCCCCTCTTTAAGAGGGGGGGGGGGGGGGGGGGGCGTTTCTTCAAAGGGAGGGGGCCGGCTGCCCCCTCGGTTCCTCCAGCAGGCCCCCCACGTGGGGGGGGGGGGGCTTCTTAAAAAAAACCAAGGGGCACGGCCCCTTTGTGCCGCGCAGCACACAAAAGCCGCGGGGCTGAGCCCCCGCGTGCGCCGCCAGCGCGACCCGCCGCCGCCGCCAGCGCGGCCCGCCGCCGCCGCCGCCGCGCCGCCCGCCGCCGCCGCGCCGCCCGCCGCCGCCGCCCGCCGCCGCCGTCCGCCGCCGCCGACCGCCGCCGCCGGCCGCCGCGCCACCCCGGGGGGGGGGGGGGGGGGGGGGGGGTCGGGCCGGGTCGGCCCGGACCCGGACCCCCCCGTTACGGACCAGTTTCGGTTTTTGGCTCATAACTTGAGCCTCGGATCTCCGAATGACGAACCGTCTGCGGCAACGCGATCCTTGGATCGAGACGGTCGTTTCGGTATATCGCACTCAAGGTTTCGGGTTACTTTGAGTTCGGCCGGGTTGGTTCGTTCACGAAACCAACCGGGCCTTCGGAGCGGAAACGCTCATATCTTGAGCCACGAACGTCCGATTGACGCGCCGTCAGTCGCGTTGTGTTCCTCTTAGTGAATCGGATCTTTTGGCATACTCCGCCCGAGGTTCGGACGCAGGTGGAGTACGGTCGGGTTGGTTTTTTCCTTAAAAACCAACCGGGCCCCGGAGACGAAAATGCCAATAACTCACAGACCGGGCGTCCGATTGACGCGCCGTCTGTTTCGTTGACTTCCTCTTGACGATACGAAACTTTTGGCACCCTCCGCCCGAGTTTTGGATGCAGTTGGATAGTGGCCGGGTTGGATCGCACCGAAATCCAACCGGGCCCCTGGAACGGGAAAAGCTGTTATCTTTCAGACAGGACGTCCGTCTGACGAACCGTCAGCGGCGTTGATGATCACGATGAGAAACGGTCCCTATGAGTATACCCTATGAGAGTTCGGGGTACAGTTGAGATACGGCCGGGTTTGGTTCGCTCACGAAACCAACCGGGCCCCTGGGACGAAAAGGCTAATAACTCACAGACCGGGCGTCCGATCGACGCGCCGTCTGTTGCGTTGAGACCCCTGTGATGAGACGGACTTTTGAGGCACTTCTTCGTGGGACCTTGTGATACTTGGAGTATCGACCAGTAGCTCGTGGAGCGGACCCTCCCGAAGACGAGCGTGCAGAGTACGGAGACCGTGTAACTAGCTGAGACCTGACGACTGCTTGACCGACTCGACTTGGAGTGAGTCGACTAGCCCAGTGGACGGAGCACTACTTTCTGAGGTGCAGACCCATGGCGGACGGAGTACGTGTGTGACAGTGCAGACCCGCGGTACTCGTCCGGAGAGTACCTCAGCAGGCTATCTGGGTAGCGCCCGGTATTTGGCGACAGACCCTCAGCGGACGGAGCGCCAGGTAGTTGGCCGCAAACCCGCAGTACTCGACAGGAGGAGTACCTCAGCAGTCTTAGGTTAGTGAGCAGTACCTCGGAGTCGTGACAGGACTACTGCACACTTCAGAGACGGGGCTCTTCAGCAGTTACGGTTTCGATAATGAAAATCCTGGTTTGAGCTGAGACTTTTGACCTTGTGTTTACTTCATGATTGAGATGGGTCACTTGCTAACTTTGGTATATGTATGGGCATATACCCGGGTAGTGGTTATCCGTCGTTTTCACAATCCTTGTGTTTCCTCATGATTGAGATGGGTTACTTGATAACTTAGGTATATGTATGGGCATACACCTAAGTAGAGTTTATCTGTTGAGATCTTCTTGTGTTTATCCTTGTTGGTTTTAGTGAGACCTTGAGGGTCTCGGGGTCCCTACTGAGTATCGTTATACTCACCCCTGCACGGGCTATGCCCGCACCTCGTTGTGTTGGTTGCAGACGACGGACAGTGCTGACAGAAGCCGAAGGTTCAAGGACTGGACGGTACCTGGAGGTGGACTATACGACGAGGCGGTACCCGGAGGAGGACCACTGGGCGAGACATACTCGGAGCGGATGGCGGGACCCGAGGAGCAGAGGAGCTATCTGTACCCACCCTTCAGGTGGGATTTCCAGTGGACATCTCAACGTAGCAGCTTTACTTTTCAGTCGCTGTTTTTCCCTTTCGAGTTGTACTTTACAGTTGGGCTTGTATTTCCGGCCCCTTTTACTTTTCAGCTCTTCTTTTTGTACTTAGTGTTTCACTTCCGCTTGTACTCTGTGGTGCTTGTTTTCTTTTATAAAGGCAATGCCTTCCCAGTTAACGGGATTTTACGCCTTTGGTGCTAGTCGCCAGCCCCTGGCCTATGGAAGGCGGGCTTGGGGTAGTCACGGCACGGGCCCCGAGGACGGGTCGTGACAAATTGGTATCAGAGGAGATCGGTTCTACCGCAGAACTTATAACTCTGATGTTTCTTTCTGTGAAGCAATAGTGTTGAGAGTACCGAGTGTGGTTTTCAGTTCAGGGAGTCCAGTGTTGGTGCGGGTGGCCGACGTATCCATACACCAGGACCCTGACAACTGATTTCCGACTTTGTGCACGAAAACACTGATTGCGTGTATGTTTTCAAAAGTTTTTCCCCTTAAAACAGCTCAAACCAGGTCAGCTCACCAGGTATAATCGTTTAATCGTGTTACGTTGTTTCTTTCAGGATGTCTTTTCTCAGACGACCAGCTAGAGCCCGGAAGGATGAGCGTGCTGACAGTCTGTCGAGCGGCGAGGCTTCGGTACAGGGCCCTCTTGCAGTTGAGGCACCAGCGGAGGCACCAGCGGTACTACCATACGTTGGGCCACCGATGCCACCAGCCCCAGCAGTAGGCGATGCACGACGCTTGAGAGCGCTGCACGAGTTCCAGCGCCAGAGGCCACCCAGGTTCCGGGGAGAGACGGACCCGCAGGCGGCTGAGGTTTGGCTGGAGGCTGTGGTGAGAGTCTTCAGGCTAGTGGGGACGCCGGCAGACTTCATGGTGATCTTTGCTACCAGCCTCCTTCAGGCAGCAGCAGGTAGGTGGTGGAGCCACTTGTTTCAGTTTTGCGATGAGATGAACTTCGCATGGGAAGACTTCGAGACCTTCTTCAGGGTGGAGTTTGTGCCAGTATCTCTACACCCCGAGCGTGTACAGGAGATTCTGCCTTTGCCGCGTGTTTTTCGATCAGAAGCCGAGTCATCTGTGGGCAGTAGACAGATGATGCAGAGGTCCAGGAGGACCAGACCAGCAGTTGGGCGGACTCGGGTTTTAGGACCGGTGGTGCAGGGCACCCGGAGTGGGAACAGAGCTAGCCGTGCAAGGAGCAGGTTGTGTTACTCATGCCGAGGAAAGGGACATCTGGCACGTGACTGTCCGACTCCCGATCCGCAGGCTTTGGGAGAGCCACCGAGATAGAGGCAGCGACAAATGCTTGAGCAACAGTAAAGCAGGTGGACAGGGGAGGAACTAGTGGATACGTCTTTTGTACTTCTAGTTCCATGTTGATGTTGCTTTTATGTAGCGTCTTGTATTATGATCTGCAATAATAAAAGACGCATACTTTTGTGATGTTTTCTTTCCTGTCCTCTTTTGTGATGTTACTAAGAGATTCCAGTTGACTGTTGACTTGACCCTCACTTGTGAGACATCTACTGGAGGAGACCCAGTTACCACACACTGATGCCGACAGTGTGACTCAACCCTTAGAGGCGAGAGTAACGGTTGGATCTCTTAGTAGTAGCGTCGAGGCCTTACGACGTCATCCTTGGTATGGATTAGTATCATCCATGTTAGGATTGACTGTTTTAGGCAATGTATGTGGTTCATCCAGGGGATGAGACCAGGTTTCTCTTATCGGCAAAGAAGAAATCTCACAGCTCTTGTGGGACCAGAGATGGTCCGGGCCACGTCAGAAGAGGTCCATGTCATCCAGGAGCGGGTCCTACATGGACGATCGATTCCTCTTGTGCGCAACAGATGGCGGCACGAGAATCTCCAGGAGAGCATATGGGAGCGGGAGGCTCAGATGCGTGCTCAGTACCCTCTTTTGTTTCCCTAGTTTTTGATGTAGCTTTACGGGGACGTAAAGCCCTGAGGTGGGAGTAATGTAAAGACCCGTAAAATTCAAGGAAAATTTTTTCTTAATTTTCTTTAGAATTTTACAAGAGCGCGGTTTCAGACGGCACCTGATTCCGAGGCCCGGAGTGCCCGGAATTAGTTTCCGAAGTTTGGCTCGGGTACGTTCAGTGAACGAACGAGCGGGAATTCCTAACTTTTGATCCGGTGCTCGGAATTGAAATCCGAGGGCACCGATGAACTCGCAACGCCGATATTCGCTTAATGAGACCTTTTCGGGAATTGCGTTTGTTGCGGGTTGAGAGTTACGTTTTGGGGTTTTTCAGTTAAGTTAAATAAAATTTGTGTAATACAAATTTTATTTTAACTTATTTAAAAACCTATCAAAGGTGGTTGGAAGTGGGACCCACACCCACTTAACCTCCCTTGGGAGGATTAAGTGTGGTGGGGCCCACACGAACCCCTAGACTTTTCAAATTTTCCCTAACCCCTCTAAACTCCCCACTCTCCCTCTTAATGGTTTGACAAGTTAACTTCTTTTTAATTATACAACTCTTGTATATTAAATAAGTGAGTTAATTTTGGGGTTAGCCTTTTTGAATTTCAAACTTTTGAAATTCTTTTATGTTTTGTAATAATAAAATAAGATGTTATCTTATTTTATTTTGGGTTGATCGTTTGTCTTCTTGAGAGGTGGAGAGCTCCTCTTCTTCTTCTTCAACCTCAACGAAGAACGCGAAGAACTTCTCCGCCGAAGAACACGATCCATCCGCGACGCGACGTTCTTCTTCCGCGTCATCCCTTCCGCGACGGTTTTCCGCGACGAACGCCTTCGACAACGACTCTTCCTCCGACGTCAAAGGAATCGACACCGATTTTCCACGACTCCGTCAACGTGCGACTATCGAGGTAAGGGTTCTTGAGTTCGTTGCTTTCTTTATATTTTGACTTTCCTCAAGACTTGACGAGGAACGCTCTTTTTCCGACGAAGAACGCCGCTCCGCTCGTCTTCGTCTTCGGTGTCAACGAGAGAGAACACCGCACATTCCTCGGACAACCTTCGTCGGCGTACAAGGATTCGCCAACGACGTGCCTCTTCGGACGCGTCTCTTCGTCAACGGATTTGACGAACGACGACCGCGACGCCCGACTTCCGCGACGCCGTCTTCCGCGGATCGTAGACGATTCTTCGAATCTTAAAACCGAGGTAGGGGTTGTCGAATTTCTTTTGGATTCCTCATTTTATTCTTGATCGTGCTTTTAGCAAGATTAACGTGTGACATGTTTTTCTTTAAGTTGCGTTTTTATTATTAACGCGAGGGGGGGCCGGACCGCACGAACACGGCCGAACCCCCCCTCCAACGTTCTTGTTTAATTCTTGCGATGAAAGCAAAGTGGCGTGGTGCCGTCGCACCACGCGGTTTACCGTGCGTTAAATTTACGCAACGCCGTCGCGCTACGCCGAGGAGAATCTTCAAGAACGCGACGCCGTCGCGCCGCGTTGAAAAGAATCGAAGCACGGCGAAGGGGCGCGGTGCCGTCGCACCGCGCCGGATGACGAACGCCGCGGCCGGTTCCGGGCCGCGGCGGGACGAGAAGACCGCGGCCGGTTCCGGGCCGCGGCGGGACGAAGAGACCGCGACCGGTTCCGGGCCGCGGCGGAAGATAAGACCGGCGGCCGGGCCGCCGGCGTCGGAAGCCCAAGAAGGGGACCGGAAATTCCGGTCCCGTTTGATAAAACCGGCCGGCCAGCTGGCCGGCCGGATGGCTTAAAAACCGGGGAATTTAATTCCCCGGCCAACCTTGAAAACCCCCCTCTTTAAGAGGGGGGGGGGTTTCTTCAAAGGGAGGGGGCCGGCTGCCCCCTCGGTTCCTCCAGCAGGCCCCCCACGTGGGGGGGGCTTCTTAAAAAAAACCAAGGGGCACGGCCCCTTTGTACCGCGCAGCACACAAAAGCCGCGGGGCTGAGCCCCCGCGTGCGCCGCCAGCGCGACCCGCCGCCGCCGCCAGCGCGGCCCGCCGCCGCCGCCGCCGCGCCGCCCGCCGCCGCCGCGCCGCCCGCCGCCGCCGCCCGCCGCCGCCGTCCGCCGCCGTCCGCCGCCGCCGACCGCCGCCGCCGGCCGCCGCGCCACCCCGGGGGGGGGGGGGGGGGGTCGGGTCGGCCCGGACCCGGACCCCCCCGTTACGGACCAGTTTCGGTTTTTGGCTCATAACTTGAGCCTCGGATCTCCGAATGACGAACCGTCTGCGGCAACGCGATCCTTGGATCGAGACGGTCGTTTCGGTATATCGCACTCAAGGTTTCGGGTTACTTTGAGTTCGGCCGGGTTGGTTCGTTCACGAAACCAACCGGGCATTCGGAGCGGAAACGCTCATATCTTGAGCCACGAACGTCCAATTGACGCGCCGTCAGTCGCGTTGTGTTCCTCTTAGTGAATCGGATCTTTTGGCATACTCCGCCCGAGGTTCGGACGCAGGTGGAGTACGGTCGGGTTGGTTTTTTCCTTAAAAACCAACCGGGCCCCGGAGACGAAAATGCCAATAACTCACAGACCGGGCGTCCGATTGACGCGCCGTCTGTTTCGTTGACTTCCTCTTGACGATACGAAACTTTTGGCACCCTCCGCCCGAGTTTTGGATGCAGTTGGATAGTGGCCGGGTTGGATCGCACCGAAATCCAACCGGGCCCCTGGAACGGGAAAAGCTGTTATCTTTCAGACAGGACGTCCGTCTGACGAACCGTCAGCGGCGTTGATGATCACGATGAGAAACGGTCCCTATGAGTATACCCTATGAGAGTTCGGGGTACAGTTGAGATACGGCCGGGTTTGGTTCGCTCACGAAACCAACCGGGCCCCTGGGACGAAAAGGCTAATAACTCACAGACCGGGCGTCCGATCGACGCGCCGTCTGTTGCGTTGAGACCCCTGTGACGAGACGGACTTTTGAGGCACTTCTTCGTGGGACCTTGTGATACTTGGAGTATCGACCAGTAGCTCGTGGAGCGGACCCTCCCGAAGACGAGCGTGCAGAGTACGGAGACCGTGTAACTAGCTGAGACCTGACGACTGCTTGACCGACTCGACTTGGAGTGAGTCGACTAGCCCAGTGGACGGAGCACTACTTTCTGAGGTGCAGACCCATGGCGGACAGAGTACGTGTGTGACAGTGCAGACCCGCGGTACTCGTCCGGAGAGCACCTCAGCAGGCTATCTGGGTAGCGCCCGGTATTTGGCGACAGACCCTCAGCGGACGGAGCGCCAGGTAGTTGGCCGCAAACCCGCAGTACTCGACAGGAGGAGTACCTCAGCAGTCTTAGGTTAGTGAGCAGTACCTCGGAGTCGTGACAGGACTACTGCACACTTCAGAGACGGGGCTCTTCAGCAGTTACGGTTTCGATAATGAAAATCCTGGTTTGAGCTGAGACTTTTGACCTTGTGTTTACTTCATGATTGAGATGGGTCACTTGCTAACTTTGGTATATGTATGGGCATATACCCGGGTAGTGGTTATCCGTCGTTTTCACAATCCTTGTGTTTCCTCATGATTGAGATGGGTTACTTGATAACTTAGGTATATGTATGGGCATACACCTAAGTAGAGTTTATCTATTGAGATCTTCTTGTGTTTATCCTTGTTGGTTTTAGTGAGACCTTGAGGGTCTCGGGGTCCCTACTGAGTATCGTTATACTCACCCCTGCACGGGCTATGCCCGCACCTCGTTGTGTTGGTTGCAGACGACGGACAGTGCTGACAGAAGCCGAAGGTTCAAGGACTGGACGGTACCTGGAGGTGGACTATACGACGAGGCGGTACCCGGAGGAGGACCACTGGGCGAGACATACTCGGAGCGGATGGCGGGACCCGAGGAGCAGAGGAGCTATCTGTACCCACCCTTCAGGTGGGATTTCCAGTGGACATCTCAACGTAGCAGCTTTACTTTTCAGTCGCTGTTTTTCCCTTTCGAGTTGTACTTTACAGTTGGGCTTGTATTTCCGGCCCCTTTTACTTTTCAGCTCTTCTTTTTGTACTTAGTGTTTCACTTCCGCTTGTACTCTGTGGTGCTTGTTTTCTTTTATAAAGGCAATGCCTTCCCAGTTAACGGGATTTTACGCCTTTGGTGCTAGTCGCCAGCCCCTGGCCTATGGAAGGCGGGTTTGGGGTAGTCACGGCACGGGCCCCAAGGACGGGTCGTGACAAAGTATCAAAATAACATTTCCTAATCCATATCATCTAATTAAATTCCTGATTAGAATGGATCCTTAAAAAACTAATCCTTAATGTACACTCCTACGATTTGTAGTGAAATTTGTGTGTAAGTAATCAAAAAAAATTTGATTCTTCTAAATCTATAAGATTATATATAAACTCATTAATTTTTTTATTTAACTCCGCCTTATATTTTCTGTGGTCTCAAAAGATGTGAGTTATTTTAAAATTGGTTTTTTTGAATAATTTAATGTAAAACCGTCATTGTAATTTAATTTCCATATTAATTTGAATTAGATCATTCATTTATCATTCCATCATTATTAATTAATTTATTTCTACAAGTATAACAAATTTTAATCACCACCTTGTCTAAATATTCTCTATAATATATCTTACAATAAATGAAACATTAATATATATTTTTATTATATAGATCTAAATTTTTAAAACATTCTGTTAATAAAATTATCTACGGAACTCATTATTATTAAAAATATCATTAAAAAACTCAAAAATCATTGGAATTTAATTATTCATAATTTTTTATAAATTCATGATATGTTAAAATTTAAATAGTATGTAAATCATTGAATAACTTTCATTCAACTCATATAAATATTTATTTATATCATTAACAAGTTCTTAAAACTCATTTTATTGTATAGTTCAGTTTTACCCTGTATTAATCTATTCAAAATTACCAAATATTCAATTAATAGTTAGTTATTATGATATATTTAAATTTATATGGCCAAAGAATCAAATAACAATATTTTAATTCTGTATATATTTTTAGGCTACAAATTTATAATTGTTTTATGAGAAAATGTTCAATGATTTTATACATCATGGTTAGATAATATAGAAACATAAAGAATACCCAATATAAAATAATTTAGTTATCATTTATTTATTATCATAGGTTTGTTTCATCCTTAAATTTAAATTATAAATATTATTTTAAAATTTAATTCATCGATTTAAAGATACATTATCAATTGGAAAATATAAATTTTTTCTAACACATTATGGTATTGATGTTTTTTTTAAGGTTAATTAAATCCAAATTTTATCCATTCCTTTAATTCTATAAGTAATAATGTATAATATATTTATCTAACAAAATGATGTTGAAAATAAATCATATATTTAAAATAATATTATTATTAAAAAATAAAAACTATAGTTAATAATATATAGTATACAATAATAAAACATGAATATTGTAGTTATTATGTTTCAAAAGGTAAGTATTTAAAGTCATATATTATCTTTTTAAATTATTTAAATTTATATTATACTATAATTTGATTCTAAAACCATAAGATTATAATTAAATAATTCTATTATTCAATAATTTAATAATCAGGCATGGAAAATCATACCTTGAATCTAAATAAAAACTCATTCCTTCAACAAAAACTATTATAAAGGATTCCAACATAGGCCTTGAAAATATAAACTCCAAAATATGGATGCTAAAAACACCATTCACATTTAGGGATCAACAAAAAATAAATTACAACATGGAGAGATGATATAATAATAATAATTGGAGGTTGAATATGAAATAATGTTTGATGATAAATTACCATGATGACTTAATCTGGAGTCTTGAAAATATAATGGGAAATTAGTGATGGGAGATAGGAGATATAGTGGTGGATCAGTCATGACTGAGTTCAAATTGTGGAGATGGGAATGAGCCATGGATATTTTTTTTGTTCTATTGAATATGTTCTCCATAATAATGTTCTATTATAAATGTATTTTTAAAACAATTAATTTTTAATAATTTATAAACCTTTTTAAAAAGGACATGAAAAATCCACCAGAGATACCAAATAATCAAATATGCGTGGTGGTAATTTTAAACATCCATGAAAAAACATCCAATATTAATAAATTTTTCATTCATGTGTGAACATATCGTTTAAGTTATCCTTATTTTATTTTATATTATTCTAATTTCACATATGTTGTTTAAATGAAATAATGATTTTTAAACCAAAACTGGAATCATCAAGACCACCATATAACCATTTAGTTATGCATTCTCTTTTTATTTCTCAATTTTCCGTTGAATTTTCCAAAACTATGCCATCCAAGATTTGTATATATTTTATCATAAAATATATAAAAATTTTAATTTATCATTCATTGTTGGATATAATACACCTTTATTTATTTATTAAATCCACACAATCATGTCAATCTGATTTGAAGGACCATTTCTATTTCATATGTCATATTTTGATTATCCCTACCATTTTTTTACCATTTACAAGTTTTATAAATAGAAAATATTTTATTAATAATAATATAAGTTTGATTATGTAATTTTTTCAAATAATATGATATTTTGATATCTTAAATTAACCTTTTAATATTTAACAAAACACAACACATGTGTGGCGTTTTTCTTCATTCATTTCCTAGATGAATATCATGAGTATTCTACATTTTAACTCCATGGTCAAAAACTATGATCCATTATATTTTGGGACCTTTTATATTATTTAATTCCTTTTTATCTTGTTAATCCTTATTATTTAGGCATCATCCATTCATTAAAATACAATTATTAAACCAACATCATTATCATGGGTTTGATCATTCTTATGATTTCTGATTCTATTGTTTTCCACATGTGGCTTTCATGATTATTATATTTCATTTATTTTATGAGTGGTATTATGGTTAACAAACCCTCTAATACATGGGTTAAACAATTAAAACTCGTGATATGTTATGTAAATGACTAGGTAATGATCATAATATACCCTTTTACTTCAGGAACATTGTGATATTAATCAGGGGAGTGACCATTATCTTATGTTTACGATATATTCATTTATATTCCTTCCACTTTTTTAGGATAATATGATATAATTTACCTTTTTCAGAACTCTATTAGTATGATAATCATATTTATGATATAATGTTAATCCAATTAAATATAAATTTAACATTTATTTTTATATTTATTACCTTATAGGAATTTCTATATGATTATTTTTATTATTTATATTCCCCAGGATATCCAAGAAAGATTAAGGTAATTGATGTGGGTTATGATAACTATGTGGATTTTTAGATAATAATGATGGTTTTATTTTTAGGATAGTTAATTTTTTTTGTCTAATATTAAAATGAAAATTTAACTCTAAATCATAAAATGTATTTTATGGAATTTTTTTAGAATTGTGTAATAAAGACTTCTTATGGCATTGGTTTCTATGTATAAACTAACCCATCAATGTCTTTTTCATAATATTCATAAATATTTATGTATTTAAAAATACAAACCATTTTCTTTATATATCATAACTATCATCCAACATCAGAAAATCAAACGGGTTTCATATTAAAATCTCACATTAGATTTTATATTTTAATTATCACATTACCATTTTTAGGAAATTATATCACATTATCTCAAGAACCAATTCAATTTTATTTTACTCTATTTTTTTCAATGTTTTACAATTATTCTATGAATATTATTTCCCAATGTTTTATAACATTACAAGATAGTTTCCTCCAAGTATAGACAACCCCAACCAAAAGAAATCATCCAAGAATAATTATCCTCTATATCTATATAATTTATATTGAATTATGGTTTTCTTTATCTATAAATCTATCTTTTCATAAATACATTTTCCATAGATTTGGAAATTTCCAATTAAGTGTGAATGGAATCTCAATAATAATTTTTCTTATGTTCTATTATATTATATTTCAATTTAATTGCAAAATATTTATTGTTATAATTTTTTACGTATTCTACATGACAGTATCCTAAAAAAAATATTTTATTTTATCATCAATTACCATTTTCAATATTTTAATTGTTTTATAATTTAATTTATATTTTATTGATTTTTTAAAATCATTTCATTTAATATAAATGAAATAATAAATTATTAATATCTCCTAATATTTTTTAAATAAATTTTTCATAGCTACTATAATGTTTTTTATCATTTTAAATATCATTTAATGTTTTATACAATGAAACAGGTTTTTTAATAGAGTAATCCTTTTTTCCTATTTGTATGAATATCTTATATTCATTATAATTATTAATATGAAACATATTAAAATATCATGAGTTAAAATTACTATTATTTCATGTTTATGTTAGAAAAATATAGGCAAATTTTCATTATATGATGTGTTATATCAGAACTATATTGCCATTGAATGCATTGGGAATGTCAATATATCCATTTCTATGATATTTTATGTAATTTGAAGAGATACATATATTCTATGAGACTCAATACACAATGTTTATTGGGGTGGGCACTGATCCCTATCAACTACAAAAGACTATAAACTTGGTGATGATTATTTTGGTTTTGAACATTGTAAAAATATAACATTATATATTTATATATATACCACATTATTATACCATAATTTAATATTAAGCCAAAATTGGATGTAATGGATTCTAAAAATTTCAAAATGACTCTACATTCCTATACATGTCTAGGTAAGATCCTTATAAAATGATTAATATTTTATGATTCTTTCTATTTAATGGTATGATCTCCTTATATTATTTTTATGTTTACTAATTATGTTAATGTACACATATGGTCATATTATTCACATTTATGATCTTAGACTTATATATCTTATGTTCACACTTATTGAGCTCATGAGATGGATCTTTTCTAATGTTTCCATTCATTATGAAATATTGAGGATTATTATATGTGACATGTTTATAATGAAATATCATGTGGAATTTTTTCATTAAATTTTTACGTATTATTTTAAAATAAAAATACACTTAGAAAATATCCATATACAAGAACCCTATAAGATTAGTAGATTGAATTACTATTATATTTAACAAACATTAGATTAAAATTATTTAATATATATTAATTCTCTGATAGGATCATCGTAAAAGAGAAATGTATCATTATTAACAACCAACCATCTATATTTTTCCTATCATTAAAAACTAGTGAAAAGACGGTTTATTCTATGTTATTTGTTTTTTTTCATTATATATAAAAATTAAATTATTATTGAAATTTTATAATTAAGCATTATTTATATAAAATATTTCCCTTTAAATAATTTATTTTCTTTTAAAACATGTGTTAGACTGAATAACCAGTTTAGAAGAACCGGGTATTGTTATTTGAATATTATGTGTCTCTTATCACCTAGGAATTTGATTTGTGGTTATTAAAAAAATAAATTAATTATAAAAAATAAGAATCAATGATTAATAAAAGAAATTAATTGTTTATGAAATTATTAAGATCTAAAACATGATTTAGTGTTAAAAAATATTGGGGTTTTATTATCAAACACAATATTTACTCGGGCAACATAATTTTCAAATTAAAAAAATTAAATAAACCACTATTAGTGAACGATTTTAGTGAAATTTGTATATTTTTTAATTTATTTTTTAAAATATTCCAAAAATATCTTATAGTAATAGTATAATAATAAACGAAACATTATGATTTGAAATATATTTTTATAAAATATAGTTTTTTGTCACATTATGTGTACATAAATTTAATGTAATTTGATCTGTATTGTTGTTATTGAATTATAGAAAACAAATTTTCTATATATAATCATTAGATTTAATTTTTTTAAATCATCCCCTCTAAATTTTTTTCCAATATTTATAGTAATAGTTGAAAAATTTATTACCACTAGAAATGTTTAATTAGTTAATTCTAGATTAAAAATATGTGATATAGCCCTAATTTTTCATCAAAATTTATATTTTTAAAAGGAAAATGGACCTTTATTACCACAATATAGAAATATATTTATTTCATTGAAAACATTATATATAAAAAATTTCTATATTATATAATGATATTATGTTTACAAATTTTTACTCTCTTAGTTTTAAATATCCATTATGTGTCCACATAGGTGAATGACTATTTATAGATGAATATTAATACTCAATTTTCAATAATAAAAAAAATTATGTTGGTAATTTATATATAATTTTTAGTTATTATATAATTAATATAGTTTTCATTGTTCTCTAAAATATTGTTTATTCAATTAATTAATAAATATAATAATTTATTTTTAAAATATTAATAGTGATATAATTTTATTATCATTTAGTTTTCCACAAATGATATATATCTTTATGAAATTTTATAATTATGTTAAAATATTATATTTAATTTCCCACTTTAACCAATTTAATTTTAATATGAATTAAACTAATAGTGTGCCAATTTGGTATAATTAATTTTTTTTAGAATATTATTTTTTCCAATTATTTACATGTAAAAAAATGACGTAAAACAATGTGGTTTTTATATGTTATAAAATGTTATATATTTTTCATTTATGGTATAATTGTCACCGTATAAGTAAAAATTAAAAACCACAAATATTGAAAAATATGTTACCATAGTTAAAATAAAAATTTTTCTACTAAGGGGTAGAAGAAGATAAATGAATTAAAATTATTAATTGTTTTTCAAAATTATGTTATTTTATTAGAGTAAAGCCCTATTATACCATAGATTCAAATACCATTTCCATCATATGCATTTGTTTTAGAATTAATTTTTTGTTATTTATTATTTTTTAAAATTACCAATGTGCCCCTCAAATCAATTATAAAAGGGACCTGCTCCCCTACACAGTAACACCACATTGAGAATTATATCCTTACTAACCTCTTCAAATTTATGTTTTAAAAATACATATACGCATCCCTATTTTTTTCTTCCCATAATATCAATCTTGTATCCCTCTATATGATAATCACCATTGAAATTGTATTCATATCTTATTAAGTCATCTATAAAATAGATCATAATCACCTATGTTCATATCCTTAAAACACCATGATATAAACCTTTATTAGAATACGTAAATAAAAAAAGAAATCATTTTTGGAATTTTTACCCATCACACGGGTTCCATTGAACTACAACACTAAGAGAAATTACCAACATAGAATATGTAATAATTATGAGGAAAAAAATCATATATGTTTTGTGATAACATTACCTTAACATTATAGCTTATATAATTAACTAGTATTTATATTCATTACTAAAGTGGACTTATTTTTCATGACTGTTAGTGTTCTTTTCAATTGCATGAGATGTTATTTACTTAAGTGATCTGCAAAATGTTTCAATACACTTTCATTTTGATTATCACCAATTAAATGATAATAAGAATTATGTTTGATAGAAATAATTCATATTACATTGATTTTAAACGTTGGATAAAATGATGCACCATAAAAATGTTTTTCAATATGATGACCACAAATATGATTATTCCGATGGATAAGAACAATTATCATTTCGATGGCTCTGAATTTGGGAATTCGTATTTAAATAATAATTATTCTGAACAAAGGATAGAGCATTAGTAAGTCCAATGGACTCGATGAATTGAATTTTTGATGGAATGGATTTAAGAATAAACATTATATATTTATATATATTAGAGTAAATTATATTTTTGTTGTAATTTTATATTTTCTACATGAAAATTTAAAACACCTGTAACATATAATGTTAGAAAAATACTGTTTTATGGAAGTGTTAAAGTGTTTTTTATTTTAAAAACTATAGAAATGGAATGTATAATGTGTAACATTTGATATAACAATATCCCACTTTTAATAATGCAAAAAATAACATATCACTTAAAACTAAAACAAGTAACATAGAAAAACAAAAATCCATTTTTATTTTATTATAATAATTTTAATCTTATGAGAAATATTTTATCTTCTTATATTTTTGTATATCATGATTCAATTTTATGATGTTATGGAATCTAGTTTATAATATGTTTCAATGTATGAAAAATATAATAAAAATTCATAAAAAATTTATGTTTAATGAGTCTGTTAACTCTAATGATTCCTTTGAAATGTGTTGTCGAGATTGTCTAACATATCAATTTTCTTTAACATCAACACGTTCTTCTTCTGAAAAAATAAATTTGTATGTTAATTATGAGTATAAAATTATTGTTTTTGTTATTATTAGTGAACATTCATTGAAATATAAAAAGTAGTTTTCTAATCAGACATAGTTGAAATTCAATTAGATGAAGAAGAATTTTATGATGAAAATTAATCTCATTTTCCATATTCTTATATTTATTAAAATTATTTTTTCATTATAATATTCTATTAATAATATCTCCAAATACTATATAGTATTTATAACTCCTTTTAAGCGATTAGATGTTTGTGTGTTACTTTATTTTTCAGTGACATCATAATAAATTTTTGTGCTATTTTTTACTTTTGTTGATCTTAAAATTTCCAAAAACATCATTAACATTCCCCTTGTCCATATCATCTTTAGTAATAGTTGTTTTAATGATATAAAAATCCTCTGATACCAGTGTACTAAAAAGAGTCTAATTATCATCAACAAAGGTTATGGATCTTAGAACACCTTGAGAAATAGATAAAGGATATAATGAAATCGTTTATCTTTGGATTCCCTTTATAATCCATTTAATAACATTTCCATAATAATGGGTTAAAAGAATCTTTAATAAAATTTATTCATATTAACAATGAAATTCAAATAATTTTAATTTTTTTATATATTCATAATCATCAACATCTATTTCATGTCCAGAGTAACGATCCCATGGCTTCTTCTGAGCATTAAAATCTAAAACCTTCTTCAATTTATCATATTTTTTTCTTTCTGATTCAGTCAATTTTAGTTGAAGAGTTATAAAACCTTATTTCCATCCCTACATCATTCACATTAAATACTGTAGAATTATATCTTGATATTCTTGATTTCTTGAAAATTATTTTCAACAAAGATTTAAAAAATGTGGCATTATTGGCACAGTTTCTCCCCCAATGAAAGAAATATTTTTTCTTAGCTCATATGATTTATTCTTGATCATTAATAAATTAAATAATTTCACAAAAAATTTATTATTTAAACAAGGTAAAAATAGAATTATTAACTTCATTGATTCGTTCATAATATTTTATATGGAATGAAACAAAAAATCCACATGATTTATCTTCCTTATATTAACATGAAAATACAATATAAAGATTTTAAGGATGTTTATAGTGTCCCTATCCCCAATATTAGTATCATGTAACCATGAATCTATAATTTTATTTTTCTAACATATATAGTAAAAGTAAACACTTTTCAAGATTTTTGATAAGATCTAAATAATGAAAATTATTTTTTTGACAGTTCAATAAATCCATGATTTTCTGGAATGCAATGTGATAGATTATATGCTTCATTATATAAAATAACATTTAATAAATCATTAACTTATTTATATGATAGTTTAAAATATTCTCTAGATTTATTAAAAATAATTACATAATTATCTTCTTCTATATTTAATTCAACTGAATAATAATAATACTTAATTATTTTTGGATTGTGTTTTTCAAAATCAACTTTTAAAACATCATTTCTCTCCCAAACATTCAAACTAATATAAATTTTCCAAATGGAATCATAATTTTTCAAAATAGGACTACTGAATAAATACTTACCTTATATCTTCATGATTAATGAAATCATTTATTCTCTCCATCAGACTCAAAATGGTATCAGATCTGGGACAGATGAATCTAATTGGATGAATTAAAAAGCATCGGGATGATTAATATATTGGGTACCAAGGGTATAGAGAAAAACATAGATATACTATATTGGACAAGGGTGACCCAACCCTTTTATATGGGTATAATGTTGATTTGTTATTTTAGTAAAATAAATATCTTTAATTGAAATTAAAAATATGATCCAGCTATTGAGATTATTACATATGATGATTTTTAAAAAATTCTTGATATGTTAATGATATTTTTACAAAAACTAGACATCATATTAAATCATTTTTAAAATACATAATAAAAATAATTTAAAACAAAAAATTATGTAAAACATAAAAAATATATATAAAAAAATAGAAAAACCAATGTAATGGATAATTATAAAAAATTAAAGATTAGAATAAGACCTTTTTAAGTAGAAATGTACTTTCGTTTTGAGTAACATGTTCTTATTTATTATTTTAAATTAAATTCAATATAATAAAATTTATTATCAAAAATATTTTCTTTAAAAATTCAGGGATGATATATTGATTCAAAAAATATATAATGAATATTTTTTAATTCGGAAAAAGATTGTACAGAATTTTTCTTAAAAAAAAGAAAATATCTAGAAAACTGAATGGTCTATAAAAAATTGATCTACAAAACCCAATGTATTTGAGAAAAAATACAACATTATTGAAAAATATTATAACAAATTCAAATCTACTCCACCATTAAGAATAAGTGAATTAAAAAATAGATATTGGTAAACAAAAATTATATATGAATGATCATTCGATATAGATCATTCCAATATTCTATATACTTTATTCATAACTTTTAGAACTAATGTGGTTGGTAAAAAATTTTAGAATGTTTTTATTTCATTATGATGAATAGTAAAATTATATCCATTTAAGTGTATCATCCAGAATAAAATGGTTTCTTATATCTCTGTGATTAGACCACGGGTGATGTTCTAGGTTTTTACTATTTAATGTTAAACTTGTTTTATCACATGATATTTTAGTTTTTGTAAAATCAATTCCACATTTAGATGGTGTCTGTTGAATACATAACACATGAGAACAAAAACATCCAGAAACCATACATTATGCATCAACATTTTATAGTAATATTAATTTTGTTTTTTTAATATATGAAGAAACTAAATATTCTCCAAAGAATTTTAATGTTAGAAAAGATCTACTTCTATCCATTCTACATCAAACAATATCAAAATTAAAAAACATAATAAGTCATAATTATTTTTAAAATATTGAAATAAAACAAAATATATTATTCTTTATGAAAAAATTAATTTTTACAGCTTGAAGATATTTCTATTTTTTATTTTTTAAATATCTATCACATAATCATACAGAAAACATTAAAGCAAACTAACTATTATTTTACAAAATGAAACATTCATATTATTACTCTAAATATTTTTTGCCTAACTGGATTTCTAGCCTCATCAAAATCTAATGTATTTGATATTTCAATATGTTTAATAATACATCTTGTGTTATGAATTTAAAATTTCTTTAAAGGATATTTTTTTAACTATATTTATTAATAAATGTTTTATATAGTTTTGTTAAAAATTTTAGAACATAGAATTTATGTTAACAAACACCTATTAATTGTTTAAAACCAAGAATTCATATGATCCATAATATAATTTTTAAAAAAAATTGGATTTGAACAAAAAATATAGTCATACACATAGTCTTTACAATAGTATATTTTAATAAATTCTTTTATAAAGAGGGTTGGATATATATCTCCCTTAAAAATGTTTTTTGTAACAAAAATCTAGTAAAACTATCATACCAATTTCTAAGATATTTTTTAGACCGTAACATTCATTATTATATATAAAAACACATTCTAGATGTTTTTTATTTTTAAAAAAATGTGGTTGGTCTACATAAAATTCTTGTATAGAATATCTATTAAGGTGTTTCCACATAACATCGATTTTATATAAATTGAAATTTAATAATGCAACATATCATACATGTAAATGAATAAAATAAATTCTATTTACCAAATTATAATTTTATTCGTAAATAATGAACTATTCATGATAAATCCATTACCAAAAAATAAATATTTAATTTTAATTAACATCTCATATTTATCACATTTGTTCTGAAAACAAATATTTATAACAATTATAAAAATATAATAATTTTATTCACCCAATATCTAAAAATTATTTCATTCAAATTCATTGATTTCATATTCATTTTATTTTATCCAATCATCATCACATAAATTTTCAATAAGATTATTTGGTTTCAGTTGAGATAATAATGGTAGATGATAAATTTTACTTTTCAATTAAAATATAGTTCTATCTTTTTTATCAACATCACCAATGATATTATCACTATTATGATTCATAAGAAAAATTAACTTCTTCATTTTGAAAATCTATTTTCCTCAACATCATGTTTAAAATATTTATGAGCTATATCATCATAAATATATTTTTTATTTGTTCTCTCATTAGATGTACCTTCTAAAATAGATTGAAAATCAATTATAGAAATAATTTTTTATGTGTAGGATGAGGTTGTTTGAAAAATTAGATGGGTTTTTAAAAATATAATTTGTAATATTTTTTTAATATCACAATGATTTTCATTAAAAATGTCATATACATTACAAGTTTTAGAAAATCATATAAATATTCCATTATAGTATTTTGGAGAAATTTCATTTAAGTTATCAATATTATTCAAATTGAATACATTTCATCAAAAAACAATGAAGTAAGAATGTTTTGGATTCCATTAGGACCAAAAATCATAATTAATGTTATTAAAATTAGTTTTTATTAATACTTAATTTATAAAATATAAGGAAATGCTAAATAATTCATCCCAAAAAAGTATAACATTGGATTATTCACTCATCGAGGTTCCAATAATCCCTTCAATAATTATATTTTCTAATTCAATTAAAATTATTTTAGTTTTAAATGTCCCAAAATAATATATATCATGCTGTTTTGAAAATAAATTGTTTTCAAATATGAATATAAAAAATTTCCATCATTATCATAATGTGTAGTTATCAAGGATATATCTTTCTCATTTTTAAAATTAATTAATTTTGTTTGAAAAAATGATAGGATTTAAATTTAATTATTATTAAATAGACCAACGTATATCTACTATAACCATCAACTATAACATATAGACGATACATTCAACAAATACATCTTCTTTGTATAACGAAAACATGTCCAAATAAACTAACTACAAAGAATTATAATTTTTGACACAACTAAAAGACTTAAAATAATTGCATATTTTTTATAAAAATTGAATAAGATCATATATTTTATATTTATCAAACCTCATATCAGGTTGATCATTAACTCCTATTCTCTAATATAACTAAACTAAATTTATAATATTATTTTTTCCTAATCATCCATTCCATAAACCTGATATTTCTGTCATTTAAATAGGTAATGATAAATCATGGCTCCAACGGTCTTTTATATTTAATTTTTATACATTCTCATGCAAATTAGTAGAAAGAATAAATTCATTATTAGAACTATGAACATTAAATTTTTTATTTATTATGTAAATAAGAAAACCCTTATCACATTACTGGATTATACAAAAACAAATCATCCATATTTCCAAAAATAAATAATATATTGGAATATAATTTTTTTTATAAAAGTACAATGGTTTGAATATTGATAATTTTCCCTTGAAATTAATCTGTAAATGTTTTTATTCCCCATTCAATCTTTATTTTATTCTTAATTAATCTTTATTTCCAATCATATTTCTATATAGACTACTATCCATGTACCAAATGTTCATGTTTTGTTACAATTATTATTTTATAAAAATAATAAATACTAGCACTTACAAACAAAGACATTATTTTTTACGGTAATATCATATAGTAATATTATTATAATACACATATATTTAAAAAATATGTGTTCTCCCAATGTTCACCACTTTTACACTTAGTGAAAAATTGAAATTTTTTTAGAAAAATATTATTATTACAACAATAATGTTTAAATTTTTAATAATCCATTTTAAAAATATATATATGATGTCTGATATTATTATAACCATTATCAATTTTCTACGTACCAAAGGTATACATAGGTAAAATATTCTTAGCACATGAAATTTTATTTTTATTCTTCATAATTAAAATATTACCGTTCGTATGACATCTATGTGATTTCTGTTCTACAACATTATTTTATAAACTTGTTTTAAAAATTAAAAATTATATCATTAATAATAATTTATTTTTCAAAATTGAATTTTAATTTTCTTTATAATAATCTCTTATTTAATTACATAATATAGAAATTATCAGATTTTATTTCAGAAGAATGCCATGAGAAACATCATTTTTGTTTCAAATTATTCAATATTCATTCTTATGTATTTTAAAAAATTAAGATACCTATTCAAAACATAGTAATAGAGTACATTGATTATCAGAAGAAAAATATTATTGACTAATAATTTATAATTATAATCCTTACTATTAGTCTAGTTGGAATTTATGATTCTATTAGTGATAAATTCTACAATAATTTCCTCAGATTTATTTAATTTTTTTTGACCTTTGGTATTTTTGTATATAATGTGATGTATTTATATCTAATAAATTCAATTGTTATAGAATTTGTATAAGAACTATCACCTTCACTTTTTCTCCAATTATAATAATGATTCAGAATTTTAATTCTTTTTTTATTACTATACTTCTTATAATTCTCACTAAAATGTCATTATAAATTATACCTTCTATATATATTAGGATAATCTAGATGGATATGTACATGATTTTTTTAATCATTAAATAAAACATATATATAGACTTTCTTTTAAATTTTATCCTTATTGGTTATCTTGTATCTATAATGATTTTTATACTTCCAAATGAATTTTTTCTTACTTTAAGAAAAAGTATCAACATTATTTTCTAATTTATCAGATGAATATATATATGATTCAATAAATGACATAATTTTTTAGAACAAAACACTTATACTTATAAATATTGTACCTTACTGTAAAAATTTGATATTGTTTCAAAAGAAACACATCTTTTTTTTTTGTTTCATTTTCACTAAATCTCTATTTATACTTCCCTCACTATGTACAAGGTATCTAATAATATATCTATTGGTAAGAATAGTAATAATTAATTTTTTATCCAATGTTGTTCTCTTATATTACTATTTACATGGAATTTTTTCTATAATTTTATCAACTATAATTCCATCTGTAATATATTTCAAAAAAATAGATAGTGAATTGTTAACAATTTTCATAAATCATTGGTGAATCTTAGTATCTAACTATCCTAGTGGAAAATAGAATTCTAGACACTAATATCATATAATATCTATTCTATTATCAATGAAATTAGATGTTTCAAAATGAGTTATTTTTAACTTTTTACAAATACTAATTTCTGATTCATAAAAAAACATCTAAATATATACATTTATTGAAATAAAACACAATAGATTAGTATTTTTTCTATAATTCACTTGATATTATAATTTTACCATAATTTTAAATGTTTTAAATTCCCTCTATAGAATCACATAATTTCGAGTTTAAAATTTTTTTATGTACACCAGTATTGTTGAAAAATATTTATTATACCTCTCCAATATTCATAATCATTACATCAATTTTAAGTGGTCAAATATGAGTCATATTTTCTCAGGTACCATAATTTAACCCTTATATATTATAGAATATATATTCTCTTTTCCACAAAACATGTTTGTATAGAAGGAATTAATAATCAATGGTGATTATAAAAGGTCTTAATAACATGCTTTTAAAAAAAATTAATTACACAATAATTATATGAGTATAACGAACTCGAATGCCAATTATGGAACATAAGATCTTATTATGGATAAAAAATGGTGTAAATTTTAGAATAAAATTTTAAAATAACACAAATCCAAACACAAAATTAGTAAAAATATTCTGACACATAATTTTTATAAGTATTATGGTGTTAATATTGGATCCAGAAATGGACCAATAAAACAATTTTGTCAATCGGGCATACAAAAAGTTTGATAACACTATTATAGTATATATTCTTAAAATTCATAATTGTTATAATTCTATACAGTTTAAAGTAAAACCTGTATAATTTGTTTAATATGAATTCTTATAAAATAGTAATAATGACTTAAATTATTTCTAAATTTAATTGTACTCATTAATAATATGATACAGTGAAGTAATAAATCATGCAATAATATATCACATCTTTTGAATATAACTATAATGGTCTATCGTTACACATAATTAAATACCAATATATGATTACCAGGATGTATTTGTCTTCAAGAACCCCAGAAGTCATTAATATGAGGATTAACTTCATAACATTTTTAATTTGATAAGAATACCATGATTTGATGAGTTAGAATCAAAATTTTATGTATCCCTACGATCCCTAAATCGATTACTCTATAATAAGAAGAGAATAGTAAATAAATATGTTATAATGGATTTACAAGCCTCACTAGGATTCCTTACAAATAAAACTCTTCAATAAATTTCAATGAGTTATAATGATATGAAAAACCATAACAATATCTTAGTCATGTTGAGTTATAAAATATATCAACTACCATATCCAAAAATGAACCCCAATTAAAATTCATTATTCCAATGTCCTTATTTTACATGATTTTCAGAGTTGATTTCAATGAACTCATGTTTTCTTCATATGAATGACTAAAAAATGCTTTTCCATTGGTGTAATTTATGTTAACACAAACTAAATATTGTTAATAATTTTGTATTATATAAAAAATTCATATTACTATGATTATAGAATTTGGATTTTTTGGAGGACTATAATGTTTTTTTAAAATCAATTAAACTAAACTACAAATAGTTTAATGGATCAGAACTATTTTTATCCTGATGGATATTAATTATATAACTCAGATAGACATAAAACTAGTATAATGGATGTAGAAAAATTATCAATTCAGATGAAACTAATATTTTTCAGTTTGGTCGATCTTTTGGAACTTTATCTATTATATTCATTTCTATGTTCAGTGAAAAGTTTATTTTTTTAAACAAATTATAAAATAATTTCAATATATATAGATTGTGAAATCTATTTTTAATATATCATTACCATGTTCAGGATTTTCAAAACTAAATAATGTAATTATAGAATCTGAGAATTTAAAATCAATAGGGTTTTATGTATATTTATCAAATTAATGAAATAATTAATCTTTTTGAGTTATAAAAACATATTTTCTAACATACCATTCAATACACTGGGAAACGATAATTTCATTACTGTATATGCGTGGACAACACCTCTGTAAATCAATGTGATTTTTATTCATATAGATTTTACATCGAAGGTAATGAATATGATTTTAATGAATATATATTATTTTATAATTATATTTCAAATTTGAATTATTAGGTAACTTTTTGTAATTATATATATTGAAAAATAAATACATGGTTCTGGTGTATGTAAACTTATTGTCTATATAAATAGTGAAATTAATTTTAATATATATATATATATATATTGGATGACACTACATATGAATTTTTTGAATATATATGATATTATTATAATAATTAATAGTCTTAAGAGGGTGAAAATATGATAAATTAACAAGGACCACAATTACTGATCTAAAATACACATGATAAAAAAAAGTTAGAACTAAAAAATGAAGATTTTAATAATATATATGTAATAAAATGGGGTGTGTAAAATTAATATAGAAATAAATAAATTATATATTTTAAATGAATCTTGTATTGAATTATAATAAATTTAAATTTATTATCTTTTATGATAGAGTTGTTTTGATGAGTTGGGAACTTGATGTAAGGGAATTATATTATTATACATTTATTTATCGGGGTTGTTTATGATTAATATAGAATGATGAAATATTATGAACTATCACACCATAATTATAAAAATCTTATTATACTATTTTTTTCTAGAAAAAAATTTCCCTTTATTGTCCATATATTATGTAAGCATGAGACAAAAAACTGTTTTAAAGGAAAATAAACCTCATCTATCTCTTCAATCAAATACCCATTTTCATCTATATCCATGTTTTTTAAAAATGTAATAATTTACTATTTTACTATTATATTGTGACAATTTAATGTCATTTTAATCGATGATTGACTTTTTTAAAAAATGGGACAAAAAAATATATTTCATGTTTTCCAATGTGTACATTATGAAATTTTAAAAAATGATTGGAATTAATGTTTTACTTAATATATATGGTATAAATGGATATTCAACCATAATGACTAACTTTTTCATTGAATATTATTTTAAAGGTATATAGTTTTATTTTTAAAGAAACCTTTTCCATTGTATTGGCCTAATTTTTCCATTGAAGTTTTTACATATGTTATTATATGATAAAATTATGAAATTTTAAGAAACTCACTTAACTTACATGGTTTATGCTACAATGAAATGATCATGTAACCCATTTATTTTTTTCATGTTCTGATATAATGATTAATTTATTATCTTTTGTAACACATATATAAGATATTCATTATGTTATAGGTTGGGCCTTTTTCTCTTTCCAAATGCATTAGATAATGATTCATACCTTGTGAGATAAAATTAATTTGAATGAGGAGTGAACCTAGATATGTAAGGGAATCATTCCACTATGATTGTGTTGGGAGTGATCCTTGGATACCATGATGCTTAGGGTTGTGAACCCATTCTACTATAATAGTCATGAAAATGAGCCATCACTACTATGGAAGTGATTTTATATTCTTCTGTGTCAACCATAATTACATTAATTATTCTTATGTTATTCCTCCATCGATAATGTTCTTAATTATATTCTTACTTATGTATTTTAAGAAAAAATAATAAATCCTTCAATTAAGAATATGATCTATGATATGCATGGAATGATTTTAAAACGTTGTGATCATGTTGATGACCATTTTTAACATTTTTTAATTATAAAATTACTGATATATCAAATTTTTTTCTTTACTAAACATCATAGATCATAAATTATTATGTTTCCTTTCCATGGTTATGAATGATAGTTTTATGATTTATATGCATTTGATGGGTTATAATTATGAGGATATATGTGGGAGATAATGTAGAATATTTACAATCCAGTTCTCTATGTTTCCGTATTTACAATTATTCTAGACCTATACGATTCTTGAAAAGATCATTTTGATATTTAAGGAATATTTATATAAAATATGTAACATCTATATATACAAATTTTTGTTTAAGGAAGATTTTATTAAATAAATTTTTATTTATGCACTATAAACTACGGTGAGAAAAATTTTGTAATAACCAATGTGATAATTCTATGTATAGGGAAATATTATAATTTATATTTGTTGATCATAAATGAAGTAGGTCATAACTTAGGTTTCATAGAATATAGTGTCATGATTTAGAAATCCAATAAATATTTTATCATGGTTATCTATTGTCGAACCATGATTTTTGATTCCCACACTATGCTTCTTGGTTTTACTCAATGGCATGAACCTAAATTAATCTTGTTAATCCATAATGTGATAGAAAATTCAATGTTTTATATAATGAAAAAAATAATTTATTGGATATGAAATTAAAATATTGTTATTATGTTCACACAAATGATGATAGCAATGATTTTCACTGAGATTAAATAAATGAAAGGGGGAATAATATTCTGGTGTATCCTTTATAAGTGAACATCCAATATATTTTTCATATATCACATATCCACTAGAAAATAAGAAATGTATCAGTTCTATTAAAAATATATTTCTACATTTCAGTGTTTGAAACATGATCGTTTTTTTCTTTCTATAATTTGGATGGAAAATAAAATTAGTTTTAGAATATTAAGAAAAACATAACCGAATAAGAAAAAATTAAATACATAAAGTATAATGAATTTAAAAAAATATTTTTCATTAATTACATTCCTAATATTTTTCAAATTAAAATATAAAAGGAATTACTTGATTTTAAATGTATGGATTAGGATTAATTTGGTATCCATTATAAAAAAATTTCAAGAAAACATGGTACAATTATGATATTATCATCCTACCTAAGAGGAATGTTGATCAGTTATTCAGTGGATTAAAACCAAGAACCTAATGGGTGGTAAACATAAGGGACTTCAGTATCTTTGAATAAATCATTCAATGTTCCATTATTTTGGACATGTATTTGGGAATTACTCATCAATCTCATTTTTTATAAGAAATGAAAAATTGAATTAAAGGGAAATTCATAAACCCAAATAGAAAGGTTGAAGATCCTTAATTTATAATCAATGTGTGTAAATAAATGGAGGAAATTTTCTTAAGGGATCTGTAAAATTATTGATGTATAGAATGAATGTTTTCAAGGAATTGAATATGAATGTGATGGAAATAAGTTAGATAATGATGTATATGTAGATAAAGCTCCACATAATGCACCAATGACACACATATTATTTAAATACATTTATTATGATCATTGTGTTATCCAATGAAAAAATATGGTTTTTAACGATGACGATCCATGTCAACAACCTATCATGCCAAATGATAAAGGGGAATCTCACTAGAATAATATTTGTGATGAAGGATATCATAATTATGTTATGAATGGAACACTTACCATCAAATTTTTAACTACTAATATCATATTTGATTTTTTAATTCCTATTAATTTATAAAAAAATACTTGTATATGGGTATAACAATAAAGAAACAAAAAATAGATGTTGATTTTGTAGTAAAAACACCAAATTTTATGATAAATGTATCATTGGTCTATTATTATACTCTGATTGATGTATATGGGAATCAATTTCTTAAAAATATATAAATTCGTCATCTATTTGAATTTAAAGTAATTTTGGGAATGGAATCATAATATTTAAATAATGTTCACTTATATTACCCAAACAAGGTTTTTTATTTTTTATATTCAATCTCGACCAATGATCATATATATGTGTGATGACATAAATAAACATTTAGTGGATGTTTCATCCATTATATGAGTAAATACTTCAATTCCAAATAGAAATTTATTTCAAATGGTTGTGGGGAAATTCAGAATTGACCATTGGACTATGTTTTGGGAGTTCATTGACATAATTCGAGAAGAGTTTCTAGGACATCAACCATATCATGAAGTTTAGTTTTCAATTAAACACAGACCTAGTGTTACACCTATTTCTATGATGCCATATAGAATAACCCGACTGAGTTGAAATTGAAGAACAAAATCCATTATAATCATGAAAAGGGATTCATGAATCTAATTAGGTCACTAAAGGGTGAACCTGTAATCCTTTTTACGAAGTGGGATTGATCAAAGAGAATATAAATTTACAATAGGAACCATAAAATAATCAATATAAAAAAAGTATCCTCTACTTAATATTCATGACATGTTTGATTAACTTTATAGAGGTAAATAAAATTTAATGATTGCTTTTAAAATTTCAATATCATATATTTTAGCTCATGAATAATGAGATACATCAGTAAAAAATCCAAAAAGATATTGATATTGTGTATTTTTAGTGATTACATTTGGTCATAATAATACCCCAAATATCTTCATGTGTATAATTAATAGATTATTTAAAAATTACATTGAATAGTATGTTGTTGTCTTTTTATACAATATTCTTATTTATTCAAAGGGAAAGAAACATTAATAATATCACATACGGATTAGTAGATGCTTCAATTATGAATATTATAGAAAATTAGCCTAGATCAACTAATATTATAGTGATTTTAATTTTTCTTGAATTGGATGCATATTATCACTACATTGTGGAAACAAATTCTTATCAATCGAATCCACTCAACAAGATAACATGGATGAGATCTACATTCATGAACATGTTCCAATGAATATGGTTGAAGGTGATTAATGATTGTTATGTCTCCTACATTACCCCTACTAATGTAACCAACGTAGTAGATGATATAAGTTGAAAATATCATGTTATTTTTTATATGAAGATGATATCAAATGGCCCAAAATTTATAGACATTAAAATGTAAAATGAATAAATATTTATGTAAATGAAGAAATCATATATTTCCCAAAAGAATGATCAACCATCAATCCATTTTTAGATTCATGATCAAGAAAGGGAATATTCATATCTATAAAAGTGTTCTAAAGTTCAACCATGATTGTGATGGTATATTAATGATTAGTATCCATGTATATTCCCATCAACTACTATATTTTATGGAGTTGATAGGTAAAGCTCATTATTCTACATTCTCTATTCATCCATGAAGCATAAAGATGTATAGATATTTGGAAATTTGTTTCTAGTGGGATCAAATGTCGTGAAATTTTAGAGAGTATGTTTCAAGTTTCTATTTATGTATGTATGTGAAAGATTATAGAAAAACATATTTGGGGTTGTTACATCCATTACCCATTCTCAAATAGAAATGGGAAAACATAACTGTGGAGTTTTTCATTAGACATCCAGAAACAACAAAAGAGAATAATTATTTTTGGGTCTTTGTCGATCCCCTTACAATATAATCACATTTCATTAAAATTATAGAATATTTAACCACTAATTAAATTGCACTGGTATAAATTATGAAATTTTTAATATTTCATGTTGTAACATTATCAATTGTATCTAATAATTATTTAAGGATTACCACGATGTTTTTGAGATGTGCTTAGTTTGATATGGATGTTGGGTAATGTTTCTACACTAGTTATAATCCATAGAGATATGGTGTGTGTGATTGGAAAGAAATTATTTATTGGATATTATGGTATATTTCAATATATATTTCAAAGGTGTATGGGATCAACACCTTTCTGTAGTGTAATTTTCATACAAAAATCAATCTAAATCTATTATTAAGATGGGTCCCTTCCAATCCCAATATGTTGGAAACCTATAACTCCACCAAACTAGAATTAAGTATGATAAATACATATTTGGGTACTTAATCAAGATGAAGATGTATTCGGGATTGTCATATCCATTCAACATCATATATTATAAGTTATGAGTCGAAAAAAAGTTTAATTAAAAATAAGTAGAAAGATCTATAATTTTATGTTGGTTACAAGGTATTCATATAATTATCTACCTAAATTGGGATGATATTATTTGGGAAGAGGGAAACATTATGTCATAGTTAAATAAGTCATTTGGATATTCTTAATTTTATTGGGGGAAAAAGTTATCGATTGGCGGTTCCATGGAATCTTTACCATGTATATGTGTTCTATGTATCTCTCATTCATAATTATATACCTAATAATTTACAAAAAAAATATGCCATACTAAAAGATAATGATATTAATTATGGTCAAAAAACTAGGGGAAATTATATATCATAGGGATAAAATTATATGATGAAATACAACTCACCTGATCATTTTTTTGTGCTGAAACCACCAATTTGAGGAAGCTACATGGGTTATTTAGGATGTAATGAGGTAAAATTATGATTAGATGTTTTTATCATTGCGGTAAATATCATGATTGAATTTAATTTTATGGGTGTTATAATGTTACATCAATATATTAATATGAAACATTTCTCTCTAAATAAAGTTTTTCTTCGATAACCTATATTAAATATAGTAGCAATTTTAAACAAACCACATAACATTATTGAATTATTATGTGTTTATTATATCCATGTCATTAGATTAATTGGTATGAATAGTAATAAATAAATTATTCAAAATATATGTTTTACACATTTATAAAATGATTTAAATTGATATAAAATTATTACAATTTAAAACAAAAAATATGTTAAATTAGTTGTAAATTTTTTTTTCTAAATAATTTTTTTAAGAATGAAATGTATTCATATATTAATAAAATAATTATTCAAAAATGTTGAATTACATTAATTAAATATATATATTATTCACTTATTAAATTCTTTAAAAATTTAATTATTGTTTTATAGGAATAGAATAAGATCAAATCCATCTTTATTATTCTAAATGTATTTTTTGAAAAAGGCAGTTTTGTCATATTTTTTTAAGTTACAGTAAAATCAATTACTTGAATTTATAATTATTGAGTATGATTAAATCGATTAAATATTTAGAATTAGTATGTCCATATATTTTAATTAGCCTACTTTTATTTGTGGACAATATTTCTAGTAATTGGGGTATAATTAATCATCACAGTAAAGGATAAATCAAGTTAATCTATATTTAAAAAAAGTGTTAAGGCCATAATTTTTCAATCATATTATTATTTTATAATGTTAATTCTACTATTATCATATTATTATATAAGTTTATCTATTTAATATACTTTAATAAATAAAAATTATTTATATATTATTTCAATCAAGTATAGTTACAAAATGTTACACTCTTAGTTTAAAATACACATTATGTATTCACATATTAAAGAAAGTACTTTCAGTAGAATATCTATTATAATTTCATTAAAAATAAATTTATATTCATTGTGGAATTTTATTTAAAAATATTATTTATTATATAATTTTCTTAAATTATTAAGAAACCCTAAAACCTTAATGATTTAATTAATGAAAAAATAAAACAAATGGTTTTGAAAATTCTAAATGTGATATTGTATTTGTATGTTACAGTGTTCTAATAGTTATATAGGTTATTATAAAATATTAGTGTTGTTTTAAATTTTTATATTCAAAATTAAAATAATATATTTTGTATTTTAAGTCAAATTAATTAAATAGTATCAATATTTATAATAATGATATTTTATCAAAATTACTATTAATTTAATTATTTAAAAATCATAAAAATCATACAATAATAAATTTTCTCAATATATTGTCTAAATTTTTATAACATATAAATTTATTGGACTATTTTCACATTATATGTAAAAATGAAGCCACTATAATATTTTTAAAAGTGTTATCATTTTTAAAATTAAAATTGGATAAATAAGGGATCAATCAATTTGATATGGTATAAAATGACAAAAAAATCATTTGAAAATTATATTGGATGATGGGATTAGAAACCTATAATAACATATAATTTAATTCCTATAAATTTTGTGGATTATTTATTGAGAAGAAATATATTATAATTCGAACTTTTAAAAAATTTCAATACATCTGCACAACATTATTATAAAAGTGAAGACACTCACCCACTTCATTCTTACCCATTAAGCATTATAATTCAATAAAACAATAAAATTTTCCATTATAAAAATTCCTAGACACATCCAATATGTTTTAGGCTTCCCCAAAACCTACCATAGATCCATTTAGAGCACAAATATATGAGTGGTTTAAATGAAGTTGTAATATCCTTACCCAATCAGGTTATTTTATAATATTATTTACAACCTATAAATACATATTATATATTATAAAATTATAAATTTCGAATCGTAAATATAGAAATTTATTGTTATGATTATTATGAAAATAAATATACACCCTCCTACAGATTAATTGATTTATTTAAGTGTTGGTCGTGCATTCATACGATGTACTATCTCAACGTTGCGATACAATTCATTTTTCACCAAAACAATTTACCGATGATTATTATTATGGGTTTAATATTTATATATTAAAAATATTACATAATTAATAATTAATATTTATAATGTCAAATATAAATATTTAGGATTTATGTCCTTTTGGAAAAAATATCATTGATCTTGCGTATATGTAGAATACAACCTCCACAAAGCAATGATATTCATTTTCATTTATATTTTTCATGGTTTGTAATAAGGATAAATATGATATATATATATATGATATAAAATATATCTTTTAAATTTTAATCAATATTAATCTTTCATTCCATCAATAAACTAAATAATGAAAACATCATTCATGTATAAGTATGACTTACCATATCAATAAATAGTGTAATTAACTTTAATTTCTCTATAATTGATGGATTATTGTAAATATTATTTTAATGAATATAAATGATATTTATATCATGATTTATATTATATATAAGATTTAATAATGAAATATTTAGATATATTGGAATTGGTGATCTGAAATAATTGTGAGAAGTGAAATAGTAAACACACAAAAATGAAAATTTTAATAATTAATTTTTGATAGAATGGACTGTTGAAATAATATATTAATATTACTTATGATATTAAAATTATTAACATTCCTATATTTTCTAATTATAATAAATTAAAAGTTATTAGAAAAATGATATGATTGTTCATAAAACCAAGAAAAACATTATTTAATTGTTTTATGTTACAATCACATTGTTTATCAAAAGTGATTATGTTATTATGAAAATGAAGAAACCTCATGATAAACCACTAAAAAACATATGAAACATACTATATTAAAGATATTTATTTGAAATAAAATTTTTCTTTTATTTTCCAAATAATATGTGATCAAGATACTAAAAATATGTTTTAAGGATAATCAACTTCATATCTTCATTAAGCCGAAACAACATTTCATATAACATCCATGTTTTCTAAAAAATATATAATAAAGGTTTTAGCTATTATAATATTATTTATTAATGATATTTTTACCCATGATTGAGTTTTTACAATAGAGTTTAAAATAAATATTTTTCTCATAATCCTAATGATGTACTTATTTACTTATACAAAAAAATAGAGAAGGAATTTTTTTATCTTATTCACAATAAACATATTTTCCCACTGGAAGGAGTGATTTTTTGTTTTAATAATCCATTACAAGATTAAATTTATAAGATGAATTAAAATATCTTTCTTCAAATTTTAACATTTTTTTAATAATTTATTTCAACATAAAAAAGTTTCTTTGTTTATTAATGTTTTAATGTACTTTTAATGGTATTTATATCCACTAAATTCAACAACCATTGATTTGACCTATTATTTTCTAGGGATATTATCTAAGGATAACATCTGTATTATTTATTTATATGGATGAGGAATTTAATGATACATTATTTATGAATCCTATAGTTTCCATGGGTAATGATCTATTGAAATGATTAAATGATTATGAAACCCTTTTATTTTTTTTGGATATGACATGATGAAATGTACATGAATCCCATTTAAAAACATGGGATCTATGATGATGAATAAATTATGATATTATGAATTAGATATGTGTTATTTTCATTATGTGATGAGTGGGACCGATATCTCCCTAAAATTCAATGGGTAAAGATTTATATCTTTAAATATAAACATAATAATAATGTTGAGTAAAGATAGATGAATACGGCACTCATTCAACTATGATAGTCCTAGGATTTGACATTTAATACCAAGATTCTTTTGTGAGTGAACCCATTCCACTATGATAGACTTTGTAATGAGCCTTGACTATTAATGAAAAGACATTCTCTGATCCCCATAATTCCCCAGTTACTCATCTTTTACAAACATTATTCTATCATCAATCATGTTCTTTGTTTTTATTATTATTTGGGTCTTTTAATCTTCCATTCATGGTTACATTACTCACGATTATAATTAATGATCAGTAAGAGACTATTTTCAATTGATTTTGAAATATTCACATACAATTTTTATCATGTTATTCTTATTTGATAACTAATAATACCTATATTATAATTACTAATCATTTGATCTCACCCATTCAAAATATTCCTTTCACAATTATTGAAAAAGGGTTCTATGTTTGATACATCTAGGAAGGGTAATAGTTATGAAGATATTAGTGGGAGATTATGTATAACTATAATAGACCCATTTTTATTGTATCTATGCATAAATAGAAACTAGACCACTAAGATTACGAAGTACATCCTTATTTTCTGAAACGAAAATTCATCTATTTAGATGGAATATCTATTTATTAAAATTATGAGTTTATATACATTTATTTTGGAAACCCAAATGTGAAATTAATGATTAGAATTTTTAAATCTATATCCAAATCCCCCATATTGGAAATATCTCATTATTTTTTATCTAATAATATATTTTAGAAATATATCTAACATGATGATGTGAATTTGGTGTTAATCCATTTAGAGGGAGTATTTAAGAAGTAGTTATAATTATCATATTTTTTTAAATCTATAATTTATGTAATGTTCTATAAATTATATCATTGATAATGTATGTTTCAATATTCTCAAATCCATTTTTTCTAGAATTGGAACAATATTTAAAGTTATGATATTTAACTAATTAATGAAATTCTAAAAATATTTCCATTTTCAAAAAATAATATTGTTTTCTATTTTAATTTTTTATTATATGTTATTGAAATGTATGTCAGAACTCAATTATAAAATCTTATGACAATAATATTAAATAATAGGTACCATACAAAAAATAATTAAACATCCCATTAAAAAAACTTATGATGGTATTAGAGTTATGAATATTTATGGATTTATTTTTATACTATGTTACATCCAATTTGTTTCTATACAGAAAAATTATTAACTAGACTAGGAGTAGAATAGTTTATTCCACATTTATTTTAATTAATTCTTAAAACTATCTCAAATTATTTGTTTACATTATATTCAATGGAATGGTTAAAAAGGAATTTTGAAATAGAATATAGATGTATTTTCTATATTTGTATTGAAAATATATCAAAATTGGGAGATTTTAAAACCCGCATTATGTTGAGTAATATTTGATTTTAGAAAGAATAATTTCAATTATTATGATTTCAATAAATGTTTAGAAGTTAATATTTGATATGGTATGAGGTACCCAAGAATATAAGATGGTTGTATGACGAGATAAGTTAATGTTATCTACTAATATATCATAATATTTTGTGTTTATATGGGAATAAGAACATATGAAACATAATTTTTGAGGAATACATAACTTTATTTTAACATTTTAATATAGTATTTTTAAAAAAAGAGATATGGTGTGAGTAGTTTAGAATTATTAATATATATATATATATATAAGGATCTCTATTTTATGATGATTGGAAAAGATAATTTGTAATGACCCTGGTATTTATTGAATAATACTTTTTCATTTCCATTAATATTTATGAATATGACATTAATTTTACATTGAAGGGGACTCTTTTTCTGACTGCGTACTCGATAGGAAACAATAGGTTGCTCTGAAATTTTATGTTGCACACAACATTCAGTATCACCAAAAATAATACAATATTATTATTATTATATTAAATAGTAGCTAACTCCTAGAAATATGAATTGAGTGAATGAATAAAATCACAGAATTTCTAAATATGGTTTACAGGTGTTTAAATAATTATTCATTTGGATACCAAATTGATTAGAAATGATAATAAAAACCATTTTAATATGAAGGATGTGTTGTTATGATAACCTATTTCAAAGAGAATAATTGTGTTTATAAAAATATATCAAACATTATAATTTTTATTTGAAGGAAAATATATTTTATATATTCAATGTATTGTTATATATTTTTCTTATATGTTTTCTAGATATGATATAAAAACAAATTCATTATTTCATATAAAAAAAGTATTTTTCTAAAAAAGAAGTTTACTACCATTTGATGTAGAACCATTTTTAAATGTATTTTTTGACACATTTATATGTTATATTTTAAAAAGAACGTTATATTTAGAGTTGGGACATCATTTTTTAATTTTGATGAAATATTGATATTTTCCAAGTAACAATCATGTATTGATGAATTGTAAAAATATGGTAAATATTAATTGAAACCCACTTTTCAATTGAGATAGTTGATATGGTTAAACAATATTATTTAATGGTTCTAATGTTTAAATGGAATATATTTTGTTCATTCAATCTAATGTTAGTCTTTGTATTTACATTAACTTTGATATTGGACATAAACATACGGCAAGCTTTTGATTATTATTACTTCGTAAAAACGCGCCTTTTGTTTTTAAAATTAGGAATTAATTGTAAATTTATTACGGAAACTTCATAGTTTTGAAATTAAAAAAATAGAATCTTTATTTGGAATCATAAGGTCCAAATTTTGTGAATATGTTCATTTGAATATTGCACATTATTAATAGTATCTTTAATAATTATTTTTTTGATGGTTAAAAGGTAAATCAAGACAATAAAGTTAAAAAATATTATTATAAAAATATTAAACTACCCTAACACATATCTTAATCTCATTGGATGAAATATATATGTATATGGAAATACATGGTTTTTTTAGTAACCCCTTGGAGCCACCTGGGAGTGAAAATGACATTTTATAAGAAATAATTAAAATTAATGATTAATATAACATAAACATGTCTGTTTTACTAAAAACATTATATGGTGTAATATATTTGATCTCTCCAAAATTAAATACTAATAATAAATATAAAAATATTTACTACATCATGATATTTTATTTTTGATTTTTAGATAATAATTTAATTAATTTAATTATGATGCAATGATGAAGTAATAATAGCTTAATTAATAAAGGATTAAAATAAATTAAATTATATATGTTTAAATAAATTTAATATGGTTATTTTGATGTCATCTAAGAATTTTATGGATGATAGTGACATATTAAATTTGATTTAATTTCATTCGTATCTAAGGAATCAGGTTTGAATGAATTTTTAAAAAATATCAGTATGAATGGTGTCTAAAGTTGACATAATTCATAACATAAAATATAAAATAGTTTATTAAATTAAATTAAATTCATAAAAATTTAATAATAGTCAAAATGGATAATAAAATACAAAATATTTCGTAAATTACTTATTTTTTCGTTTGACATGTTATGATAATTACAATAACCCCCAATGGGTAAATAAAATGATATATAGGCATGATTAAAAAGGGTAAAATAAGTGTTAAAACAAAAAAGAACAGGATAAAAAATATTAGAAAGATGTCTAAAATTAATTGGATTATTGTTACAATAACCAAAATCATTTTATCTTCGAATTAAATGTGTTTTGGACCATTTTTAACTGAAATTGAATATATAATAATTAATCTATCAAGACTATCCTAATGTGCCCATCCTTCCTCTTATCAAAAGGCCACCAACTCAACCAACTTAATCCCACCTATAAAGCCCCATGGATCATCCAATATTAACTCAATGGATCTCCCATCATCTATCCCTTCCTCCTAAATACCTTACCTTGGGATTAAGGCAATTCATGTAACCCTTTTGGCTCAAATTAAAAAAAGATACCCTATCTAGAGGTAATGTCTTCCCTCATGTTCATTTATTTTATTTTTCTTATCCACCCTCGATGCACATAAAATTCACTGAATACATAAAAGACCTATATCCTTAAAATTTTAGTATGTTTTTATGATATTTTCTCAAACTAAACTTACACACACCCACATATAATGGTTACGAACATACTATTTCTATATTAGATGAACTTGTGCCTCATGAAATGATGATTGTTCGATTTTCCAATACCACCTATAATTATGGCCATTATGATGGAACTATATTTATATATTATATATAGTATATTTATATTGAATTTTTTCTTCATTTTTAATATATATAAAATTCTTTTATTCTTTCCATGATTTGTAAATATGATAATTCCATTTTAGGAAGTGTGTACTACCTCCCACTCAATGTGGTAGAACTCATTCATTCATTACATGGAATTTATAAATATGGTTTTATTAAACATATGAGACATAAATGTCAAAAATAGTCTAATTTTACTATAATATATCATTTTATTATTATTATTTTAATATGATAATGAAATGAAAGTAGCTTTCATGCGTACGTACGACCAAAGATCTCCATGAATGATGTGTATCATTTATTTTCTCCAAATGTTATGGACTATTATATATAAATATATACTAAATATATATGATATTTTAATAAATAATTTCATTCTTTATATGATGTACTTTTGGCTACATGTATAATTTATATCAAAATAACTTAATTTTTTACTGAAGTTCTGAATACCAACAAAATGACCAATGTGAACATGAATAATTTTATTCTTGTTATAACTAGGTAATTAGTGAAAATGAATAATAAACTTGATAAAGTATATTATAAAAGTAGAAATTAAATTAATTTTATTATTCATGGAGATAAATAACAAACAATATAATTTGAATTCAATGTAAGTGACTTCATCCCCATCTTCTTTCATTGATGCATATTTTAATAATATACACCACCTTATTTTATATGGTTTTTAATAAAAATAATTGACATTTAATTTAAATAAAAGGGGATATTTTTCTATGAATTATTTTCCAAAATTAGAAAAGGAAGTTTTTTAACATATGTGGGGACAACAACCTTTCTATGGCCATAATCGTTATTTGATATTTAGCTTCCACTATAAGACTTACTATTTTTATAATGGAAAAGAAATCCATTTTTCCTTTTCTAGTGTATTGGTATGAAATATGTTTTTTTAAATTGATTAAATATTTCTATATCTTGAATATATTTCTTGTTATTTCAGATGAAATGTTATTTGTAAAATATTCATATTTGCAATATTTTATATGTTAAGGTTATATAGTGGTACATGGTAATTAAATGAATGGATATGTGATAAACCAAATTACAGTTAGTTACATGAAAATCCAAGGATGATTGGTTACGCAATAACCTCCAATGCATTGGGTATAGAAGTAGGCTGTATTGTTATTCCATTTATTGATATGTGTGGAAGTTGATCATATGGTTATTACGTTTAAGTTTGTTAATGTTCCAAGATACCAATATATACTATATGTTCCACAATATTGTATATATAGTAATATTTTGGTTACAAAAAAATTAATACATGAGATTATATTCAGTGAAGTATAAATACAACCTTTTTATGGATAAATTAATTAACTTTTGATAATGTATTCATATTTTTCATTTTTTCCCAAGACTATTAATTTTCTTATATTATGTACCCCTTACCAAGTTCATTATTATTATCCTACATTTTGAAATGTTTCTCACATCACATAAAGATGAATATATTCAAGGATGGGATCATGAAAAATGTTCTTTTATTAATGTATGAAACTATGTCATGTTTCATTTTAAAGATATTATTTTATGAAAAAAATACTTTGTAAAAGTGTCTACATGTAATTTTCCTGTTTTTATGTATAAGTTATGATATTATTAACTAATTTTTTATACATGAAAATATCATCAATGTAAATTTAAATTCAAATTATTGACTTCACTCATGATTATGTAATTTTGATTTTAATGGCATTATAGTTGGTATTAGAGGCTAATTTAGAAGTCAGAGTGTTATTTAAGCATAAGAGACATGTTTTATATAACCACAATGGTAATAATATTAGAAAGAGTCATAGTTATTTTAGATAAACTAAATGAGTCTAAGATAACATGAATAAGTATATATGTTTCTTTATAATCCTCATAAGATAGTATGTGGTGATTTTACTGATATACACACACTATAATTTTTTTGACAAATTCATGGATCTAGCAGGTTACAATGTGATAATGGATATGAATGAAACTATATTGGTTTTTTGAATAAGAAACCAAATGTAATGGGAGATTTATTGGGAAATATTGTGTTAATTCTTAATCAACTATATTGAGTTATGATTTTCCACTCAAACATTGGTATTTTTTCTCAGGAATCATATATGTGAGAAAGGAATCCCAATGAAATTTCAATAAATATTCATAAATGTTCATATATTAAAAAGTATATGTTTCCGGGATGTGGAATGAAAAAAAAATGAAAAATGTTTAAAAGTGACTAGAATATGTTATAGATGTGGTAATTTAGGTCATTAAGCAATAACCATCAATGGAAAAATGGAATCATTCATTTAGATCCAAGAAAATGATTGCTGTTATTTATAATGGATCAATAAAATGTTTTAAATGCAGTCTTCATGGTCATTACACAAATAGATGTCCTAAGAAGAAGATTCTTGAATTGTATCATTATAACCATAAAAATATATGTTTTCCAATACCTATAGTAATTCCAATTGAAGACGAGGAAATTTAAAATGACCTATGAATGGTATTAATTATTTCATTTCTCATATTGGGACTTTATTCTAATCATAATATATTATGCATGATTTTTTTGTAGGAAAGATGTATAAAAGAATAAAGTGTAATTACATGGATAAAAGATCTTGAAATATGTTCGATGATTAAGATATCAACATTTTTTAATTGAAGAGTTATATTGGGTCTATGGAAGATAATATATTTAAATGTATTAAGCAAGGGATAATGTTGGGTGACATATAGTATTTGTAATCCTTAATTTTGTCATATAATAAAGTTAATTGAGGAATAATTATATTTTCTTTTTGTTGATATAGTTATAAATAACCATTATTGTTTATATGATCCTTGAATTTGAGGAAAATACATGATATTAGATTTTCTGATGAAAAATGTGAGGTATAAAATAAACATTGTGGATAAAATATCATATGTTTATTTTTGAATATTTTATCCCATTTCGGGAATGTTTTTAGAAATATATATATTTAGAAAAAGGATAACCCGAAAGAACGATGGAATCTCGTCATGTCCATAAAGGTCACATGAATTGAGCTCACTTCTAAAGGGTGATATGTGCACATCAGCTACTTCTAGCCTACAGGAATCAACATGTTAGTACGACTTATTCTTTTTAACAGATCTGATTTTTATGGATTATGAATATGATTATTTTGGGAACTTATTATATATCAAATTAATATCTTTATTATAGGAAATTATTTTTTTCATTAAGTGATAAATGTTATTTTGGAAGATGTTTTCATTTTTTGGAACATTATATACCTAATAAAAATAGAATAGTATGGGATTTAATTTGAGGGGTAATGGATGAAATATTATTTCAAAAAATATATGATTTTATTTTGGGCATATAGATATTTGAGGTGTTTTTTGAAATGATTAACCCATCATGGATAATATGTGAATTTTTAGTTACTTTTAATAATGATACTCTAAGAGTAGTCGATGTTAATTGGAGATAAATATTAAGATTTGTCATGGAAGGCTATGTGATAAATCCTTATTAGTTATAAGATTCACTATTATTTTGTATTATTTTGAATAATATTAATGAAATTTGTTTATTTATTGGACTATGTTGAAATCGATGGTATTGTTTTTTGAATTTTGGAGATTAAGAGTAGTATTTGTTTCTATAAAGGTCAATCCATTTTTGGCATTCTCTGATCTTATAATAAACATTTTGATTTTGGGTTAAGATCTAAACATAGTGATGTTATTTAGTCCATCTTTGGTGGAATTTGAGATTCTCTAGAAGTTGATTCTAGCCCTTCGGAATTGATATATCATCTTCAATACTCATCTTCTATAGAAAATATGAGTTTGTGGTAGATATTTATTAAAGGATGATACTCTACTTGAAAATTAAGAATATTTCTTATATTCATAGTCATTATAATAAATAAATTTCTCATCATTATGAAATATATATTAAATAACGTTTTCCTTTCACTTTTCCTATTGGAAAATCAAAGAACATTTAACTCATCACATGTTTTTGGTATTCTGTTTTTTAGAAATATCATGATCATGTTTTATATCACTCTCCATCAGAACATAACACTTAAGTTTTCATCCATATCCATGTTTTTATACATGGAATTATAGTATGTGTTATCTTGGGTTACATTTTTACTTCTCTTTGTTTATTTTAATGTAATAGTATTATTGATTCTTTTTTTGATGTGGGACATTCAATGATGATTCGGAGCCCAATTTTAATATTTAGTGGATTCAATTTACAATAGGGTGAATGATGCAACGAAACAAGTATTTATATAATAATACTTCATAGTCTTTATTAATATTAATTAATAAGATGTTAATTTTATATTAAAGGGGATTCTATTTTGCATAGCATACTCGACATGCAACAAAATGTTTCTCCGAAAACGTAATGTGCACAAAACATTGAGTTATACTGAAAAATAATCCAATAATATTTTTCTTTTAAAATATTAGTTAATTCATATCCATTGGAATGGAGAATGAATATTATCAAATGAATATTTATATAAGGTTTACAGATGTTTAAATAATGTTCTAATTGGTTACAAATTTTATAATAAATTATAATTAAAACAAATTGAATATAAAGAAGTGTTTTTATGAAAACCTAATGAAAAGGGAATAATTGCATTTATAAAATTATATCACTCTTTATGGAATTTTATTTAATGATATATATATATTTCATATATTCAATTTATTGTTTTAAATTTTTCTTATATTTTATGTTGATATGATATAAAAACAAATACAATTTTTAAAATAAATCTAGTATTTTACAAAAAGTGATGTTGTGCAACCTTTTGGTGGTGAAAAAATTTTAAATTAAATTTTTTGAAACTTTTATATGTTTTATTTTACAAAATAAAATTCTTATTTTGAAGAGGGACATAAAAATTTAATTTGGATAAATTTTTGATATTTTTCAGATAACTATCATGTTTTGATGAATAGTAAACATATAATAATTTTTAATTGAAAAAAACATTTTCCATCAAGATAATTTATATTGTTAAATAATATTATTTAATAGTTTTAAAATATAAATGGGTGATTTTTTTTCATTTGATCCATTTTTTGTCATTTAAATTAATTTCAATTTAAAATTAGACATAAGAACAATTCAATGTTTTGATAGTTATTAATTATAAAAAAAGCCGATTTTTTGTTTGGACAACGATAATTAATTTTAAATTAATTAATATAACTTATCAGTTTTGAATATGGAAAAATGTAATACATATGTGGAATTATATGTTCAAAATTGTGTGATTATGTACCATTTATTTTTTGACATTATTAAAAGTAACATCAATAATTATTTTATTTACGATTGTAAATTGTAAATATGGAACATAAGTGTAAAAAATAAATTTATATTCATATTAAAATACCATTACATGTGAAAAATCCTATTTTATGAGACAGTTCCATCCATTGGAATCCTTGGTTCGATTTAGAGACCCTATTAAGCCACTTTTTTGTGAATATGACATTTTATAAAAAATAATTTAAAATAAAAAATATAACATAAACATGAATCTTTTACTAAGACCATTTTTCTACAGGGTAATACAATTTATCAATTATAAAATATGTATTTAATAGAAATATAAATTTATTTCCTATATAATGATATTTTATTTAATGTTTTTAGACATTAAATAAATATATTTAATTATGAGACAATGATGATGCAGTGATTGCTTAATTAATAATAGATTAAAATTAATAATATTACAAATTTTAAAATAAATTTAATTAGGTTATTTTGATGTCATACACGAATTTTAATGATGATATTGACATATTATATTTGTTTTAATTCCTTTGGTTTGATGTAATCAGGTTTTTATGAATTTTAAAAAATGAAATGTATGAATATTGTTGACAATTGACATAATTCAAAACATAAAACATAAAATATTTTATCAAATGATTTAAAATTACAATAAACATATGATTTTGAAAAATTGTTAAAATATATACAATATGTTATAAATGACTTTTTTGGGTTTTTAGATATGATATGGAAATTATGTCAACAGAATATGTGGAAATAACATGATATCCTGGTTAGATTAAAAAGGGTAAAATAATAGTTTTTCAAAAAATAAAAGGATTAAAAATTATGTAAAACATATATAAAACATTTTTGATGATGGTTATTCTATACAAGGTCATCATTTGTTCAAATTAAATGATTTCTGGACCATTTTTTTTTATCAAAAATGAATTTATAATAAACTAATCTTTCTAGACTTTGTTGAAGTGCTTTTATGCCCTATTATAAAAGGCCACCACCTCTAAACACATAATCACACATCTCAAACCCCATATATCATCCAAAAACAGATAAAATAATCTCCCAAAATCCATTTCTTCTTTTTATAATCCATACCTTAGTCAGAAGGAAATTCAAGAAAACCTTTTGTCTCAAATCAAAAGAAGTTAACCAAATTAGAGGTAAGGACTTCTCTCATGTTATTTTATTTTATTTTACTTCTCCACTTTGTATACTCTTCTTATTATTTGATTATATAACAACAACAGTATCCTCAATGTAATATTATTTTGTTATGATGAGTATTAAAACTACACTTAGACACACCCTCGTTTAATGGATACAAACACACTGTTTCTGGGTACGACGAATTGTTGCCTTCAAAAACGATGGTTGTACGATTTTTTCCTACCACCTATCATGGTAGGTATATTTATGGAACTCTATTTATATATGATATATGTTATATTTATATTCTCCCTATACATATAATTTTTTATTTACAACAAAAATTTATAGTTTCTATGATCAGTAAATAAAATAATTTCATTTGATGAAGTGTGGACTATAGTCCCCTCAAAGTAATATGAATCATCCATGATATACATGAAACAAATAAAGTATGGTATTATTAAACCTAGGAGACATAAATGATATAAATATTATACTTATATTATAATATATCATTTTTATGTTATTATTTTAATATGACAATGAAATAAAAGCACCATTCACCCGTACGTACGACCTACCGTCTCCATGAATAGTGAATTTCATTTATTTTCATCAAATGTTATGGACTCTTATAAATACACATATATTGGGTATATATGACATTTAAATCATGAATATATTTCTGGATATGATGATATTTTTAATACTTGTACAATTTAAATAAAAAAAGTTCATTTTCGACTCAGTTACCAAATATCAACAAAACGACCAATATGAACTTGAATAATTATATGATAGTTATAATGAGGTAATAAGGGATATAAAAGAAATAATAAACATGAAAAATGTTCTGAATAATGTATAAAATTACACATGTTTATTATTCAGGGTGATAATGAATGAACAATACAACATATACTCATTGTAAGGGACTTTATCTCAATCTCCATTCATTGAGGCATATTTAGATAATATACACTTTATTCTATTATACTGGTTATAATAAACTACTTTTATATTTAATTTCATTCATTTTTAATCTTTTTCTATGAATAGTTTAACTAAATTACAAAAAAAATGTTTTTAATGTATGCTACGATAAGGACCTCTCTACTACCGTAATCGTTATATGATATTTCGCTTCCTCTATAAGAATTACCTTTTTTAAAGGAAATGTAATACCTTATTACCATATTGTATTTATTGTTATTGAAAATGGTTTATGAAATGTATTTAATAGATTAATATCATTAATTGATTTATTTTTGTTGAAAATGAAACATTATTAAAGAAATGTTGATATTTTCAATAATTTATGTGTTAATATTATATAATGGTACATGGACAATTGACGGGTGGTTACATGATAAATCAGAGATGGTTGGCTACATGATAAAACAAATTTCTGGTGGATTCAAGATAATCCAAGGACGTCTGGTTTTGTAATAACCTCTAATGCATTGGGTATGGAAGTCAACCGTATTGCTATTCCATTTAGTAATATTTGTGCATATCGGTCGTATGGTTATTCCATTAAAATATTCTTATGTCCAAATACAACTTTATATTATATATGTTTCTTTCTATTGGATATAGGGTAATACTTTGGTTAAAAATAGGAAAATCAATGATCTTATATTCAATAAAGTATATTTAATAAATCTTATTGGTGAAAAGTTTATCTTTATGATAAAGTATTCATGGTTTTCATGTTATCTCAAGAAAAACTATTTTCTTTAATTATGTATCCCTTAATGATATTTTTATTATCAAATTATTTTTTAATTCTTTTTCACAGGACAAAAATAATAATTGAGTCAAATATTGGATGAAAGAAAATTTATGCTATTAAATCATGAAAATATGTCATGTTTCATTTTAAAGATTTATTTTATGCAAAAATGATAGGGAGTAGAAGTGTATAATTGTAATATTCATGTTGTTATGTATACATTATGAGTTAATTCTCTAATGATATAAACCTTAAAAGTTCCTATTTTTGAATTAAAAGTCAATTTGTTGACTTAACTCAAGATTATGTAATTCTTAAGGCTAGGGCATTATATTATTAATGTATAAGATACTGCCATTGAATATAATCATGGATATATATTCACATTATAATAATTTCTTTTGATTCAGTTATAATATTTTATGGAGTCTACTTATCAACCAAATTAGTTAAATAATAGTTAATAATGATATGGATGCCCCATCTTGGATCATAATGAAATTATTCCCTCTCATTGTGCATAATTAATATGATAGGTGAAATTATTCATTTATATTAAAAGTTAAGTAGTGTTTTATAGAGTATTTACATTTTAAGATGCTATATCTTAATTATTTATATAAAATTATTTCTATTAGGATTTTATTTGAGTATGAAATTTTCTTTATATTGGGATTCTAGGAAGATTATTTGATGGTGGATATAATTTGGATAATTATATAAACTATAACTATAATTGGGTTATTAATTGAGGATACTAATTGGATTGGTGATATGAATTATAAAATCACGTCTTAAAGGAGCCTAAGGATATAATAAACATCAAAAGATAGTTATGAGAATTGATAGGGAATCACAATATAAATATAAAGTCATGCCACAATGTAGGATGAAGGGATTGATATTGGATAGATTAATATTGTTGTGTTATATATTTGAATGTATAGAAATCATCTGAATGAGTTAATAGATTATGTAATTTAGTGAAATAGTGTTCTTTTATGCAACCATTAAAAAAATTAATGCCACATAAAATTCTATCATTCCCCAGCAATTCCTCTACATGTTATCATGTATACAAATAGAGAAAATTAATAGTTTCATATAAATAAATATATTTAATTAATCTGTATATGTGTTGGATAATAAAATTATATTTTTTAAATTCATTTTGAGTACTAGAAATGTAATAGATTTATTGTTCTGAGATTTAAGGATAGTATTTGTCATTATGTGAAAAAAAATTACGGGGGAGATGATGAAAATATAATGATCTATATATGTTGCATCTTTTTGGAATAAAAAGAGAAAGATCAATAATACTATTATAATGAAGATTCTATGTTGAAATTTTTGGGTGGGATCTCACATTTGGTGCTAAAAGATCATTTTTATGAGTTGAGGGATAAAATTAATGAGAAAGAGAACTGATATTGAATAATATGTTTTCATGATCATGTAAGATGGAAAAGTTATAAATCATGAGTGTGTTCATGATTCAAAATGATTGGATACTATGATAACTCTATATCAGAAGATTGATGGAAGACCTTGACATTGTATCACATTGATGAATATTATAATATCATTATCATTCCAAATTTCACTTGTATTTTCCATCTTATTATTATTCAATTGGATCTATAAAAATATTAATTTTTGTAGAGGATTTCTCAAAAAATACATAAGATAAACCAATTATTTAAAATACATAAATCCTATGAAATAACCAATAAATATCACGAACACTGAGGAAAACCAAGTACGTAGTGTTTACGTGTATTTGATATTATCTACCCAATCATTTTAATTTAAATCACTTACAATATTACATTATATTCATGCTCTATCACAGCCTTCTTTTGATGTATCACATGATATAATATTCTTCATAACACTATTACTATAAATATACGAAGTTTTTTTATCTCAAATTCATATTAAGAGAAAACATATCATTAAAAAGAAGAAATCATTAGTATGATATAAATATCATACTTAATTAATTTTTATTTATTTGTAATATAATAACTTGTTAGATAAAGATATGATTAAAAAACATCTTTATGGAATATTAATTTGATATGGACATGATTATTTTCTACCTCAGTAGTAACTAATGATTATATCAAGGAATATATATTTGAATGAAATTAAATAAAATCATAGTCTTGAAGAAAATCTATTACATGGAAGTGAAATGCATCTTTTGAATTTTTTTTAACATGATGAAAACATGGATATTTAAAAAAAATAAGAATAATAATATATGTGTGTTAAAATTAGTTATTCCCATGTATATGTGAAAAAAATAATTATTTCCACCCCTAAAGATTTGACCAAATCCATGATTACCACACCTATGTGGAGACACACCTTATGCCCAAGCCAGACAATCTAATAAGATATAATAATTAATCATTGCATTAGAAAACTATATCTGACCCAACCCCCATCATAGATACATTTGTATAATACTTAAAATTGAACATCACCCTATCTTAAAAATCTATGGAAAGGGATTGGGTTCATTAATCATCTTAATGGAAATCATTCATATTGCTTAAAAATCCTTGTAAATAATATGGGATTCACCAAAAATTTAAATGGTATTAAATAACAACCTAAATTGAATCATTAAATACTAAAACATTAATCAATAAAATACTATAATTATATAAAATATGGGGTGATAGTTTAAATTTAACTAAATTAATAAAATATATTTATAATATTGAGAATAAAATGAAAACCAAATCAACGAAAATTTTTATAAATCATCAAATTTTTAGTTACAATGTGTGTCTCTTTCAAAAAGAAACATTTTTTTCATAAATAAAATTCAGGAAATATTAATTGAATTAAAAAAATATATTTCCAGTTAAATTAAACATTTACGTCACTAAAAAGGTAATATAGTATAAAACATAGTTTAATAATAATTGATATAAATATTGGAATGGTGTTTGAGTTAACAAGTCAATTTTCACTACACACGATTTACAACATATTTAAACCCCATTATTGTATATATTAAAACCTTAATTACTATATAAAAACCTTATTTTTATATGTTTTTATTTATATACTCCATTAATAAAAATTATGTTAATAAATCTGATTTATTTTATCTCTTTTGAATTTCAAGTGTTAATAATCATATTTTTCAAATAGTCTTGTAAAAGCAGTTTCGGTCATCCATTTATTCCTACTAATAATCATTTACAAATAATTAATTGTTCTAGAATTGATTTCATTATATTAACATACAATTTTATAATCACATTATAAATTTTTTAGTCGTGTTTTATAAAAAATAAAGATAATCTAGTTTTTGTTACGTACTGATAACGATAGATTACAAAATAGTGGTCAATAACTTTTTTAAATATAAAAGAAAAAAATTATTTATATATAATAATTATATATATCATTTATAATTGCCTAATATAATAAAAAACCATTAATGTATGAATATTTAGGAAAATGGAATGCATTTTTACATGGACGTTATATCCCTTACAACACAAGATATACATTTTTATTGTACTTAATATTAAATTAGATGGTGGTTATGGATATAAACATAATTATAATAACACATGATTATATTAGTGTTAATGATTTTATTATTGTTTCTTAAATAAATTAAATGTTAGAAGAAACATGAAATAATTATATTAAAAAATAAATTGATATTAAGGGCTTGTACCTCACTTCATAGAATATCTACTTTGTAATAGTGACTAAATATTTTAGGGATGGACTATTTAGATGAAAATAACAACCTTTAGGTGTCTTTGATTGTGTATGCGACGTTTTTTGGTTGTTTGAGGTGATATAATGTGGTTTTGGTGTAATATGAATTTAGGATATGAGTTCCAACATTATTAGTGCAAAGCAGGACCACATTCAGAAAATATCATTAACCATTCAATAATGGGATGTCACCATCAACAAATATGGTCCCAAATTGATATAAAATTGAGTGTAGAGAATATAATGTTAAGAAAATCCTCTAAAAATGTAATAGATACATTTTTGAACATGTTTATCGATTTACCTCTAAGAATACAAACATTTACCATTTTGGATTTCCCCACGGTAATATGTTTTTATAGTTAATTTATATTTTATGTAAAAAAATAAATTATCCCATATTATAAATTTTATATATAATGATTATATATCTAAAATAAATTTTTAATAAATTATAACAGTAGATGAAAATTAATTTTCAAATTCACAATTTTATATGTATGGTTTTATTTTTTTGAAAAATAAAACATCAATTCTTAATAGTTTAATATTTGGTAACATATTAAATCCAACAGTTTTAAAAATATTATTTCTATTATTAAATAAAATATTGTCCATATTTTTTCATTTCAAAAATTTCAAAATAATACTTATATATAAATAAAATCATAAGGTCATGTTGTATTTGAAAAATAATTTTTTTAGTATTCACCTAAAAAAATATTCTTATAAAAACCCAAAAAAAATAATCGAATGATAATATGAAAGTAATAAATTGAAAAATTATTTTAATTATTTAATGTTTTAATCCTATAATTTGTAATCATTTGATTTGAAGATATAAAATATAGGGAATCTTTTTATAAAATGTGAATATACAAATATTATCAATTATTCTACCCATTAATTATTAATTAATTACTAATAAATTGTTGATAATTTTCAAATATTAAATATATTATGGTTTAAATAAAGTATATTTTAGAAATTATGAATCTAAAGTTTCTTATATGTACTATGAGAGACGATATTTATAGTGAACATTATTTTATTAATATATATATATATGTGTGTTAATTTTCATAATTGTGTTTCCAATATTTATTCAAACTTATTATTTACTTTCAATAAGAGGGTCAATAATTTTTAGTGGTGGTGTTGTTCCTGGAGTATTCCAACAAACATTTTATTCATTTTTAGTTGATAAACTGATGTTCTTTAATTCAATGATGCATAAAAAATTACCATGAAATTTAATTATGAGGATAATAAAGTTATGGTAAATTTTTGTCAAAACCTCCTCTAGCTCATAGATATCCTCCAAAAACAAATTATTTTTTATTTGAACAATGAAAAAATTGAAGTAATTTTTCTTCAACACCTTATCTATTTGTTCCTGAATTTTTACTATGATTACCTCAAATGAGGGAATATTTTCAATTTTGATAGTTTTTTAGTTAAGAAAATCATAATATTATGGTACAAACATTCTCAAAAGAGAAGAATCTAACAAATTGTGTACTTGGTGTTGTAGGGGAGGGGGATCTAATAGATTGGGTTCGATCCCAACAAGATCAATGATCTTGTAGGGTTTTATGATTATTGGTATCAAAATTATTTTCTAAAAAATCTCATAACAAGATATACTTCATATATATATATAAGAAGGCCTTATCTATAACTTCAACTTATATATATCCTTGATTATTATTAATATAACTATTTATTTTTCTTTTTTATCCTACCATAAGTCACTGATTTATTTGAACATTCTCTTTATTTTATTGAACAATGTTAGGACCTATCAGGTGCATCTCTCCAACATTATTGAAACTTTTTATAATCCTACATCACTTTTATTATATTTCTCAATATGGTTTCGAATAAATTCTATAATGGAAACTGTTGTTATATGCACACTCAAATAGGGGTATGAGTTGATCTTAACATCCGTCTACATCTATAGGAAAAGTTATAAGCATGAAATCTACAGTCTTAATTTTACTCTTAGATTAACCAACTGTTTACGAATGTAATGAATTTCTATAGATAAACTATGTCTACAAATATCACATAATTAATCTCCAACACCTCAATGTGGAACCAATATCTCAATGTCATATGATGGATCATGGTATTCTATGTATCCTGACCACTTTTCTAATGTATATTTTTGTGATTTAATAAAGGAATAAATCATTAATATTTTAAATAAATTACTCTAAAATTATAATAAGATTTCCTATAACCAAAATATAATTATTGACATTGGATATTATTGGGAGTCTAATGAAAAATTACTTGTTGATGTTTTCCATTTACATAATGCTATTGGTATTATTTATAACATACCCTTATACTTTTTTGGTCCTCCATAACTTGCTGTAAAACCACAAATCATGATATATGATCCATGATTACATTCTTCATGTGATCCTATCAATTTTTTTCCATATTTTAGTATACATAATTTTTCAGTGAGGATTTATTGGGATATATGAGCAATGAGAGCCATCCTAAATCACTATTTTCAAAACATATTTTTATGAGACACATGTTGTAATTGTCAAACTCCTAACCCAATATTTAAAAAATGTATAACTTCTTAACACTATTAAACCCTTTTGTAAAAACACATCAAAAATCCTATATTAATTTATCTTTATCTGAATTTATGGACTATAATTCAATTGGTAAATATAAGATTCCCACCCTTATGAATGGATTAATAAATATCTATAAAACTATTATTATTGGATATTTTTTTAACCCTCTTCATATATATATTAGAATGTAATTAAATTCTTAATGAACTCACTAGCTTGTTTTCTATCACTAGGTTGTTACATATTGATAATTCAGAATATTTAATCAACACAAACCATCTCCTTTGATGAATAATCAATTCATACTATGTCAATTTATTTTTGAATCTCTTTTAATAAGAATATATTAAATCTTTTCACCATAGGTTGTAACCAAATCATTATTCTGAAGATCATTACAATCTATACTAGATCATGAATCATGTAAATTTTATCCTGATTATTAAATTTGGGTTATGTATCATAAATTAATTTATCATTCATACCTCTGAAAAAATATTCAATGGAATGTTATTTACTATGGATTCCCTTTAGAAATTTTTTATTTTCAACATAAATAAATTATAAAACAACATTTAATATATTAATTAATCACAAATAAAACTATTTTAAAATGGTTTTTTGGAAATGGTTTAGTACTTTTTTGGAAAAAAATTCAAAATCCATCACAATCATTATTTGCAACAGATTTCTTTTTCATTAAAAAAATGTCTAAATAACTAAAAAAATAAATCACATGATAATAATTATATATTTATTAACTAATTAAATAATATTAATTAATGTTAGACAATGATAATTATAGAATATTATAATATAAATATATTAAACATTATTTCCATTAAAATTTATTTTATTAACATTTACATTAACAATATAAGAACATGATTCTACATTGAGGTGTGGAACCTATAATTTTATGATAAAATCTTTAGTTAAAACCTAAAATGAAGTCCTAGTTAGGAAGATGAGAAAATGAGTGTTTCTGGGGTTTTTTTGAAGTCAAAACCCTTTATGGTGTATGAAACCACTAGGCCACATGGTTAGTATATACCATGTAGTCCAGTCGACATCGATTATCTGAATCATGTGGGGGTTTTTAGTTTTAAAAATGTTTAATGGTTTAACCTAACTACGAAACTAAGAAAACAAATCTATGTATAGGATTTGATATTTTTTAGATGAAAAACCCATGGTTTTCAAAAGGATTCCAAAACTATGAGCAACCACGAGGTGACTACCTTCATTAGATAATAGTTCCTACATAGTTATCTATTGATTTGGTAAACTATGTTGCTAAACCTTATAGGACAATTTTTTATGGATGAATTGTCTATTAATCAAATAAAATTATTAAAATATATCACCCCATAAAAATTAATTATTCCAATTACGGGAGGATCTCTTTTCCCTTCGTTGATTGCTTTTTTCGTAGAATATTGCAATGCTAATTGATTTATTCAAAATTTGATCTTTGATTGGAGATTTTATCATGTATTTTGATAACCATTGGTATGTTATTCAGTACCTAGGCTATTTTCATCCACTTTATCTATCTCGACAACCCTATCTGGATGTGGGCCTGTATAATATATTTTCATAGTGTTCATTGTTTATTTTTTTCCTCTGGTCCTGGCCAAACTAATGGTCGATACAAGACAACGAGAGTAAAATATCGACAAGTAAAGTGGTCTATGAATATTACATAATATTATATTTTTATGGTTTTCCTTTTTTTATGGGAATGCATTTTTCACATATGGAGGCTTCAAAAAATAATCTACATTGATTAAAATTGATTCCCTTATGTTTTTCATCATAAATAATATATTTTTTCATGCCTTTTGAGGTTGAGAATTCAATTCCATCCACCAAATTAGAATGTGTAACAATTTATTCCTTTTTTATTTATTGAAGTTGTGATTTTAGATAAGATTTAGGAATGACATAACATGGATTTTTACTTTTAAGTGTCCTATTATTATTAAATGATTTTTTTATTTATGAAATGAAATGTATATTTATAGATATTTTGTTCCCTTTTTAATTTTTAATTGTACTAAAAATTGGTCAAATGTTCTTTATGACTTCTCATGTTTTATAAATCATATGGATCAAACCTATTACATTATTATAATATAATGTGTTAAAATTCAACATCACCATAATACACATTTTCAGTTGTAGTGATAGGTAATTGAATGATCCTATTGAATGATTAAATGACAAGGGTATTACATGAACTGGGAATTTAAATGTTATAAAGGGAATGATTATAATGTGAATATGAATATAGAAATTTTACATTTTTATTAGAGTGTTAAGACATGATCCATCCTTGGATTCCATAAGAAATTCGTTGAGCACTATGAAGACTCCATTATTATTCATTTTGTTGATATTCTTGGGTAATAACCATCAAATAACCCATTCATTTATTGTTACTTGAACACCTCAAATGAATACTTCTGAATCACTTTACCATATTTCTAAATAATCAATTTCCTTTGAACCAAAATTTTTATTCAGATTTATTTCATCAGACATGAGGTTCTAGGGATTCCCCCCACTAGGCCAAGTCATTCATATCCCAAAATAACTATGGACAAGATTATTATTTTCAGATAGAGTAACTAATAGTAGAAAACCTTGGGAGATCCCCTATTGGTAATTTACAGATATAGATGTATAATTATTAAATATGAGTTTTCCAACCACTAAGGTCATGGTATCCTCATTTTCAAAATGGATACAAATTTATATTTTCATTATTTACATTAGTGATATTACACTATCTAATTATTTATCTTTATAAAGAGAATAATAATTAATTGTATTATTACATGTTAAGAGTCATTTCTAGCTAACACTGTGTTATGTATGGGTTATCGTTATATAATTTCATTAACTTTACATATACTAAAAAATAGTTTCAGTTTATATTCAAATACTGGATTGTATAGATGTTGTTGAGTGTAAAAGTTTGAGATTTATCTCACATCATATCAGAGTTGTGTTTAGTACCTGATAATATTATATTATCATAGGTTTGGAAAAGAGGAATTTCCCACTTTGGATACCCATCATTCTTTCATTATTTATGATGTGGGATTGGTAGGAGATGCCATTTACTATTATTGGGATTCCTTGATAGTTTTTAGCCTTTTTATTATTTTTTATAGAATATATTTTTATCATTTCCTAATTCTACATACACCTAATTTTTAATTTTTCATGACATGATGTTACATAAATATAATTTTTTGTATGACACAATTTATAGTATTTGATTTGATTATTTTTTACAAGGATAAATTTGCCTTATTTTTCTTCCATAATTATTTCTAAGATTTCACTTCTAATTATTCATACTTTATATCACTAATGTTCTCTACTCTAAAATTGGGAGAAATTATAACAATATAACTTCCCTAGTACCTCACTACTAGTTGACAACCTATGGCACGTGGGGAAGATCACATGATCCCATGTGGCCAAATGAATGTTGTTATATTGGAGGGAACCGGCATTAGGACATCACAAATTCATATCAGAACAATTTTTATATTTTTCCTATATTATGGAATTTTCTTAAGACGTTTAGAAATGAGGTGAATCTTAGTTATACGTCATTCTTGGATGTAGATGCCCATGTTATGGGAAATAATATGTTTTATGAAATGGGAAATTATTTTTCTATTTATTATTATTATTGTTGATATAAATTCATAATAGAGTGATTCATATTTAAATTGTTGTATGATATACATTATTTTTGTTTTACGATGGCCTAGTTTCGAAATTATGATTATTACATGAATATTTATAGGCACCTATTATCCACATTCCATGAAAATTCAATGCCATGTAGGTTGATTTCAATGCATGAATTACCTGGGATTCCTGTTACTTTTTAGTAATCCATGGTTTTCATATATACATTAGTTACCAATTTCCTTGTAAGGAAATAAGATAAGTCATTTAAAATGCCATCATCTATTAAAATAGTGGTTTCCAATATAGATTTATTGTGGAATATTAAATGGATATTTTCAACACTTAGAAGATGTGTAACCTAGTAACATGAGATTATCATTGGTTTTGATCACATAATTTTCATATACAATTATAATGTTATAGACCCTTATGAATTGGATAGTGAAATAAAAATTATCAAGACATCATATTTTAAATGTTAAATTCTATCATAGAATGTATATGGATATAATTGAAATTAAATGTGTGTATATTTTGGTTATAAGGTGTATGGTCCCCCATTAACATGGAATGAAGATAAATTTAATACAACATTTATATATATATAATCACATACATGCCTGAAATTCATATCTTGAAAAATAAATATGATTATTTCAAGTAAATACAGAGTACAACTATAATTGAATTAATTTTTTCCACATTGTATTAAAATGAAGCCTTTAATATACTAAAAACCCTATATATTAAACATGAACCTATACTAATAACCTATCCCATTAAGTTATAGTTTTGGTATTTTGTTGAGTAATAATGTATTATTCATGATATCTTCTTCTTCTATTTATTTTTTCCTTCAAATCTTGTTTTGAGGCATGTTCTTGGATTTTGTTTGACATATTCCACCAAGATATACTATATTTTTGATTTAGGAGTGATTCCCCTATCACACCTCGGAGGTGGTGGGCCCTATAATTCATATAATATATATAGTATTTCCACTTGAGGAACCAAATTCTATTCGTGAACTTTGAATTGGTTTTTAACTTAGATATGGTCTTTTACATTTGATGTAGCCTATGCAGGGTGCTCCACATCTAGTACATATGATGTTTGATTTGACTCATGAGTTCTAATATCATCATCCTCCAATATTCTTAGGGGATAATTTTTCTCAGATTGATGAATCATTAATATTGGTAATTATTTCCATAATTAAGAAAATTAATCTCCTCTAAATAAGATGTTAATTCTCACCACCTCCACAATGTTTGATTGCGAGAAAAACTAGAAGGATTTTATTTCACAGAATGGTCATATTTAGGGAATAGTAGGAGTATAAATATATGTATCCTTATATTATTAATTAATACATAATAGACTAGGATCTAATCGATCTATCATGATCGTGAACCAAGTGAAGGGTGATATGTCTATAATGAACTATTCCACCAATTTTACTACATTGAAACTATTTTCACTTCTTCTAGATGGTGATGAGATTTTTGGAGTTAGATATGTTGATGATGGTATCAAGTATTCCATCTACTCTTCAGATAATTTATTTCTCCTATATACCACTTCTAGGACCATAAATCACGATCTTATCCCTGAGTGAAACCTAATAGAATCCAATAGTAATAGGAGCATATGTTCAGTTCCAAGATAATGAATTAGTTCATTCAATAGTAGGAATAATTGACTTCAGGATTCTTATTAGAGAATTGGAAGCCAAAGTATCTACACTAGAAGCTACATTATTGACTATCAGTATGGAAAATAAGGAAATTTAAAGACTCTGTGTGATAAATACCATCTTATGTGTTGTGAATATGGCCAGATAGGTAATCAAAAGAGATTTTTCTATAAAATTACACATACATATATTGGAAGGGGATATATAGAAGCTTTACCATCTAGTGTAGGACCAGTTCAACCTTGACATAAAGGGAGTTTTAGTATCACTGAAAAGAAAGGATGAAGAGGAGGTCGGGTCTAAGATGTTTAGACATTTGATTATCAGCGCTAGTAGAGTATACCTACATAAAGTAGGAAATATATAGAAAATTTCATGGATCAAACCAGATGCATGATTTACGGATGATACGTAACAACCAGACTACATGAAAATCTACATTATGAGATACCATTCTAGTAGACTCAATTATCTTATAATCATAATTCGATATACGTGTATCACACTAATCTTTTCCTATATCGATCATGGAATGACATGAGATGGAAATTAATTAGAATTGATGGGTTGATGACCCTAGAAACATTATTGGGTGTTTAGTTAGAGATCATATAACAATTCAATGAATATCCCCTAATGGTAGGTGGTGGTTATTTTTTATGGTACATCATCATCAATGAGATTATGGGATTTTATTTCATTCTTCTGAGAGAGTGTTTGGTCCCCTATCATTCTTATGTTAACTTCTATCATCATAGGTTATCATTTACATCTTAATTTGATGATATTTATCTTCTATAGGTTTATTGGAATACATCCACCAGTAGAGATGTCCCACAACATATTTGGCTAAGTTGAGTTCTAACCCATGACTCAAAACATTATATAGAGTATTAGGTAATTCCACTTATATATTTTAATCCTATACCATATTCTTATAGGTTTGTCATTCCCAATTATATTTTATAGAATAACTCCTAAAAGAGAGGTAGAGATTACAATTGAGATTCTCCAATTTGTATTCCTCTATATTGGATGGAACATACAGAGCTCTAGAAGCTCAATAGATGGTTAAAGTATTTTGAATATAAGGGTATTATAATTCTAATTACATCATCTGGGGTTTCACCAATTATGTTTTCCAAGATAGAGGATGAGTCCCCTTTGAAATATGTGGATTACTATCTGTTTAACCAACTTATAGTTAATAACTAATATCAACTAGTTCTAATATTTGATATTTTTGAATAATTCCAATTAGATAGGCTGATATCTCAGATTTACATAGTATTGGGCTATCATAAAATGTGATTCAGAACATCACACATGAAGAATATGACATCAAACAGTCGGTAACATTTTTATGTGTCTCTAATTATGTCATTAGGTCATATAAAAATGACCCCCATTATCATGGACTTAATGGATATGTTTTCCCACCACAACGTAGATGAATTCTTCCATGTTTTTCGGACTAAATATTGTTGTATTCTAGTACTCAAATAGACAATTCCATCCTCTTTGATATATAATTAAACTCATTGAGGGGCTATCATCCATATTGAATTATTGGTTTACTCAACTTCTAGGTCTAAATAGTTCACATATTGGGTAATGTTTTATCTGAATCATGAGTTTTTATTCAACTATAAAAAGTTAATGTTGTGTCGTATTGGAAAAATTTGAATAAAATGTTTGAATAACCATTTTGGGGGGATATATGGATATTATAGTATTTTCATATATGACATATCAAAACATTATACACCTATTACTAGTTTAACATAGATGATTGGGATGGTCATGTGGTTTAAATCATACGACAAGGACCTTTAGGAAATGAAGTGAATGCTTTCATCTACATCGATTCTAATTATTATCTGATCCTATAATGGTATGTTATGTATATTGGGATGAATAAATAATTAATTTTGGTTGATAACTAATGTAGGTGGATTGATTCATTGTGTATGGGTCTTTATATTTAAGCCATGATGATCATAATTACCTAATGCCCAACCTAGAGCTAGATATAACAACTTATGCTATGAGTTTTAAGAGTCACTATATAATGGGTAGGAACATTTTGGTGTATAAAGACCACAATATCCTAAAATATATATTTATACTGTATGAAATTTGTCACTAACATTGTATATGAGAAAAATGAAATTATTTTTTTGAGTATGACCAGCCCCCAACACTTGGAATGAGAAATGTGGTTGCTAATGCAGTGTGACAGAAAGTTTAAGAACATACCATTTACAGATCCATTAATGAATTGAAATTGATTTCCCTCTTTTATGTGCTAAATCTGGGGTTTCATTATAATAATGACCAGTATTTTCTTGATCCCTTAGTAGTTCCCTCATAACACTGGGATATGGAGAAGAGACTTTAGTTTTCAATACCAAAGGTCAAAGTACTATGAGAGATAATTTATGATATGTAACAAAACATATATTATTATATTGATATAAACTAATTAATTTTATATATAAGCATATATCTTTCTAACATACCTGAAATATGATATAATTTATGTTTCCCAAGATTCTCAGTGAGTATTCCATCAATAATTCTCCAAGATGTTTTGTGATATGAATCAATATTATTGGTGGTGAAGGATGAAATGTATGATTATAGGTTTTCTGAAGTGGTGTTCAACCAATAAGTTGGTGAAGGTAGAAAACCAGTAGCATATTGTATTGTTACATCCATTAACATTATCATAATTGATATAGGATGACATCGTCCTGGAATTTATAGTTAGATTAATGAGTTCACCTTGAAGAAGAAATATCGTTTGGGTATTTGTGGATCAAATGATAAAGGTATCCAACATCTATTCTATCTTGGGGTCTTCATCAGATGATGAGTTAGATGACTATTTTTACATGAGATTGTATAGCTTCATGGAAATCCTCATTCTTCAATTTTAGATAGGGATGCTCATTTTATATGGAAGCTCTCAGAGGGTTTATTGAAATATTTTAATACACTTATTCTTATAATAATATATATACCCCTACTACCGATGGATAGTTAAGATAAACTTTATGGGTTTTGGAGGATAGTTTATGTGTGTTCATCCTTGATTTTGGTGGTTATTTGTAGAAATGTATCCTTATCATTGATTTTTCCAATAATAACATCATTCATGAAAAAATTAGATTTATGTATATGAAAGCATACATGGTAGGCCATATCGTTCATTCATATGTTGGTTTGAGGATCCGGTGGTAATTCTAATAGTTCCTTGTATAATATAGGAGACTTTATAGTAGCTATTTTTATTACAAATAATATGTCTACCGATCAATCGTGTTAAAATTATATGTCGATAACCATTAATGAGAAATGGAGTATGAGGTTAGGGATTGTGTTTTCATATGTGTATCCCCCAAACATGGGAATAGATATATATAACAACAATGAAGTTGTCAAGTAATTTTTTACGGCCTTTTGAAATCATAGATGGAGTAGATACTGTAGCTTTTTAGATTCTACAACCTCATTTGTATTGTGACATTCCTAACATCATATACCTTTAATAGCTTCACCATTATCGTGATAAAAAATATAATTCTTTTTATCCCAAGTATTTGGAGTTAGATATTGATGATTCTATTATAGAATATTACATATTCATTTTTGAAATAAGAAAGAAGGCTCCATAATGCAAGTATTTCCCTTTGTTAAGGGTTTTATTGAATCACGACCATGTATTGGGTGAGACATGGGAGTGGGAGGATGATGTACATTCTTAGTGTCCAGAGTCATAATCAGACAACATTATACCACCCTTTGTAAGGAAATAGTGGTTTATGTTATTTTAAGGGGGAAGACTATCAAATCCTAATTTTTGTATAAGGTATGGAACTTTTTAATTTATTGTTTAATTAAATTTTTTGAAATAATATTAATTCCAAGTGAGGATATGTAGGAAATGATGGTGTATAAGGCTTCTTTTGTAGTACAAAATATCACATAGAAAAAGAAACCACTATGTAGAATGGTTAATAGAATTAATATAGCCCAGTCCCCCTCATTTCATCTAAACGTGTGGGGATTTTCATTGTTCCAAGGAGGGATCATTGTTTTCCATCACCATGTTACCAAATCATCATCCTATTATAGTGGGTCTTCAATTTTTATCATTAATGAAATTTATGGTTTTCTCATAATTTCCCAAAACCATGTGTTTAAACCATGCTAATCCATTATTAGGATAGTAGGCCACTCACAGTTTGTGACCATTTTTGTTATTAATTATGTCAAAAAATTCAACACAATTTGTAATGGTTGAAAAGTCAATGTTGGAATTAAAATTCATAATACTCATCAAAACATTCATATTTCTTATTTCATGTTATAAGAGTCTCCATTTTTCATAGTGGATAGCTACATCCAAGAAAATTTCATAAGATATTATATTTTTTCACCATCGGACCTTAGTTTTGAGATTTCATATTATCATTGTATATGTATTAGTATGTTATTTACTACATGGTCTTATTTCCAAAATTTTAATTTTTTCAACAATACAATCATGATTCCATATCTTGTTTCCAATTTTCATGGATATTTTTCCTTTTCCATTTTTTTCTGAAATAAGTAAAAATAAGGGCCGATATATTACGAGTAGAGTGTTACCTACCTAATATAGGTTTTCTGAAACTTCTACAGAAATTTATGTTCATTTATAATACATAGTCATTGTTATTAGAAATGATTCGTCCTGAAATTCATCTAATGTTCACCTTAGAAAGTTTTAATTGTTTAGAATGCTCTCTAAACCCCAAATTATATGTGATATTCATGTCATAGGTGGATGGGACCTCAAGTCTATCCAAAAAAATACTGTCTGTAGCATGATATTTTTTTCTTTATTATATAGGATATTTTTTACACTTTTTCCAATGTGATTAAACTTGGTATTATTAAGGTTTTTTTACCGTTATAATTTAATGAATATTTAAATTGTAAAATTTTAAGAATATTTATTGACATTATTTATCATCCTAAATTATTATTTTTGTTTAATATTCATTTTATGACATCTACAACATTATGTTTATAGTGAACATTAAAGGATTTAACATATTAAATGATATTAAATTAAACTATTAAATGGTTTCATTCCCAATACACACCTTTTCATATTTAATGAATGGTAATAGAATGAACCTATTGAATGATTAAATGAAATCATTAATACATGGTCTTTTATTATATTTGATATGAATGGAATGATTATAAGGTTTCTATGGATTGAGACATTTTCCATCATTATAGGAGTTGTTATACTAGATTCTTCCTTGGATTCCCAAGGGAATTACTTTAGCACACATGGGGTATTTTTTTTGTTCATTGAGTCCATTTATTTTGGAGGTACCCACAACCTTGTCTAGGCATTGTCATATTTTGTGATTTACATATCACAGTAATAAAGAATAACAAAAAATATATTCCGTGTACTATAATTATTTTTTGATTCACTCCAAGGATTCACGTTATAGTTTTTGGACACAATACTCCAACAAATCACCCCATTGGGCCCATTCATGCTTATCTTAATATTACCATAGAAAAATTTCATGGTCTCTCTTATAAGCAGTTAATAGTGGATTCATTTCATTAACCCCTTTTATTACACATAGTCCCATTATAGAAAAACAGTTTGATATTTTAAAATTCATTTTTCAATCCTTGATGTTAAGGATACAACAATTGTGCCTTGTATCATGATTGACTATTTTAATGATGTACATAAAATTTGTTTTCAAATTAAATTGATTATCTACATAAAATGGGGGATAATTAATGAAATGATTACATTTTCAATGATATAATCCGTGATGGTTAAAAAATTTATGGATTATTATTATAAAATTTTATTATTGTTATATATACATACATTTTTTATATTAACAGATTGTATTGTATATATTTTGTTGGTGGTGGACAATTGAAATTTATCTTTCATACAATTTGGATCATCATTGGTACTAAGGAATATTATATAATCAGGTAATCCACTATAGAATAATGGTTTATCAATTCCAGGTACAACTCAGAATTATTATTGATTTGAACGACTATGGATTCTACTTTACAACAACATGGAAAAAACTATTTCTTATTTGAGTGGATGACTATGTCATAATACACATCTCTTCAAGATTTTTCCAAACAAAAATCTGATCAATGATATATGCTTCTAACAGTTACATTGAGAGAAGACTTCTATGGATGCATATCCTGGAATAGTCAAAATCTCTCTTTGATCTATCAGATATTATGGGGTATTTTATCTCAATCCATCATACTGATGGAAATTTTGGACCTATCTCCAACAATACATCAATAAAAGAATTACGATTTTTTTAAAGGAATCTAATTTGACTGATCTCAATCCCATTAGGAATAAATATACATGGTATAAATGAAATTTTTATGGCATGAGGCCAGGAATAATGGATAGAGAATTTTTCAACAATGAATCACTTGGAAATTTGTAGAAATATCATGGGACACCATAGAAACAAACAACTAAATCCATCATCCCATATTAGAAATTTTAATTGACAACAAGAATAAGAATCTAATTCTTATTATGTTAAATAATTTGTGGGATGACCTTTTGGAGTGAACTCAATTTTTCATTGACACTTGGGAAGTGGATGATCATAATGGTAACCCATGGCTTGAATCTCCAAACATATAATGGTCAAGGTCAATATGAATGAATGGAGAAATAAAATTTTCTTCTTCCTTGTGGAATATATATATTCCCTTGAATTTTCTCTCTATGATATTCGTGAATACATAGACAAAATAAATTCTATGGAGATATTAGTAATGAAGAAACAATGTCCTATAATCTAAATCATATTATCATGCTTAGGTATAATGTAAAAAATAATAATTTCAAGATTAGGTGGATCACTGATGGTGATAAAGACAACAAGTTCTTCAATTATCATCAGTGGGTAACACGATCCAATAGACCCTTATCTTTGGTAAAGGATTGGGAAACCATTATGTGTTATAAATGTGCCCTTATAACTCATATTGTTTACATCTACATGAATCATTGAATTGTTCACAAATGAGTGTAGAATTATGGAACCCATCAGTCAATTAATTATTTTTGTGGTTTATAACATACTCACCTCTATACCTCTTGATTTTTAATATAGAGATGTTATTAAGGATGTTAATAATGGAATGTCTTTGGGTCTAAATTGATTCACAAACCAATTTTTTTCAATTCTCATGGGACATCATTACGAATTATGTTTTCATACTTGTTAAACATTTTTTTCTAAGTTAGAAAATTTTCTTAGGGATTCAATTCTCAATTCATTTCCTTAATCCCAAAATTGTAAAATTCAAGTGATTTTACTCTATTAAGGATGATGTATCTTGTATACACTGTCCACAATGTTATTTGTTATATTATTTCCAATAAAATTGCTTGTGTCTTGAATATAATTATTTCTTGGAACAAATTTATCTTTTTAAATATGAGAAAAATATAAGATTTCATGCCCAGAACTTCTATATTTGTGAATCAACATCCGAAGACAAATACAGGAGGAAATATAGCTCTTATGATCAAAATCATAAAAGAATTTGACTCCATGGAATTCGGATTTATTGGTCATTTTCTTCATGAATTTGGATTTAATATGAGGATCATTTATTGGATTGAATACCTACTTATGTGTTCTCACATATCATTCTCTTAAATGTGTCCTCAGAAGGATACAAAAAATACTCCAGGGGGTGAGATATGGTGATATACTCTATGAAATCATTTTTGATATATATGAGGACTATATAAAAAGGCAAATTCTACATATGGTGATTATGAGTGATATAAAAAAATTAGAGTGGAAAAATGTATCTAGTATCCTTCTCATATTTTATTTACTGATGACATTATTATCATAACTCAAGGATACATGTGGAACATAAAAATCATAATTAATGTATTTATTCACTATGAAATTATTTCATGATAGCGAATTAATTGGATCAAGTTGTTTATTTATTTTCGATGGAATATCTCAACCTCCAAGAAATCATATTTGATGAATGACATTGGTATACGAGAGGGATATCCCCCTTCATTTATCTTGTATTTCATATGTTCAATGGAATACCTCAAGCTTCATACTTCATCAATGTTATTATCCAGGTTAGATGTAATCACTTCTCTTGAAAGGAAAAATCTCTCTAAATGGGAGTAAGAACATGCTTAGTCAAGCATGTTGTCGTTTCAATGTTGGTGTGTCCCTTCTTAATGATCATTGTGCTTACCTCTATTATTTAAACCATCAACTATTTGATAAGAAACATTTTGTGGAGTGCCAGTTTCGTCGAATGGAAAATTAGCAGTGTTCTTTAGTAGTGGTGATGTATGAATTAGGTTCTAGGATGCCTTGGTATCAAAAATATTGATCTTTTCAATCAATCCTTGAATGACCAGTTTATATTGATACTCATCAATAACAATTATAACTCCATATGAATCCTCAGATATAGTTTTTTTACTAATTGATTGAAGGAATGTTCGGATACATTCAACCCAATATTTGGCATGGTCTTTGAATAAATTTTTAGATGATTAAACTAAAATATAATGTGGTGGTTAGTGTGAATTATTCCTTCAGGTTCTATAAACATAATTGGACTATAAATACAATATTGATAGTGTCAACACCCCGGATCCATAAATTGACTACCACATTTCCATCAATGATCCTATATGGACCCTAAACAAGAAGATTGTTAACAAAACACTTATTATCTCTTTATATGATTTCATGAAGAAAGAGGAAATTCTCATCCGAGAACGAAATCCAAAAATAATTATTAATTAAAAGATTTTATATAAGCATCTGATTCATGGTAACGGTAGATGGATTGAGAAATTAAAAAAATGGTTTTCTCCTTAAAAAAATCATGCTACTTTAGAGACTCTCCCAAAAAAAGTTGTCAATTAAACATAATATGTTGCAATTTTCCATTTCACTTTCTTCATGTAATTTTTTGTGTCCCCAACATCATGATTATATTGACCATTTATTCGTGTGATGTCATACTATTTCCTCCCTTGAAGAGAAATATATGATATTTTCAAGATACATCCACTATTCTCTTTCAATCCTAATGATTTTATGCATTCTTTGATTGATATTTGATTGTACAAATAACTCATGTTACTATTCTGGGTGGCTTACATGTAGTTAAATCATGTTATTTTAAGAATAAAAAATAAGATCACTTCTGTACATACATCATTCAACTGTTGGGATTCCATTTCCAAAATCGTGTTTTATATACATAAATCTACCATGCTGCATGAGGAGTGCTTCTACAATTTGGTGCATGTTTTATCATTCCTGATAAACTTGAAATCCATGGAAACTATTCAATACCCTTAATACTTTTGAGTCCATCTTGTATCCTCTCTTATTTGGATGAATTAAATGCAATTATGATTGTGATTTAAGTCAAAAACCACGACCGACATGTTATTGGGTAGTTTTTTATTATCGTCATGGTTATGTATCAAAATTCATACATGGTCCTTATGGTCATTTCACGGATCATGATGTGGAAATCATGGAATTTATCAATGTTGTCTTAATTACATTCCAAACAAACTAGTACAAAATTTGGTTTGATTTGGATTCCACTACAACGGTCCAGGATGTCTGACTAGGATATATCCACATTTAATTGAAGATTACAGTAATATGGGATAATTATGTTGAAATTTATGGTTCAATGAATTACATTATCACACATACCTTTCGTGAAGGTAATCACCATGCCGAATTTATTGTATACAAAGGTGTATTATTTGAGGTTTTTATTTATTCTTATAATCTTCCTTATGAAATGCTTCATGTTCTCCAATGGGAAAAATTTAAAATTTCCTCTTTATGATACTTATATCATTGCTTTTAAATATTATTATATTGGGTTCTCTCTTTTCTCAAAAAAGGGAATAGACCAACTATTGATACCTGACTTGATTACATGCATTTTGATGGGAGCATGGTAGAAGATGACCGGACATGATCTATGGATTCTTGGACAATTTTTGGTCATTTTTAATTTTTATATAGAATGTATTGTTCTAAATTTATATTTTTTTGGTATTATTGAATTTCCTTTTATAGATACATGACCTTACAACATCATCCATCATTATATGATATAATCTATAGTTATTGAGTTGCATATTAAATACATGGATGATAATGACTGTTTCCACTTCCTTATATATTTTTATGATTCCTATATAGTTTATTCATCTAGTATACCACGGTTATGCTTCATACATAAATGAGGTAATATTCACCCCATAGTGAAACTATATTCCCTATCTAATAGTAGAAACTATCTAGAATATGGGTAGGTGTGCTTGATGCCATGTGGCTGATTGGGTTTGGTTCAAAGGGATTGAATCAGGTATGAGACATCAAAAAATGGTATTTAATGATTAAATTATAAAATATACAAATATAATTAATATTTATAATAAAAAAAATTAAAATTAAAAATATATGATGGATTTTTTTAGATAGTATGAATATATTGAAATGAGAGATTTAATGGGGGTGGGAAATAAGAGATGTTGTAGGTGGGGGAATCTATATTCATATTTTTTTTCAATAGATATATTTTATGTACTATTGAATCATAAAAGTTTTCTTATGTGGTATATATTTTTGTGGCTATTTTATTAATGAATATGAATTTTTAAATGGTTATTTTGGTCACAATAGATGTCTATCAAAAAATAATCTCCTAAAAATATTTTTCATAGCTATTCAAAATAAATTTTCTAACCATTTCTAAATGAATTATATCTATTGATTGGTCTAAATGAAATATAATTTTTTTTCATAGGGTTATTTATTATTAAATTTGGATTCCATCAAAAATATATTTTTCAGAAAAATAGTTTTTTTGATGACATCTAAAGTAAATCACTTATAAACATTTAAAAAACATATTGTGATGGAATCCATTATCTTCTGATATTTATACATTCCCATGAGATTATTTATCATTTAATCATTAATTCCATTTCAAATAACATATTTTTATGAAATAAAATTTTAATTTCAAAAAAATTATATGGATTTATAGATTTTTTTAAAAAACCTAATGCTATAACAAGTGCGTTGAATCCAAATATCATTATGATGAATTTTATTTCTATCTTAAATGAATCTTTTTACCTAGATTATTTCTGAAGGAATTTTAATAATATAAAAAAATTCATGTCAAATTACTATTTGAGATGAACATCATGTCTTTAAAAAACAATATGTCATAATAAGTGAATTGTATTGTATAGTATGTATGAGGATGTAACCCAAACACTTTTTAGAATAATTACTCTATATTAAAAATAATATCCACTAAAATGTAAATTATGTAAAATTGAATTTATAAGACTCTACTTTTTTCTATGAAACTGTATTCATGTTCCTCTTTTATGTGTAATTTTACTCAATTCCATATCTACATGGCTAGTGGATGTGATAGGATTAGTAAATTTCCCATAAATTTTTTGTTATATTCTAAAAACAAAATAAAACTATGGATCTCAGTTACTATGGTCAGTCTGATCCATTACTCGATAACATCAATCACTTATGGATGTACTTATATTCAATTTGTTATCATATATGAAAAATATAATGATAACTTAAAAGCTATAATTCACACGTGATAAATTTGGAATATAGTTTCTCCATTATTAAGGTATTTTTGGAAATTCTTAAATGATCAATATTATATATCTTACACTTTAAATGTATCAAAATTCCAACTATTTGTAATATATAAAAATTATTAATATAGAGACAAATAAATTAATTAATTATATCCATGATGATATCATGGGTATTTCTATGTCCAAATGACACCAATAAAAACTATTTCTATCCAAACAACATATAAATAATTTTGTTAAAAATATCCTCCATTTTTCATATTAAATCTTTGTATCCAAATCAGAATTTAATCAATAAAAATTTATATGTTACATAGAGTTAATTAAATATATCCTGGATAATGTGTAGTTGGTGTTTTTAAGGATTTTATTATTAATATAATAATAATTGAAAAGGTAAATAATTCCATCCCTTTTTCGAATATATATTACCAATGCACCCAACTATTAATGACTTGAGAATATACATTCATTTGTACAAATTTCTTTATTGTATATTTTTTTAACACCATTAATTTAATATGGTCATCTTTATACAAACTTTATGAGACACTCATAAACCCATCTAAGAGTTGGATTGAAAAAAATTTATCAATCATGGTGAAGGCTAGTGAGTTAATTTTAATATAATTTTATATATTCCTATAAAATAGAAATGACATAAATGTTTACTTCAACCCTATTGATATTTTCTTAGAGAAACTTTTTATTGATAATAATTACTAATATAATAGAATTTACATTAATATGGTGTTTATAATCATTCTTCCATTGATTCTTGATAATTGTATGATTTTGGATATGATATTAGACTTACTTATCCTTACATTATATATGATATTTATACATGGAAATATAATCAAAAAAAGTTATTTTAAATTGATGTAACTTATAAATATTAGGATTCATAATATGTATGCTAAAAAATATCAATTGGAGTAGATTTAGGAATCCTAGACAAAATAATTTTACAGAATTAGTTTTCAGTTATAGTTATATATTCATTTATTATGGTAATGATTTCACATTCATTGGGGATTTGTGTGATATAAATCATTGTAGTGAACCGTAATTGAATATGGTATTAATAGGCTATAAAATGAGTTTATAAGTACCTCTAATAAATTCATTATCATGATATAACATGGTAGTTGTGATAATGAATTCCCTTCCTTATTTGAATGGTTTTGGAGGAAGTTTGGGTCTATTTAATTTATTTTTCTAAGGGTTGAAGAATTTATTCACATAATGTATTAACTCCAGGAACATGATTCATTGGTATTTGAGTAGGAAATTATTTTTGAAATTTATTTTCTTTTGTTACATTAATCATAATCTAATCCTATATTTCATATATTTCACCTTGGTGTCCCACTTCTACTCAACTATAATATTTCCTTAATACCTTGAGATAATTACCCATATTCTTTCTACCACATTTATTTGATGTAGTAAATATTAAATTCTTCCCACCATGTGTATTATAAAATGTGATTACATGATATTCCACTTTCATGTTGTCTTCCCTAGAATATTCAGAGGATCATGTTTCTATATCAACTATAATATAAGATTTAGAAATAAATTAAATTCATTAAAAGAATATTACGGATAGTTCCCATAAAAATAAGGCTTTTATTTCTTAAATAATGGAACTATTTTACACTCTAATTGTTAGGAAAAAAAATAAGATTTAAATTTTATTAAAAAACATCACTTCTACCAATGGATTATTATACAGTCAACAATAGGATGTATGTTTTTTCAGTAATCATTATAGATTGTTTTTATCACTCCTTGGTGTGTTTTTAATTTCAACAAAAAAAATTATTTCAAAAAACAAGATATTTAGCTTCTTATTTTAATGAAATATATTATTTCTTATCAAATCTCAATTGGTTTCCCATTAGGAAATTCTCCAAAATTTTTATTCAACCCATTTTTAAATCAATATGTTTAGTTCCCTCCAATACCATGTGTACATGAAAATTGGGAATGAATAAAATCATATAAATGAATATACATAAAAGGTAACTATAAACATAGAATATGTGTTCTATAAATATCATGCATATATTAACCTAAGAAACTGTATGTTTCAATATAGGTTTCACATGGTAATAATTATAACTAATATATATATATATATATATTTCAATCCTATATAATGGATTCTAATGTTAATTTGATTAAACAAATCGTATCTCGTTGGTGTGTAAAACTATCCATGTAGTTAGGTACGTTTTCATGAACCAGGTTAAGGTCACGTTTCTACAAAACACTCCCTCGTTTTGGTAATTACCCCTGAATAAATTATTTCTAGATATTTCATCAATTTATTGTGTCTATATAGTTTGTTAATTCTTAGGAATACCACACCATCTATATTTTAACAAAACAAAGATATGTTGTAACATACATAGAATCATCCCTCATACATGGCTCATGTTTTTTATGAATGTATCAAAAATAATATATAAATCTAACAAATAACTTATATGGTATCAATAAAATTTAGTTATTAAAAACATGTATTTAATAATATATTATACACATGGTTGAAATTTAAATTCTAAAAAACACTCAATAACCCATGGACTAAAAGTTTTTGGGTCTTGAATATTATCTACATTTACATTTTATTTTAAAACACTTATAACAATACTTCCAAATCAGAATCCATTATGCCATTTTATAGATACCAAACATGATATAATCATCAATATAATATGGGAATTAGAAACTTATGAATGTGATTATTTTAGAAACTCTGTGTGGAAAACATATATCATAACATGTAGTAAAAAATGATTATACATTAATATCATAAAAATGATCAAAATTAACATAAATTGTAATAATAAAACATATTAGTGTAACATATGATCATAATAATACCACTAAGGAATAATTATACATAAGATGTGGAAGAAAAAACATCTCATTAGTCATATAACATGTTAGCAAGATATAAAATTATTGATTCCTTTTTAATACTATTGAAAATACACAATTTCATGGAAATAAGACGTATCTTGAAAATTTTCCGTAACATCATGGATGAAATGGAAATTTGGATCTACAATATTTATTAAAAAAATAGAGTGATTGAATTCATTTTGTGTGTTATTATGTAAAAAACTCATTATAGCCACCCCTTGAAAATTTAGAAAAATATATTTTCCATGACTATGTGAACAAAGTAATTATATCCTTTCCATAATATCTCATGAGATACAAAAGAAAAAATTTAATTATAAGGAGATATAAAACCACACCCATAAACATTCATATATTTATTTGGAAGATAAAATCATGTATCATTATATCATAAAACAACATTGAATTTTAATGATTTTCTAAAACCACGAAAATTTAATAATTCAATTATCATAATGAACATATGTAAATTGAATTCTTTTAATAAAACATAAAAATTGTATAAATTACATCATGAATTGAATAATTTAATTACAAAATATTGATCAATAAAAATAATACTATAATAATAAAATATATATTTTCAAACATGATAGAAATATCCATTAGAGATACAACATTTTGAATATATAGAGATTAAAAACCATTAAAAAATCATTCCTAAAAAACATTGTATAACTGCTTTAAAATTAATTTTTAAGAGCCTTATTTAAGAATTTATACATTTTTATCATGAAATGAATGTAATTATATAAATATTATTTTAATAAAAAAATATTTCCCTATAAATAAAAATGTGAAATCATTCGAAATTGAATTTCATGTAATGTTTAGTTCAATAATTATTTGTATAACATAAAGAATGGTGTTAGAGTTAACAAGTTGCTTACCATAACCATTTATTTCCATAATTTTTCTGTAAAGACCATTATAATAAGTTAAAATTATTGGGTACCTAATTCTTATCTTTATTCTTATAGATTTATACTTATACTCTCAATGAAAAAAATATAATTATATATAGTATTTTTGTAATATTGTTTCAACATTGTACTTTATTAATATTAATATTTTTGTACTTGATTTATAAAAACGTTGTTTATATTTCCTTTCACTTAAATTCCCTCATATAATAACCATTACATGTTCCATAACTAAGGTTTCATAATGAAAAAAAAATTACAATTCACTTAAAATTTGTTTTGGTCATGGTTATAGATAATAATAATCGTGGAGAACTTGTATTGGGTTATCTAAAAATATCAGTATATTACCATTTAATGATAATTTATTTTTTGGTTATCCACATAGAACAATACTAATGATATATATCACTTGAAAATCATATGTACATAAATAATATAAAATAAAAACATCCATTTATGTGTGTTTTGGAAAATGATGCATGATTATTAATGGAGGCGGCATTGCACACAATGAAAAATTCACGATTCACATTTTCATGGAAAATGGGAGGGTGGTTAATTCATAAAAAATAATTATAATAACCTAAAAATATGATAATGATAAAAAAATTGATCATATTAAGATGGAGAAATGAAATATTTGGAAAAATTAAAGTGCATTTAGAAATAGAAGAAAATAATGATAGATTAAGAACTTATATCCATCTTCATTGATTATCTCCTTTGTTAGGTGGACTAACCCATTAATGTATGGTCTTTTTATAATTCCAAATGTTCCTTAAGTTTTATAAAAGTATGTAGGATTTTTTTTTTCATTTTTGTTATTGAAAAAAATATATATTCATTCAATGATATGTGAGGAGAGGATTTTACTTTTTTTAACATAAAAAGATCATAATTTCTTATAAATACCCAAATAAATACTATAATGGGAAGCTAATAAAAAGGAGTGCAAGTTTCATAGAGAATTTATCCTTTTATCTCTTTTTACAAACGTGTATCTGTGAAACATGAATATTATGAATAGAAATTTCTCAAATTCATGATCCTTTTATACTCATTAAAATACAATATAAAGATATCCATAATTATAATAAAAATTCCCCAATAATTTCTGGTGTACTAAGCTCCATTATAAAATGACTCCCTATTGTTTTCCCAAAGGCTTGGTTTTTGATTATTTGAATTATTTTTATTTTAAATAATTAAAAATAAAAAAATATTTTCTCATTTAATCTTAGTAAACATTTATATTCTATTTTCTTAATAAACTCATGATTAATTTCCCCATCAAAAAATCTATAAAATCTACAATAATAAAAATTTTATAAATATTTGTAGGGTAAAATGGATTGGAAATTTATTTTTTAGAATGAATCAATAATATCATATCATATCATCACCTTTAGATTGATGCCACAATATGTTATTAAATCCATGGCTATTATAATAATTATTATGATTCTTCCATAGTGAATATCCAATAATGTATCTTATTATATATTTGATTATTTTTAAATGAAAAATTCTGTATTCGTAATGTTGGTTGTGTTACCTATTATGTAATTATAGGTACCTTAATATGAATCCACAATATCATTTCACTTTTTTCGTCAAATAAATATATTTATTGAATCATTATATATTTCATTTTTATATTTCAATAATTTACACTTGAGGATGGTACATTTTGAATTTCATTTAATGTTATATTCTCTTTCTAATAATTTCATTATATAGGTCAACTTGTACATTATAATTACCTACCCAAAATATAATGGAATGTCTCTCAACCATATGATTTCCTTTAAGAATATTACTTGTATGTGTCTAAACCTTATGAGGTACTTTCTAGACCATATGTTCATGTTTTTTATCCTTAGAGTAGGGTTTGTCTCAAACTTATGCGTTGATTTTTTCATCCCTATAGTTGTGGTTATCTCCAAAATATGGGATAATGAACATAGCTACATTTTATCACTTCAGAATCATTATTCTATATTAAATTCAATAATGACAGTTTTCTTTGAAAAACATGTTCATCTAATTGCAAAAAACTAAAATACATCATTAATACACCCTACAAAATCATATATTATAAAAAATTATTTTTAACAATGAAAATTATCCTCACATACTCCATAAGAAAAAAAAAATCTCTATTTGGATATGTTTTTAACCATTACTAAACTCTCCTAGAACCCACTATTAATTCATTCAATTCATCCAATCGAAACCAAATCATCCACTTTATCTTGTTAAAAACATCATGACACAACACCATAGGATAAAATTATGTTTTAAGAGATGACATCCTGTTAGTGAAAAGATAAAATTTTTCCTATTGATAACCTGAAATATTTTTTAATATGTTCAATAACAAGATCAAATAACCCCCAATTTTGACAAGAAAAAAACTATTAAATTAAACATACTTTAATTCTTTTACCCCTTTGATAATACACACATTTACATTATAGGAAAAAATATGTATGTCTCCATTAAACTATATTGATTTTTATCATAAAATTGGTTACATCAATTGTTCGTGAAATTCATGCGATAAATAACTTTTTTTTTTTAAAAAAAAGAAGTAGTATAATCATGAGGGGAAAGTAATTCGAACTATTAGAGATTGAGATAATTACAAACCAAAAAAACACTAATGGAATGCCATAAAAATATCAAGAAGAAAAAATTGATCGAAATAACCTACTATCAAATATTCCATGATATCCAAAAAATCATGTACTCTCCATCGGGACACCACCAATCCTGGTCTAATGGGAATACAATTCCTTCACAACATTGCTTCTCTATCAACATGAGAATTGTCTTTCATAACACTATACATGTTTCACTATAATGTGAATAACTAAAATTCAACCTGAGAAACTCCTTAATACATTGAAACCACAATTTAAAAATGAATACTAGTAAAAAGATGGATTAATAAGTTATTTAGATTGTTGACAAGCATTGAAACATCACCTTCACATGGTGTAGTGCACAGTTCCAACTTAAGAAAATCATGTGTTAAATAAGTACCCAGTAACTATTATTCCAACATATTTCCTAGAATATAAAATTCATATATCAGAAAAAATCATAGTGATGCATCAGGATCATCCCAGCCTCACCGGTCATGCATTTCCCAAGGAATGACATACACTGCCAGAAGGAATAAGTGAAACTGAAAAAGGAGGTCATACCTATAGTAAATTAAATCCAGGGAGCATGTACATGATCGAGTCGACTATGTGAAGACTTAAAATTCTTCCGAAATGAAACCTACAGAAGAAATAAATGTATTTATATAAATAGGTGAAATTTATTATCATAAAATAGAGGAAATTACACTTGATGAAGTAGCCGATGATAGCCAGAAAAATATACTCTCAGCAAACAAAATAGGGGAGAAACTCTTGGATAGCTTCATGACTTCATAGCATATGACTGATCAGGGTGCATAAGACACTCTCTGGTGAAATAAATCTAATACATCATAAAATTTCTAAAAAACTACAAAATCATGAAACACAACATCATGGAGGTAAGACTCCAAAAGTCTCCACAAACAGAAATAAGTCCAGTTCACAAAAAATCATGTTATACCTTCAGAGACCTGCTAGTATAGTTATACGCACCATATTACTTGACTCACATCCAAAAAACATGAAAGTCCATTTTTTTAGATACATGAGATTAAAACATCACCCTTATCTAGTAACGACATCTTATACAAAATAAAGACACTAGGCTATTAAAACATTCCCAAAATCTAGAGAAGGCAGAACTTTTGAGTGATTGAAGAGTTTATTCCATTGGAATATCATTTATGATGAAATTACTATTAGTTTTAAAATCATCCAACATCCTTATGAACATTCGTAATCGGATTTCAAGATATTTCTCTCCAGTAAATGTTTTTTTCATATATTTCTAGAATATGATCTCATCTTGTTTCTCCATACAATCATGGAGTAATTCCCCCACCTCTACCATAGTACAGTAAGAATATTTGTATAAAATATTCTGTTTTCCAACTTCTTCATCCTCATATTTTGAGTGATAAACATATCCATGGATCAATGGAGATCTTCCAAGGATCTTTTAGGGTCTTCCAAAATTTTCATAACAGACGAGGTGGAGATGAAGAATCATTTTTTCCCTCAAAATATAAATAAAGTCATTGGGGAAAATGATTGTGGAAATATTAGACAATTAGTATTTAATATGTAAAATTTAAATCATTATGATGATATTTTATTTCCTTCATATAGTAAAAGGAGATATTATTAAAATTTTAATTAATATAATGTGATGTTCTAGAGGTTTAGAAAGAATAATGATTCAGTGACAATCAAATAAAATTATGTAGTGTTTTTAAATTTTCTATAAATAATAGCAAAATTTTATCTCATATAGGTCATCTAGATGAATTCACTGGTTGCTTCAACATACTCGGTCATTATGGTTCATACTGTCAATGAGTTTTATGTTATAATACCAAATCACAAAATAATGTCATAAAATAAATTACATTTTAATTAATCCTTCTATCATAACAATCAGATGCCAATTTAGCATATCTCAATCTATATATGATATAAAATTTCAATCTTATATAATATAATATAATCTTTTATTCATTTAATATGTTTATAAATTATTTTACCATAAATAATATGTGAAATTAATTGATCTCTCCATTTTTATGAAAATTCGATCATAGGATTGACCGTATTTGATTAGGATGTAATGAGATACTGTAATATGTCAAATTTTTTATAAAATAGATTTTATTAATACTATCGACAATATATTTAACAAAATTATTGAGTTAATTTTCTAAAAACCAATCATTAATATAAAATATCAATTATTAAGTCCTAGTGCCATTAGAACAGAAGTTTCAGAATATATCAAATTGAGACTGAACATTAAAATATATATTTTATTCTCTATAATGGGGTTCTATTTTCATTCATTGAGTATATTTTTTAAGAGTTACCCACCGTAGAGTCTGGCCATTGTCTTATTTTGTTATTTCCTTAACATATAAACAAATGATAACATAAAATATATTAAATTTACTATAATTCTTTTTTGATTGACTCTAATTATTCATGTTGCAGTATTTAGACACATGACTACAAAAATTCACCACATTGGTCCCACTCATTCTTATTTCAAGATTACCATTGAAAAATTACATGGTATCTCTTAGTAACAGTTATTAGTGGATTGATTTTGATAACCCCTTTTATTACACTCGGTACCAATATAGAAATATTGAATGATATTTTACAATGATTTGACCACCCCATGATGTTATAGACAAATCTATTTTACCTTCTATCATATTTTACTATTTTAATCATCTAAATCAATTTTTTTTCACATTAAACTGATGATATATATCAAATGAAGGATAATTAATTAAATTATTACATTTTCAAGGATATTTTGGATGATGGAAAAAATATTATGTGTTATAATTATAAAATTTCATTAATCTTATATATATGCATATTTTTTTATTAAAAGATTGTATTGTATAGACGTTGTTGGTGGTGTCCTATTTAAATTTATCTCCTATACAATTTGGATCATCATTGGTACCTAGAAATTTTATATAATCAAGGATCTCCAATATAGAATAAATGTTTTTCAATTCTAGGTACATATCATTAATCTTCTTGATCTGAATGTCTATGGATTCTAGTTTACAAAAAACATGGAAAAATCGTTTCTTATTCGAGTGGATTACCATGCCATCACATAAAGATCTTCTAGATTTTTCTAAAATAAATTCATATCAATGTTATATGCTTATAACAATTACATTTATAGAAGACTTCTATGGATACATATCTCGGATTTTTCCAACTCAGTCTTTGATCCTTTAGTGATTATAGTGTATTTAAACTCAATCAATCGTTCTGATGAAAATCATGGACATATCTCCAACACTACTTCAATTAAGGAATTCATAGCCAGTGTTGAGGAAGCTAATCTGACTGATCTCAATCCCATTGGGGATAAATATACATGGTATAAATTATATTTTGATGGTATGAGGGAATTCATAATTAATTGATAATTTTTCATCAATGTCCCACTTGGAAATTGGTGGGAAAAATCACGTGACACACTAGGAAAAAACACCACAACTAATCATCCCATAATAGAGATTTTAATTGACAACAATTATAACTAGCTGATTCCCTTAAAGATTAATAATTTTTCTCCGACCTTCTAGAGTGAACTCAGTTTTTCATTAACAATTGGGCAGTGGATGATCATAATGGAAAACCCATGGATTGAATCTTCAATCAAAAAATGGTCAAGGTCAAAATGAAGAAATGTTTAAATAAAATTTTCATCATCCTTTTGAAGAGATAGATTCCCTTGAAATCACTCTCCATGATATCCAATAATACATCTCCAAAAATAAATTCTATGGATATATTAGTATTGAAGGAACAATTTCTTCTAATATAAATCATCTTATCATGTTGAATTATAATGTTAAAAATAAACATTTCAAGATTAGGTGGTTCCCTAATGGGTATAGAAACACTGTTTTCATCAATTATCATAAAAGATTAAGAAGATCCAATAGACCCTTATATTTTCTAAAGGATTGAGACACCATTGTGGATGATAGAAATTCCCTATTAAATCATATTTTCTACTTCTACTTTAATCATTGAATTGATCACAAATGATTTTTTAATTATGGAATGCATCATTCCATTAATTATTAGTGAGGTTAATAATAACATAATCACATCTATTCCTCTTTTTTTAAGAATATATGATATTATCTATGTTAAAAATGGAATCGCAATGTGTCAATATTGATTCACAAACCATTTTTTTATTCATTTGGACATCATTTAGAATGATGTTTATAGACTAGTTTAACAATTTTTCAATGATGGAACTTTCTCTCCATGATTCAATGATAAATTCATTGAATCAATCCCAAAATTGTAAAATTTCATGTGATAGCACTCTATTATGGCTGGTTTCTATTTTATACACTATCCACAAAGTTATTAGTAATATTATTTACAATATAATTTCATTTATATTGAAAACAATTATTTTATAGAACAAATTTATCATTTTCAATATTAGAAAATATCAAGACTGCATGCTCACCAATTCTAAATTTGTGAATCTACATCTAAAGACCACATGGGGATGAAATATAGCTCTTATGATCGACATGCAGAAATAATTTTACACCATGGGATAGGGATTTATTGACCATATTATTCTGGGATTTTTATTTAATATGAGGTTCATTAATTTGATTGAATCCCTATATTGGTGTTCTTAAATATCATTCTCTTAAATGTTTCCCCATAAGGATACATAAAATACTCTAGGGGTGAGATGTGGTGATACAATACTTGATATCATTTTTGATATATTCGAGGACTATCTAAGCTAGCTTCTTCTACTTATGGTGAGAAAGAGAAATCACAAAACAATCAGAGAGGATCAGGGTATATATGATCCTTCTCATGTTTTATTTACTGATGGAATAATTATATTTACACAAGGATACATGAGGAACATAAACAATTTAATGAATATATTTATTCACTATAAAAGCATATCGAGATAGTAAATTAATTGGATCAGGTTGTTCAATTATTTCTAATGGAATATATCTACCTCTTAGAAATCATATAAGATGAATGACATAAATATTATGTAGGTCTATCTTCCATTAATTTATCTTCGTATTAATAGGATCTATGGAATACCTCAGGATCAATAATTCATCAATGTGATGAGACAGATTAGATGAAATCACACCTCTGGAAATGGAAAAACTTTTGCAATGGGATGAAGAATATGCTTCATCTAGCATGTATTGGTTTCAATGATGTTGTGTTTCTTCCTAATGACCATTGGGATTAACTCTAATATTAAAACCCAACACTATATGATTGGAAACATTGTATGGAATTCTAGTATCCAAGAATGGAAAATTATCAATTCATTGGAAGTGGTGTTGTATGCCTTAGGTTCTAGGATGCATTGGTATCAAAAATGTTGACCTTTTCAATCAATCCTTGAAAGACTAGTTTAGGTAGAGACTCAGCAATAACAAGTATAACTCCATTGTCTTCCTAAAATCTAGTTTTTTTGATGAATTGATCAAAGTAATGTGGAGCAACATTAAATCCTATATTTGGCCACATCTTTGAATAAAGTTTCTGAATCATAACATCAAATCTAATGGGATGGTTAGTGTGAATACTTCCTTCAGGTTAGGGAAAGATAATTGTACTAGAAATAAAATAATTGTTGGTGTCAACACCGCTGATCCATAAATTAACTACAACATCTGCATCAAAGATCATATAGGCACTCTGAATATGAAACTTCCTGACACAACACTAGTTGCCTTGTTTATGAATTCTTGAAAAATAGTACATTCTCATCTAGGAACCAAATCCAAATGGAATTCATGATTACATGAGTTATTATAAGAATATAATATATGGTAATGGTAAATGGATTGGGAAATTCAACAAAAAATGGTTTTCACTATAAAAATTCATGTTTCTTTAGAGTCACTCCCCTAAAAAGTTTCCAATTGATGATAATATGTAGTGAGTTAGAATTTCACATTGTTTATATAGTTTCTTGTGTCACCAACATCATGAGTATGATGGCCAATTATTCTAGTGATGTCATACTGTTTCCTCCCTTGAAGATAAATATTTGATATTTTTGAGTTATATCCACTATATAGTAGAAATCCTCATGATTTTATGCATGTTTTGATTGATATTGAATTGTACAAACAACTCGTGTTACTGTTCAGGGAGGCTTCCATTGTGGTAAATTATGTTATTTGATGAATAATAAATAAGATAACCTATAAACGTACATCATTCAACTACTGGGCTTCCATTGTAGATATCATGTTCTCTATACATAATTCTTTCATACTGCATGCAGAGTGCTTCTGTAATTTGGTGGATGATTTCTCATTCCATAGAAATTTGAAATCCATGGAGACTATTCAAAACCACTTTATACTATTGAGGTCATATAGTATCCTCCATTAGTGGGCTGAATTAATTTCCATTATGATTTTTCATTATGTGGGAACCTAGGGTAAACAAGTTAAAGGGTTAATTTTTATTATCATCACGGTTATGTATGATAATTCTTTCATGGTCCTTGTGGTCATTTCATAGATCATGACGTAGACATGATGCAATTTATAAAGGTTGTCTCAACTGCATTTCGATGAAACTAGGACAAAATTTGGTTTGAGTCGGATTCTACTTCCATCATCTAGGATTCCTGGATAAGATATATCCACATTTAATGGAATATGACAGTAATAAGGGATAACTATGTGGAAATTATTGGTTTAATGAATTACATTATCACACATACCTTTTGTGAATCTTATCACCTTTATGAATTCCTTGAATAAAAAATGTGTATTTGATGATATTTTTATTTATTCTTATAATCTTCCATGTGAAATAGTTATTGTTCTTAAAAGGTACAAATTTAAAATATCCTCCTTATGACACTTATAACATTTTTTATATATTAATATAATGGAATCTCTCTTTAATCAACAAAGTAAATATACCCACTATTGACTGTAGACTTGATTACATTCATTATGATGGGATGATGGTAGAAGATGACCACACCGGATCTATGGACTCTTGGATAGTTTTTGGTCTGTTTTATATTTTTTATATATAATATATTTTTTTATTTTATATTTTTAGATCTTCTTTAATTTCCTCTAATAGATACATGACCTTACAACATCATCCATCTTTAAATGATACAATCTATAGTTATTGAGTTTTATATTAAATACATGGATAATTATGATTGTTTCCACTTACATATATATTTTTATTATTTCCTTATATTTTAATCATCTAGTATACCACCATAATTCTTAAAACTTGAATGATGTAATATTCTCCCCATTGTGACAATATATTCCCCCTATAATAGTAGAAAGCCACTAGAATATGGGGTGGTGTGCTTGATTCCATGTTGCTGGCAGAGTTTTGTTCAATGTGAGTTAATCGGGTATGGGAAATCACAAAATGGTAATTAATGATTAATTTATAAAATATAAACATATAATTAAAATTCAACAAAAAAATAAAAATATTTTAAAATTAAAATATATGAGGGATTTTTTTAGATTGTTTGAATATATTGAAATGATATATTTAGTGGGGGTGGGAAAGGAGAGATGTATTTGGTGGAAGAGGGTCCATCTATATTAATATTTTTTAATGGATATTTTTTGATGTAATATTCCATCATAAAAATTTCATTATGTTTTATATATTTTGGTGGAATTTTTATTATTGAAAAGGAATTTTGAAATGATTAATTTTTTTACAGTTGATGTCTATCAAAAAAATTCTGCTAAAAATATTTTTCATATCTATTCAAAATGTATTTTTCGACCAATTTGAACTGAATTATATATATATATTGATATAAATAAAATATGATTTTTTCTAAGGGTTTTTTATTGAATTTGGATTCCATAACAAAAAATGTTTTTTGGAAAATAGTTTTTTGTGAAGACATATAAAATAAAACACAAATAAACATTATAAAAACATATTGTTATGGAATCCATAATCATATGATATGTATCATTTCTCATGAGATTATATATGATGAAATTAGTAATTCCATCTAGAATAACATTTTTTATGAATTTAAAATTTCATTTCAAAAAATTATTTGGATTTATTGATTTTGTTAAGAAATATTTTTATTTCTATAGAAATTGCATTGAATCTGATTCTATTTCTGATGAATTTCATATCTATCTCAAATAAAAATTCTTATATATAGTATTTCTGATGGAATTTTAATTATAGAAATAATATGTCCATTTCAATTAACTTTTTGAGATGGACATTATTTATTTCAAAAAATAATATTTCATAATATGTGAATTTTGTTATAGAGAATGGATGGGGACGTAACCCAATACATTTTATAATAGTCACAATATATTAAAAAAATATCTATTACATTGTACTTTATATAAAATAGAATTTATATGACTCATATTTTTTCAATGAAAATGTATTAAAGTTCTACTTTTAAGAGTAATTTTACTCACTTAGATATCTACATGGTTAGTGGAAGTGATAAGATTAATCAATTTCCCATAAATTTTACGTTATATCCTGATAACCTAATAAAAAAATGGATCTCAGTTACTGTGGTTTGGCTGAGCCATTTTTTGATAACATCAATCACTTATGGATGTACGTATATTCCATTTATTATCATATATGAAATATGTATGATAATTTAAAATCTATATTTCACACATGGTAAATTTGGAATATAGTTTCTCCTTTCTCTAGGAATTTCATGAAATTCATTAATGATCTACATTCTATATTTTACACTTTAAATATTTAAGAATTCCAACTATATGGAATATAAGAAAATTATTAATATAGAATCTAATGAATTAATTAATTAGATCCATGAAGATATTAGTGGTATTGATACATCCAATTGACACCAATAAAAACTATTTCTATCCCAACATCATACAAAAATTATTCTACAATATATCCTCCCTTTTGAAAATTAATTATTATTATCCAAATAATATGTTAATCAACATGAATTTCTATATTTCATAGAGCTAATTTAATATATCATGTATAATTTGAAGTGGTTTTTTTAGATTTTTTTATATAATAATAAATAAAAAGTTAATTCATTCCATTATTCATCCTAATATATATTACAAGTGCACCCCACTATGAAGTAAAATAGAATATACAATAATTTTCCAAATTTCCATATTGTAGATTTTTTAAAACCTTTAATTTATTGTGGTCAACTTTATACAAACTCTTTGAGATACTCATAGACACATGTAATAGTTTGATTGAAAAAAAATCCATCAATCATGGGGAATTCTAGTTTGATAATTTTATAATATATTTCTAAATTATTATAAAATAGTAATGTCATAAATTTTTTCTTTATCCCTATTCATTTCTACTTAAATAACTAACTTGTAGGAAATATTTACTAATATTATAGAATTTAAATTTATATAGAGTTTATAATCCTACTTACATTGATTCATTATATTTACATGATTTAGTATATGATATAAGACTTACATATCCATACATTACTTATTATATTTTGGTAGGGAAAATAATAGATAGGAAATTTTATTTTAAATGGATGTAAGGGATGAATATTTAGATTCTTAATATGTATCCTCCAAAAAAAATTCAGTTGGAGTAGATTTATCAATCCTATATGTAATAATTTAACAGAATTAGTTTTCAATTATATTTATATATTCATTTATTATGGTGATTATTTCACATTCATTGGAGACATGTGTGATATAAATCATTGTAGTGAACCGTAATCGAATAAGATAATAATATTTCATGAAAGGACTTTATGTGAACCACACATAATCTCACTATCATGAAATACCTCAGTGGTAGAGATCATGAATACCATGCCTTATTCTGAAGGTTTTATAGGATTTTTGGGTATATTTTCATTATTTTTCATAGGTTTGAGGCATTGATTGACATAATGTATTAACTCCATGAACATGATTCATTGGTATTTGGGTAGATGATTTTCATGAAATTACTATATTTTTTTAGATTAATCATATTTGTATCCTCAATTTCAAATATTTCCACATGGTGTCTCACATCAAATCACATAAAAAATTTCCATACTTCCTTGAGATCATTACCCATGTTCTTTACAACACATTTATTTCATGTAGTAAATTTTATATTCTCCCCACCATATGTATTATAAAATGCGAATACATGATATTGCACTATTAACCTGTTATCTATAGAATATCCAGAGGTTCTTGTTTCCATCTCAACAGTAACAGAAGATGTATAAATGTTTTAAATTCATTAAATGTTTCTTATGGATAATTCCAATAAATAAAAGGCTTTGAGTTCAAAATTTATTGAACAATTTTACTCTATGTATCAAGCATTAAAAATTATTTCCATTTTATTGAACATCTTCTCATTAGCCAAGGAATTATAATACCATATATCAAAGGATGCATGTTTTCTCATAAATCATTATATAGTTAGTTTATCAATCCTTGTTGTGTTTGTGATCTCAACATGAATTTGGATGTTTCAATATACATGATATTTATATTCTAATTTTAAAGAAATATTTATTCCATCCCAAATTTCAATTGGTTTACCATTTCCAAATTCTCTACATTTTCTATTATAACCTTTTTTAAATCAATCAGTTTGGTACCCTGCATTACCAATGTCTACATGAAAATTGGGAATGACTAAAATCATATAAATTATTATACATAAAAGTAAACTATAAACAATGAAGGAGGATTCCATAAATATCATGCACATTTTAACCTATGAAACTATATGTTTCAATCTAGGGTACCCATGGTAATATTTATAAATGATGTGTTTATATATATTTAAATATTATATAATTCATTCCAAAGATATGTTGATTAACCAAAACATATCTCATTGGAGTGTAAAACAAGCTATGAAGTTATGTGCATTTTCATGAACCATGTCAAGCTCATGTTACAACAAAACACTCCCTCATTGTGGTAATTACCCCTGAATAAATGATTTCTAGATATGCCAACAACTTATTGTTTATCTATTGGGTGTTAATTCTTATGAGTACCACACCATCCCTATATTAAAAAATAAATGATTTTTTATCATATAAATATAATCATCCCTAATACATTGCTCTTGTATTTTTTATAGATGTATCAAAACTAAAATCTAAAAATAAAATACCCATATATGATTTCAATAAAAGTTACCTATTATAAACATTTATTTAATAATACATTATGAACACGGTTGAAATAAAAATTCTCAAAAAGACTTCATAACCCAAGGACTAAATGGTTTTGTGTGTTTGATATTATCTACATATTCATTTTATTTTAAATCACATATAACAATCATTCATAACAGAATAAATTATGCCCTTTTATAGATATCAAACTTTCAATAATATTAAATATAACATGTGGATTAGAAAAATATTAATGGGTTGATTTAACATACTCTATGTACAAAACATGTTTCATAACATTTAGTAAAACCAGATTAAACATTAATATCAAAAAAATGTTTAAAATTGCCTTAATTGAAAATAATAAAACCTTTTAAAGTTACATTAGACCTTAAAAATACCACTATCGAATAATTATTGTTAGTTCATGGATGAAAAAACAAATCAATAGTCATATAACATGTTTGCATGAAATAAATCTATTGAGTCATTTTTAAAAATTTTGAAAACACATAATTTCATTGAAATAAGATATATCATGAAAATTTTTCCTAACATCATGAATAAAATGGAAACATGGTTCACCAATATTCTTAGAAAAAATTTAGTTTGTTAAGTCATTTTTTGCACACTTATGTAAAAAATTCATTATATCCTCCCCTTGAAAATTTAGTAAATAATACATTCCGATGACTATGTGTAGAAAATAATTATATCAATTCCATAATATCTCTTGAGATATAAAAGAAAAAATTTCATTGGATAGAGATATAACACCTGACCCATCATCATTCATAGATTAATGTGGAACATAAAATCATGTATCATTATATCTTAAAAAACATTGAAATTTAATGATTTTCTTAAACAAATAAAACAAAATAATTCACTTCTCATAATGAACGAATGTAAATTAAATTGGTTTTATAAAACATAAAAAATTGTATAAAATAAAATAATGAATTGAATCATTTAATAACAAAATATTGATCACAAAAAATAATAACATAATAATATAATATATATTGTCAAAACTAATATAAAGGTCCATTAGAGATACAAAATTTTGAATATAGAGAGAATAAAAAACATGAAAAAATGGTTTCCTAAAAAATAATATCATTATTGTTAAATTAATTATTAAGAGCCTCTTTTATGAAATTATAAATTATTATCATGAAATGAATGCAATTCATGAATGCATATTTTAATAAAAAAATATTTTTCCTTTTAAATAAAAAGGTGAAATTATTAAAAATATAATTTCATTGAAATATTAGTTCAATAAGTATTTGTATAACATAATGAATGGATTTGGAGTAGAAAGGTCCCTTACTTTAACCCTTTATTTCAATAGTTTTCCTATAAAACCCATAATAATAAGTTAAAAACTTTTTTAACCTGTTTTATAAACTTATTCTTATAGATTTTACTTATAATCTATATGAAAAAAATATAATTATATATATCATTTTCTTGAAATATTTTCAACATTTTTCTTTAATAATAATAATAATAATTTTGTATTAGTATTATAAAAATGATGCTTATATTTATTTTCACTGATATTACATCATTTAATAAATATTTCAGGTTCTATAATTGAGATTTCATAATGAAATAAAATGTTAAAATTCACATAAAATATGTTTTAGTCGTGATTTTAGAATATAATAATGGGGATGCGGTAGTTTTGGGTCATTTAAAAATATCTATATAATACCATTTTATAATAATATATTTTTATTATCCACATCTAACTATACAAATGATATATACCACTTGATTATCACATGAACATAAATAATTTAAAATAAAAACATCAAATTATAGTTGTGTAGGAAAATGAAACATGTTTATTCATGGAGGCAGAAGTGCGCACAATATACAATTAACATTTCATATTTTCATTTTTATTAATGGAAATAGGAGGGTGGTTAATTCATAAAAAATAATTATAACAACATAAAACTATGATGATGATAATAATTTTTCCATATTAATATGGTGAAATGAAATATTTGGATAAATGAAATTTCATATTAAAAGAGAAGAAAATATTGATAGTTTGAGAACTTATATACATCTTCATTGAATATCTTCATTTTAATGGGGACTAACCCATTAATTTATGATCTTTTGAGAATGTCAAATCTTCTTTAAGTTTAAAAAAATAATGTATGATTTTATTTGTCATATTTTTTATTGAAAATAATATATTTTCATTCAATGATAAATGAGGAGAGGATTTTATGTTTTATAACATAAAAGTAGTGTAATTTCTTATAAATACAAAAATAAATACAATAATGGGAAGCTACTAAAAAAAAGTGTAATTTCTATATTGATTTCCCCTTTTATATCTCTTATACAATTGTGTATGAGTGTAACATGAATATAATGAACAAAAATTTCCCATAGTCTTGATACTTTTATACTCTTTTTAATAAAATATTAATAAATCCACAATTATTAGTTAAATTAACCAAAATTTCAGGTATACAAAACTCCATTATCAAAAGAATCACTATTGGTTTCCCAAAGACTTGGTTATTGATGATTTGAATTATTTAAATTTTAAATGATGTAAAATAAAAAAATATTTTCTCATTTAGTCTTGGTAAAAAGTTATTTTCAAAGTCCATAATAATCTAATGATTAATTTCTCCTTCAAAAAATATATAAAATATACAATAATACAAACTTTATTAAATTTGGCATGGTAAAATGGAAAGGAAACTTCTTTTTTAGAATGAAACAATAATATAATCTCATATCATCACCTTTGGTTTGATGTAACAATAATTTATATAATCCATTTATATTCTAATATTTATGATGATTCTTCTATAGTTATATCTAATAAGGTATCTTATTATTTATTTGATTATTTTTAAAAGAAAAACGTCATATTAGTAATTTACATTGGCTGTTTTCCCTAATATATCTCTATAGGAACCAAAATAGGTATCTGGAAAATGGTTTCACTTTTTTCGTCATGTATATATACTAATTGAATCGTTATACATTTAATCTTCACCTTTCTATAATTTACACTTGATGATGGTAAATTTTGAATTTCATTTAATGTTCTATTCCATTTCCATTATATTAATTATATAGGTCAACATGTACATTATAAAGACCTACCCAAAATATTATGGAATGTTTCTCAACATTATGTTTTCCTTTATGAATATTACATGTATGTGTCTCAACCTTATGAGGTCCTTTCTAAAACATATATTAATATTTTTTAAACATATATTAGTGTTTTTCTCAACCTTATGAGTTGATTTTTTCAGCCTTACTATTGTGGTTTTCTCAACAATATGGGATAATGGATATAAAAACCTTTTATCCCTTTAGTATCATAATTCTATAATAAAATTAATAATGATAATTTTCTTTGAATAAAATCTTCTTCCAGTTCCAAAAAACTAAAAAACATCATTCATACACCCAAAAAAGCATAGAATATAATAAATGAATTTTAACAATGAAAATAATCCTCACATACTGATTAAGAAACAATAATATCCCTATTTTGATATGTTTTTAACAATTACAGAACTCTACCAGAATCCACTATAAATTTAATCAATTAATCTAATGGGAACAAAATCATCCACTTTATTTTGTGAAAAACATCATGACACAACACCATAGGATAAAATTATTTTATGAGAGATAACCACCTATTAGTGAAAAGATATAATTTGAATAATTGATAATGTGATATCTTATTAAATATATTCAATAATAACTTCCAATAACTACCAATTTTTACAAGGAAAAGTACTATTAAATTAAAATTACTCAAATTAACTTCCCCTTTGATAATACACGCATTCACATTAAAAAAGGAAATATGTACTTCACAATGGAAATAGTTATATTATTAGTTAATAAAAGAGTTTAAATGAAATGATCACGCAATTCATGCCACAAATTACATTATTAAAATACAGGATTATCAGTATAAACATGAGGTGAAATGAATTGACACCGATAAGAATCAAGATAATTACAATCCAAAAGAAAATACTTACGAAAGGAAATCAAAATATCGAGAAAAAAATTAATCAAAGAAACCTACTATCAAATATTCATTGATCTCTAAAAAGTCCAATACTATACCTTGGGACTCCACTAATCCAGTTCTGATGGGAATCCAATGTTTGGACAAAATTTCTTCTCTATCAACTTGAGCCTTTTCATTCATGTCTCTATACAGTTTTAATTATTAAATGAAAAGAAAAAATGCAACTAAGAAAGTAATTAATACATTGAAACTACCATTTGGTAATGAAAACCAGTAAAAGGTTTTATTAATAAGCTATTGAGATTGTTGACCATCATTGAAACATCATGTTCACATGATGCAGTGCAAGGTTCAAACTTCAAAAAAACAACATGTTAAAAAAGTACTAAAAACAACTATGCCAAAAAGTGTCTTAGAATGAAATATACATATATCACAGAAAAACATCCTGATACATCAGGATTATCCCAGCCATGAATATCATGCATTGCCCAATGAATGACATGCACTTTGGGAAGGAATTATGGAAAATAAAAAAGGAGGTCATACTTGTAGAAAAATTAATCTAGGGAGCATGTATATGATCTAGTCGACCATGCTGCAAGTTACTTTTTTTATCATTAGTAGGAAGAGAAACAAAACAAGGAACCTCCCTTCACAGAGGCCGAAAGTAGTGAAGTCCAAGAGAATCCCCTTACACCACAGTAAAGCACTCAAGGGGGAGAGAGTTCAAACTATCAAAGATCAAAAGTGGCTCCTCCTGTCTTCCCATGCGAGCCAGAGCATCTGCCGCAAACTTAGACTCCCTCCAACTGTGATGGATAGTCCTTCTGTGATTAGTTTATTCCATGTACCTTCGAATGAGATAAACCAAATACCACAGCGTGCCATGGCCTCCCTGTAACATCTTCACTAGAGTCTCAGAATCTGACTCCACCTCTGTCACCTGCATCCCCCTCCGTCTACACACCATCAAGCCGAAAAGGAGATCCCGAACCTCTACACCCAAAAAATTCCCTAAGCCATAAAAGGCACTAAAGGCCATAAGAACATATCCCCAACAGTCTCTAAGTAGACCACCACCCCTCATGACCCCCCCCATACAAGATCCATCGATGTTCAGCTTCAGACCCTGGTTTGGAGGATTCCACCTCACCCATCTTTCTCTGCCTCAAGGCTGAATGTAGGGGCTGTTGAGTAGATTGCCCACTTCCACCGATGAGAGCCCCCCTTTGACAAGAGAGGCCAGCTCTACAATGAGCGACTTAAGCTAGACCTGGATAGACACCAAAGACCTTTTATTTCTCAGCCGAACCTAGTTCCTCGCCTCCTAAATAACCCAGCAGATAGCCATCAAAATGAGGATTCTGACAGCCCGCTCCATTGCCCCGTTTTCAGTACCTGGGAGCAATAAAGACATGAAATCCTGGATACTTCAAGACTCACCATCATGGAAAGGGTGATGAGTGAAGCAAGACCAGAGGGAGGATGCCCATTGTCCTTGAAAGAAAAGATGGGACATCGTTTCTGATTTCGGTTGCTCACAACAGTAACAAGGAAATGGAGCGGCCTGTCAGAATCCTCATTTTGATGCCAAGACATCAGATTCTTCAAAACTAAATCCTCAAGAAGACATATGAGGATTTTTATAATGATTTTAAATTGATAAACATAAAATAGTGGGAATTTCATTAGGGGAAGTAGCCCATGACAGACAGAAAAATATCCGTTCATCAAAAAAAATATTGGAGCAACTCTAGGATAGCATCAAGTCATCAAAGAAGATAACTGAATGGGGTATAGATAATAATATCTAGTGTTAGAAATATAAGACATCCTAAAAATCATAAAAAACAACAAAATCATGAATCCCAACATCATGGTTATAAAACCCCAAAATTCTCCAAAAATAGTAATAAATTTAGTTCACAAAAATGCATGTAATGGCCTAAGGGACCTGCTAGCACAATTATACATCCCATATCCATTGACTCACTACCAAAAATCTTCAAAGTCCATTTTTTAGATACATGATAGAAAAACATCCCCCTTATCCATTAATGAAATCTTATACAAAACAGAGACACTAGGCCAAGTAAATAGTCCCAAAATATCGGGAAGGAATAACTTTTGAGCGATTGAAGAATTCATTACCATGGAATATCATTGAAGATGAAATTAGGTTTTTTAAAACTCATCCAACATCTTTATGAACATATGTTTTATGATTTCATGATATTTCTCTCCAGAAAATGTTTTATTCTAATATTTCTCGATTACGAACTTATCTAGCTCCTCCATAAAATATTGGACTTCTTCCCCCACCTCCCCCTCAGTACAATAAGCATCTTGGTAGATAGGATTCTAATTTTTCAGCATCATCATCTTCATCATTGGAGTGATAATAATATTCATGGATCTATGGGGGTCCTCCATGGATATTTGAGGGTCCTCCCAAAGTTTCATCACATAAAATGGGGAGTTAAAGACCCATTTTTTGCCTCAAAATATAAATGAAGTCCATGGAGAAAATGTTAGTGAAAATAGTATCCAATTAGTATTGCATATGGAAAATTTTAATCATTCTGATGATATTGAATAGCCTTTATATAGTAAAATGAAATTATATTAAAATTTTAATTAATATCAACTGATGTTATAGATATTTATAAAGATTAATTTATCATTGAATATCAAATAATAATACCTATTGTTTTTTATTTTCTATTAAAAATAACCAAATTCTATATCATCCATTTCATCTTAGTGAATGCATAGGTAGCTTCCACATACTTGGTCATTATGGTTCTAAGTGTCAATGAGTTCAAATTTTTAGTTCCAAATCACAAAATAATATCCTAAAAGAAATTATATTTGAATTAATAATTCTATGATAACAATGAAATGTCTATTTAGTATATCTGAATCAGTATATGTTTGAAAAAATATAATCTTATATAATATCATATAATCTATTATCCATTTAATGTGTTTTATAATTATTTCACCATAAATAATATCTGAAATTAATTGATCACAATATTTTCTGGAAAATATGATCATAGAATAAACCATATTTGATTAGGATGTAATGCTATCATGTAATATGAAAATTTTTTTATAAAATAAATTTTATTAATACTATTGGGATATAATATATTTTAGAATATTACTGAATTTTTTTTTAAAAACCAATCAATAATACCACATAATGATTATGAAGCCATATTTCCTTTGAAATAACAGTTTCATTAAATATAAAACTTAGACTAAATATAAAAATATATAATTTATTCTCTATAATATTATATAAATTCCATAAAAGTACCTAACAAATATTGGATAAACTTGGAAACATATAAAGATGTTAGGAGATAAAAAATTCCCTGTAAGGGAATACAAATGATAACGAAACAAAATATGTGTGTTAAAATCATAACATCATATAATAAATAAATGGTCCATTAGTAATTTCATTCATGAATAAAAAAATAACTAGTATGAAAATATCATAAATACATAAGAAATGTTGTAGAAACATAAATCCTAGAAAATCATAAGTCAGGTTGATTTATAATGGAAACATCACATGGTGGATATAGTCCCACAATGGATTAGTTTCACTTTTAAACCAATACATATCAACCCCAAGACAAAAATAATAACCCAAACTATTGGATGGATATTTAATTCTAGTCCCACTCATCACATTAATTTCATGTACTTGCATATGAGTTCCATAGTAGGATATAAATTACTATGAATAATCTTATAAATTACCCATGGAATGTTATGGGTTGAAAAATCATACCTTATAGAAAAATCAAATGTGATTCCATAAAAGGGACTTTATATATGTTAATAAGGCATGTATTAACCCATACATGGATGTGGTAATATTTTAGGTATATATATATATGATAAAAATATATATTATTTAAAATAATTCCATAAAATTAATAGTTGTTTTTATTTATGAATATAAATACATTAAGAAAAATTAAAAAAATTCTGTAAAGTATTTTTTCAACATTTATTATAAAATACTAAAATCCAAAAAATATTTTTGGTATCCTATTCTTATAAAATATTCTTTGAAACATATAAATGAATAATCAAGGAAAATAATAAAGAGGATGTTAGAAAATATTTTTTATGGCGTACACCTTGTTGTAGTGATTCCGTTCACATTTTCGTTAAAAGATAAAAAGTACCTTCTTTCAAAAACAAAAAAAACATTCATTTTAACAATTTTTTGTATATTAAATCAGGGATAAAGTTTTATTTTTCCATTCATATTATAAAAGATAATTTTTTTTTTTGAAAACATGGAAATGTTTGAATAATGTTTTTTGACACAATAGAAAAATATAGTTGGTTTAATTAAAAATTATTTATCAATGTTTGTAGGTAAAAATAGTGTAAAATATTAATATTACTTATGATGTCAATGAAAAACTCTTGGAGAATAAAATTGAATGGTTTTATTGTGAAATAACTAATGAATTTCCAATAATGAAAATCCATGAAAAATCATTCCAGACTAAAATGTGATAAAAAATGATACCTTACCTATTGAGTACATTTTGGTTCACCACACCCATGAATGAAGTAAATTAATTTATAATTATTATAAAAATAATTATTACAGTTTATTGACATATCATGTGATCGGTAGTATATAAATCATAAAAAAATAAACTTTGTTCATAAAAATACTAGTGACTCAAAGAAGATAGTTTTGAGAAGAACCCCTTACAATGTATATATCATTGAGGTAATAGTTAATCTATGATTTAACTCTATTTAATACATTTTGACCCGAAAAAGATAAATAATAAATATAAAAAAAAATTATAAGTTTTCATTTCACATAATGTCTTCCTATAACATAATAAATGAAGTAGACTTATAGTCCAAAGAATGGAAATTGGGTTATGAAACTCCTTACCCCACACTTCCCTTTAGTTGGTAATTTTTTAAAATCATGAAAAGAGATTTTAAATATGTTATTAAAGTATACCAAATGCATATTAGTAGTTATAATATCAGATATTATCCCTTTTATTACATATTATCTACCATTTGATAACAGTCATCCATTATCACTATTGGTTAGGGTGTTAATTTTCTTGTTTTTTCAAGAATGTTTTGTTATGAAATATCAATTTAATAAAAATATTATACACTTCTATAATCTATATAATAATATATATGTTATATATATCATTTTTCATTGAATTAATTGTTAAAAACATTTTATAATATTGATCATGGATAATTATTCAAATCTCTGTAGGAAGAAAATATCTCATACATAAACACAAGAAATGTTATCATTTTTTAAATGGATGAAAGGGTATTGAAGTGGATTGTATATTAATTTTCTATAGTTACTATTATTAAGCATAAATGAAATATATTCATTAATGTTTACATTTATTACCTTCTATATAAAAAGTTATTGAAAAATGAACAACATTGCATCACAAGGCGGTAGTCTACCATACACATGAATAAAGTTATCATGTCTTCCAAAAAAGTTTAGTTATGAATTTTGAAAATATATTATATATATAATGGTTAATATATAACCATAGAAGTTGTTTTGTTACACATTTGGGGGAGGAGGAGGAGATTATTATTACAAAAAATAAGATAATGAAATATATTTATATTTAATAGTATGATGATATTATATTATTCAGTTTTAAAAAGTTCATAAGTAGGTGTAAGATGAAAAAATATTATCAATTATGGTTGTTATTGTTTATTCAAATAACATAAATATTATTGGAAAAATTCATTCTAGGAGGAAATTATAATATTTACTATGCTAATATTATTAATTTAGAGAATAAGGAAACTAATTTGGGCATGTATTGGCTAATATAATGGGTTTTGGGATTGTGGAAATCAGATGAGAGAGGTTTATTTTATATGTGGGGAGGAGGAAACATGTAAAACTTTTGAAATGAATGAATTCAATCCATGTTTTTATCATGCCACCAACATCTCAAATAAACCATTTACAAATATAAAAATATATACATTCAATATATTTTTATCTGATATAAATTATACATGTTTCTTGTAATTTTTAACCCTTATCATTTTATTTTTATTACCTTGAAAGCCTATTTTTACCTTATTTGTGGTAGATAATTTTTTTCAGTATTCACAATTAATTATGGAGAAACATTAAGTTGATAATATTTGATAAAATAATATTTTTATGATTCCAAATAGGAATTCCAATTTTTTATATTCACTTCACATACATGACATAATTTGTTTTGAAAATTTATTCTACATTCATGTTATGAAATAGGATTTCATGAAACAAAAAATTCTTTATAAAAAAATTATCTCATATTAACAACATAAAATCTAATAATAATTTTAAAAATTTATATTCAATATTATGTTTCATAATAATTATTTATAATGGGGTAATGTCCCATAATTTTTTATAATTGTATTCTAATTATATGGAATTATTTTGAGACTATAAAATCTAATGATGCATAACTCCAAGGTCCAGAGTGCACAGAACGATCCATTGAAAAATGTTATCTTAAAAAAAAGCATGTATTGGTGTTTTTCCTAAAAAAATTGAACAACTCATAAATGGGTACCCAAATCAGAAATCTGAGGGCACCGTGGCGTTCAAGATAGTGGGTTTACCCTAGGCACGACATCAGTTTTGTTTTAGCATGCCTCTAGTGGGAAAACCCAATAATGACATGACCTTTCAAATCCAATGTAACATCATTGATGGGAATTAGGAAGGTTCCTAATAAACCAACCCTCATAAATCCCATGATCATTAGACACCCTCCCCCTCTCTTATTTATATGGATCATGGAGAGAGGTATCAGCACTACTTCACCATGTAAAGAAGTGCTGATAATGTATTGTGACGCAAAACCCTTGGAGGACGGAGCCAGTTCCAGCGGGTGGCGACGGGTGTCCTCAAACCACTAATTGAAGGAAGATGTATGAGTGGCGTCATTGGAAGTTTGTTAGGGGAAAGTCGGTCATCTACCCACATCCTCAATAGTGGGAATTCTCCATCATTCTTGAGGTAGGGATATGATTATTGTTTAATATCAATTTACTATTGAATCATTTAATCCTCCCTCATGATTATAAGCTAAGGTGGAGGGTGTGGGCCTAATGAACCCGACCCAGAACCTCCACTACCTTGCAAGCCATGCATTCTACGAGGAAGATCGCCGGTGCAGCAGAACGACCGACTACGATGGAGGAGACTCTCCATCATGTGCCTCAAGTGTAGGCTGTGGCATTGGGCCGCGATGGATAGCATAGAGGTCATCACCGACTAGCTATGGGGGTGGTGTGGTGCACCGTCACGTGACTTCGGTGACCATGGGGCTGCTACCGAACCCATGGTTGGTGAAGGGGGCACCTAGTACAAGCCATCAGCGGAAGGCAAAGGAGGTGATGCACATTGTCGTATTCCACTGGAGAAGGTCGAAGCACGAAGCCACGATGGTGGAGTATCCCACCCAAATGAGGGTTTCGCAGTGACTGGTTGGCACCCACATGGAGTTTCCACTTCACGAACTGAATGGATACTCGGCCTATAGTGAGAACCATGGGGAGGGGTGGAACCCTTGTGAAAACTCAATAGACCCCGCCTCAGCGGGCCGTGCTCCACCTCGAGCCGGGCCACGGTCCACCTCGGGCAAGGCCAGGTTGCGCCCTTGTGGGACGGGCCATGCCCCCTTGCGGGTCGGGCTGAACCGTGGCCCAGGGGGCCCTTTCCGGTCAGGTTGGACCCAGACTTGGTCAGTTCGACCAAAAACAATTCCGTCGGGGTTAGAAAAACTAGGTCGGACTGGACCGGGACTGAACCAGGCCTAGATTTGCTTAAAGGGATATAACATGATATACAAGCATTTATTTAATGAACCTTCTATAGATCTGGGACCCTTGGAGAGATATAGTCCATCTTGAATAATCCACTAGTGTTTTGGATACATTTGGAGTATGGCTGGGTTGGATCAAACCCGAGTCCAACAGGGGCCTAAGAACTAAATTACATATAATTCATAGACCGGGCTTTTGATTGACACACCGCATGTCACGTTGAAACCCTTATGACATGGAGGTACTTTGGGACACTCCATTGTAGAGCATAGTGGTGGTTTTGGTATGACCTTTATCATAAGGTGGAGATTCTCTAGAGATCGAGCACACTGTGTGTGAGGAATCTAGTGGGTGGTTGTATCATGATTAAAGAACATTGATCCAAAGTGGGTCAGCATCTATCGATCTTGTATGGTTCAACATCTATCAGATCCTGTGTGTATTTTCACTCTGTGATCCTATGTGGGTCAGTTCATATCGATTCAGTGTGGGCCAGATCTTGTGTTGGTTAGCGGGGGGTATTATCAATCTTTCATTTGTGGGTCTACAACTATGTTTCTTTACATAATGAGATGACTTTTCTCATAAATTATCATTTGTACTTTTCTAATTATGTTATACCTGGGGTGAGATGAGTCTTTTGACTTTGTGGTGTTTTCTTCATGGTGTTATCTTTGTGATGTTAACTATTTTGTACTTCTATCATAGTGGTGTTACATGTGTGGTGCTTCTATCTTAGTGTTGTTACATGTGTGGTGCTTCAATATTCGTGGTGTTACCTGGGAGGTACTACTATCTTCATGGTGTTACCTATGTGGTACTTCTATCTTTGTGATGTCACCTATGTGTTACTTCTATCCTCATGGTGTTACCAGTGTGGTACTTCTATCTTCATGGTGTTACTTGTGTGGTACATCAATCTTTGTGGTGTTACGTGAGTATCACTATTATCTTCGTGGTGTTACCAGTGTGGTACTTTTACATTCATGATGTTACCCTTGTGGTACTTCTATCTTCATGGTGTTACATTAAAGGTGTTACCATTGTGGTACTCTACCCTCATGTATGAGATGAGTATATCCTGATAAATTAGGTATATGTATGGGAATATACATATGTAGTTATGATATCTATCACTTCATTCTTGGAGTTTGAGGTCTATCTTTGTGGTTTTTCCTTTTTGGAACTTTGGAAGACCTACGAGGGTCTCGGGGTCCCCACTGAGTATTGTTATACTCACCCCTACATGGTCAAATCCAACACCATGTTGTGTCATGTTCAGACAATGGACAGTGTTGATCTAGGATGAGGAAGCGAAGAGTGGACGATACTCATAGGTGGAAAATTTTGTGTGACGGTATATAGGAACTATAGATCAAAAATTGTACCTACCCTTTACGTAGGATCCTTGGTGGACAATCGGGGATATTCTTTCTATATTCTAGTTGTTTTTGTACCTTCCAGTTGTATTTGAACGTTTTATTTGGGCGTGTATTCTAGAACCTTTACATTTAGTATAGTTTTACTACAGTAGTTTAATTTTTACATGCTCCTTGTTGTGTTCTTGGACTGTGTGTCGTTATATGTTAAAAAGAAAAATCCATCATGTTTATGGGATATGCCTTTCTAGTGCTAGTCTCCAGCCCCTATCCTATGGAAGTCGACCTTGGGTAGACACAACATAGGCCCTGAGGTATGGGTCATGACAAAGTGGTATAAGAAGATTCAATTCTACCGAAGTACTTGGACACTGATCTTTTCTATGTGTCAATAGTGTTATGTATTTTGAGTGGATTTTTCAATTCTGCAAGTCCAGTGTTTGTGCAGAAGTCGACGTATCCATACACCAGGTCCTTAAATTTTGATTTCTAACTCAGTGCATGAAATCATAGATTGTGTGTGTTTTGAAAATGTTTTACATCGATCTATTTTGAGTCATCACACCAGGAATAACCTTTTGATTATGGTTCATCTTGATTTTCATTCAAGATGCCTCCATGTAGACAGCTAGCCATGATTCTCAAGAGTGTAGATGATGATGGCCCACCGAGCGATGATACTCCGGTGTAGGGCCTTCTTACTATGTTGGTACATTTGGGTGGTGTGCCAGCACCACCACCACTCATTGTGTAATATACACCACCATCCACACTAGTGGATAGTGCACGCCGATAGAGCATGATTCATGAGTTCCAATGGTAGTGGAATATGAGTTTTCAGTGTAAGATAGATTACTTGGCAGCTGGTAACTGGCTGGATGTTTGGATAGAGTAATCCACCTAGTTGAGACACCACTAGAGCTTATGGTTATCCGTGCTGCTAGTGTTTTCCAGTGTGTGGCCATGAGGATGGTCCAAAGGATGAATAAGATTCATTATATGGATTGTTTCCTGATAAGGTACCTTTTTTAGTGTTCCATCTATATCACATCATGTTAGTAAGAAGTTACAACCACATGTACCAGTAAAGGACACAGATAGGCTTAGTGCCTTACCCAAGTTTCAATATCTGATACCCCTTAGGTTCTTAGATGAGCCTTACTAACTGGTAGCTAAGGACTGGCATGAGGAGGCGACTGAGTTTCCATTTATCCAGGGCACCATTCGAACAGATGGTCGTCCTAGTAGAGGTATTTCTACACGGCTTCGCAGGTTGAGGATTAGGTTTGGGCTTCCCTGATCTTGCAATGAGGTCATTTTAGTCAAAAATCATGAGAACATACCTCATAATAGGGGTTATTTTTTCATAAAAATCTATGTTGTGAGTGTTGCATAGAGTTATTAATATTTCTAAAGGATTACATGTCGGTATCTGAGTATTCATCAAGATGTACTGACCTTCCTATGTACTCGATTTATAGTGTTCTATAAGTGCTTCGGGGCTCAGACCTCCGACCGTGGTGTGTTTTGGGACATCCGAGCCAGAATTATTCCCCTATCCATTCCTACATATGTTAGGGTACTAGAGAGAACCTTTTTGATTGAATGTTATTTGGCTAAGCGGACACATCTACTGAATGTTATTTGTGGGAAAGTATGAAATTGACAATAGTATCAAAGGCATGGTCTTGTAAAATGTTTCAAGAAGAGGATGTGATAGGAAGAGATGAATCTATCTGAAGAAGATGTGTAAGTGGAGCTAGGAGAGTAGCATGAGGTGGAATACATTTAGACATGTTACAACCACCACCCCAATGAGGTTCCTAGTAGGATCAGGGAGTAGGAGGACATGTGAAGGGAGTAGTTGAATGCGATAAAAGAGTGTGACCCAAGGGCTCAATGAATGATTCGAGGTATGGTCTATGTCAACTACTAGCAATAATATTAATAGAAATAATATCCAATAATAATTTTTTCCACAAATCTTATTAAATTCCTAGACTTTTTGGTTATAATGATGACTTGACCCTTATGTATAGAGATACCTTTGGGAGGACACTATATAATCAAACATATACCTATAGTTTGATCTGAAAATTGAGGTGAGAGTTTTGTTTGGAACCTACTGGTGGTAGCATCGAGGATTGATGATGTTAGTTTGGGTATGGACTGTTCATCAAAAGTTCATATTCAAATTGACTGAATTTGGAAAAATATGTAGAATATCAACAGTTTTGGAATGGGTTTTCCTCATTCAGTGAAAAAGGAAACCTAGGAAGCACAGGATAAACTCACGCATAAGAGGGTACAACTGATCACTCTTGATTCATCCTACCATTCCCTCATGGAATGTGGAGATTTTTTGTTTTCAGTTCCCAACAGGAGTAGCTGTGTGTGGGGATATCTTTTCAAAATATGTTTCGAGGATTACCTCCATGAAGGGAGAGGGACTTCTACATTGCATGGGTAATACTGGAGTTGTGAACCAGTCTCCTACAGGGTAGCGGCCCATTGTCAGAATTGATGAAGAAGGGGTATCCTTTAATGTATATAAAGAGTTGTCATTAGTGCTTTCAGATGCTGAGGAGGATACTGAATAGAATAACTATGGTACCCATGACCTAGAAATAGCAACAATCATCTTCACGTTGAAGATTTGGTGGCACTACTTGATGGGGGACATTTTACTAATTACTCTGATCACAAGATTCTCATGTATAACTTCTCAAACAAGGACCTAAACCAGAGACCACAACGATGTCTAGAGTACCTCCAGGACTATGACATTGAGATAGTCAAACTTTGATGGAAGGGGAACATTGTAGTAGACATACTCAACATGAGGTCTGTCCTACAACTGCTGAGTGTTGCATTAGAGCTGATAGTAACGCTGCGAATTTCCTTCATGAATAATGATGGAGAAGTTTACCTTCATTATATGACTGTCACTCCCCAATTCTTCAGTGTGTTCTAGACGCCCATCTAGGAATGTTTACTGCGAGGCCCAACATGCCCAGATATCCTTAGGAAGGTCTCATGAAATATTTTATGAATTTGGGAGAAAGTATTTCTCTTTAGATGATGCACCAAGGTACCAGTTATGCTTCGGGAGGTGGTTTTGAAGGGAGTTACATACATCCCATTTAATAGTACAACCTAGAGTGGTGATGATGTACCAGGACCCCTTGCATCAGTACTAGTGGCTAAGGATGAGGAAAACAGTGGGTCGGGCCACACGATCCCAGTACCTTTTTGTTTTTTTGAAACTCTTCTGCGGTCAGTGGTACTTTTATCTTCATGGTGTAACCAATGAGGTAATAATATCTTTTTGGTGTTACCTGTGTGATACTTTTATCTCTGTGATGTTACCTATGTGTTACTTCTATATTCAGGGTGTTACCTTTGTGGTACTTCTATCTTCGTTGTGTTATATGTGTGGTACTTCTATGTTCTTGGTGTAAACTATTTGGTACTACTATCATCGTGGTATTACATATTTATTACTTCTATCTTCATGTGTTACCTGTGTCGTACTAATATGTTTATGGTGTTACTTGTGTGGTACATCTATTTTCATGGTCATACTTGTTTTGTACATCTATGTTACCTGTTTTTACATCTATCAATGTGGTGTTACATGTGTGGTACTTTATATTAGTGGTATTACCTTTGTGGTACTTATATCTTCGTGGAGTTAACTCTATGATACTTGTATCTTTGTGGTATTACCTTTGTGGTACTTCTATATTTCTGTTGTTACTTGTGTGGTACTTATACCTTCATGGTGTAACCATTGTGTAACCTTCCCTCATGTATGAGATGAGTATATCTTGATAACTTAGGTATAATTATGGGCATATACCTATGTATTATTGATGTTTATCGCTTCGTGCTTTGCTTTTGAGGTCTTTCTTTGTGGTTCTCCTTTTTTGGTCTTAGGGAGACCTATGGGAGTCTCAGGGTCCCTACTGAGTATCTTTATACACAACCCTACATGGGATACACCTTCACCTTGTGGTGTTTTGTGAAAATAAAAGACAACGTTGATCGAGGATGAGGGAGCCATGACTAAATGGTACTCATAGGTGGACCATTTAGAATGACGCGATGCAAGGACTACAAATCGTGAGTTGTACCTACCCTTTATATAGGAGCCTCACTGGACGATCCATGATCTGCAACCAGTGGTATATATTGCCTTCCGTTCAAATTTTACTTATCAATTGGTATTTTATTCTTTCCCCTTTACATTCAGTACAATTTTACTACAACTTTTAAATTCATGGCTTCTCATTGTTGTGTTCTTGGACTGTGTGTCTATAGAGGTTAAAAATGAAATTCCTTCCTTTTTATGGGATACGCTTTTCCAGTGCTAGTCGCCAGCCCCTAGCCTATTGAAGGTAGGCTGGGGGGTTGTCACGACTTGAGCCCCAAGGTATGGGTTGTGACAAATGGATAATCGTTATACCCTATAAAATTGTTTTTATAAACATGTTTTTTAACAATAATGATAAACATATAATGAAATCTATTTTAAAGACGATTTCAATGTAATTAATATTAATTAATATAACAAAATAATTCATATGTTAAATACAAATAAAATTATAATAATAATTTATTTATATTTATTGAAATTTAATGGTTATTTTAAAATGTTTGTATTTTTTCATTATTGACATAAAATTGATTTTTTTTTCAAAAAATAATCACAAATTTGTAACTTATTTTTATATAGATATGACAATTTAAAAAAATTAGTTCATTTCAATCAAAAAATATTTAAATGGTTAAAAATATATTTATATTATGTGCATAATGCTTCAAAGTTCCATCTTCTAGAAAATATTTATTTTCATAAAACATTTCATTTTAATTCAAATTGTATTCATTTTATTTCAAATCAATAGAAAAAAATTGAATTCATTTTAATGTTGTGTAAAAAATAAAATTTTAAAAATATATCGAGTCTTATTTATAAATTTCAATTTAATGGAAATTTAATAATGGCTATGTTTAAATATAAATATTTAAATGAGTATTATGTTCCATTTTATCTTGGTATTGTGTGCACCAAATGCTATCATAAAAATTTTATTTATTTAAAGATAACTATATACTAAATTATGTTGGTTTTAAATTATACATAATTAAATGGTTTACATACAAAAAATATTAATTTCTTTCTCAATTATTTAATGTTTGGAATTAAAAAATTTCATTTTCAATAACCCACATCGTAAAAAAGGTTAATAAAACTTCTATTTAAAATGTTGTAATGGGAAATACAAAGGACATTTTTAATAACACATTACTAGGGATACAGACAGATAAAAATTTTTGTGAACAGAAAATGTATACAAGTAATAATATAAAAAATATTTATAGTGGTTGGAAAATATCATTGATCCCATGATTTTGATTGATCATGATAAAGTAGAAAAACTCAAAACCATGAATCTATGATGAATTACAACACAATTAATTCATCACATAGGAAGGTAATTAGGTAACATTATTTTTTAAATATACTTTTATTTTATTTTATTGATTATATTTTTATCATTATAGATAACACAAGAAATTATATGGACATGATATCTATTCATTTCAAAACAAAATTTCATCATTTCATTATTTTATGATCAGTTTCAAACTTTCCTCATACTCTATATAAAGTAAAATACAATATTATCTTTTCATTAAAGAATAAATTGAACATCTAATGGATCACACAATTCTAAAAATTAAAATATTGTTCTCCTCTTATCTTTATATAAACAAAAATTGTAAGCACAATTTATTCAAATATATTACATTAATCTCTAATACATTAATTTTATCTCTAAAAGTTTAACATAATCTATTACATATTTTTCTATCCATAATTTCCTTCACAATGAATCTTCAAAAAAATATCACTCAAAATAATCCTTTAGGTTTAAAAACAAGGATATGTATTATTTTACCAACTAAAATATATATTAAAATATCATTAATCTCTATAAAAAAGATACATGTAGTATAATAATTATTGATCAGTTATTTTATTTAAAAATATTTAATCCTCAATATTACATCATGTCAACCAATAGTGGGTATTCCACCCTTGTAACCTTTCATATTTGGGTTCAAGCCCTGTGACCTTTCTAGATGTGGTGGGTTTTCAACTGATATTCAAATTGTAATGTTTTTAAAACTATGGATAAACTTATGCGATAATAATATTCATAAATAATCCTACTCCAACAATTCTATGGATAATTTTTTGAACATATTTAAAATTAAAATAGAAGTTAAATCACTTTTTTTATAATGAGTTTTTTCTATATAGCTAATTCATATCCACAATGTCATCTAATTTTAGTGGACTATAATTACCCCATCCTCTCAAAAACTATAATAGTATCATTTCATTAATTATGTATTTTTACATAGAGCATCACCTAAAAATTAAATATGCATTCATTTTCATTAGTAAAAATCAAAATATTCTTATAAATCCTCAATGAATAACTACATTGAAATAACCATAAAAATTTTATATTTCTTGAAAGCAAAAATAATGTTGATAAAAGTACTCTAAAACATGATACCTGAGTTACAAACCCTAAACAAATACATCTTTATAGATAAATGACTTTCATAACATAGGCCCTTTGGAATTATTCCACTGATTAGGGAACTGAATAAGATAATGACCAGGTTCCCCACATTAAATGATTATTGGTTTCATATGATATATTTTATTTCATATAATTTGTTAATCAAAAACTTCCTTTTTCATCATAAATTATTATATTTTTCCCTATATTTCAATACATAAAATATCCCCACAGTTACAGTGTGTAATTTTGAAAGGTTACCCTTCCAAGGTTTTTTTCATGTAGGAAATTGAATCATATTTTATTTTTCACAATTATCGCTTGAACATCCATGAGACAATGTACTAGTCTTATTTTATTCTATTGGAATTTCAACTATATTTTGGTTTTTTATCATTATATTATATAGGTAATTTCGATAGATTATCAGATCTCTAGCTTCTATTACCCTTTTTTGAGGCATCTCATTAGGAAAATCATTAAATTTACCACCACATTGGTTTTTATTATTCTTTCTAATATTTTCACCCATTAAATAAATTGTATTTTATAAAAAATATGTTAATTCATTACGAAACCCAATGGAAAACTATAATACTATCAGGAATAAAATGTAAATTATACATATGTACTGGATTATGGTTTCATTGGTTTTGATTATATATTATCAGTAGTAATGATTCCTATTAGGTTATCTAACAAAAAAATTAGTTTAACTCCATCATATTGTTGTGTAATGTGTCTGTGAATTCATAAATAACATCTTTAGAGAGTGTCAAACTAGGTGCATAGTGTGGGCTGTTTTTGTGTACTAGGAAATGCCCATGTCATGAAAAATTCCAATTTTTTTAGTTTTTATTGCTAGTTATATATGTTCCAGAAACACACCCACTATTATTATACAAAAAGGAATGTAATTTCAGGGAAACAAATCTCTCTAAACATAACCAATATTATAAGATATTTAAATCTAAATAGAAAAATCATTATACATAAACTTATACATATAAATAGAAATTTTCCATTAGTTCTAAATAATTATTTCTCTTCCTGTATCCAAATTTTAACTCCTCCTTTTATTTCATATACCAAATTTTGACACATGCCATTACACATAAAATTAAATAATTATTTACAAAATAATCATTAGAAAAAAATGACGCATAACTTTCTAGTTTCTTTAGAAGTCATGGTTCATAATACAATAAAATACATTTGAGATCATAAATTTCAGGGGATAAAGAGTAATACATTGAATTAAGGGGTGAGATAGAAAACCCACTAAATAAATAATCATGATTATGAAACAAAGAGTGTGAGTCAAATGTATAATAGTATATACTAAAAAAAATCCTTGTGACTAATATAATTGATGTATGGAATAAAGAAAATAGTGTCACAAGATGATGAAATCATGTGGAATTTAGATGCAACATAAAAAAATTCAAAATCATAAGTTAGTGATAAATGTGATGATAATATGACATCATGTAGATAGTCCCAAAATGGATTAGGTTTTCTGCATAATTCTAAATATGATATCTTGTGACTCTAAAACTTCACTCAATGAAATGTATGGATAAATAAATCTAGGACCTCTAATCACATTAATTTCATATACATTCATAAGTATTCCATTTAAGGATAAAAATAATTATTCAATAACATAATAATTACACACTAAAAGTAATGGGTTACATAATCTAGTCTTGAAAAATTATCAAAAGGTTTTCCATATAGAAATAATTTGTGAGATGTTAATAAATCATATATTAAACCTACAATTATTGGGAAAATAAATTTTATTTATATATATAATTTATGTATATATATTATTTTGAATCATTATATTAAATTAAAGTTTATGCTAATTGATTATTATATATATAATTAAAAATATTCAAAACATTATTGAGTATAATAAACAATCCACATTTAAAATTAAAAACAAAAACTCAAAAAATATTTTGTGAATATTTTCTTTTAAAATATCCTCGAAATACTATAATGAAATCATCAATAAAATTAATTTTCATGATTGTGGAAAATATAAGCCATTAAATAAATTTAAAAATATAATACCTTGGAAATTTTCAGTAAATGTTAAGTAGTACCATATTTATATAATAAAAAGAATAATCCATTTAAATAATTTTTTAAAAATAACACAATTAGAAAACATGACATTTAACAATAAAATTGTAATATTAAAACAAATTTTTTAAATTTTTTTATGAAATATGATCATTGAAGTAAAAAAGAATTTACCAAAGATTTATGTGACATATGTTTTCATAAAAAAAAAATTTAAATATTTACAAGAATTTAAAAGATGGAAATTTAATATATAAAAAAATTATGAAAAAAATAGAGAAGAATAATGCAAAATTATTTTATTCTATAATGGATGAAATATTAAAAATAAATGGAAGTTATATGATATATTAAGATTCTATAATGGGTAATATTTAATTATTATCACATATAGACAATTAATTTTCACTTATTACCTTTAATTTCATGGGAATGTGAAAATAAATCGCATAGCTTTACAAGGAGGGAGTCTATCATACACTTGAGTAATGATATCATGTTATATATGGGATAAACAATAAGAAGGTATATGTTATATTATAATTAAAAAATTGTAATTTTATCATAGTTTTAACATATAATCATTAAATACATATTATCAACCACCTATTAGATTCGGTGTTAAAAAATGAATTGTGTTGGTTTGTGTGGTGGTCGTCCATCACACACATGATCAAAAAATTAATTTCCGGTTTTGGGGAAGTGTATTAGAATTAATTCAATTTCCATAACATTACAAAATGTATATGTATTATATCACTATGGGTTAAAAGGGCTTTATAAAGGTGGAATAAGATATTAAATAAAACTCTTGGTTACGAATGTTACGGTTTCATCGAAATGCATATTTAGGATTGTGCCAAAATAAATTTAGGTTATATTTATAAAAAAATAGTTTATTATAATATCAGGGTATGTAATTAGATAATATATATTTTTACGTATTTTAAAACATTTATTTTTATTGTTTGGAAAGAAAAAGAGATGGGGTATCCTTTTTTAAGTTGGGGGATGCACATTAAATTTTCAAAATTGAGGAATTACTATAACATTTATATCAGGACAATTTCCTAAAAATTAATGAATTTTCAAAAAATATAAGATATGAGGTAAAACAATGAGTATAAAATATAAAAAATATTTTTTGGTTCTAATTGTATCCCGTATCATTTTTTTTAAAACCATCTTAAAATTATATTAACTTAACCACAAGAAATAAATTTTCTTGTTTTCATAATTAGATATAATAATATATTTTGTTGATCATATTAGATAATAAAAATTGTTTTTAATACTAAATAATTAATACATTTTTATAAATTAAATTTACAGAACATGGAGTGTTTAATATGGTATTAATGTAATAGATGTCTCCAAAAAAGTATTTTTTTGAAATGGATTTTTTTTTTCTAAATGATAATCTCATATTAACTAAATTAAAAGTAATTAAAGTAAAATTAATTTTAAAATATATGTATACATAAATAATGCAAACATATTTTTTAAATCAACCATAATAAGGGTTTATATTTATTATTTATAATGTATAAACATTAGGCATATTGGAAGAATTTTTTGATGAAGTGTGTTTTAACGAATATATATTAACGTATATTAAAATCTAGTATAAATATTATTTAAATGTAATTAATTAGAAATAATATAATTATATTATTGATATGTCTATATGAAATCAAATTTCAGTACTAATTGTAATTAATTTATTATCATATAATGAGTATTTTTGTTAACTTTTTATTTTTCAGTATTCACAAAAAAATTAATAATTTTTGAATAAAATGAAAGTTTTAATTGTAAGTTAATATGAATATGCTAATTAATGAAAATTATTTGTTTAAAACATTTTCTAAATTTCAATAAATTTAAATTTAATTAAAGTGTGAAATATATGAATAACCCTCCTTCTAAGGAAATGTCATTGTTGCAGAAGACATTCCATTTTGTTTTTAATAGTTCATTTTTTATTTCTTATAAATATATAAACATTGAGATTATTTTACACATCTATATACCATATAAGTTCAATAATTTATTTATTCGTATTTATACCTTCAAATTTAAAGGTAATTTTACAATGGTAATGTTTAAATACACATATTTTAAAACAGTATCATTTTTCTTTTTAAATTTGGTGTTGTGTGTGTCACAATATATTTATGATATTGAATTTATTGAAATATATATTTATTAAAAATTCTAAAGGTGTTAAAAATAATATTTTTACTATTATCATGTCAAAAAATAATCCCACTTGAATAAATATAGACACTAGATTTGAATCATAAATATCTTAAGTATTCATCAACACTTTTAGAAACATCTCTTTGGATATAAAATAATACATTCTTCTTGTAGAACATATCAATACATGATGTATTTCACATCTCCCCAAATTAAAATTTCATTTCATTTCTTAATTGAATTAAAAATTTGATAAAAATAACACTAATAATCACCATCCATATTTTTATATAATATATATACAATTAAAATAAGTTTACATGAATTAATTTCGTTAATATAATTTTAATTTCACAATTCATTAACTGAATTTTAAATTTATTAACATTATCTAAGATATTATATTTTCATTAAGATATACATTATTAAAATGAATTTATATTGAAAAAATATAATTAATATATGTATTATTATAATATATATATATATATATATATCAAATTACGATATTCCATATATGAAAATATATATTATAAAATTATTTGATTTAGGTATATAATCCAACATTTTGATCATCTAAAATAAACATCTGATGATTAAATTCATGTTTCTTGGTTGAATGTAGTGAAACCTAAAAATAATTCCTATCATCATAGTGTTCATGAAAACAAACTGGTATTACTCCCATGTAATTTCCACTTTTTTAATCCATGAAAAATAGATTAATGGATTATTATTAATATCATTTAATGCCTTCATCAATGATCTATGATTAAATGTTGTGTAATTTTATGAAATCAGAAAACACCCAATGCAAATTTAATGAAATAAATTAGTGATTATTATTATTTATTATTAGATGTGTGTTTTCAATTAAATTTTAGTTTTAACATTATATTCATGCAAGTTTTACATAACAATTTCATATAGAATCGTTATTTATGTACTCTGAGAGTTTGTTATCACTAATTTGAGAGATTATTGTTTCCTCAAATAGGGAGAAGGATACTTTGGTCAAAATACCCCCTATGAGGATGTAGGGAAAAATCAAATAACCATAATGATCTTCCTCAGGATTTACCACTACATCAACAAAAAAAATATTCCACATAAATTAACCTTTATGAAAATTTTATTTATGTGTTTTTAAAATATCATTTATGTTTCATCACTGTGGGGAAAGATTCTCTTTATTTTTGATATCATCAATAGTAACTAGGTTTTTTGATGGACCTTGAAATCATTAAAGTTGAATGAAATCACGAGTCCTCATAATATTAACTTGTATTATTCAATATTTATGAAGAATCATGATATATTCCACATAGTTGATTAAATTTTTTGGGATTTTATATTATATGATAAAATTGAGAAATATATTATTTACAATATGGAATAAAATATTTTTAATTGTTTCACAATATTAAAAGGGATATGTGTAGAAGAATTAGTGAACTATGTTTTCGTATCAATGTTATGGGAATAAAGATCAATGTTTTCCCCTTAAATAGAATCCCACAAATCTCTCTTAAATGTAGTTGAGTTTTAACATCACAAAAACATTACTATAAAAAGATCATTAAAAATTTCCTTTATTTATATATGTATGTATATATAGGTAACCAAAGATTAAATTTATTCATAATATCTATATAAATTTAATAACATTACACATAAATTATTTTTAATTATAATCAAGTCTTTAATTCATAAATATTTTAAAATGTAAATACTATTTCCATCAACAATTACATTGTGGCAGTATATAATTGTGATGACATAATAACATTGTCGAACATCCAAAATAATAGTTTCCATATATTTAAATTTACAAATGAATCATTTATTACATAATGGTAGAGGGAAATTCAACTAAAAAAATTAAAAAGTAATTTTTATTATTTAAAAATATTGTATTAACCATAAATTTATTACAATATAAAATGTTTTTTCCTATATTAAACATGGAAACATACCTATTGGTATCTAAAATTTTAATATGGAAATAAATTATTTATAAGTTGATGTAATTATATTATTAATTTAATTATATTATTTAGGAGTACAATATAAATATTTGAAATGATATTTTTGAATATATATAAAATTTATATAGTGGTTTATATAAGTATATTTCATAATGTACTTTTCTTATTAATGGATTAATATTTTTATTGGAAAATTTATTATAAATATTAAATTTATATTAACCATTTAGTATAAAAAATATATACTTTATATTTTTTAAAGGATAAAAATATTAATGAAGGATATTAGAAATATTTTATCATTTTATATAGAATATTGTAAATATTAAAATAATATATTTATGAAATAAAATTTTAAAAATTATTTTTAATGTGTTTTTAAATCATTTAGATAATACCTAAATATAAAACTGATTATTTTTTTAATTTGAACATATCACAATTAAATAATTTGAAATTATTCAAAATAAATGAAATTAAAATTTTAATTATATTATTTAGACGATGTTTAAATGTTATTTATAATTAATTTGATGGAATATTCAAATAATTTAAATCAAATTATATATTAATTATGTTAATCGTTTACATAATATAAAATTATTTATAAACTAATTCATGAAATTTCATATAAATAGAAATACCCTATAAAACAATTTATGAAATGTTTAATTATTTGATTTTTATTCTATTGTTTAATCATATATATATATAATTTATTATATTATAAAATATATTTATATTTCTGATGGGGATATTATTTTCTATGAGATAATACCATACATTTCATGATTGATATGACTTCATAAAATTTATTTATCATATACCATGGACTTGGTTTTTAATTGATTTGATTTGTTAATATTTATTTTTTATGAAAATGTTGTGAATATTAAGGGTTATAGATTTCAGGAATCGATTTATCTCTTGAATAAAGTCTCGTAAAGGAGAGAGACATGGAGTTAGACTACCTAATATAATGGAGGCATATAGATTTTGGTTAAAATTGAATGGGGCTAGATATGTATTACTCAGAAAATAATTATATAGTGATCATGAGTGTTATATAAAATGATTTTATAAGAGGAAGTGTTCATGTCCCTAATCCACATGATGGATTAATATTTGTATTAATATTTGTGTAATCTATTTTTGGGAAAAACATATTAAATTTTTGGTATAGTGTAACATATTAATATTGTGGGTGGAATAATAATTACAAAGTTATATCATTAGATACATTAAAGAAAAAAATTAATGAAATAATAGATCATAAATATTTCATGTGATGAAATGGTTATGAATCTCATATGTATATTAAGTATAATAAAATTTTTAGGATTTTAAAGAAGGGATACCAAATATAATATGATATAATTTTTTTAAGGTGGATCATTTAATGACTTTAATCATCCAACAAGGTAGATACACACAAATGTGGGGTTCCCCTGGACCGTATTTTGTAAAGAATTTAAGTGATATTTGATACATGAACATCCATCAACGCATTTATGCTACTGTAAGGTTCCCCTTAATTTTCCATTTTTATCTTGTTCTTGGGATTTAATTTTTGTTACACAATGTAGTATATACTAAGGGTTGGAATACCAGGGGAATATAATTGTATATTATACATACGATGGATAAGAAAAAATATTTCTCTACTAAACATTCCATGAATCACTATTATTTTTATTTTAATGATTTCATACCACAATAACTATAGTAATGAGTTCAAAGTAAATCGATGAAATTTTCATAATGAATTAATGATATTGGATCACTAGATTGATATATATTTTTATATAATCAATTTTAGTAAGAGAAAATAGGAAAAAATAACTTGAGTATGTGAAATAAAACATGATATTAATTTAAATAAAATATATATTATAGAAAATATATTTATCATCACAAATTTTGACCTCTTTATTAGGTTTTGATAGTGTAAGACAAAAAAGACGTAACATTCCCAACCAGCATATAGTTTTTAGAATATTTCCTACATAATAGAATAAATTGTATATATTGGAGTAGATATATTCCATGAATCATAATTGGGAAACCAATTCACCGATGAAGTTAGAAGTCTGTAGTAAGAAAATAAAAGACTAACTAAATCCTCAACATGTATTCTTATTACTATGGACCATAGGATTCAAAAATATTCATGAGGGTAATGGTTCATATAAAAATATGGACAACATAAATATAATATATAATGAATAAATAACTGATAAATGTATATTGTTTAAGTGAAAATTTGTTAACGTAAAATGATGGGAGGAAAATTAATATGAACTCATGGGATCATTATCTTTGTATATTTTAATCATAAGGAATGGATGATACACCTATTAAACATCATAATTACATGTATTTTATTATAAAATAATTTCCATAATGGTTCAGATATATTTTTCTTAATTAAAATGCGAATGAATTATGTAATTGTTTACATGATCTTCTAAATATACTGAGGAAATATATGTTTTTAAAGAGATATATATGCTCTAATAATGTTATTAAATTTTAGAAAAATAAATGGTAAAATTATTGAAATCAATGGAAAGAAAATAGTTTTTAAATATTTCATATCATTAATATAAAAATAAAAAAAAAGTTATGATGATATAATAGTGGAAATATTGGGCATTAGAGAAAGAATATTATTAAATGAATGAATAGTTCCAAGATTCATTTTTATATTTCCACTCTAGGATTGAATGTTATAGAGGTAAATTCGTCAATTAAAAAGGTTAGTAATAACTTATATTTAGTTTATTTTTTATTTTAAATTCAGAAGTGTTCTAATGTTCATGAAAATAAGTGAAAGTTAATGCTAAGATATTTGATGTAACCTGTTACGACATAATGTTACATAAATAACATCGGAATTTTAATCAATGTGTTATCTATGGTAAATTTTTAATTTTTTTTGTTAAATGAGGTTATATGTTTGATGAAAATTTTATGTCCAATTAATTATATAATATGATCATAACAGATAAAGAGATAAAAAATTTATCTCTAGTAAATTGTCTATATAATAATTCTATATAACACAAGAAATTAAATAAAACCCCTAATTACTAGAATATTTTAAATTAATGGATTTATTAATGAAATCTCCATAAAATTATATAATTCATTATGATATATGGGAAAAAATTATTTTGAAATGAATTTTATTAAAATAAATAAACTTTTATTTCCCCAAAATAAGAGTTTTATGTTTATTCATATGAAAATAATCATAAAATGAATTAATATGTAAGAGAATAGGGATAAAAAAATTTAATATAGAGAAATTAAAATATAACAAATAATAGATTTTTCTAGTTTAATGTTAAGTCATTATTCAATAAATAACTCAAAGATCTGAGATTTGTGATAGTAAAATATCTAAATGGTTAAATTTTGTTACAATGATAATGTTAATATCACTATTATTCTATATTATTTACCTTGTAAAATTTAATTAACATTCTAAATGATGTTAGGGAAAAATGGAAATTAAAAATGATAATGGATACCTATATTTATCATAATAAAGTGAAATTCACTTTATCCTAAAGTAGTTTTGATTATTATTAGTGTCAGCAATGTAAATAGGTATAATTATTTTTTGGAATATTTTGATGGACTAGGTTTTAATAATTTTAATTATGAACATGGAAAGAGTTATATATAAAAACATAATTTTTAATTTTATTATTTAATGTTACAAAATGAGTTTGAATATATTGATCGATATGAACATTGGGAAAATGATTTTTTGTCACCCTATTATTAAAATGTTATTTCATTTATTATATTATTTATTACGGGATTTATTGAATGTATTTTAAATTTTGGTCACATAGATATATGTTTTTAACTTCATTTAGATATAACGTGTAAATGAAACCTTTTACAAGAAAACACTTTGTCTTCTATTTATATTATCATGCATTAATAACAATAGTGATTAGATAAAAAGGATATAAATGTGTCATGATTTTATTATAAATTATATCTATTATTATCAATAATATAATGTGATTCAATATAAATTTCAAACTAATGGTTATTGATAATATCCCACCAATAGAAAATACAGATATGTTCTTATTATATGATCATAACAGTGTAATGTGTGTTTTGATAAATTTATATAGTCATATTGAAAATATACTTGTAATCATTAAAAAGGTTTTATATTAAACATAATGATTCACATCATCAGTTTATAAATATAGAATTATTTCATAGATTAACTAACCAATTTACATCTCATTTAATTTCATTTAAACATCAATATTCATAGTGGAGTGTGCATATCATTGATTCTTCAAACACGATGGTGGATAGATTCCTAAAATGAGATCCATAATTATTTAAAAATATGTATACACAATAAAAAATATTAACGTATTTAATCAGGTATTGTTGGGAATGTTTTTTATCATATCATTGGTTGTAGAACCTAAATATGGTATTCAATGAATTGTTCAACAGGAAAAAAAATGCAATTTAATTATACATATTAAATACATGGTAATGTTCTGTTAATTTACATATGATGTGTCTAGATGTTTGTTTGAGGTTAATGGGATGTATTCACCTATTTGATGAATTTAATTTGATGTAATAATTTATTTTGAATTCCAATTTCCTAAATTCAAGAAAATAAATGAGTTTAAATATATTTTTTTTAATATATCATTTACAGTGATCACTCAATGTCATAGAAAAAGGGATTAAATATATGTAAATACATTAAATATGACAAATTTTGTGGTTTTGATATTTGTATAATGATTTGAATCATTTTGATAGAGATGACATTGAAACCCTAATTAGTTTTTATTAACTGATTATTCTCTAGTGTATTCTCCTTTTTTTAAGTATGGGATTTTTTTTCTCAAAGTCCTATATGTCTTATTGGGTCATATATTTAGTTCATTAGATAATTACAAAAATTTACAAATAAAACTTCTTCCAAAAAAAAGGTAGGTTGATGAATTTTGGTACCAAAATAGTTTGTATGGATTCACAATGAATGTTATGATTAACATAATGTATAAATGAGATATTATTGTAACTAGGATAATATTTTTTGATTAAAAGAAATATACATTCATATTATGAATATATATTGAATACATGTATTATTAGTATATATATATCATGTTGATAATAATTTTATGATCAAATATATATTATAAATAAATATAATGCTTTTACATTATCACGCATAAGATGCATTTAAAATAATTATGTAATGTGAGTATACTTGCGCCCTGGTTTGAGGAAGTGAAACCTAGAAATATATCCTCACTATATGGTGTTTTTAACCCAAACCAATTATACTCCTTTATATTGTAATTTTATTTTAATCATTAATGAATTGATTAAAAAAATTCATTAAAATTGTTGGTCACTTTTCTCCACGATGCTTAAATCAAGGTCATTACATTTGATTATATCAGTAAATAATTTATGTTGATTTTCATATAGAAGGATCATAGGTTTTCCACATTGATTTAGGTATATTATTTTTCTATTGATTGGTATATGGATAATATTTTTCATGAAAATATTATATTATCTCTTTCATCATGAAAACTAATTTATATCTCATGAGATGAAACTGGATCCCCTTAGAGTGTATTGCGTAACCTCTAATAGACATTGGGATCTAAAAGTTGGTGTTTGACACTCAATATTAGTAAGAACACAACAACTACACCTTGTGATCTTCCTGAACCATTCACTTTGGATCATTGATGGACATGGTCACTCAAATAATGAATATGGTAGGCTATATTTTTATGTTTTTTTAAAAAATACTATACATTTATTATATTAAATTACATATACATCTTTTTTAGGTTTTTATTAAATTCTAAAGGATAACGTGATGGTCTTAAAATTTCTTTTAAGAGATCCATGACATCCTCCTTTTCTTAGTTGTATGGTCTTCCACTATAATCATTAAAATATTTCTTTTCTCATGTTTTATGCCTTATATTCTTTTGATATCAGTTTTTGATCATATAATTTTATTAATAAACACATATATAAAGTAACATTAAATTCCATATATTATAAAAGCACCATAAATCCAATAATAACTATTTTTGAGATATATACATGTTTTCCTCCCAAATATAGATTTTATAAATATATATCTAACATTCCTACATTTAATATAGAACCCCTTAAATTATAACATTATTTTAATTATAACTTATATATTTTATATAAAAATGGTTTATTTCATCTAACCCACACATCACTAAGTATCAAATATGAAATTAGTTCCTTATAGTAATTATTGTGTATGTACCTAGAAATAATCACTTTTCTCTACTAAAAACTTTTCTTCCTTTCCGATGGATTTTATAAAAATATCCTCTTTCTAATCATTATTTATATCCTTGTATATAGAGATAATATTTTGAGAATTATATATAAATATGTTTTCCAATCATTTATTAGATTACATGTACTATTTCCTTGTATAGATTTAAAATGTTCATTATTAACTTTTTCAATATTTTTATTAATGGGAATAAAAAAATTAAGATTTTTAAGATTGTTCATCATTAATTAATACAAAATAATAATAATAATATTCAAATTAAAATAGTCTTATAACTCATAATACACTATTATAAATATTTATTATGATATTCCAACTTTGAAGATGTCCACTTTTCACAATAATTTATGATTCCTTCGTTCATATACAATTTACCATTGTGTGTTTGATACCTTCAATCTAATATTTATCAAAAAAATAAATTCATCTTCTTAAATCATTAGCTTAGTAAATTTTATATTTATAGTGTGCAATTATTATTTTTGGGTTAGATTTTTTCTAATACATAACACATGATTGGTCTAAAATATGTAACCCATATTTTTTATCCACATTCTTGGTACCCATTCCAATAGTTGTCTTGTATTATTTTAAATTTAATAGGAAATTATTTTCTAAAAGGGAAATTTTTTGTTATGATTCCCTTTTAAGGGATGATCTATTTTATTCTCATTTAATCCACATAATAATTTTATTATTTCATTAATTTAAACATCCATTTTCATACATCATTATATTTCATTATATATACATTACTTTTTTTTAAATTGACTTTTATCATTACCAATTTATCCTCATACACATTGATTTATTACATTAATAGAAAATTTGAAGAAAGTGTAAAATATCTCCACATGTAAATCATTTATTTGGTATTTTTCCCTCATACATTCATTTATTCTACATATGATCCATCGAGAAGAAATCCATGATTTATATTGGACTCTCATAACTCATATCCTCAACTTATGAATTTTTAGAATAAAAATATGTATCCCCTATTAACATTATCTTTTTTAAACTAATATTTAATATACATCTCTTATTGGGACTTTATCTTAATGAATTTTATTTCTTATATCATAATATAGAATATTGTTTAGAAACTCCTCAAAAAAATAGTTCATTGATTTCTTCTAAATGTATTATCATTGGTTCAAATCCATCTATAATGGATCTCATTTTTACCATCTTTTAATCATCTCTCTTATCACTAAAACCAAAATATTTATTCACTATTTGGTTTACCCTTATAAAATATTCGTCAATATTCCTATATCTATTCATTATTATATCATAAAATATTCATATAAATTTATAATTTGGATTTTTTGATATTTATCATTCATACATATATACTCAAATGTTTTTATTATGAATATCAGAATATCTTTAATGAAATAATAATTTCTATACAATATATAATGTAAATTATAGTATTAAATTTATATCTGAATGCCCTTTTTCCCAATTACCCATTTTATAAAAGTTCATATCTTTATATCTATAAATATTTTTCAAATGTACAATGAAAATAAAACTCAAAAAAGACCTTATGAGAGAAGATATAGAAATATTTTGTTCATTAGAGTTTAAATGTATATTTTATAAAAAAAATGTAAAACCAGTACTATTTCAAAAATTGTGAATTTCCATTGTTATTTTTAGATGAAAATTATCTTCCGGGAATATAGTTTTCCTTGGTTCCACTTGAAATGTGTATAACCTATTTTGGTGTTTGACATTGTTAGGTTATACAATCATCCATAGAAATTCATTTCCAAATGTTATTTTTTGAATTAAACCACTATGAATAGTTTGTGATCATATCTGTTACTAAAATGATCTTCCTTCCCCATATGAATGAATAATAATGTAGATGAATATACAATAAAACATATATTGTTTTCAATGATGCAATAGTATAATTTATTATATGACCCACCATTGTTGGGTCCAAAAATTTCTTATTACTATATTTTTTGTTGATTAAAAATGTATAAACATTGGTTCTTAATGTGTGAATGGGAATCATACAATTGTATATGTGGTCTGTTATCATTCAATTAATCTTATTTAATATTTTTTATTTTCATAGTAATATCATACCCTTAAAGGTATTTTCCTTCACACGAGAATGAGTCAAATCATTATAAAGACACACAATTCATTGAAATCATTACTAAGAACTGAATCTGTGTTGATTATCATTATATGTAATATATTAATGTCTCACTGTTAACATCAACCACTCATAATTTTTTTTATGATGATCAACCCATGCATGTCATCATACATACCAAAACACAATATCCACTGCATCCACATGCTTATTATAATCAATTTATAAATTATATTTCCATTACATCATTGTCATATTCAACCAAATTGTTGATTAATCTTCTTTATTTTTATATCATATAAATATCTCTATATTGGGGTGGAACTCAGTGCTCTAACAGATTTGAATCACTAATTATTATTTTTCTTATCATGAAAATACAATAACAGTACTTCGATAATTATTATCAAAATTCCATAAGAATTTTGGGAGTCATAAATTCCCATGATAAAAAACTATATTCAACTAAACCAAAAATAGCAACCTAGATGAAATGTTCACTTTATTAAATTGTTACATGATACCAGAGATATCATCTAAATGGATTGAATTATATTAAAGTCATGAGATAATATATACCTTCATGATTTCCACATTACAATTGAAACATAAACCAAATCTAATATACATATATAATATATTTATATTCCACTTATTATGTCCTATAGGTCATTCAAAGAACCCGTTTTGATTCTCAAATGAATTGAAAAAAAATATAAATTGATCAAAATTACAAAATACATGGTTTTGTAAAATGAAATAATTGATGATTTAATTAATCTTCAATAAAATAAAATATCTAATAATTAATAAATTATATATTCAATCAATAAAATGAGACTAATATATATCCACGGGTAAAATATCACAAAGGATCAAATGAATGACTTCAAACTTATGGATTGCAAATTTATGAACATCCTAATTCTTGATCTAATATGTCATGATAGAACCATCAAGTCCTTATGTTAATAAAAATATATCATACAATAAAGTCCTTAGGCCTTGTCATCTTACATACCATAAAATTATTTTAGTAAAAACATTATCATTGTTTGGTTTGGTATAGATTATATGATATCCGTTTTGGTTTTTCTCAGGTTACATAATTTGATGCATTGCGGGGATATAGCAAACCACAACTATCACATAAAAATTTTCAGGGGTAATAATTCAACTCATACAACCCTTAAAGATGTTGTATGAATTAATCATGTATTTAATGAATAATATATATATATATATATATATATATTTCTTTATTATTTAATAAATATTCATAATGAATCAAATATATACAAAATTGATACTTCCTATGTATTGAAAATAAATTCATAGTAATATATCATTAATTAACACTATATATAACAATGATTATTCAACTTATTCACTATTATTCATGATGATTAATTTACCCTGTGTATAAATGAACTTGGAGATGAAATAAAAATATAATTGTAAACAAAATATATAGTTTGATTGATAATAGAGATTAAATAATTTTGTCTAAAACAAGGTGTAATTATCACATACCATTAAAATATTTAAGTATACTATAAGGTCATCATAAATTACTGTTTCAATATAAATATATTTTCTTTGGAAAATAAAAGATTAAATTTTATGTGAAACAATTAAAATAACATTCTTAAAAAATTTATAAATTTTCAATGATTTATAATCACATGCCTAAATCTTTTTGAAGGTTATAATGAAAATATTTTGGATCATAATTTTTAAAATATTTTACAATAATGGATTATTGAGAGTAAAATGTGAATATTTAAAAAAATTATAGTGGACAAAAAAATATGGACAAGTGAAATGAAAACTATATCAATAATTTTTTTGGAATTAATATCCCATTCCATTAGTATTAAATGAGAAATATATAGAATAATAATAAATATAATCTATTTTAAAATTAATTATAAATTTCAATGGATGATTCATAAGGAACATTGTTCATGACATTGGTAAAATGATTTCAATTGTTAAATTTGTGAAATAAAAATTTCATGTATATAAAAATAGTCCAAAGTGATCTATACAGAAACAATTATAATGATTCATGATTAACCAACCATAAAAATATAAACAAATTATTTTAAATGATCTTGGATATTATTTTTATTATAGATAAGAAAATTATGAAATAAATATAAAGATCATTTATATGAAAGAAAAATATACATTTCTAAGAGAATAAATATGGTTGAATTTTCTAAAAAACATAATTTTATTATTTGCGAGTAACAATGGGGATAATATAATGGATAAATTAAAAATATGATGAAATTAAAATATATGAAAAATATTCTCTTTATATTATAATGTTCATATAATCATAAATATTAAATTTAAAAAAAATACAAACAAATAAAACTGAGATTTTAAAATAAACTCTTACAATGAAATTTCTCTTAATCAGACACATTTCATCATACTGAATTATAAAATTAAATTTATTATATATTTATATTTGTTCAATTATTTTATATTTTTTGTAGGTATTATATATTCATATCTTATTTTTTTTACACAAAAAAATATTAAAATCTATTATTTTGGTGGTAACTATTTTATTTCATAAAAATTTCATTACTCACTTTTCATCTATTCTGAGTGGAATTGATTTAACCACCACAATAATGTTAATATTTTCTTGTATATAATATTTATACATGAAATAAAAAATTCCACATAACAATGTATGGCGTTGAAAATAAATGGAATTTTGGTCTATTAATTTAGTAGATGACTTGAATATTGAGTAAGGATTCAAAATTTGTTTATAAAGGTTTGGAAAACACAAAGGATGTGTTTGAGATATATAAGGTAGATGGGATGATTTATTACTGTCTCAAAGGACCCTCAAGAGATGATGATTGGTTTATTCATCCAATGGTTTTGTTGACACACTTCTTTCAAAATGCGTTTTTTGTTGAAAAATGATAATCATTTCCGTAGAGATTAAGTGGGTGTTTCCCCCTTCTCCCTCCTTATTTATATCACATGGATAGGGTATTATTACTTCTTTATTCCCATCCAACACCTTATTTTGTGTTTCCATTTTAATATACTTTATTAAATTTTTATTCAAGATACGTCCTCTACCAATCATTATTGGTCTCCAACCCTTCCACATTAATTTATGCCTATTTTTTAGGATTCAGTTATAAATTCATAATAGGATGGTGGAGCCTGGTGATTGTGATGGGGATTCAATTTTACCTATGAAGAGGATGTCTAAAATGAAAATTGGGTCCCTCCATTATTCATTTCATATTAGGTTTCTACAATGTGAATTTTACTAGGTTTTTTATTTCAAATAAATTTAAATTTATAATTTATTGGGTTTTTTACTCGTAAAATCACTTAATGTAGGATCATTGATGTGATAAAGACCATTGGGGTCATAGAGGTTGTTGTTTCACGTTGTTGATCGAATTCTATGAGAAATTCAGATTTATTCTTTTTTAGTTAGAATGTTGTATTTAATTATAACTGAATATTGTTAATTATGTTTGATTGCATGATTAAAATTGGGTTTTAGTAGTGTGGGAGGTGATTAATTGATCCATAGAGAGCTTAGTTGATGTAAATAAATTAGTTTTCGATTAATGAAAAATTATAAAATCGAATAGACTAAAATCGAGGTAGGTTTCCTTGGTTATTAAACCATTTTAAATTTTTTATATATGGACTGCAATATGCAAGATCTGCCTGATTGGATGTCCACCCATTTAATATGAATATTTAATTATAGTTAAATATTAAATTTTTTGATGACTTATTAGTTGTACTCACTAAATATAGTTCATCAGTTTTTATACCATGTTTCTCCCATGGAGATGGTACGAAACTTTATCCATCAATGGATTTGGAATTTACTTGAGACATTTATTACCCCGTGAGGGGTTTCCTTCTAAAAAATTCAACAAGCATGGACTATTTTTCCGTGATTCAACCCCTTCAAACTCATACATGGGTGAGTGAAAAATAATGCATCCTTGTCTGGAATAGGACATGTGAGACCATGTGACCTCATGGATACCTATGTTTTGATTTTATAACATAGGGGGTTTCCTTCCTCGTTTGATGTGACTAGGACTAGGTGTATAATACTTGTGTAGAACAAGGTTCGGTTGGGTTAGCAGAATAATCTGGTGATTCCATGGAAACCAATATGGGTAACGGGTAAAATTTTCACTATTTTATATGTGGTAAAACCTAAATTTATATAATGATTGTGGAATCATGTTGATGATTTTTGGGTACAAGACATTCTCATAGAATTAGGTTTTGAAATGATAGACTTTTAATGGTAGTGGATCTTCTTAAGGATACCTCTACTTTTGTACTGGCCATTGAGACCAATGTTGGATGCCTATTGTCAGACTATAAGTGTGTTGGTTCATATGTATGTGGGTAGATAATATTGTTATTTCGACCTTATAAACCTAATTTTTTTGTTTCTAATTGGCAATGGTGGTTGATGGAGGAAAGACATACATAAGATCACATATTTAATTTCAAAATGATTCATCTTGACACCCTAGGATAAAGTATACTTAAGGTGGCTGTTTTCATTTACCGGTGAATTTTTCTGTATTGTGGTGTCATGTCCTGAACCATGCTAGGGCTTGAGCCACAACACACCCAAGCCCACCTCCATAGTCCTGTGGGTGGTGACAGGGGATGAGGTTACAAATAACTTTGGGAAGCATTTTCCTATGTATCTGAAAATATGTACATAGCCAGTCGATGAAAAATGGAAGAGGTAAAATGAAAAAAATGATACAATAATGCCATAAATATAATAGGCATACAAGGACCACTACATAGTACAAGAACAGTAATGTAAACTAGAAAGTAATAGGGAACCATACAGACCCAACAAGAGTAGTGTCTAGAACTAATAGAAAAAGTTGATATAGTACAACACTGAGAAAAATATTATCCTAGATATCAAAGGGACCACTACACATGATCCAAGAACCATGGGTCCCTGAACCACCAAAATTCATGATAAATACTATCTATTGTCTTCAAGGGCTCACCGCATATTGGAAAATCCTAACCAAGGGTGAGCATAACAATACACAGTAGGATTCCATGAAGTCTCAAGGGTGTAGTAAGAGGTATACTAAAAAGGTAATGAAGTAACTAAAAAATGTAATGTAAATAAAGTAAAGCTAAACCCAGCGAAGAATTTAAGGAAAACTCATCCATACACAAGGCGCAATAAATGGATAGAAGGTTAACTTCTGGTCTGGGATTCACCACCAATATTAGGAAATAAACTATAAAAATAATTCATGGGGCATCCCCCATGAATCTTCAATCCTCTAGGAAAGAGAGTAACTGAACCCAAAGAGCACGTATAGAAATAGTGTGTACTTATATAAATATATATATATTCTACAAAAGATTCCCAAAAAAGGTATTAATGTAATATCCATCACATAGCATAGCCAAGAAACATAGTATCCAGTAGTTCTTGTGGTAATCACTATCAATGACCATCATCCCACACATTTTATATAGATTCACAAGTCAAAGAGGCTTATTAATTCACGTTGATAATATCCCCTTTGGGTGGAACTAACTCAACATCACCATTTTAGGTCATGTCTCAAGAACACATATTGATGGAAAAAATAAACCTCATTCCCATGATTCTTAGGGCTACGTCCAAGGACATATCGTCACTAATCTGTCTTTGAAAGGTGCAACCCATCACAGAGGACCCTCTCCCTAATGCATCATGGGGTACCACTAAATTATGTTCCATAGAGGACTCGGTCCCTAATGTGTCACTGGTTTTACTACTCCATTAATCGAGGAACCACACATTAGTTTCACAAGGGGGTTCAACTATAATTCAAAAAATACCAATTTCATTATGTGTGAGGGTTATTCCACATAGATTTAGGGTTGAGTAACCACACTCATTCCAATGGGATGTTCTACTCTGATGTCATCGAGGACTCACGCCCTAGTATGTCAGGGGGTACCACTAAGGAAATTATGATATCAACAACTATCCTCTACTGTCAACAAAAACCATATGTTTGAGCATCAAGGTTAGAACACGTCCAAACTATCATCAACCAATATTAAATTGATTCCTCAACAATTAATAAAACAAAAAAAAAATAGGATCTTCACATCCAAACAGATCACACCGTCGTAATACTTAATGTAAAACATCTGATATAGAATATCCACTTTCCCGAATCTGACATTCAATGAAAATGATTCACAACACCGTGTTATGGATGAAATGAATTTCATGAGGCCTAATTCAGGTCCGATTAAAAAATTATTATGAATATGGCATTGTGATTTTCCCAAAAAACACACAAGATTGACTACATGTTTGCCTAGAATAGATAACCCTTAAAAAATTCATCTTACCATGACTTCAATGAATCTACCTTCAAGGGGTCCATGAAATTTCATTGGATTCAACACCCAAAATTATTCATAAATTTTTTTCCAAATCATTGGATTCACATTGCCTCTAATGGCTCACCAATAAAACTTAAGTGGTAGGTTCCACGTGAAAAATAAGGAACAACATTTAATAATAATAAAATTATTATTAATAATGAAAGTGTTTCACACCACCAGAAATTGTGTATGAAATTTAAAATTCCCAAAAACACCTAAAAAGATATGGATTGACTCAAGGATCATGATTCCAGGGAAAACATGTGAATGAAAGGCATGTACCAAAATTTATGGGAATTTGAACTGTCCGAGCCCAAATTGGCCCATTTAGGCTGGATTGGCTCGGTCCGGCTGGTCCACCACACCTGTGTCGGCCCATAGACAACATTTTTTCACAAACTGGCCTAGTATTTTGCCTTCTTAACTACTCCCATATCAACATGGACTACTCATGTAACACGGGTCATTGCCCCCAAATCGCCACATTGTAGCACCCGTGTGACCCTGCTCTTCCGGCACCCTCCATCATCGGCCCCCCGATCTCCCACCTGCAACACTGCATGCCAACCACCTACCTTTGTACCCCAGCCAGCTTCCACCTCACCTCACCGCATTCCGTCTAGTGCCTTAGCTGGATCCCATGTCCTATCACTTCTTTGAGCTACAAACGATGTTTTTATTATGATTTCCCCTTCAACTAGCCACCACGACCACATTGGGCATCCGAATATTTTTTTTCGGACCCAATTCTGGGATACTCAAGATGAGAACTTCATCACCATGGAATTCCCTCATCGAAATATTTATGAATTGATGTTACCAAAGATAAATTTTGATAATCCTAAGAGTCAGTGAATAACATTACAACCATAAATGATTTTCAATAGGGATTGATGGTTGTGTTGGGCTGACTATCAATGAGGACAAGAGAAATAGTTATTTGACAACAAGTATATTCATGATTAAGGAATATAAAACCAATGATGTGATATATTAAAATAACCCTACCTCTAAATGGTTCTCTTGATGTTAGTGACACATCATGGGCCCTCCTGCTGTGATCTTCTAGAAATCCTCCTTTCATTCATTGAACTATTAGAGAAAGAGAGGGTGTGTCTGTCTGTCTGTCTATGGGTGTGTGTGATAGGTAGTAGAGTTTTATTGAGGGGTAGTGTTGGTTTTTATATTGGGGAACCCATCCAATAATCATTTTTTGTAATAATATGAAAATTCATGTCAATGGGCATGTGATCTGAACAACTCGCGCCTCCACATCTAATGATGCACCAAGATAAAACGCCCCCTTAAAAACATAATAGAGTGTTTATATTTCTGATCTAAGGCCCGATTAAAAGATATTTTTATCATTTAATGGAATAAAATAATTATTCTTAATTATTTTAAATTAATTTTTTCCCTTCGTGGATTTTTTCACAAGAGCCATGTGTCGAAAAAATATAGGTCCTGCCTTCGGTAAAAATCATGTTCTGATCTCAACTATGACTTTAGATTTTCGATCTCGATTACTATTTAAGAGTTACCTCATATAATTCATGTTAATAGTATAAAATATACATACATTTTCTATAAAATTAATTATGTGTACTTCGGTTCTTGTAATTGCATGACTTATCAATTCCTAGATCTGGAACAATATATAAATGTTTTTTCAAAGTCTTAGAAGGAAAAAAATTGGGTCCTTACATCATTCCCTCCTCTAATTTGTTATTTACTGAAATGTAAAAATAGGAATACAAATCAGGATACTAATCTTTCATTTTTCTCAATTGTTTCCATGATCTCTCATACACATTAATATTTTTCCATAGTATGAGAACCAATTTGAGGGTCCGTCCACACAAGGTTCGCTTCTTTCAATCTTCAATAACCACCGCTTTCTCAAAAAAGGTTTCTTTATATTCAATATATAGCTTTCCCTAGTAAATTTTTTTTGTTGTATCATTCACATATCACCTCAAATGTGAAATATGGAAGACAATTTTCACCCGCTACAACTATGGGTGGAGGGAAAGGAAGTTGGAAACTTCGCCAACCCTCAACATGATCTTGAATAACCAAATGAACCTAAGGTATTTCTTGCCTCCCCAATGGAACAATCGCATACTATGACATGGGGGGACTCTCAAGATTACAAGGTCTCCTTTAATGATCTCCAAAGGCCTAAATAGGTGAATAATGTAGGACATTTGTTTTCTCTAGGTTGTCCTCATCTGCTCAAATATGACCTAAAACTTCTATGTCGTCGACTCCACCAACTCTGGGGCATTGTGGGATAACTCCCCCATCATTGTTCATCACAAAGGAGAGATGAAAGGTCACCTATAGAGGGACTCAAAAGGAGTCATTTCAATGGTAGAGGGGTAGCTGTTATTGTAAAAAAACTCTACCAATAGATCAATGTACTCTAATCTCTAACTGAAATCTTACACACAATCCCTAAGCCAATCCTCTAAAACCTGTATAGTGTGCATGGTTTTCCCATCAGTATGGGGGTGAAAAAAATGTACTCATTATCAACTCATTCAAAAATTCAACTTGATTTCCTCTCTACAATGGTGATTTAAACCACACATCATGATTAGAGACAATCATCGAGAGTTCCCCATGAAGGAATAAAAACTCTTAGATGTATAGCTTCCCAATATTCTCTCCCAAACTTTACTCCCTACTATAAAGGAAGTGCACTAACAAGATGAGTCGGTCCACTATAACACAGATAATGTCATGGTGTATCCTTATTCATGGGATACCAATGACTATGTACATGGATATGTCATCCCGCTACCATTCATGAATCCTTATGGGCTCCAATAACCCTTCCTGAAACTGATATTGAACCTTCACCTAATGGCAGGTAAGTCGTCACAAGAAGAACATAGCAATGCTTCATATCATGATGGACCACCAAATATTCTACTAAATATCCCTATACATGTTCCCCACCCCAGGATTCACATATAAGGGAGATGTGTGGAACTCCCACATCTTCTCTTCCCACATCTTGACAGGTTCCACAACTCTCCCCTGGAATAGAATATCATGATTCCCTCATTTAGAATATGCATCTACTATGTCGTTCGTGGATATATGATCACAGAGAACCACATAGTCGGTGTCTCCCAACTGAGACTTTGTCAAAATCGTGACAATTAGTGGTGTCAAAACCATCAATTGTAGGAAATTTGTCCCCTCCTAGTCCACAAGGGTCTGCTACATGGAAGAAAAATACACTTATTCATCCTGAACTAGACGAACCTGGGACATCCTACTAAGCTCATATTCTACAACATTAACCTACCTAAGAGTATATTCTTTCTCAAATTTGAATTCTGGTAGGAACTCCAACCAATGTCACTGTCTTAGGTTTAGATCTCTATGAGTGATGATCTTCCAGGGGATATGGTGGTCTAAGTAGACCACAAAATTATCACCCAAATGGTATTTTCTCCACATCCTCAAAGTGAATACAACCATTTCCATCACTAATTATTGGCTAACATAGTTTTTCTAATGGGGTCTCAACTACCTCGACCCATATATGATGATAGCCCAATGTGGAATCAACACAGATCTAATCCCATCTTCTGAGGCATCACAATACACCGTGAACTCAACAACCTCCTATAATAGCCTTAAAAATTGGAGCTCTTTCCAGTCTATAATTCAATTCCTTTAGGAACCTCTATAATGGAATATAATAGGAAAATTGTTGTCTCTTCCGTGTCAGGATGGTCAAAGAAGAATCAATCCTAGAGAACTCTACTACAAACCACTTATAGAACCCTACCAATCCAAGGAAGCTTCATACCTATGTAACAATATTGGATGGCTCCCATGAAATAATTAACTTTACCTTTGTTGGATCCATCTCTAAACCTCATTAATCTAGAACTGACACCTTGTGGGCTTCCCATAATGCTGGTTCTCTTGAGGTAATTCAAGTATCATCCTTAGTTGATCTCTGTGCTCCTTCTATGTCGCAAAGATGATAAGTATTTCATCAATGAAGAAAATAGAAAAGGATTCCAGTAATGGCTGGATGCTATGGTTCATCAAGGCCATGATAATGGTGGGTGATTAATCGTGCCAATGGAAATCACCTGGAACATGTAATTTCCATTGTAGCATTAAAAGGCTAACTTCGGAATGTTAGCCTCATGATCATGTAACTGTTTGTAGAATGATCTACGATAAATCGTGGAGAACCAATTCTCAATTCAGAACATTTCAAATAGGAAATCATTCTTTATAAAAGGGTACTTGTTATTTATCATGGACAAATTCGTATGATTATAGTCCATCAAAAGTCATAGGAACCCAAAATCCATCATCATATGAAAAACTTGAGCTTCCTAGGGTGACACACTAGTCTTAATAAAACAATTATCATAACGTTCCTCCAACTATAATTGTACCTCTCATATCTCTATGTGTGTCATATGATATGCCACACAATATCTCAGTGTAGTCCCTAGTAGTAAGTAAATGAAATGTTCTATCTCTATCATTAGAGGATTCCCCAGGACATCCTCAGTGAATAAATCCATATTGTCATCTACAATTGAAGGATTCCAGATGCTGAAAGAATCTTCTTCCCCACAGGTGATTCTCTCCAACTTATGTGCGAAATAATGTAGCCTCTTACTCCAAACACATTTATATCTTGACACAAGTTTGTGTTCACCGAGAATGGTTAACCTCATCCTATCCACATGCAGGTATCTGACTAGCCTAAAATGACATTCAATATATGATTGACTAATGGAATGCCAATCCATGCCCATAATGAAGTCGTAAGGTTTCATCATGATGACTAGTAATCCCCACGTGATACTCTCTCCTCCATATGGTAGTTTTCACTACTAGTATTTAAATTTCATAGATGATGCACATCCCATAAGAGCCTCGAGGTTATGCTTATATGTTAGTGCCTCTTCTGGGAGATCCAACTTCTATACTATGAGTAACAAAATAATGGAGTGACTAGTGATTTTTTCTATGATAACTGAATCATTTTTAATGTAAAAACATGTTGTAAGTTATGTCATCTCATGTGTTAGAGGATCACAGACACCCATAGCCTCGAACTGTCTGCAGCCATGACAGAGAGCACCATGATTCTGAAAGGGGACTCTTTGTGGTGGTTGTGGTGGTGGGGAGATGATCTCATATCATCTCCCCCACCTCAAGGTCCATATTCTCCCCAAACAACATCACTTCTCGGGGTCCAACTAGTATCCTAATTTGGGATCCCTATTCACAGTGATGCCACTATTATGGATGTCCATCAGCTAACTATCTGAAGTACTATGCATGTCTCGTCAGGAATTAATTAAAAATGTGGCCTCAAACATCATATGAGTTAAAGTATCCCTCCCCAGCATACCCCAATGCTATATTTTATATTTTTTCCACTAGGTCACTTGGCTGATCCTAGTCATGGGGAAGCCGCCGGTGTCACGGACCTATTACATGATGCCATCCTTATGCCACAAAAGTATCTAATCTAAAGAGGCCAGTTCATTTCCCAGTTAATTGATTCACATCTTATAGGAATCTTCATGTCTCAATCACCCTCTCCATCCCCTCGACCTTGGTGGGGATGCATATGGGAACTATACTTTCTCCAATCTCCTTTCTAAGGCCCTTCTTGAAATTCCTTGTTCAGAAGTAACTACCACGAATCATATCCAGTGAATATCGAGTCAGGTAGGTGAATATGGATGAGTACACTTACAACTTCTTCCATCTATATTTCATCTCTATAATTTCTGTAATATGAATAGAGTTCAAAAAAGATGGGATGTAGTCCTTTAGAAAGATCTACTGAATGTAGTACCATGAGAAAGCCGACTTGTCATGGGTCTGGGTAAATAAGCACCCCAATTCAGGGTTATCATATGAAAAAATGATAGAATAAAGAGTTAACACATGATCCATTGGTGTTCGTATAATCTTGAATTGGTGTTCCACCAACTCTATCCAATACTCTACTTCCTGGGGATCTTTCTCACCACAGAACCTCAACAACCTCTACCAATGGAACTCACAAATCACACTCTACTTGCACTCGTCCTCATCTTGGGCAACCATAACCATATACATCTCTGTAGGTGGTGGTTCTAATAATCGTCATCTTGAAGTATGGGGAACATGTGATGGTCATTTAACTAAAGCCTCATCACTCAAGGTATCTTTGCCACAATCTAGAGAGGTTAACCTAGATGGGTTTTCTCACAATGGAATCATAAAAATTATCAAGGAAAAACATATTCAGGTGAGAATATATATATATATATAACAGTAAAAAATGGGGATATTCATCATTACGAATTTTAAATAATCAATCCAATATTATGCATGCACCATTTCCTATACAACATGTTTCTCAAGGTGATGAGATGACTTGCAGTTTATCAAGGTTCTGATGAATGGATATGTCGGCCGCCGACACCATCATCAGACTCCATGACATGAGATCCTCTCACGAGACACTTTAAAGTTATTTCCTCTAACCCAACGATTCATTTTAAAAGTGGAAACATGTGAACAACTTTTCACAGAATGAACTTCCTTTGATACCACTTCTTCATGAACCAACCCATATCAGTGTTCGATCTGAAACTCCCCCAAAGCCTTACTCCATAGGCCAAGGGTGATGAAAAGGGTTGAAGTCTCACATAACTTGTTGATTCCTTTTCCTAAGTACTTTAACACATTCACACAACCACTCGATGAGAAATGGAAGATGGAAAAGAATAAAAAGAAGGATAAAAATTTATATAAAGAAACTAGGCATTCATGGGACACTATAGTGTACATGAATTGTAAAGTAAACTATAGAGAAAACGGGAAAAACAGATGTTGAACCATAGTAGTATCACGGCCTGATAGAAACGTAGAAATAGTAAAATAATGAGAGAAATATGCTCCTGGAACTCATAGGGTCCACTAAACATGATCCATAATCCATGTTTCCATGATGTTTGGAAAGTCATGATCACACTTTTTTTTCATCTGCATGTGAAATCCATGTGTTGGAAAAAACCAATCATGGGTGAGTATAAAAATAGCCAATAAGATGCCTCGAAGTATCAAGGGTGTAGTAAGAGTTATAATTAAATGGGAAATAAGTAAGGGGAACAAATAATAATAAAGAGAGTGAAGCTCAACCCAACAAGGATGTGAAGGTAAACTTATCCAAATAAAATGATCTAGAAACGATTAGAAGGTGAACTTATCTTTATGACGTCACCTTCTATAGAAGAAGAGTAGACTCTTCCAAACATGAGATACTAGACACAGAAATTATGTGGCATACCCCACATGTCTTCCTACTTCGTGTAAGGAGAGTAGACGATCTCATTGAGTTGGTTTAGAAGTAGTGTATATATATCTGTGTGTTTTCTTAGTCAAAGAAGCACAAACAAAGGAGTAAGTTTCAATCTATCAGAAAACTCAGCCCTAGAATGTGAGTGGCCATAACTTCTAGTGGTAAACACTATTGATTCCCATAATCCCAAATGTCTTCCCTAGATTCAAAAGTTAATGGATCTCAATAAATTCAGATTGATTCTATCCTCATTGGGTGTCACAGACTCACCTGTACCGTATTAGGTAGCATCCCAGGAATGTATCTCGGTTGGAAAATTCCCTTCTTTCTCATGTGTCTATGTGCTATGTCAAATTATATATCATCATTGATCTGTATTCAGATAAAGAAACCTATCATAGATGAACCAAAACCTAATGCATCATGGAGTACCACTCTAGAAGATTCCATAGAGGAGCAACTCCCAAATGCGTTAGGTGGTACCACTCTATTATATGGGGACCCACTTCATTGGTTCACAATAGTGTTCCACCATAGGTTTTTGAGGACCTACTCCCATGTATGTGAGGGTGGTTTTACTCATAATTACAGTATAGGACCGAAACCCATTCCAATGTGGGGTTCCACTCTAATTTCATCATGGCCCCGTTCCCTAGTATCTTAGGGTGTACAACTCTAGAATCCGGGATATCATCGACAATATTTAATTTTTGTCCTTAAAATCTATTTCAAGAATCTAAAATGAAATAACTCAAAGGAATCATCAACATATATTCATTTCATACTTCCACATTTAATTATTTTATGAAAAAAGTTACATACATCCAGACGTATCACACTATTGTACTACTTGTGCAAAAGCACGTGAGATAGACTATCCACCTACGTGAATCGGACAACCGATGAAAATGTTGCACAACAAAATGTTACACACAAAAGGATATTCATGACGCCCATGTATCATTATTACAAATAATTAAGAAGACTAATTCATTCTGATCCCCATAGAAAAACCGTCATGATTGACTACTTGTTAGCACAGAATGGATACCTAGTAAAAAAACAACATCTTAGCGTGATTTGAGTTAACCAGCACTCAGGGGACTCAAGCATTTCTTTTTTTTAAACACATGATAGTATTTTTAAATGTTCTAGCTAAAATTTAGGGTCACAATTCCTCTAAAGACAAGTCAATCAGATTTTATATGTTGGAACTATGTCCAAAGAAGGATCCATGAATACAAATATTTAAATTATTATTAATAAATGCATCCATTCACGACACACACCTTTAAGAATTAATTTCAAATATACCATAAAAACCTAAAATGGTCTAGATTGAACCAAGTATTTTGTTGTTTCATACATCACATGAGTCATATACAAGTACAAAAATTTAATGGTATTTGAAGCTCTCAGGCCCAAACTGGCCCATATAGTGGTGACCAGCCTAGTTTGACTATTCTACTTATCCTAGGCCATCCACCACTAGCTCTCCTAGTACCCCCAATGGCCTACAGCCCAGGTGTGTGGCCCGTCTAGTCTGTGTGTCCCTCATCCCCCCATCCAACATTGACCAGCCCAATGGACAGTATTCTTCCATTCCCCCACGTCAACGTGGCAGACCCATGTCGTGTATGTCTCCGCCCTTGTTATCCACATCCTAGTACTGACCAAACCCCACACGTTTGTTATCCTAAAATGTTGTCTCATTGAGCCCCCTCCTACCATAGTTCATTCCAGAAACCCACTATAGTCTCCCAACTAGATTCCACCTCACTGCACCACACACCAGTCGCTGCCTCAGACATCTCCCATGGCCTGCCTCCACATTTTCTCACTAAAACTACACCGAATATCCAAAAATTGTTTTGTATAAGGTTTAGGGAATAATGGGAAGATACCTTCATCATAATGACATTATCTCCTCAAACCGTTAATGAAATGATGGGACAAGAGTTTAAAATTTATAAATATAATGGTCAGGTGAAGAGAGCAACAAAAAAAGATAATTAACATGGGTTGATGTCGTTTTGGTGCATTCATCAATGATGAAAATAAAAACATTGTTTTGGAAAATAAAAAACCATTCAAGAATAGAAAAAATATGAAGTGATAAATTAAAATAACCTAAATTTTAATGGATCTCTTGACGTTGGCGACCCATCCAGGGCACCCCTTCTGTGACAAATCGGAAATCTGCAATTGATTAGTTGAATAACGAGAGAGAGAATGAGATGGTGGATGATGGTTTGGTGAGGGGGATAGTTTTATTTTGTATGGAGTAACCCCAACCATATTAAATATTTTTATACATAATAAATTGTGATTCAACTAGAGTGGGATCTGCGCGGCCCGTGCCTCCATGTTTTATGACACACCTAGGGAAAAATCCCCTTCCTAACTCAATGGAGGTCTCAGATTTCCAATATGCGGCTTAGATCATAAGTTATTTTATGCATCCCATGGTTAAAACTAATTAATTTTAATTATATTATAATACTCTTTTTACCTTTATGGTGTTTTTCATAGGATTTGTGCACAACAAAAGATAGGTCCTTCCTATGGTAAATGGTACCTCTTGAACTCATTTGTGCTCTATGATTTTTTTATCTGGTGATCTTTTAATGATTTATCCCATATATATTACATGAATATTAATAAATATATATAATATAATTATAAAACTAATTCTAGGAAAATCGGGACTCAAAATAGCACATATTCTAAATTCTATTATCTTGTACAATTCATTGAAATATTTCAATGTCTTATAGGGCCAAAAACTGGGTCTCTACATGAGGATTCATAAATTTCACATGATTAAAAAAATTCATTTCCTTGGGATGTTTATATTCCCCTTATTCTCCACTATTAAATAATTGTGATTATATTACCACCAAATGAATGATCAACCATGTCATGTGGATTGGTTTGTTACCATTAGTTTGTTTATTCTGTTGGAATGTTATTTATATGGGTATATTTCTCATGGGTATTATAAAACATAGTTGGATGATTTACTCCAAAATTATTTTATATTACACACCATAGTTTTTTTCTCCACATATAACCTAGGATTAACTAGCGATAATCCCAAGGGAAATATTTATTAACACAGTCTACACGATATGCTCATTGACACCCTCACACTATCCAATGTTGGTATGTCCATTTGAGGCCTAAGATCCAAGATTATAAACTTTTTGTTCTTGTTATCATGATTAATATGATGTGGTCAAATAAATTTAAGAAATTGATCAATAAAGGGAGATATTTTATATCATTTCATAATGATATATTGTTATTTATTCAGCAAGAAAACTCATGTGGACATATATATGCATCTGTTATTAGTATGGGACATAATTTGAAGTTCCCTATGGAGTAATTTACTCACTCCTGGATCGATTATCCTTTGAATATTGGCACATGAGGTGTTCTAAATTTTTAATAGGTGCATGCAAGGAATAGGTTCCAGGTAAGGTTTAGCATCGTCGAATATGAAAGCTCCAATATTTTCGGGAGATTGGGATGTGGTATAACTCAGAGTCCTAGTAGACCCCAAAATATTTAAATTTTTATATCAAATTTATAATAAATTGAAATAGTTGGTGGTCAATTGAATTCTTTTTAAGTCTTTCTTGGCCTCTACTATATTAATTTTTTCATGATATTTTTTAAATTTAACAACACCCAATTTATGTTTTTTTGGCCGATGATATTTAGTTATTTTATATTATATTTAAATCTACGATAAAAATGATATCAAATCCACAATATACTTCCTTAGACCCCAACATCTAGTTACTATCCTCAAAAACACTAGGTGGTGAACTTCAGATTATGTTAGAAACCAGTCCGGTTACTGATCATATGGGGTGTCATGTTGGGATATTGAAATTTTATATCATTTCCTTATTTTAATAGGGTAAGAGTATTTTAGAATTTGGATAACATGAGACATAGAAATGTGACTAAGAAAATTATGCAACCTAGACTACTGTGATGTGAACACCATTTTATGGTATATATTTTTTTACCATGGTTTTGATTCATGTTCTTATCTAGAACTATTATAGTTAATATCGTTTTCACCTAATGTGACACACATAATGATTGAGGATATAGATTTATTTTTTATATATTTTTTATCATAGTTCAATCGGAAATTTTGTATTTTTTCCATTAGTGGGAAGAGAGATTTTATGAATTATATCAGGTCTATTATAGTCATATGACATAGGAAGGCATGTCCGGTAATTTTAAATAGTGACAGAGGGTCATCTATTGATAATTTTGGGGACATCTCATTTGGTCATTTTACTTATATGCACATAGTGTCATTGTAATCTAATGGTCCTAAAAATAATTATATTTTCTTTTAATGGTATGGAAAGTGAATATGTGTGGAGGATCATGATGATCATGGAGTATTTATTATGAAACAGAGCTTCAGTAACACTAGTAGGTCTACACATTCATTCAATTCCTTGGTGATGAACCCATAATGGGTGTTAATTTTGGTCTGGTTATTTAATTTTATAGTAGAAACCAACATCAGTTTTTACCATATATTTGGGAATGAAATTATAAAAATCCCAAACTCATAGTTATGGTTCTCTATTTTTTATTATCTTGGATGAATTAGTTATATATATGTAGACAATAGTTCATGAGATCGTGATTCTTACTAGCATAGTCAGGTTTGGGTATTCTTGGAGAGAATCAATTTTCTACCTCAACGATGACATGATATAAGGTTCATGGTATATATTACTATACTTTTGACTTTATAGATATGTTTTTTATTATGATCAATTCCATGAGTTTGTGAGATGTGTGTGTTTATAAAATTGTATGAGACATGAAATTTGTGAGAGGCTTGTATTGTGGGTTAAGAGGTGGGACATAGTGGTATTGATATAGTATATAACTCGTATGAAAAGATGGTTGTACTAGTGAACCTTATATGTGTCTCGGTATTTGGTGATTCATGGAGTTTGACGGATTAGGGTAACCTATGAGTGAGGGGTTAAACAATGTTTTTGTATTTTTTTTGTAATGATGGGAAGCATATATAGGTGATTTGGGGTAGGAAAAATATTCATAGCAGTTGATATCATTTTTATGGTATATTAATGGTGATTATAGTGGGTTTTAGAAGAAAATATTCCTGATTTCAAGAGCCTTGGGCTTCAATCCAATTAGTGTATAGTGTTTTGGATACTACATTTGAAGGGAATGACCATTCGCGTACTTGACACTTTTAACCATTCATTTGAATTAATTACATTATGACAGCATGGGAGGACCCTTTTAGATTTATAATGAATTTATTTTATGGGTAATCAAAATATAGATAATAGTTAGGATTACTATATTTAAAATGAAAACCCTTTGTAAATATGGTTAAATGTAATTTTCATGTGGGATATCATGATTAGTGGTTTTTGTGGGAGATCTAAGTGATGAGGTGATGTGACTCATGGGAGTGTGTGTAATATTTTATGATATATAGAATTAAATAATATATCAATATATTTTATTATGATAAATTTTTTACACATTGAATATATGAATTTTCTTAAATTTCGCATCATTGAAGACAATGAGTTGGATGTGGACTGATGGAAATTCATTGAGTTTCTTGTGGAAAAAGTTTTGTGAAAACTAATGTTCCTGGAACTAGTGGGAACAACTATTTTCCATAGAATATGGTGAGAATGTTATCATGGAGTGGTGTAATTAAATCCACATGGTGTGATGTACATCATTGGATATTTTAGGGCACGAACCTCGTTACAGGCTGGAAGAAATTTAAAATTTATGATTTGATTGATATTATGTCTGAGTAGGATTGGAATAATCATATCATCATGTACAGGGATCAAAATAGAATTTTAATCAAATAATAAATAGATATCATATAGTAGAGATGGGTCTTTACATTACAAAAAATAACCCTCATACGAAAAAAAAGATGAGTGGGGTTCTTTGAGCCATCATTTTGTATTTTTAAAGAAATGAATTAATATACACGAGTACTAATGAATTCCTCAATCAATGAATGGTGAAGATTCATATATGTAATTACATGGAGTTTAGCTGTTGGAACTGTTATCAAGAGGACTTTTTTAGTTCTACATGTTATTTATTTAGCGTGAATTAATGATTTATATTAACATGACATGGGCGAAATCAGAAGAGGAGCTAATGGAAGAGATCATAGAAGATGTTGTGTATATACATTGATATGGTTTTTTTCGATGATTAAAAGATATTTATTTTATTAATGAATTATTATAAATTATTTTGTTAACATGTCGGTAGTGGGAGATGAGAATATTTGAACATGTTCATCCATATGATGTATAACTTGTGTTCTATTTAATATGAAATGTAACACTTGGGAAATAATATTGGGTGAGTCATTTAGTATATGATAGGTTTATTTTTATATAGTTTCTAGTAAATATTTATAAAATATTGAATTATCATTTTTTCATGGGTGGTGGAGGAAAATTCACTTTCGATTGGAATTCTCTTTCGAAGATGGGTACTGAGATTTGACCGAAATTTTCACTTATGTTTAAGAGTGATGTGTTGGGAAAAACATCAGGCACATCATTAGATTGTGGTTATAATTTATAATGAGAAATTCCCAGGGATGAGATGAAAAAAATCCAAATTGAATGATATGGGAAAAAGTTTATGGTGGGGATCACCATAGGCATCATAATGAGTTGGATAATGATGTGATCATGTACCATGATGGATCAGAATAATATAAAACCATCTAAATGACTAAGTGACAATTATGACCACTGGCTCACAGTTTGGAGTCTGATTCTCTATAAATTTTTGTGTATTGAATAATATTTGTACGTTAATCGATTCGATTTGGGACATAAATATTGATAAGACAAAAAATAATGGGTATAAGGTGGGTTGTCCACTAAGACATCTTGGGTAATAAAGGTGTTATGGTGCGATGTTTCTAATTCCTATAGAACAAACGATCAATTGAAATTCAGGAAAATTTTAATTTTTCAACTTATAAATGATCCAAACATTGAATATTGTTTTTCAATTCAATTATAATGGTAAATACACTTCAATAATAGTTTTTTATAAATATATGGATGCTAAAATGTACTTCTTGAGGTATTAGAGGAGTTTCAGAATAGGATGAGTGGCTAATAAAGTAATGTTATCGGTTCACAAGAGGTATTTTAATGGGTAATAATTAATATTACACAACCTCAACTCTAATTTGGATATCCAAATATTCTCATATATCATTAAATATCATATCTAGGGCCATTTTACACTATTTTTTTTCATCCCCTATGTTTTGGTGTAACCATTGATAGTGTTTTATTAATTATTTGAGGATAGTTCCATCCACTCCCATCCATGGTTGGCCTATTACCCCCATAAAAAATTGTTTCTATCTCTTTGGATAGGTATCTTGTGACATTTTATATGAATTAGGATGAATCAATAAAATTTGATGACATTTTTTCATCTTTTCGATAAGTGGAATTTTGTTGGAAAATTCTAGGCGAAAATATTCATTGTTTCGTCAATTTTGTTTCACCATTTTAATTTTAAAAAGGTGTTTTAATTAAAATAAAATAAATTTACAATTTATTAGGTGGCGATATTTGTGTTTTCAGTCAACAATATGACCTGAATATGTGATAGACTGTTGGGGTGGCATTTTGGGTAGTTTCAATGAGATAATCATGTCCTATGATGAATTTGATGTTAATTAATTTTGATAAAAAGATTAATAAATTTTAAATGTCAATAAATATTTATGGTTGATACCTTCATCTATATTAGGAGCTGCATTCATAAGAAGTGATCAATTACACAAAGTAGATCATGGTTGAGGAAAGATAGTGAGTTTTCTTAATGCACAATTTTAAAAGGGGAAATTTTCTATATGAATTCAGTGATCTCGTGTAGAAAAAAAATTATGGTTTGGATATAAGGAATTATATGTATGGGATCTCCCCAATTTTTGGTGAAATAAAATTAATGTGGTCTGTTTAAATAATGTAAAATTTTTACTTTTATGATGATGTAATAGTTGAATAACACAAAAAATTATAAATGCATATACCATGTTTGTAATAAGACGTTATACTGATGTTTTTGCATCCAATGCCCTTGGATTTGACTTGAGACAATAGGAAATCCATGAGTAGTCTCCCAATGAAAAAATGAATTAGAATAACCCTATAAAAAATTATTATAACATCTTACACAAAAGTAGGGTTGAGAGATTACTAAAATATATAAGGCATGAATAGGGAATGTAATATCCATGTCACCCCTTTCAGCCTTGGGGTTCATTGAAATTACTTAGTTTATTTATTTAAAAATAATGTATGTTGTGACTAAGCCTATGTGAATAAAATTTGTGAATATCGAGATAGTGTTAGTTTTGAAGAATGACTTATGGATTCCTCAACAACTAATATGGTCCATTGGCCATCATTTTACTGTAGCCTAATTAATGTACCCTAGATAATAGAAAATTACATGATACCCTATTTATGATTTCGTCATATGTGATGTACTTTATGAATTATTTGTTGTGTTGAGTTACATTTTCTTACTAAGGATCCCATTAAGGGTCCCTCTGATTACGTACTTGACTTGGATACAATGTTTAATACTTCATTGATAGACTGACCCTGTATGGGTTTATATTGAAATATGTAGAGATGATTGTGGTTATCACCTTTGATCCCCAATTACATTGTGGTCGAAGATTCCCATAGTGACTGAGGTTGGTCGGTCAAGTGGAATGCCCCATGTTTCATTTTAAATTCTTAAGATTGATGACATGGGATGATAGATTAACAAGGAAGCTTATTGATTTTTATGTCAATGTTCTTTAATCAAGGATGGGTGTATAGCCTTTGGATCCTTAATAAACATGACCAGAAGATGTATATATTAACTTTAGTGACCGAATAATCCATGAGCATCATGATATTACCCATGGTTGGAGGATCCCATGGGTCATGAGGATGAGTATATTACCCCGTTTGGAATACTCTCCCTATTTAATCGGTGGTATGGTATATTTTCCATATAATATATTTCATCTAATTATATTTATCTGTGTAGTGAAGATGGTTATATCACTCTTTTTTTCTAACACCACTTTCCATTGGAATGGCTATATTACTTTTAGAAGGCATGTTCTCGATTGGTTTCTCATGATATATAATGAATAATTTATAGGTCCACATTGGTTTTTACAGTCCACAATATGTTCATAGAGATAACCCATCCCTGTCACAATAAGGAATGGTGGAACAATGTCTCAGAAAAGGAGGTAGACAATTTTTACTATGGTTGGATTTGTCATTATTATGTTCATAGAGACCATCTAGAAATGAAAAAACCCTTGTATATATTATTTATGATTCCATAGTGATTTATTTTTCTGTATCCATCTTGGAATAATGCATAAAAACCTAACTATATTTTCTATTTGTATTATTTTATATTGGTCATTTCTGACTACCTTATACAGTGACACAATTATATGGCCACCATTGAACTCGTGAACTAGAGTATTACTAACTTGGTTAGATGTACATGTTAGGTATAAGTATAGTATTTGATTTATTATTGTCAAGAAAAGAATATAAAATGTAATAAATAGTTAAGGTTGTAGAATTTATCATAGTTTTGGTAGAGTGAATATTTATTATTTTAATATTGTTATGGAATTTTTATGTTAGTAGAAAAATTGGATTCCATTTTTAGGATTTCTATTATTGTTTGGGCCTCTAATATATTTCAATTATAATAGTATACTATATCAGTTTCTTCTTTTTGTATTAGTATATTTTCTATGTATGATATTAGTTGTTTATTATTATATTATTTACATTGATATATGTGGATATAACCTTCCCATAATACCTCTTAATACCCCTAATTCTAGTAAAATGTCTCAAGAAATCGGGGAGGTGTTTGTGAGGACAAATGGAAATCTAGTCCAATTACTAATCAAAGGGATATATTATATAGGATGTAATAATAATAAAATTCCATAAATTTCCCTGTGGTTTGGGTAGGAAAAATTAAATATTCCATTACTGGATGTGGTAGTCCACACACATATATAAGTGATTCTATAGTTATTCAACACAAGGAATGAAAAAAATATAGATAATTATTTACCATTATAAATCCTTTTATTTGTAATAAAATATAATATATTTTCATTAATTTCATATTTATATGTTTTCATATAATGTGGGGGTAAAAATTATGTTAATCACATCATGGAGGTAATATAGTTTTTACGTACACCTGAGAATAATATCCATTTTTCTTAAGGAAAATATATTATTCATAATCGTTATTAAAAAATATAATAAAATATTATTATACTATAGTAACTTCATAGATTATTTTTAGATGATATTATACTATTTGGAGAACCTTAAATATTATAAAATATTAAATTATCTCAGTAATGTATATTACCAACACCTTGGGTATGGTCTTTTGGATCTCCCATAAAGCCTTCGTAGAATAGTTTTTTCGTGATACTAGAAAGTACAGTTGTAACAGCAATGTATGTTTATGAAATGTATATCTAAATAATTTTATTTCATTGATATTTTTCATAGCACACATAATAAATTTTACATTAAATGAAAAATATTATTAATATATTATATATCTGTCAAAAACTACAAATTAAATTGATGGAAATGAATAGGAATAATTTTTTTCGAAAAATAAGTATAATGTATTAAGTAAATATTTATTTATTTTTATGTTTGAAGAAAATAATTTCAATATTTTTGTGAAGTTGTTTTATTCATCTAAAAGATTTTTTTTCATAAAAAATGAGTTAATTTTCTTCATATGAGTGAATATAAATTTCTAGAAGTTTATGAATATTTAAATAAAAAATTTATTTCATGTTTAAATTCATAATTTAAAAACTACCATAAATTGTTTTTTATGAATTTTCATAAAACATGTTTTTCACGGAATCGTGAGAAATACATATTTGTATTGAACACTATATTTTCATTTAATGTTTTCAAAATATAAAATTATTTTTTCTATTTGTTTTAAATTTTCATTAGTTTATTTATAATTAAAATAACCTCATTATGATTTTAATTTTGATATTATATTTGAATTTTGTATATAAAAATTTATATTTAAAAATTGAAGTCTTTAGATATATTATTTTTGTTATTCTTTGACGGTTTATTATGTAAAATTATTAAAATTCTGGATTTTCAATTATGAAAAATGTGTTCCATATTTTAAATCATTCGGTACAAATTTAACTAATAGGGGACATTTTGGTCAAATATGAATAGTTACATTCATAATTTTTCTTAACATGGTTAAGGAATAATCTATTATGTTATGTAAAAATAAAATTATATGAACTAATGAATGACCCTAACACAAAACCAAATCTTAATGGATGAATTTAATTACAACCTAAAAACTTAATGTGTCAAATTAAGAATTTAAATATACACTTATGCATGAAAATGACTTTTATATTATTTTAATCAAATAATGTCACAAAATTTAATTTTGTTTTCCTTAAATATAACTTTTGTCTTCACATGAGTGAAAATGTTTTTTATAATTGAATATGACATCTCTTTATGAATTCTATAAAACTAATTCCACAATATAAATTTATTAATTACTCTTGGGTCCTCATGAATTTCATTTTCACCATTACAATATTTTATATAATGAATAGTCAATATTGTCACATTTATGTTTTTAATAACTATTCCAATTTTATTATGTGATTATAAAAAAGATAACATATACAATAAATAATATTTTAAAATATGAAATGTTTTTCTAAATCATGTTATTTTAAATTTTATTTTTTACTAAAAAGTATTTGCGCTAAATAAATAAATAACGATGATAAAGATATCATCAAATTATTATAAATATAAAATAACTAATATTAAAAATAAAATAATTTTATATATTGATATAATAAATTTGATACATGAATCATGTTGTATTTATGTTATTAAATTAAATTTAAACAATAGTGTAAACATTTACCAAAATTATAATTAAAAAATTTATTATGTTATTAAATTACATAAATGTCATAAAGTATTAAATAATCACAAATAGGGTTGGATATGGTCTAAAATCTCATCCCCTGTTCATTTATTGGCTATTTGGTGGAATTTTTCCCTGCATTAGTCTTATTATATTTTCATATTTTGATAATTTCAAAAAGTTCCCCCAAATTAATTATAAAAGGGGACCCCATAAATAACATCATTTGACCACATTGAGTTTTATATAATTACTAAAATATACCAAATTATATTTTAACATTAAATAGTAAAATTTTATTGGTAATTTCCCTCCCTAAAAACCAACCTTAGATCCCTTTATATAATATCTAAATGATTCATTTCAAAGAAGTGGTAATTTCTCTAATCGATCTCCTTATTTTCCTACTCTTCTATATCTCCTTAAAATCATTGATATCAATTATAAAATAATAACTTCATCATACATATTATAATTAAATATTATTTTTATTATTAATATACAATTATACAACTCCCTTTTCATCAAATAAGAAGTGGAAGTATTGCAAATGTGTATGTAAGTCCGAATGTCTCCATGAAGTGATACAATTCTTCTTTTCAAAAAATTAATTTATAGAAGGATTTTATGAAAGATTAAATGTTTATATATGATATATATTACATAATTATACTTCTAGGGTTATAATATAATTTCTACATTCTTACCTTTTAATGTTTTGAGAAATGATAATGTCACTCATTTGAATGTATTGACTACCATCTCCACGATTCCATGTGATTTGTTTTTTCAATATTATTTCACATGGATGGTAATAATGATTAATTTTATGATTACATATTATATATATGAAATAATTTATTTTCTGGAAAGGATATAATATTATTTATCTTTATTTCATATGATTAGAAAAAAATGTAAACGATGTTCATGGATATGTAAGTCCAGTCATCTCTATTATTGGTATAATTCATTTTTATATATCTACATTAAATGAATGATTAAATATATATATATTTATATAATTATAATATTTTCTTATACCATGATAAATATTCTGAGAATTATTGTTCCAATGATAAATGTATAGGTACCAAAATCGTGGAACTGTAAAATGCTTTGAAAATAAAGCAGTTATCACCACGAATAGTGATTTTAATAAGAAATTATTAATAAATGGAAGATTTGATGTTATAAAAAATAATAATTTATGATATATATATTATTATAAAAATTAATTATAATAATAGCATATTTATTATAGAGTGGGTTATAACATATAAAAATATTGTCCGTTATTGATGTGTGGTATTTTTGACTAACTTTATGTTCTGTGTGACACATGACTTATAAAAAAATTGTATTTTTGTGAGATTAATATACATCATAAGAAATAATTTTATGTGTTATATACTGAAGATAATGAGATTTACATATAAGTCTATTTGTATTTCTTTCATGGTTCATACTTTTTGACTAATTACAATATAGTTTGGGTTTATTTAATAGTCTTATTATTATTTAGGATTGTCTATAATTTGAGTTTATGTAGAGAAATATTTCATAAACATTCCCATGTTTTCAAAATATATTTTCTATTTTTTCTGATTATTCTCCAATGATTTTTAAATTCCTTTTTATCAATTTTTAATTTATTAACACTTTTTTAAAGTGATTCATATTTTTATTTTAAAAATATTGTATTTTATTATTTATCATGAAAAAGTAAGAAAAAATGTTTTTAACCATATACGAGATGAACAAAATTTCCCACCATCAATAATCCTTAAATATTTAAACATACCATTATAATATAACAAGTTTACTTCCAAAGATAATTATTTCCTTTATAATTACGCATATTTTAAAAATATCTAAATGAAATTCATATTTTCCTCAAAAATTATTTCAATTGATCTCTAACAATAACACACTATATAAGATACAATTATTTAATGAAAAGTAGTCATTATAAGGGATATTATCCATGTTTATAACCCTTATTTTTTTAAATTATTTTTTATTATGTTGAAATGTTTTTCATGAAATCTGTTCATTCTTTACAAGAGTTTTCAATTGATGAAATTATTTTACATTCTTGAGTTATAATATGTTGGCTAATTTTTTTCATATTGAACAAATAAGTCTGAATTTATTTCCTTGAATCGTGGATCATATATCTTCTTTAAATTAATTATGTATGATGGATACCTCATCAGAAAAAATGTGGTTCTTGAACTATATTAAAGGTTCATAAATCTTATGCATGAAACTAATATCTTTTTCAGAATGTTATGCATCAACATGTTTACAAGTAACAAGTGAAATACATAGACCAGTATATCATATCTATATTTTTATTCATTGATGTAGTTGCATTTCTAAATGATTATTTTTAGGCCTGATATCATTACATTAATTTAATTAGTAAAATTAATTCTATTTATACATGTTAAAACATTTATATGATTTTGTGAATTCTTGAACATCTAGTATAATGTTAATATTATAATCCCATTGATTATATAAATTGATTAAATAAATATTTTAGTTTTAAGAACATCAAATATTTGTTCCATTAATGAAAATTATAAATCATGGATATTCAATGTATAGATTTTCAAATGTTAAATACATGTTATCACACACTTATTATCAGGTTATACTTATGTGATTATTGATGTCACTCATGTTTATGATTAAATTGAATATTTTCTCATCCTTTATTATGTTTCCCTCCCCAGGTGAGGAAATTGTTTTATGTATGGAATGACTATGAGTATTACAATGTGATAAGAACATAAATAATATTTACTAATTTTTTTAACACTCTCTTTAGATAAAATGACTGCCAAATTCCCTACAATCAAACCATGATTTTTTTTGAATTTTCTAAACATCGTACTAAGAACATTTTATCTTTTAAAATAGTGATGGATTTGATGTAATTCAAAAAAAATATTGGTGATTCCCTTTCCTTAAAAATTTTCCTGTCCATATTTACTAGATCCATGAACAAATGATCTCTTTCAGTCCACATGTATTTCATAAATCTATGGTCCTTCCTATTAAATGCATATTATATATAATATGACTCCCCTGGTTTGTTTTTTGTTGAGAAATAATATTCCTTGAGTATCTACATTCATCACCTTCACCTCATGTTGTGTTCATTCAGTGAGAAAATGTATTTCACACTCTTTTGATCTATATATATCTTATTTTTTTCTCTATAGAGATAGTACCTAAATATATTTTGATTAAATATTACAATTTATATCTCATGGTCATGAGTTGGTAATTTATATTCATGAATTTTATCTTCCTTGTTCAAAATTAAATAACTCAATCATTCTAAAAAAGACCAAACCATGTCCCTTCCTTGATTTATCACTATATACCACATTTTCAATATTTTCCAATGGAATATTTGAAATTAAATAATTAAATAATCTCATATTATATTATTCAAAACATTATTTTCATTACTTATTCCAAATAAACCTAACCTATTTAGAGTAATATTGGTTAATGGGTTATGTAATAGTGAAAAGAATTCAACAAATTAACTATAGCAACAGTACAACCCAATGAAATAGTGTACCTAAGTTATCTTTATTTATATATCTAATTCATGGAATTATTTTTCATTTATATAATCAACTATGAATCCATAAATGGGGATATTATCTCATATACTGAATCATTTTGAGGCTAAAATTAACACTAGAAATATTTACCATATAACAATTTTTTCTAAGAGTCTGAGTAACAATTTAAAAGTAATTATCATAGTCCTCATAGTTTTTGGTGTACTATAGAAGATAATAAATAAATTCCACAACTATATAATCAATATATATCTTACATACATTATTAATTAAATCTATAAATATATAGGATTAATTAGTATATCCAAATTAAATTACTATAACCCATAATGTTTATTCATCATTAAAAACAAAGTCTATGGGATTTATATTTTCTTTAAAAAAAATTTAAAATTTCTAAAACAAACATCAATATTTAAAAAATATTTATCCCCATGAATTTTTTTGAATAATTCATTAATTTTAGGAATTTTATAATTATTTTTTATCATAATATCAATAATTTCGTTATAATTAATTGATAACCCTCATAGATCAGCGGTTCTACTTAATGATAGGGATATGGGATCCCCATTGTAAGACAATATGGTTTATAAATCCCTCACCACACAAATAATCTATATGTATCTCCAAATCCACTAAAATCATTGTGGCCATTCTATACAGAGTCTTTGATATTGGTCGTGAATTATGGATTAAATTATTGAAAAACTCATCTTTTTCCTGTGAAGGATATCTATGTAATTCATTTGGATCATTATTGACATGTACATATAGAGTAGATACATTATCAATATATAGAGTTCCTTTTTCATCTATAGTTTGTGTATACTACTATTCATCACAAATAACATTAAGAATAACAAATATAGGTGGATCCAAACATGACATGGATGATGAATCCTCCCTCATAATGATTTTGAATTATAAATCCTATCGTGAATCATAATATCCATCTCCTGGGAATAAATTTTTTCCTTAAATTTTGAAATATTGTATGTACTAATGACTCATCAAAATTCAACCATATTTATGATACTTAAATAAAAAAATAAAAAAATAGGATTTATTATAGGAACTTATTGAAAAATAATTGTTGCAGTGATATGACCACTATGATCCATCACATTGAGATCTGGTGTTGAAATAATAAAATTTAAATATATGGAATTGATATATATTATTTTGAAGACATTTTTTCCCACATAAAACTTATAACATCAAAAAGTGAAATTGGATAATATACATTCTCAAGAACCTTATAGGTTTATAGTTTCAGAGTATTATGACACACTCTTACATAAATAATACAGATTTTTAAATGAATATTTCACCCAAAATTCCACATTTTCCAATTTAACATTAGGTCAACAACATAATCCATATGAAATAGCTTTTAGAATGAAAATATTCATACTTATTCAGTATAACATGGGGAAAACGAATCAAATTAAGGGTGATCTAAAATGCTCAATAATGGTAAACATAATAATTTACATTTGAAGATCATCAATAATCATATGAAATGTATATGTGTATGATGAAATTATTATCGTGAAAGTTATAATTATAAATGAATCAAACCCATTTATACCTTAATCATAAATAAAAAATCATCGAATATGGATTTTAAAAGAGAACAGGTTATCAAAATAAATAATCATGATTCATGTTATATCAAACTTGATCAAAGGAAACATTATAATTCCATGGAATGCATTGATATAACATGTTGGTACCTTGGAACAACAACATCATAGAACACTTAAAGAACCCTTACAATTATAATAACCATTTTTCTTAATCCTAATATAATTATATGAAAAAATAATCATTACCTGATGCATTGGTGCAATATCTGTTTGCACCCATCTTAAATCTATAATGAGAACAACTCATTCTATCAAGGCCTCCACGAAATATATAATATCCATGATAATAATAAATTAAATAGAGCATATAAATGATCCTTAAACTCATAAAAATCATTAAATTAATTAAATTACTAGTCAGTATAATGAAATGTGTTCCCTGGAAATATTTTTAATGCACAAATAACCCATGAAAAAGAAATAGGTTATATAATAATCTCGTTTTTACAACTGTAATCCATGCTATGAAATAATGAAGATGGTGTTAGTAAAAAGTTATCCTCATTGTACAATATAAAAAATAGGGTTTTAATGTTTATGAATAACATTAAATGATAATTTCAAAAAATTCTTATGTAAAATATACATGTAATTTTAAAAATACGGTTTTAAAACCTAAATCATTTTTAAAGTAGTTTTCATTGAAAATGAATTTAAAAATATAAATTAAATTAATATAAGGAATAATATTTTTACGATATAATATTTCTATATACATACAATGTAATATTTAAGGGAATTGTGTATCCTGACGGCATGTAGTGAGGTACATGTCGTAAAACAGAAAAGGAATATTCCAATCTCATCATAAGTTAGTTAGAAAAGATACGTGTTTAGAAAATGAAAAGAATATTACATTAAAAATGTTTTCAAATAGGTAAATAATTGGTAAAAAAATATTTAATAATTCATTTTTAAGGAAAAAATAATTTTGAAAATACATTTTTTATAAGGGGTTTTGATGAAAAATAATATTCGACCGAAGGGAGAAATAATGTGTTTTTTCTAAAAAAAACATTTAATGATTGCTTCCAAATAGTAGAAAAGGTAATATTAAAATAAAAAATTAACTAAATAGTATATAATAAATTTAATGATAATTATTTAGAGTTATATCATATAATATTAATATTGGATACTTTACCATAAAAAATATTGATATACAATTTGATTGGTACATAAAACCATTACCAATTTTGGTAGCACTAAATCATACTACCCAATAAATAATGACATAAAATGTAACATTAAATACCATGAATGGAATGGTATTAATGATACAGTGTTCATAATGTTCGTATATACAATATAAAATGAAACAAATGGTGAATATTCATTTCTGTCCTAAAAATAAAAGAGATATTGAAATATCCTACCTCAAGCTTCCTTTTTGTTGATAATTATTTAAACTAATAAATAATGGCTGTAAACATATTATTAACATCATAAATAATTAAATTAATATATATAATATCTTATATTATGTGTTTATAACATCTAATCATTTATTCCTTAACAATATTTGATTATTTTTATTATTTCTGATGCTTGTTTCCTTGTTTTCTCATTTGTGTTTTGTTATGAATTCTCCTAGTTATTATTTATATTATAATGTTACCTTATTTATATAATAATTTTTAAGAAATAAATATCATATTTATCCATCAATTATACTATTAATACCAATTATTATAGATTGTTTTTTATGTCAAGACTCTTATGATCATAGAGATAGTATATTGTACTTATGCATGAGAAATATTTCCATTTTTTCCGGATCAATATAGAAAATATATATGTAATATTTTATCATTACATAATTATAATAATATAATATATATCGTAATTATATAATTAAACTACTATATTTAATTCTGGTTCTTCAGTAATGAAAACTGAGCCACATCGCATCGTGAAGGCAGTAGTCTACAAGTACATGAATGACATTATAATCTTTTGTAGTGAAAAGGGAAATTGATTTATTATCTTTTAATAATGATAAATATGTCATGGTAATCATGATTTATTCATGTATATTACATATGATGAATTAAATTATCCTTCTTATATTCCACATAATGTTATACTGAAAGATGAATCACATAACATTCTTAGGTGGTAGTCTTCCGGACACAATAGACTATTGTATCTGTTAACAAATGGAAATTATATACGTATATATGATATGACTCGAGAGAAAACAAATATGTTTTATGTATCATATATATAGATTATATTCATCATCAGAGCCAACCATGATAGGTGTATTGGGAAAAAATATCATCGATTCCTCAGGCAGTAGTTTTTCGTACACACGAAAGATGATTTTATACACCATTTAATGGATATAGATGTTGTTGTAGATTATTTGACTTCCAAAAAAATTACTACTATATGGGAGATATTTATTTTATTATATAATCATGGTTTAATAATATTTGAAGGATATTGAGAAAGAAATAAAATAAAAATTCTTATTGAAGAACGTTACCCCTTCTTTAGTTATCCTCCCTCAGATTTCCCCAAAAGTATTCAAATGCTGGATTTCGTGACCTAATATGGAATATAATATGAGGTTAGAGATTTTTTTTGAGTTTTTGTAAGGTATTTATTATTACAGTTTGGTTTTATGGTCTAAATAAGAGAAGATATTGAGTGGATTATTATATGTGAGGTGGGTGGCAGAGTTGTAGTTTTTTTAAAAAGGCTCAGTTACAAAAACATGTTTATCATGAAAAATGATTCCAAAATGGGTCCTTACTAAAAATAGAATAAATATTGTATAAAAATGACAAGAAAATGATATTTGAGAATATTGGCAGGTTATTTTTACCCTTATCATCTTAGCATAACACAGAGATAAATCAATTTTTACTTTAACTACGATAATTACATTTTTACTATTTTTACAAATCTGTTTAGTAAAAAGAATAGTATAAATTATTAATAATAATAATTTATTTACAATTAAATTGTATGATAAATTTTTCAAAATTAAATTCACATAAATGTTAATTTTTATTGAAAATTTATATCATAGAAGTGATGAAAATGCATGTTTTCAATAATAATGTGTTCAAATGATTAAATAGTTTTTTATAAAAATTCAATATGAAAATTTTTAAATGGGGAAAAATTAGATTAACTAATAAAATTGAATACATATTAATTTAAAAGAATAAAAAAATTTAAATAATGTTTATAAATAGTTTAAACTAAATGGTATTTTTTAATTAAAATTAATTATTTCCAATATTCATTAAAAATAAATAATTTTCAAACAATTCTCAAAGAAATGTCTAAAAATAATTTTTTTAGATATATATTTTGAATAAAAATGAAGATTTTATATTAACCTTGTGTGTTATAATAATATATTTATTAATATAAATTCAAATTAAATATATAAAATATAGAAAATTAAAATAAAACATTCTTCATTAGTTAATATTTTATTTATTTAAAACAAGGAATCATTATGTGCTTCAAATCCATTTTCAGAAATGTAAAAAAAAATTTCGATGAAAAATAATCTTATACTAATGTTGAATATAAAATCAATTAAAAAATAAAATATTGGTTAAAAATAACTATATTATAATGAATATTATTTAAATAAAACTTAAAATATAATAAGACTTTTAAATTGGTCATTTTATTTAATAGAAATGACAGTTTTATAAAAAACTTGTATTTTCACTATTCACTAAAAAAATCAATATTTTCTGAAAAATTAAAATAATTTACAAAAATTAAATTAGGTTATTAAAATTAAAAATTAAAAAATATATTATAAAATATATTTTAAAATAGTTTTAAAATTCGTAAAAAAATAATTTTTGGAATAAAAATTCATAAAAATCAATAAAATGTCATTTTTGAATAAAACATATTATTGAAAATTTAAATCACAAAATTTATAAATTTATCAACAATTTATTTTGATTAAAAAATTTATATATATATATATATATATATTACATAATTTAGTTAATTCCATTAATACCCACCGAAGTAAATTCTGAGTTTTGAGTGGTTATATATATCATGTGTCGTTAAATCTCAGTGTAGAGTGTTTAATATTTTATAGAACATTAAAATTTTCATGGATGTGTATACGACAATATATATATGATATTATTTTTTTTTAGAAATAAATACATCATAGATTCTCATGGAGTTATAATATTTTCTATTCCCACTCTTGTGTGTAATTTATGCTATCAAACATAATTTTATAATTTGAAAATATTGGGGTTTTTGATCATCCCCCATTTAATAAATTATATCATTACAATTGGTGATTTTTCTCTGTAAAAAATGTAACAAATTCGAATATTTTTTCTAAAACCCTAATCATAATAACAGATAATAAAACATCCTCTAAATAAATCAAAATGTAAGTCAAATGATTATATGTAATAACACAATACAAGGACTCCAAATTAGATACCGTGGAGGGGAATGGAATAATAGGGTAAATAATTATATAAAGTTATTTAGAACATTTTTCACAAGAACAATAATGAATAATATATAGATAAGGGATGAACAAATATAAATATATTATTATCTAAAGGACAATTTGAATTACCACATATTTTTATAAATGGATAGAAAAACCAAAATCTCCTCATTTTAATGAGTAAAATTTCAACCTTTTCAAAATTACCACAAAATTATAATCATTTTCTCAAAAAAAATGTTTATTCAAGAATAATTCCTAATGAATGATTAACTAAAATATTATTTTAATGACCATATAACCTTAAAAGTGATAGAAAGTTATTAATCTGATCATATACATTAACCAAAACCAAAATGGTTTTCACAAGGGAAATTAATTTCAAAATTTCGTAAAGCGTCATATGATACATTAGTAATAAAATTCCAATAGTAATACTGAAATATGAAACATAATAATTCCATAACCATATATCCCAAATAAAAAATAAACATAAAATTAATTAGTTATTTAACCTCATTGGTTATCTCATACCATTCATATTTAAATGAAAAAACATTGATATTGTTCTAAGGTATCATTATTCAATTAATCAACATTTATTTCAATAATATGTTTGTCTCTTTGATAAAATATGTTTTCTCAATATCAAATATCTTATAAACCCTAAAGGTTATTAGTACCATAAATATTATTTCCACCCAATTTTAATTCATATATCATGTTAAACAAAGGATTTACATATTATTTTACATATTAATATGTCTCATAAAATGTCATTTATTATATTGTGATCTCATTGATCAAATCCTAAAAGGGATATATAATAATTTGACCAAATGATCATCCTTAATATTATTATCTTTTGATTGTATCCAAAATAGTTTATATAACCTCACATGATAACACCCTATTATCTAATGAAATCTATATTGGCCTATGATACCAACTATAGTACTAAAAATGAAAATCCAAGATCATGTGCTCAAATCATGAAATTCACATTTACATCATTGATACCGATAATTTTAATATAATTTTTTTATCCAAACATTACAACATAAAAAAGAAACAATTGGATCAGATACATACTCAAGGAACTAATACATTAAAAGTTTTATGTAATTTGAAAAAACTCTTATATAAACAATACCTATGTCATTAAATCTTCATTTCTACCACTTATCCAGCAATTTTTTATTTCCAAATAATTATTCATCATGATCAACATGAAATTACTTATAAAAATTCATTTAAATCGATTAATTATACCATGGGGGAAAGAAACATAATAATCTTGAGATCCAATTCTCATTAAGTGTAAACATAATACATGAAATTTAAAATTCTTCAATGATAATAATAATTTAATAAGGGTATGATAACATAATCAGAGTGCTTGAGTGTCTCAAAAAATAATTAATTCCAATTAGTAATTTAATCATAAATATTGATGAATTTCATAAAAATTTAATGTTGGAAAGGTTCATAAACATAATTAATCTTGTTCCATGTGATATCAATATTGATAAAAGTAATCACTATAAACAAATGTAAATAATAGAGATAACATGTTGGTAAATATGAACATCATCATCTAGTAACTCTCACAAAATCCTTTCATTTGGAATAACCATATGGTCGACTTCCAATATAATTATTCGGAGTACATAGTCATTTCCCATTGCATTGTATCACTATCTTGGTGCACCCATAATTTAATCTATAATTGGATAATGTGGCTATATTTGGTTTATCCCATCATATAATATATAACAGGATCACCTGATACTTTCTGGGCTTCCTTGTTGTATAACCTGTAACGGGCTCACTAGCTAATATTTGGGCCACAACATTGTATATAAAATGTACACACACAAAAGTACATAGGGATTATAAATATTTATAAAAACCATGTAAAATATTATTCTATTCCTCAAATTATTATCCCATGAAAATGAATTGTGATCTCTAATAATCCATTTGAAAAAAATTTAACCGGGGAAAAATGGGTTCCAAAAAATTCTATTTTTAGTAGTCATAAAAATTATAGATAAATAATGAGGATGGTATCATTATAAAATATCACCGGTAGATAATAATTAGAAAAATGGGTTTTAATGGTGATTAATAACATTAAATTATAATTAAAATAATTATTGATGGAAATAACCTTTGCATTGTTAAAATCACATTATAAAACATAAATCATTTTGAAATTCATCTCCACTGAAACCCACATTTAAAAAATATAATTTTTAAAAATATTAGGAATAATATGTTTAAAAATATCATTTTAACTAATGAATGTAGGCTTTAAGTTAATACAGGTCATAATTGTGGGTAATTCGACACATTTAATGGAGGTTAAAAATAATATTACTTCCGTGCTGTAAAAATGATTGAAAAGTCTTTAGTTTGTATAATGATAAAAATATTCTTTTGAAGCCGTTATATAATATTTAAGAAAATTGTTAAAAATATTTTTAATAAATCATTTTTAGAATGTTAAAAACATTTTAGAAAACATTATAAAAATTAATTGTTGATGAAGAATTATTTTAAAATGAAGAATGAAATAATGTCATATTTTTATAAGAAAATTTTCCCCAATAATTTATTTACAAATAATATAAAATTTGTTATATAAATGAACAATATCATAAACAAACAGAGTAAAAAAATCATGATGTTTATTGAGAGTTAGATAATAATATTTCAATATTATATACTTATTTATAATCTATCCTGATAAACAATGACATCGTAACATAAATATCATTCCACTTTGGTATATTTGAAACATAATAAATTTTAAAAATTACACAAAATGAATAATTAAATATAATTAATAAAATTTGATACTTTATAAATAATTTCAAATTGAAAATTTATAGACTACCCAAATGAAACAAGTTGTGAATTTGAAAATATCTCCTGCAAATAAAGGAGAGAAAAATAAATACATTACCTCATGATTCATTTTGGTTGATAACAATTTATCATATTCTATAGTGGTTTTAAACATACTATTAACCTATTATATATCCATATTATTTTCTATTATATCATATATATATATATATATATATTTCTTTTATAACATTTAATTTCCCATTCATTAACAATCATTCATTATTTCAATGTTTTGAGCAACAATTTTCTTATTTTCTCATTCATGATAATTATTTATACATTTGTTTTTATGAATATTAAACAGTTCTATAATCCCATTAATATTAATAATGGCTTATTTATCATTCTTATACATAAATAATAACATTTAATTTCGCATTCATTAACAATCATTCATTATTTCAATGTTTTGAGATACAATTTTCTTATTTTCTCATTCATGATTATTATTTATACATTTTTCTTTATGAATATTAAACAGTTCCATAATCTCATTAATATTAATAATGGCCTATTTATCATTCTTATACAAAAATAATAATTTCAATAATAGTCATGGATGTTTTTTTTGGGAAATGAATTATCATACAGTCATTGAGATGAGATGTCATAAGTACATGTTAGCAACATTTTAATTTTTAAATGATAATTATGTAAAGAGGTATGTAAAATTTTATCATTATAGGATTATCAAAATATCATATATACCATATTAATTATTTAATTATATTTTTATATTTATTCAATATGTTTTGGTGATGACAATAGTGTCACATCAACTTGTCAAGGTAACATTCCACACGTACACAAACATTGTTATCATCATTTAGTGAAAAAATAAAACTATATAGAATACTTAAATAATGATAAATATGTATTTAATATAACAATTATTTCATTAATATCATATAAATTCCTTAAAATTATACTTATTACCTTCCATGTAATCCGTTAATGAATGAGAAATCACATCACTTCTTGAGAATATAGTTATAAGGACTAGTAAATTTAAAGGAATTTTTTTCATAAATTCAATGGAATTTTTCAAGTCCATAGTTTCTGACAGCGCTTGATTCTAAGTCTCGGTGTGCCCGGAATCAATTTCGGAAGTTTTTTTCAGATATGTTCAGTAAACGTAAGTGCGGGTTTTTCTATCTTTTGAACGGGTGCTCGGAATTTAAATATGAGTGCACCATTGAACTCGGAGTGCTGGTTTTCTCTTAAGAAGACTTTCACCTCAATGACCATTGATCAGGTGTGAGAGTTGGTTTTTGGGTTTCACGTAGATTAATAAAATAAAATAAGTGAAAACTTATTTTATTTTTTCTGAAACCACTCCATGTGGTAATGTTGGTTAAAATCTCAACATGGGAGTTGGTGGTGGGACCTCCACACCCTAACCACCCATGGGAGGATAATTGGGGGGTGCCACCCAAGCATCATAACCTCCTGCGAGAGGTTATAAGATGGGGTCCACATGGGGATTAACCCCCCATTTAATGGGAGGGGTGAAACCTCTCAAATCTCCCTCAATAATGAGGGAGAGCCTCTTGGTCTCTAACATCCCTCTTAATGGAGGAGGATAAAACCTCCTCTGACACCCTCGAAACACCCCAAATTTAATATGACAACCTGTCACACAATTAAATTTGGTAGAGCCTATACTCTTTACTTAGTTTAGAATTTAGAAGAATTGTTCCAACGTCATGAACTTAATTAAATGGGACCCACTTTATTAATTCACATCAATAGGGAAGAATAGATTAAAATATATTATTTTGGCACATTTGTTCTCTCTTTAGTGGAGAGCTTGGGAGGTTATAATCCTCCAACGAAGAACTCAAAGATGCCAGCAAAGACGCTTCATCCTCAGCTTCTTCCTCATAACCCCCCTTCCGACGTGGGTTCTATTTGACGACCCTTCTTCCTACCTCTTCGTCATCAATAGACCGAAGCACGAGCTCAGAAGTGGAAGCATACGGTGAACGATGACAACATCATCTTCCCCCGCGACGAACCAACTCCCGACAATTAAAAAGGTAGGGGTCTGTTTTATGTTGTTTAACGGTTTATCCTCTCACATTAAATCAACTTTATGAGCCACTTTCTATCATTCTAACACAGAGGGTTTGGGCCGAATGAACATGGCCTGATCTTTCCACAACCATTATGGTTTCAGAACCATGGATCGATGGTGAAGTAACGGCGGCATGCTAAAGTGGCGACGACGACTAAGATGGAGGATAAACATCACACTACCAGCGGCCTCCGCGAACTAAGGCGCCGGCTGAGCGGCGCCCGACAAGCCTATCTGCATGCTGCCCGGCATGCTCCCCGGATAAAACTGAGGCCTGCTCGGCCCACCGGCACCCTGCTCGCGCGCCCCACTCGCTGCCGGCGCCCCGTGGCCTTTGTAGGTGCCTCGGTCGCCTGCCCGACACCCTGGCCGCCTTCCCGGTGCCCCCCCGTCAGCCAGATCGCCTACCCGGAGCCACGACCACCTGCCCCCCCCCCCCCCCCCCCCGCGCTCCCATGCCCTGGCCGCCCTGCCTGGTGCATCCTGACACCCTTCCCGTGCACCCCACGGCCTTCCCGACGAACTCGTGGCCTGCCGTTGGCCTCTCAGATCAAGGCGCCCGAGCTGTGCACCTCATGGAACCGTCTAAACCTACCACTGGCCTTCGTGTCGATTCACCCACGTGGCGACTTCGTCCCGAATTGTCCACATAGTCCGTCGGGCCGAGCCCAGCGGACTTGGCCAAACATAGCAGGCTGACCCACCCAACGGGCCGAGTTAGACCTAGTAAGTCTCAACGGGTCGACCTAGATTGGGTCAACCCAGAATGGGTTGGTCCGAGGCGGTCCGACTGGGTCGGACCGGACCCGGGCCCACTAATGACCCATTGCTTACTTTGGCCATATCTTTGGCACTGGATGTCTGATTGAAAAACCGACCGCATCGCTGGTAATATCTATTAAAAATAGTCCCTTCAAAAATAACCCATGATATTTCTAGGTATAGTTGAGATATGGTCGGGTTGGTTCGTACATGAAACCAACTGGGCCCCCAGAACAAAAACGCTAATAACTAACAGACCGGAGTCCGATTGATGCACCGTCTGTTGCGTTGACACCCCATTGATGTGGTAAACCATTGAAATACTCCTTCATGGGACTTTTTGACACGTGGAGTATCATATTGTAATTGTTGGAGCGGTCCGTCCCAATGACGAGCGAGCAGAGTACATAGACCTAGTAGTGGGCTGAAACCTGATGACTACTTGACCGATTCAATTCGGAGTTACTCGACTACCCCAGTGGGGAGCGCTATTGTGTGTGGCTGTAGACCCATGGTGGAGGAACGCTACTGTGTGATGTGACAGACCCATGGTACTCGACAAAAGAAGTACCTCTATAGGCTATTAGGGGGAGCACTACTATCTGAGGTGAAAGACCCTAGGTGGGAAGCATCTTTGTGTGACGTAGATGTCCCACGGTACTCGATAGGAGGAGTACCTCATCAGTATAAGGATAGTGAGTAGCACCTCAGAGTCGTGATAGGGCCACAGTACTTGATAGAGAAGGAGTTCTCTAGTAGTCGTGGTTTTGTTAATGAAAACCTTGGTTTGAGCTGAGTCAGTGACCTTTTTGTTTTCCTCATTATTGAGATTGGTCACTTGAAAACATAGGTATATGTCTGGGCATATACCTAAGTAGTAGTTATCCATTGAAATAATACTTTGTGGTTTTCCCTTGTTCGATTTGTTCTACCTTGAGGGTCTCGGGGTACCTAATGATCATCGTTATACTCACCCCTGCACTGGTTATGCCCTCACATCATTGTGTTGGATACTGATGACAGACAGTGCTGACGGCGGCCAAGAGTGCTAGGATTGGATGGTACCCGGAGGTGGGCCTCACGACGAGTCGGTACCCAGAGGAGATGGATGGAAGTGGAGCACTAAAGAGGATATATATACCTACCCTTCATGTAGGATCTGTGGTGGATGATCTAGGAGCTTCTAGACACCTTCCAGTTGTTTGTATTTTAGTTTTAATTGTTTTGTCTTTTCTGTGTACTTTATAGTTGGGCTTGTATTTCCGGCCCCTTTACTTTTCATCACAACTTTCGTTTACACTTTTTACTTAGAGTTTTTTTCTTGTTTGTACTCTGGTTTTGTGTGTTTATGTTTTATAAAGTCAAATTCATCCCAGTTTTAAAGAGTTACTCCTTTAGTGCTAGTCGCCAGCCCCTGACCTTTGGAAGGCGGGCTTGGGGTAGTCACAATGCAGGCCCCGGGGGACGGTTCATGAAAAATTGGTATTAGAGCACGTTAGTTCTACCACAGAACATGGAACTCTGATATTTTTTTATGTGAAGCAATAGTGTTAAGGGTACTATGTTTGGTTTTCAGTTCATGGATTCCAGGGATGGTGTAGGCTGCCGACGTATCCATACAACAGGACCCTGACTTCTAATTTCCAACTCAGTGCACAAAAACACTGATTGCGTGTGTGTTTTCAGAAGTTTTCTTTAAGTCATCTCATACCAGGTCAGCTCAACTGGAATAGTCTTTTGACCATGTCGCATCTGTTTCTTCCAGGATGCCTCCCCGCAAACGACCAGCTAGATTCTGGAGAGTTGTACATACTGATAGCCCGCTGAGCGACAAGGCCTCAGTACATGGCCCTCTTCTAGTTGAGGCACTAGTGGAGGCACCAGTGGTATTACTTCTCATTGGGACACCGATGCCACCAGCCCTAGTAGCAGATGATGCACACTGATTGAGCACATTGCATGAGTTTCGGTCCAAGAGGACAGCCAAGTTCCTGGGAGAGACGGACCCACACATGGCTGAGGATTGGCTGGAGGCTGTGGTGGGAGTCTTCAGGCTAGTAATGATGCCAGAAAACTTCATGGTGATCCTTGCTTCCAGCCTCTTTCAGGAAGTAGCATGAAGATGGTAGAGCCTGATGCTCCAAATGCATGAAAAGGTGAAACTTCTATGGGAAAACTTCGAGAGCCTGTTTCGGGCGGCGTTTGTCCTATCCACCCTTCAAGCGATGCGGATACAGGATCTACTGCATCTACAATAGGGTAGCAGGGTAGTGGCGTAGTACTCAACGAGGTTCACCGACATCTCACGCTACTCCACATATATGGTACGAGAACCATTCATTAAGGCTCAGACCTTTGAGCAGGGACTCAGAAGAGAAATTAGAGCTTCAGTTATCTCTCATGGAATCCCGACGCAGACGGGGGTGTTGGAGCGAGCCCTTCTTGTGGAGAGTTTCCTTGCTGGCCAGACACCAGCAGCGAGACCCACCACTCGTCGACATGCAGCAGAGTCTTCTGCGGCTGGAATTAGACAGATGACGTAAAGGTCCAAGAGGACAAGACCTACAGGTGGTCAACCGCACGACTCAGGATCGGTAGTGCGGGGCACCCATAGTGGAGATAGAGCCAGACCTGTCAGGAAGTGTTAATCATGATGCGGCCAGGGTCACATGGCTCATGACTATCTGACCCACTGCACTGATGACCCGCAGTCAGTTGAGGTACCTCCCAAGAAGAGGTAGAGGTTCGATTGAAACAGTCCACAGGGTGAAGGCGGATGTGGAAGAGGAGCTGGCCATGCGGCTAGTGGTGGAAGACGATTTGAGGTGTTTCCACCACCACCACCCAGAGGCCCACCCAGACTGCAAGGAGCAGGTGGACAAGGGAGAGCATAACTTCAGGCAGCTGAAGCATATGACCATGGAGCTCCGGAAGTAGGTGGACATGAGTGGGACTAGTTCCAGGGAGAAGTGCCTTTGTTCATGATGCTTCTAGAATTGTTGATGTTGTTGTTTTGGGTTTCTTTGTATCATTGTACTTTGAGCTGCTATAATAAAAGACACATTTCCTTCTGACATTTTCTTCCCTACCTTTTTGTGTGGTTAATACTAAGAGGTTCTAGTTAAAACATTTGACTCAACCCTCACTTTCTAGTTTCCTATTGGATGAGATCCAGTGACCACACACTGATTCCAATAGTGTGACTCGACCATTGGAGGTGAGATTAATGGTTGAATCTCTTGGTAGTAGCGTTGAGGCCTTACGACATCGTCCATGGAATGAATTAGTACCGTTCATGTAAGGATTGAATGTATTAGGAAATTGATGTGGTTCATCTATGGGATGAGACCATATTTATCTTATCATCAAAAGGGATATCATAGAAGATTTTGTAGAACGTAGGCGAAGAAGTGTGTAGTCAAGTTCATTACAATCGGCTAGTCTCACCAGTAGTTTGTTGGGCGAATGTTTTACTATGTACTCTAATGACAAGATTCTCAGGTATATCTTCTCTCAGAAGGACCTAAACCTGAGACAATGATAATGGCTTGAGTTCGTCCAGGACTATGACTTCGAGATATTGTATACTCCTATGAAGGGGAATGTAGTAGAATATGCGCTCAGCAGGAGATCAGGCATTCATCTGCTAGGTGAGGCGACGGAGTAGCTGGCCAGATTGTAGATATCCATTGTGGATACGGATGGAGCATCCTATCTATAGTCTGTTACAGTCACACCCCCACTTCATCAGTGAGTAAGGGAGACACATCTTGGGGGTGATGACTGTGAGATGCGACTTGCTCAGATATCCAATGGGTAGGCACCTCATGGTTTTTCTTAAGGTGGGAAGCACGTAATCCTCTTTAGAGGATGTACCACGGTACTAGTTGCACTTCAGGAAGCGTTGTTGAGGTTGTTCCACACTTTCCCTCAAGCGGTACATTCAAGAGTGGCGACAATGTATGAGGATCCTCGACAAATTCATTGGTGGCCAGGTATGAATAAGGCAGTAATAGATTTTGTCTCACGGTGCCTCACTTGTCAGCAATTGATGGAGGAGCACCAGGTTCCAGCAGGCTTGGTTCATCTCTTAGAGGTTCCAGAGTGGAAGTGGGACGTGATATCCATGGATTTCGTGATATGACTTCCATGTACATCCAGAGGAAACAGATCTATCTGGGTGATCGTAGATCGACTCAGCAAGTCATCCCACTTTTTACCAATTAGAGTGTAGGGCTCAGTAGAGAGCTTGGGATGCCTCTATGTTCAAGAGATCTTACGGCTTCATGCTGGGCCATATACTATCATCTTTGATTGAGATACTCGTTTCAATTCCTGGATATGGAAGGAGTTGCAGGAGGCTTTCAGGACTCTGTTTCACTTTAGTACCGCTTTCAATCCACAGACGGATGGTCAAACTGAGAGAACCATGTAGACTCTCGAGGACACGCATTGTGCATGTGTCCTTGACTTTGGTTGTTGATGGTAGGATAACTTATCCTTAGTAGATTTTGCGTACAACAACAGCTACCACTCCACCATCGGGATGGCCCCTTACAAGGCACTGTATGGATGACCATGAAGATCACCTTTATGCTGGACTGACCCAGGGGAGTCAGCACTTGTAAGACCAGAGATGGTGCAGGCTACGACGGATAAGATGCAGATCATCCAGGAGCGTATGAAGACTGCACAGAGCAGACAGAAGTCCTATGCTGATAGGAGACGATGACCACTAGAGTTTGAGGATGGTGACCACATCTTCCTACAGGTCTCACCTCGATGAGGTCTACAGAGATTTTTCCGAGGTGGAAATTAATATTCGCATTTTATCAGGTCATTCCAGGTCCTCAGTAGAGTAGGCTAGGTGTCTTACCGCCTGGCCCTTCCACCTCAGTTGCATTGGCCGCATGATGTCTTCCACATATCTCAGTTGGGGAGATACGTTCACAACTTGTCCCACATAATCGACCACGGGGATCTAGGAATCGATGACAGGGTGACTTTCATAGAGGTCTAAGTGGATATCGAGGATTGACAGGATCAGTTCCTACATGGACAGTCGATTCCTCTAGTGCGTGTTTGCTGGAATCGATTCTAAGGCCCGTTGTGCCTGGAATCGATTTCTGAAGTTTTGTTCAGGTACGTTCTGAAAACATATGTGCGGGTTTTTCTATATTTTGAATGGGTGTTCAGAATTAAAATCTAAGGTCACCGTTGAAGTCGGAGCGCCGGTTTTCGCTTAAGAAGACATTCACCTCGATGGTAGTTGAACAGGTGTGAGAGTTGGTTTTTGGGTTTCACATGGTTTAATAAAATAAAATAAGTGACAACTTATATTATTTTTTCAGAATCCACGCCATGAGGTAAAGTTGGTTAAATTCTCCACATGGGATTTGGTGGTAGGACCGCCACACCCTAACCTCCCATAGGAGGATAATTGGGGCGGGGATCATCTGAGCAGTATAACCTATCGCGAGAGGTTATGACGTGTGGTCCACATGGGGATTAACCCCCCATTTAATGGGAGGGGATGAAACCTCTCAAATCCCCCTCATTAATGAGGGAGAGTCTCTTGGTCTCTAACTCACCTCTTAATGGAGGAGGATAAAACATCCTATAACCCTCTAGAAACTCCCTATATTTAATATTCCAACCTCTCATGCAATTAAATTTGGTGGAGCCTATCCTCTTTACATATTTCTAAATTTCCAATAATTATTTCAACGTCATAAACTTAATTAAGTGGTACCCACTTAATTAATTCATGTCAATGGGCATAATAGATAAAAATCAATTATTTTTGTAAGTTTGTTCACTCTTTAGTGGGGAGCTTGGGAGAATAGAATCCTCCAATGAAGAGACGCTTCTTCCTCGGATTCTTCCTCGAAACCCACCTTGTGATGTGGGATCTCTTAGAAGACCCTTTTTCCTTACTCTACGTCATCAACAGACCGACACATGTGCTCAGAAGTGGAAGCCTATGGCGAACAACGACAACAGCATCTTCCCCAGTGACAAACTAACATCCGACGATTAAAAAGGAAAGGGTGTGTTGTAAGTTGTTTAACACTTTATACTCTCTCGTTAAATCAAATTCATGAGCTTCATGCTATTGTTCTAAAGTAGAGGGTTTGGGCCGAACGAACACGGACCAAACCCTCTGCAACCTTTATGGTTTCAAAACCATGGATCGATGGTGATGTAACGACGGCATGGAAAAGTGGTGACGACAACAAGGAAGACGAATAAAGGTCGCACTACCCACGGCCTCAGTGAACCGCGCCGCCGGCCAGGCGGTGGCCGACCCCCCTATCCACGCACTTCCCGGCACACACCGGAGCATAAATCGCGGCCTTCCCGGCCCACCGGCACCCAACCTGCATGCCCCGCACCCTGCTGGCGCGCCCCGCGCCTTACCTGAAGCCCCCCTGGCGGCCTGTCCGCATGCCCGGCGCCCCCCCCCACTTGCACCATGCCCAGCACCCCATGACACCTAGGCCTCCTACCCGGCGCCCCTGACCGCCTGCCCGGCTCCCCCTAGACACCCTGCCTGGTGCCCTTGCGCCCAGGCCGCCGTGCCCGGCCTGCCCCGGCACCCTGCATGCGCATCCCGTGCCCTTCTAAGTGCACATGTGGCCTGCCCGCACCCGGTGCGGTCTTCCGTTGGCCTCTCTGGCCATGCCGCCCAAGCTGCGCCCCTCGTGGCACTGGTTGATCCTTCCATTGGCCTTCGCTCCGAGTCTCCCACGTGGTGACTTCGGCCCAAATTGTCCACACAGTCCACTGGGCTGGGCCCAATGGACTCCACCAAACATAGCAGGCTGACCCACCCAACGGGCCGAGTCAGACCTAGAAAGTCTGACCTGGTCGACGCAGACTGGGTGGCACTGAGTCGTTCCGACCAGGTCGTACCGGACCCGGTGCCACTAATGACCCATTGTTTACTTTGGGCATATCTTTGGCACTAGACGTCCGATTGATGAACCATCAGCGTTACTGGTAATCTCATTGAGAAATAGTGCCTTCAAAAATACCCCATGGGAGTTCAGGGTATAGTTGAGATATGGTCGGGTTGGATCATACACGAAACAAATCGGAGCCCTGGGTCTAAAAGGCTAATAACTCACAGACCGGGAATCCGATTAACGAACTGCCTGTTGCGTTGATACCCCTTTGACATAGCGGATCATTGAGATAATCCTTCGTCGGACTTCGTGACACATGGAGTATCATCTTGTAGCTCATGATGTGGACCCCCTGGAGATGAGCGAGCAGAGTACGAAGACCTAGTAGCTGGAAGAGACCTGATGACTACTTAACTGATTCAATTTGGAGTCACTCGACTAGCACAGTGGGGAGCGCTACTGTGTGAGGAGGCAGACCCATGGCGGAGGAGTGCTACTGTGTGAGGCAGAAGACTCGCTTTACTCAACAAAAGGAGTACCTCTATAGGCTATTAGGGGGAGCGCTACTGTTTGAGGTGGCATACCCTAGGTTGTAAGCATCTCTATGTGACGTAGTTGTCCCACGGTACTCGACATAAGGAGTACCTCAGTAATTTATGGTTAGTGAGTAGTGCCTCCGAGTTGCGACAGGGACATTGTACTCGATAGAGGTGGAGTTCTCCAGCATTCGTGGTTTCGTTAATGAAAATCCTAGTTTGAGCTGAGTCAATGACCATTGTTTTTTCCTCATGATTGAGAGGGGTTATTTGATAATTTAGGTATATGTATGGGAATATACCTATGTAATGGTTATCCGTTGAAATCATACTTTTTGGTTTATCCTTGTTGGATTTGTGAGACCTTGAGGGTCTCGGGGTCCCTACTGAGTATCATTATACTCACCCCAGCACGGGCTATTCCCACACCTCATTGTGTTGGATGCAGAAGACAGACAGTGCTAACAGTGGACGAGAGCACCAGGACTAGACGGTACCCAGAGGTGGACCTCACGACGAGTCGGTACCCGGAGGAGACAGATGGACATGGAGCACTGAGGAGGCTATCTATACCAACCCTTCAGGAAGGATCCATGGTGGAATATCCAAGAGCTTCTAGAAACCTTCCAGCTATTTTTCTTTTAATTTTCAATATTTTGTCTTTTCCTTGTACTTTACAGTTGGACTTGTATTTCTGGCCCCATTACTTTTCAGTATTACTTTCGTATATAGTTTTTACATAGTTTTTTCGTCTGCTTGTACACTGGTTGTGTGTGTTTATGTTTTATAAAGGCAACACCTTCCCAGTTTAAGGTAATTACGCCTTTGGTGCTAGTCACTAGCCCCTGAACAATGGAGGGCGGACTTGGGGTAGTCACGATGCGGGCCATAGGGGAAGGGTTGTGACAGTCTTCCGCTGAACACAGAAGAATTATTATCATATACCCTGGGGAGTGGAATGTAAAGATGTATATATGACATAGTTAATATATATATACATATATATTAATAATAATATAATATATATACATTATATTTATCATCATACCCACTATGATAGTTAATAATGGAAAAAATGAATTACATCAGTTCCCGATGCAGTAGTCCAACATACACAAAAATAATGATTTTGTAACCCATATTATTGTAGTGGAGACAGTAGTGGATCATGAAAATTATATAGAAAATAAAATACTATGTAACATAGAAAATTTTTTATATCACATTTTTAATTAATAAATTATATAGTTTGAGAAACAAATAAAATAAAAACACTCAATGAATAATGGTACGTCTTCTTCGGCTATCCTTACTTGGTTTTGACCACAAGTATTCTTAAGTTTTCATTCTATGAAAAATAATTATTGTAGACTATGGGGAGGAAATTTAATAAGTGATTTTTTGATTTCAAGGATGATTCATTTTTTATAGGGTTTCCAGATGATAAGAGAGGGTGTGGCCTTTTATAAGTGAGGTGACTAGAACATTGCTAATTTTTTTAAAAAAGATTTAACATATAATAATGTTTATAGCATACCAAAATATTAATCAATATTTCATTATAGAAAATATAAAATTTAAATTGAAAATATTTTGATAAAATTGGTTGGGGAGAATTTGGTAGTATAGTATACCCTTTTCATCGTAGTTTCATCGCGGATAAATATATTTTTATGTTAAACACACAAATATTTATTTTTACTATTTTCAATATTAATATTGGGAACTAATTATGTTCACATTATTAAAAAATAAATTTAATTTTTATTCCAAATATAGAATCCATTTATTATAATTAAATTCACATAATTAGAAATAGATAATTTAAAAATAATCTCCCATATGTGATGTAAAAACGGTCATTCTAAAAGAAAAAGTTCAAATGTATAAAAATATTTTGTATAGAAAATAAAAATAAGATTTTTCCAATATGAAAATTGGTTTAATTTATATTATATTTACCTAATATAACATTAAAATCTATTTGAAATATAATTGACTTTATAAATAATTTCAATGAAAATGCAATATTTAGTTAAAATTGAGTACTTTTCACTATTCAACCGAAAATTTAATCATTTAAAAATATTATTAAAAACTAATACAAATATAATTATAAAATTTTATTTTTAAAAATGGAAATAAATTTTTAGAAAACATTTCTAAATGTGACAAAAAATTTAATTTAATACCAAATCCATAGAAATAATTAAAAAGTGGGTTTTCAAGAAGTGTATTTTTAAAGAATAAAAGGGTTTTATAATAAATATATCTATTATATTGATATTTGAATGAATATAAAATAAATATAATTGATATAAAATAAATATATTTAATTTAAAACATTCTCATTAAGTATTATATTAATTAAATAAAATTTTGAAACATTATGCGTTGTAAAATAGTTCACAGAAAAAAAAACGTTTTTAAAGAAAAATAAATAAACATATAACATAATGAAATATAAATTTATTTCACAATTTATTGAGATCGTTAAATATATTTAATTAAATATTATGTTTCATTAAATAATATTCAAAAAATTATGGTACTTTTAAATTTCCCAATCTATTGATTAGAAATGACATTTTAAAAAAATAGTTATTTTCACTATTCACTAAAACATCTATTTTCATATAAAATTTACAAATTTCATCGAATGTAAGTTTATATTTATTAGAAATTACATATATATCATAATGTATCTAATATAATTAAAAACCAAAAATTTAAGTTTATGTTTTTAATAGATATATATATCATGGGTCGTTTAAGATCAGTGGTTCTTGTCAAATACGCTATCAAACATTAAAAATGTAATGGTTTTCTATGCCACATGATATTGAAGATATTAGATTTATTTATAATGAAATATATTGTAATGTATTAGGAAGATTTATTCATTCATTCTGTAACACCCCGAGATTTTATGAGAATTATTCTTTTTAATTTCTTTGATGTCTTTTTTTGTATGCTTCACCAAGATTAGCTTGTTCTATACACAACATGGTATTAGATTGTAGTATACGCAACACTATTCTTGGCTTGCGATGAATGTAACACCTCAACCCCACTAGATATGAGATGGTGGATTACTTGTGATATTGGCATGGTTAGAAGGAATTAAAACCCCAAGGGAATGATAAGTTTAGTAGACTTGAAGAAACTAGATACATAGGTTTAACACAAATTACATTGGATAAGGTTACAATATACAATAAAAAATGATAAAAAAAATGCATCCACATGCACTTAATAAATGACCTCCTCTTCATAACCTGTTGAAGGTAGACAATTAAAGGGGTCATCTCAAATGGCCAGAAATGGTTAAAATTAGATGAAGCATGAGTAAAATAATAAGTGAATCATAGTCAATCTGACATAATCAATATGTCATAGTGATTAAATGAATAACTATTTCCATTAATAAAATGAGAATGAAACTACATCCGTAGATATTTTCTTGGTGAAAACCTCATGGATAATAATAATAAATGACAATGAATAAAGATAATGCTTATTAATTGGACATCATGTATCTGGAACCTGATCCATAATATTGTAAAAATGGTTTAGTTCTATGTGTATATCTCCGTGTGATTTCCGAAAACAAACTTGAAGGGTTTATCACCAAAATGTTTTGTCTCATGAGACCTACCGATGCATCGAGGGGCTATAGTGGGCCCTACCCCCCTCTACATCCAAATAATTTTTTATAAATAGATTCAATACAAGAGCAATATGAATTCACATTTTCCGTATAGAATAGAGGATACAGATTCATCAACATTTCCACACTCAAAATATTATTCAAAATAAATACCGTATGTAAAATGGTATACTGCTTAGACAATAATAATATCCATGATATGAGAATATGGATATTTAAATGGAAAATAATATCAATTGAAAAGTGATCTCAAATGGGAAGTAGGTACACCACATAAGAAAGAGTAGGTTCACAATTACTAATCAAGTCACAATGAAGTGAAAATTAAGACAAAGCTTGTTACTGTGTTGTATTCAATTGAGTCATACGACAAAAGTTAATAACCACCAAAAGAGTAAAAGATTAAAATGAATATAATGAGAACCATGATAACATTTGTCAAATGGTAGTACACCTATACCACATATTAGAAATAAGAGGCGAATAATGAAAATCCCACACAATTGATGGTGAGATGAGAAAACCTATTACAAACATTTTGGAATGGTAACGAGTGTTATTACAAGGTCTTAATGAGAGGTAAAAGGGTATCCCATTACTTATATATCAAAAGGGAATTATGGGGGAGTGTAGAAAACATTCCCCATCATTATAAATTAAAACAAATCAGACAAGATAGGGTGGATTCTTGAATAAAAGTGAGAGAGAGGATCCCTTTCCAAAAATGTATCATTATATTGAGGGAAAATCAATGACATAATGATGTGTGACAAACATAATCCCACACAATAAAAGTGGATATACAGAATAAAACAATAAAAGGTAATTCATGCATATTCCTGGAACAATGTAACCAATGAAACCGATGTTTAACTCAAAGAATGAAAATTGAGTTAAGAAATCCCTTACAATATTTCAGCACGGTAACGGCTTAGGTAAGGGATTAATTGAGGGGGAATAAATGTTCCATCATAGAAATAAAATAAAATGGATAGTAAATGTATGATTATAAATTAATGAGATGAGAAACATTTGAAATTACAAGAACTTCCTTAAAAAAGATGCTTCAATTCGAAAGGAGGAGTTGAATGTGAGGACCCCTTACCAAAAAAGTATCATTAGAGTGATGATAAATGAATGAAATATTTATGTGTGACAAATAAAAATACAAAAAATATAAGTTTATATACTTTATAAAAAAATCATAGGTCATTCGCAAAGATTCTTGGAACAATTTAATCAAAGAAATAGATGTTTAACTCAAAGAATGAAAATTGAGTTAAGAAATCACTTACAATCGGGCTTGTATTTTGGAAACAGTTTTGAAAGTTTCTTTTAAAACTGTTAACAATTCATATCATAAGGAAGGATTCTGGTTGGTGTAAATATATATAATACTCACACATGATTTATGAGGATTACATAACAATACATAATAATTACATCGATGAAATTAGAAAATAAAAATAACTCGAATGAAGATGGATGTTCGGGTGAAAAACCCTTACCACTTTGTAATCAAACGATTCATATACCCCAAATATTAATAATATAAAAATTATAGATTTAATTCCTTTAGGATAATGATATTCATGATATGAAAAATCAATGGTCAGTATACATACACCATACAAACTTATTAGTAGTGAATATGGAAAATCTCACAAAAATGGAAGTGAGATGAAGAAACCTTTACCTTATGCATGAAGGTGTTCTTGACTTGTTATTAGAGACCTGAATAAACAAATTATAATTATTAATTCATAATTCCATAACCTATTTAATGAGTAAATGATTAAATATAATCCTTTTTAGTTCAATCTAGGCCTTTTTGATTGGTTATAAGGTTCAATTTCATTTCTCGGGCCTGTTTGTTTACTTGGTTTTAAATGATTGGTTCACTTATATTCATGTTCGGATAAATATATAAGATGAATGTGGTTTTCCAGAATGAAGTTATACACTATTAGTGAAAAACCTGGATATTACATGGTTTTAAATTTAATTTGGGTCACTTATATTGATTTCAAATTTATATATATATAACCATAGTGATAACTGTTTTGGTTAATCTGTGGGTTTGATTATGATAACATTATTTTTGTTTATAACTTAATATAATGTGTACAAAAGAATTATATAAATAAAAATAGGATATATTAAATAATAATCTGGTTCAACCATAACACAAATGGTTTCCTAACTAAAATTAATGATTATAATAAAAATCGATAAACTGTTGTCCTTGATTGTGCTAAATTAACACATCTCAAACGGTACTTTCATTTCATTCAAATAAAAGTGGGGAAAAAGATAAGATAAAGGAATATATACCATAAGCATGAAAAAATTCCAGTACATGTATGTTACGGGATTTATCATACTATTTTGGTGAAGGGTGGTGAGAAAAGACACAAAAATAAAAGAACTTAAAAGAAAAGAATGGATTTGAAAGAGGAGTTTACCTATTGAGACTTCCTCCTTTGATAAACTCTAAATGGGAGAGGTTTTGGTCTTTTTTGATACCTATGATTGATGGACGTGGGGGAGGAGGTTGGGAAGGTATTTGGACAGAATTTTGAGGAGGTACATGGCTTGAGAGGAGTGAATGGAAGGGGGGTTGAGAGGGTGTTTTTAAAGTGGAGGAGAGAGGGGATTTCTTAATATAAAACTCATTAATTCATTATTTCTCCTCAAGACAAGTAATAGTGAGTATTCCATGACCAAGAATAGTAATGTAATCATGTGATACCGAACCAAGTGGGCTTACATCATTAGAACATCACACATGACTCAATAATTAGTGTATTTATCTTAATTTTGCAATTTATGGTATGCCACTATTCATCATAAATTCAAGTATTTCAGAAAAATCCCAAAAATTTACCCTAACCATTAATTGACATTTAGAATCCAAAAATTAAGTCCATTATTCAAAAATAATTTTCTAAATATGATTAATTAAATATTTAATAAAATCATTTTTTAATTGAAATATATAAACACTTAGAATATTCATCTTAATCTTTAGGGTGTCTAAATTAATTTATACACTCAAGGGTATGGATACCATTCATAAGATTCATATTAATATTTATAAGGGTGTGTTTCTATTCCTAAGGGTGGGTTACTATTCATAAGGGTAGGTTACTATTCATCAAAAATTAAGTTTTCCTTATCGGACTCCAAATAACTTACTAATCACAACCGTGTATGTCAGATTTTCAAAATTCTCATCATTGAAGTGACACAATTATGTTTACTTGGGTAGGTTTTAATAAAGTGGTGTTGGTAGAGACTTAGTGATTTATTCATTCTATAATAAATATATTTTTAAATTCTTGGGGTGTTATAATGCACATAATTTCAAGTTCTTTCGAATAAAATTCATTTTACACGACACCAAGTATATATTTTGATCAGTGTATAATTGAACTATATTTTGAGTATGTTATACACAACACTAGATGAATATTTCCCTACACGTAACCCTGACTTGGCATGCATTACACGCAAAAGCGACCTTCCTCAATAGCGTGTCTTGTACGCAATACCAAGTTTCACTAAACAACGATACATTGTTATAAAATTTTTATAAACTAACCATTATAAATATTATTAACTGAATTTTTAATTTTATAATATTATAATTCATCTTTACCATTTTCTGGAATGAGTTATGCGAACAAAATCAATTTTTCGAATAAAATAAGTATTTATCAAAAAATATGCAGTTTTTCCATCTTTTGATGGCGCGCCAATTTTAAATCTAATTTTTGACATGTTTATAATTTCAATTTTTCAAAATAAACTTCTCTTTTTGAATTAGGATATAAATATTTACATTGGATAATGTTTTGATATTTTTCTGACAACGTTCTTATTTTGATGAATAGTAAAAACACAGTAAATTTTACATAAAACAACTTTTTTGAGCGAGAAAATTTATATAGTTAAATTAAAATATTAAAATGTTTTAAAGTATAAATAAAATGTATATTTACAATTTAATATAATATATGTCATTATCATTAGTTTTACATTGAATTCATAGGTAAAAACATTTCAATCTTTGACAATGTTTTAACTATTAAAACCCGTTTTCTTAACAACGGGATTAATTTTAAATAAATTGCAGGAACTTCTGTGTTTTAAATTGTGACAAATTTATTCCATATTTTTATTTAGTGGGTCCAAATTATTTTAATAGGTTACTTTTATTTTTTTGATAATATGAATAGTAACTATGGTAATTTTTATTTACTACAGTTAATGGTAAATCAAGTAATTAAGGGTAAAAATAAGATTATAAAATTCCTATAAGTCCTTCCAAAGTTCTATTGGATGAATAAAAGATGACCCATATCACCTAAGGGCCGGAATAGATTCATTTCATGGACTTTTTTCCCTAAAAATGATATAATTATTATTAAAACCACAGAATGTGACAACATGTCACTCTCTAAAATATTATAAGTGTAATAATTTAAATTTAATGATAAACCTCATAAAGCTTCAAATATAAATAGTCTCCAGAACGATAATAAAATTATATACATGATTATAACTTTTTTATAATTTTTAGGGATTAAATAATTATCATTAATGATGACACAATAGTGATGTAGAAAGTATTTTATTGATTGAAATATCAAATAAATGGTTCTAAAATATTAAAATAAATATTATATGAACTAATTAATGTTCTCAAAAAATTTCTTAGATTAATATGACATGTTAGGAGTCTATTAAATATTTTTTTCGAATATATCTTTTCAGTGGATTTTATTAAAATTTAGATAAATGAATAGTGTCAAAATTGACACTATTTTTATTTTATAAAAATAACATATTATAAAATTGATTAAAAATCAAAAAAATATTTAAAAATTATAAATTGAAATTTATTTTGTCTAAAATTTCATAGTATCCAATTATATACAATTCACAACACATAATTAATTATTTATAACAACTTAAAATTTAGAATATTATTACCACAAATAAAATTAAATAGATTAAATAAGGATAAATCAAGTTGATAATGTTTCAAATAAATTACCAACATTCCTAAATCTTATTTTTTGATGATACTACAACACTACCGCATCTAATATTTAGATTTGAGTCCTTTTTGGTGGTTTTTGTGTGGGGTTTGAGTTTATTATAAATTAATATTTTAGAGGTTTCCAAAAGTGCCCCTCTTCTCTCTTATAAAAGGGCACCTCCTCCCTCTCCTCTTTACACCACATTGAGCCTTCGAGCTCATCCAAACACCTCCATTTTCTATTCTCCACTTCCCTATTAACATACTATAGGTCCTGGTCTTTTTCAAAGACCATCTTTAGTGCCCTTATAAGAGGATTAGAGGAGGCACGTCGAAGAAAAGGTAATATCCTTTACCGATTCTTTCAAATTCATGTCTTCTTCTACTTACTCTTATTTTTTTGTTACATAATAAAGTAATAACATTAGTATCACTCATATAATGATATGTTATTATAAATATGAACCAATCCTATTTCACCATCTACCCATCCTACGAAAAATGAAATCATCGCGTGTGCGTACGTACGGAATACCGTCTCCAGGCCGTGGTGTAATCTGTTTTTACTCCACCACCATACTTGGATGGATATAACGGTGTAAAGAATAACTATATATTTTTATTATAACATTATACTGATTCTAAGATATTATATCATCCACTATAATTCAATTAAATAATTATGGGAATTATAACATCGCTCGTGCATACGTACGGAATTACCATCTCCATGACGCGATGAGATTCAGTCTCCAAGACAACCATTAAAAAATCATTATAAAGTATATATAATAAATAATAATTAAATATATGAAGTATTAATGATAATGGATTTATATATATGTTATTTACTTACTTCCATTCAAATTATTTAGGAAACGAAAACAGTGTTCATGCGTATGTGCGGCCTACCGTCTCCATGAACGGTGTATTTCATTTCATTTATTGATCTATTATATATATGTATATTATGATTATATATTATATATAAATCATGTTTTACATTCTGGAAATAAGTAATCATGATCTATGTAATCATAGGAATAATAACACATCAAAACACGGATAATAAATGAATCTTTTTTACCCAAAATGCTGTTTTAACATAGAATTTACAAATGAACGGGTAATATAAAGTCATAAGTGAATAATACATGATATCATAAATATTATTATGGTTCAGTTAAAAGTTAATAATATGTTAAAACCCACTGTATAGGAGTCATATATGCATATGGAAGAAATTGGACATAAGGTAAAGGAGAATTATTCCAATCTCATTCCTATCCGAGATTGTTTATTCGTAAGAATTTACTGGGGTTATATTTTTCATCCTTTTCCAAAAAAATGTTTTTCATAAAGTGATTAATATTCTTACATGTATTTATAAAGTCATTTTTACCCTTATTTGACTTTTACTTTTTATTATGGATGGAATGTTTCTTTTTTCACCACATGTGGTACTTTTTGGCTTTTCCGTTAAAACTACAAGAAGAATGTTTTTTAACTTATACGCCATTAAAAAAATTTTACGGTTTCATAATGCCTTATTTTCATGAAGCTTACTCTATGATATTTCATTATTATTTTCAAATATATTATTTTTTTTAAAATTTCACGTCATTTTGAGAATAGAAAATGATTTTGAAGAAGAATGGATATCCTCCTCACAAATTCATTTCTAGTGCTTTATCAACACTCCTTTCCATCTAAGATGGCATTATTTAGAATGTTTTTGTTTCAAGTATAATGTCACTATTATTTACATGGTTTGATTTATCTTATGATTAAATCATATCCATCTGTTTTATATGGATTATGTTATGATGAGATGAGGTTTATGAAACCCATATTATTCATTGGGTTATGATGAATGATTTATGTTTATTTTGTGCCACACGAAAGAATGATTTCATTATGAGATGGGTGGGATCTATATCTCCCTCCAATTCATTGGGTAAATATTTATATCTCATGATATAGACATGGCTGGAATGACAGGTTAATCCAGTTAATTAATACAGGGATAGAATGACAAGTAAACCCGGTTCAGTAATGGACTTTTTTTTCTCTATGATGGTATTGGAAGCAATGCCTTAGATACTATGGAAATCATAACATTTGTTTAATGGATTCCAAAATTACATGTTTTTATTCCCATGCTATTTTATCATGATTAATGTTCCTTTAAGATCTATTTTTTATGAAGTAGAAATATTAATGTCATTACTCGTGATTTTGATGTTTTATGTTCATGTTCCTAGTTCAGATGTTTAGGGACTGTTTTATGTTCATCATGTTTACCCTTAGTGAGAATTGGAGCTCACCATTTTTATGTTTTCTTTTCCCCAGGATATAAAGAATGATTTTATGTAAGAAAACCAAAGGGTAAGATCTTTATAGGATATGTTTAAGATCTTTCACCATGATTAGAATATTATGTTCTGAGTTTCCAAAGACACTAATCTAATCTGGTCTTTGGGCATCTGTTTTTTTTCATGTATTAAGTATTCTGCAAAAGTAATGTAATTTCTATGTACTTCATGATTTTGGTCTCTTCAGTTGGTATCAGAGTGAATGTCTAGTTAACCATTGGAAACTAGGATGTAAAAACTTTAGTGAAATCACTAGAGATATTTCTAAGGTATGTCTAGGGATGTCTCTAAGGATAAGTATATGTATATGTTATAGTACTAGAATTTTGTTAATGATCTTATAATAAAACCTATGATGATTTATATTGAAGGTACTACCACTTTATTATGTTGTTTTCCTAGCATGCTTTTTCCCTCTCACACTATTCTATTTTGGTTTTAGACGATGGATGGAACCCGAAGGAACCATGTTGATCACTGTAATGGAAAATGAAATGATTTTCCTCCTGGACAAACCAATTTTATGGGAGATGGAGTGAAAAATCTTATTGCTACACTTACACAATCTATGGATCATTCTGGACTTCCAAATGAGCAGAGAAGGGAACAATATTCTATTGAGTCCTTCATGAGGCAACATGCACATTTTTCAGTGGGACCTCTTATCCACTTGTTGCTGAACAATGGATCAGTGCCATTGAAAAGATATTATCCATACTTCGTTGTTCAGAACATGAAAAAGTAATTTTGGCTGTTTAACGGTTAAAATGTGAAGCAGACCAGTGGTGGACTCTAATTAAAAATACAAGGCCCCAAGATGAAATTAAATCCATGGAATGGGATGTGATCAATAACTTGTTTTCTACTAAGTAATTCCCTCAGATTATTCGAACAAAGATGGAAAATGATTTCCTTGATCTTAAGAAAATGGATGATTAATCTGTTGGTATATACGAGGTGACTTTTACAAGGCTTGAAAGGTATGCATCTGGCTTTATCATCCAAACTAAAAGTAATGTTGATCGATTCCTTAGTGTCTTCAAACCAAGTCTTCGAAGGGCATTAGCTATAAGATACATTAGTTTCTATGAAGAAATTGTGTGTTGTGCTATCATGGTAGAACTTCAAGTTAGTGTTACATATCTATCTCATGGTTTTGACAAATAAACAGGTAATATAAAGTCGTAAGTGAATCATATATGATATCATAAATATTATTATGGTTATGTTACAAGTTAATAATTTTATTAAAACCACTATACACAGTTCTCAGACACATACAGATGAAATTGGACATAAGTTAAGGGATAATTATTCCAATCTTGTTCTCATCCGAGATTTTTTATTCGTATGTATTTACTGGGGTTATATTTTTCATCCATGTCCATAAAAATGTTCTTCATAAAGTGATTAATATTATTAAATGTATGTTTAAAGTCATTTTTACCTCTCTTTGACTTTTAATTTGTCTTATGGAAGGAAGATTTCTTTTGTTTACCATACATGGTACTTTTTGAATTTTCTGTTAAAAGTACGAGGAGAATGTTTTTTTAACTTATACCACATGGACAGATTTTTACGATTTCATAATTAGTTATTTTCATTAAATATAGTCTACACGATATCATGATTATTTTCAAAAAAATTAATTTCATTTAAAATTGCACATCATTTTAGAAAAGAAAATGATTTTGATGAAGAAAGGATATCTTCATCACGAATTCATTTCAAGTGATTTATCAAAACTATTTTCCATCAAAGATAACATTATTTATAACTCTTATGTTTCAATTATAATGTCACTGTTATTAACATGGTTTTATTATTGTTATGATGAAATGATATCCATTTTTTATATGGATTATGTTATGATGGGATGAGGTTTATGAAACCCATATTATTGTTTGGGACATGATGAATGATTTATGTTTATTTTGTGGCACATGAAAGAATTATTTCATTATGAGATTTGTGGGACCTATATCTCCCTCCAATGTATTGGGTAAAGATTTATATCTCATGATATAGACATGGCTAGAATGAAAATTGAATATATTTCAGTAATACAAGGTTGGAACAGCAAGTAAACCCGGTTCAGTAATGGAATTTTTCTACTATGATGGTCTTGGTAGAAATGCCTTGGCTATTATGGAAATCATAACATGTGCTTAATGGATGACACAATTACATGTTTTATTCCAAGGCTAGTTTATCTTGATTAATGTTCCTTTATGATCTATTCCTTATTAAATACCATTATTTATGTCATTAATCATGATTTTTATGATTTACGTTCATGTTCTTTATTCAAGTGTTTAGGGATTGTTTTATGTTCATAATTTTTACCCTTAATGAGAATTTGAGCTCACTGTTTTTATGTTTTCCTTTCCCTGGGATATAAAGAAAGATTTTTAGTAAGAATACCTAAGGGGAATATCTTTATGGGTGATGTTGAAGATCTTTCACAATGATTAGAAGATTATGGTCAATGTTTCCAAAGACACTAATCTAATATGGTCATTAGGCATCTGTTTTTGTCATGAATAAAATTTTCCGCAAAAGTAATGTAATGTCTATGTATGTCAATCTTTGGGTATCTACACATTAAATTGAAAGCATGGTCCTGATGTTGTTTTTCTCTACATCTTTAGAAAACTCACATTTCAATTAGGCATGTTCTATGATGTTTCATTCCAAATTTATTTCATGATAGAAATTACAACCATCCATTCATCAGCTTTTACTTATTACCCTTTTCTATGTACTGAATAGCCATATTGTTATATTTATCCAGTTATATTAAATAATACTAGGATAATTCCAAATATGTCCTGAAATGACATTATAATATATCATCATATGTTGATTTCTTTGGATGAATATTTACTCTTGAAGGATTTCCTTAATCCCATTAAAGTAACCTATGATATTTTTCTTTTCATTACATATATAGGTCATGAAATTCCATGATAACCATGTAAAACTCACTTCAGACCTAGAAAAATTATCATCATCCTTTTCTCTCAGATTCATGAATTTTCTTTCCATATCCTCTCACTGTCCAGGAGAATATTATTTTTCCAATAAAACATCCTTAAAATAAATCCATTCCATTTTCCCTATTTCCTCCAACTACTTATTGTATTAAATAAATTACCACCATTTATTATCATATCTTGAGATCCGATAACCATTAAGGACCTTTCCTTAAACATAACTTATCATAATGTTTTGGAAATAAAATTTTCATTTGAGGATCTTTTCAGTTTAGTGTTATAAATAATTAGGAAAAACTTTTACATAACAAACTCATAAATTACAATATCAATCTATTACTATGTGTCCACTTTTCAACCAAAGGAAACCGCTTAAAAACATGACTTCTTTTCAAGAGACATCTTCAATTCATTCATCCTGACATCTTCTTTTCCCTTACAAATCATAAGAATTGAGAATTTATTAAAAAAAATTGATTGAGAACAAAAATAATAGTAAGGTACATAAATAAAAAAACATTAATATAATGAAAATCTATAAAAAATTACTTAAAATAAACCTTTTACCCAAAAAAAGTTATCCTCATTTAAAAAAAATATATTGACATTTAGAAATCAAAAAAAATTAATTAAAACTCAAAAGAAAACATATAATATATTAGTTTTTTACATTGCGAATAATTATACTAAAATTGAATAACAATATCATAGAATTCTATAAATGTCACTATTAAAATGGAATATTCATAAGGCTGGTTTCTACACAAAATGCATTTGAGGTTGTTATTTAAAAACCCATCCTTGGAATATAACATAATTGAATGTCCTTGTTCTATCATGTAACTACCCCCAAATGTTGAAGTACCATAATATAATCATAACACATAATGGATTGAAATTACTACTATTTCACTCATAAAATTTTAATTGAATTGAAAAGAAATCATTTCACAATATTGATATATTAAATAAATTTTAAAAAAAATTAAATATGAAAATTCCCATAAATTGTAATAATGTGGATTATTTTCCTTTTAAAAACCTGACATCTTATAATGGGAACCAGATATGAAATAATCATCATAGAAAAAGATAAGTGGTTGTCACTATTAATGATAAAAATAAAATTCATATTTTTTTATCAAAACCAACCATATAAATCATATAAAAATATTATTTTATTAAAACCATTGAATATTACTAAAAATTTAAAGGGGTTGTTTATAATCCTCATAAAATAAGGTGGTGTATAATATCGAAATTTTCCTCAATTAAAGGGGATAGAGACATAGTCCTTTAACTAGAGTCTGATTCATTATGTATTCTCTTTATCATCCAAACTGATAAGCATAAGTTAATTATTTTCATTATGTAGAACCATTTAAATGTTATTTATTCCTTTTATACCACTTATCAAAATATAATATCAATTACGTAGTTATTTATGTTTGCATCAGTTGTTTTAATGATATTCGGTAAATGATCCCAAAATGAACTTTACTTGAATACAATAGTCATATTGGTCATAAATCATTAATAACCAGAATAATATCCATTAAATATTAATCACTCTTATACATAAATTATGTTTTTTAATCCATTCATCAAATAACGATCTGAAAAATGAACAACATTATAATCCAGGAGGTGGTTGTCCGTACTTACACTTGAGTAATGTACCAATATGTCATTAATTATAATAATATACTATTAATAATTTATATATTCACATATATATTACCCATGTGATGGGGTGCTGAAAAATGAATTACCACACTTTGTGGATGTGATAGTTCAATCATTTTCTTGAATGATATTATCATTTTTATTTTTATATAATGGAAATAACATATTTGGTAAATTAATCACTAATAATGATAAATAATTCATAAATATCATATATAAATATTAATTACAACATTTTAACTAGTATTGTTGTGCGGTAATGAAAAAAAAACCATATGGGCTCGTGGAGGTGATTGTTCATAGTTACACATGAACAATAAATTATTTTCCCCATTTTATTAAAGAGAAGAAGAATTTTGATAATTATATTAACATTATAATATCTCATTATATTGAGGATACTATAGATAATAATTTATCATTATTAAATAAAATATTATGGATGTAGAAGAAGAAACAACACAGTAAAAACTTAATTAAAAATGATATATCTTCATCGGATGACCTCCTTTAATTAACACCTTAACACCTCTAAAGAGGATGTTATTCATATAATAATACCTATAAAATGCATGGAGGTATTATAGAATGGAAATTGTATTATATCTTGGCATAAAAAATGGAACTGATTAGCACTGAAATGATTGGACGATGTTCCCTTTTATAAGAGAGGGGAGGGGTACACCTGTAATTATTCAAAATATTAATTTAATATAAATTAATTTTATATTAAAATGAAGTAAAAAGTGTTTTATAGTGCATATATCATTATTATGAGTTTATATATAATCTTCCAGTTAAAATTATATATGTTTTCAATTCTTTAGTAATTCTTATATATTTTAACACTTTTAACTCATATTATTTTATTAAGTAATTTACAGTTTCAGGTTCAATATAATTACAATTAAATTCCAAAATGAAACCAAAAAATAACCTTTTATTGCATTTTTTTATCTAAAATAATTTAATGAATTTTTTGTTTTTATAATTTCTATATCATTTAGTAAATTATTTTATATTTTAAAATACTATTAGTGTAATTTCTGACACAATTCTATATTTGAATTATCGATAAAAAATTTAACATCTTGAAATATTATAAAACACTCCATTAACACATTCCTAAAACTTAAAATTGATTCATAATATTCACTGATTGCATAAATTATATCAAATTATATTTATTTTTATATTTTTAATATAATTTATTTGATTCTTCAATTAATGAATAATTTACTCAATCATTATTATGTCACCATTTAAATTAATTTTTTAATTCTAAAAAATTGTAAATTTTTTACCATGATGTTTGTAACCACATTAACCTTATTAATTATATATATTTTCAAATATATCCCATGTATGAACCCATATTAAAAATATTTCACTTGTTAAAAATCAAAGTGTAAAAAATTACATTTCATGTAATGTTAAATTATAAATGAACTAAATTCATCCATGTGGCCCTAAAATCAACCTATGGATTTTATGATTTAGATAATTTCCAGCCAATATTATATGGACAAGTTTTAGGGTAATTTTATATTTCTAGAGTATAATTATCACCTTTAATTACATGATTTATCCTTAATTGTGGTATAAAATTTATTATTAAACTTACTATTCATAATGTGTGAATATAAAAGTGACCTACATAAATAATTTTGGCCTTATAATTAAAAACATGAAATACATTTATCCAATTAAAAAAACATTAATTTGGAGAAATTTTTCAAAAATTAATCATGTTGATTGAATAATACAAATAATCAAGAGTTCACGTAGATTTTATATCCAATTTCATTGTAAAATTGATTCCAATGACCCATATTGGATTAATTAATATAGAAATGACCTAATTATTCCATAAATCCATTCGTAAATATTTATGTACACTATAAATAGGTTTGATGAAAAATTGGTTTTCAATAAAGATGTTATATTTTTTTTTGTTATTCAATAAAAGATCATTCTTAATAGAAAAATACCAAAATTTTATCAAAAGACAATTTTGATGTCCATATTCCAATGAATAACATTATTTTTTCAACTATAACGTATAAAAGTTAAATTAACTTATGTTTAAATAGGTACACCAACAATAGGTGACAAAACATCATATTTTGAGAAATATACAATTTATTTATAAAATTGGATTTTTTTCCTATATATTATCTAGAAAAAATTAATAATAATGATAAAAATTAGATTCAATATATTTACGATATATTTTAGTAAAATAATACCATATATGTGATTTATTTATTTTTAAAATTAACTTATGAACATTTAAATAATTTTTTATAATAAAGATTCATTTAATAGTATCAATATTTTTACATTAATTTTTAATTAATTTATTATAAAGTAATAAATTATATTTTCCTGTGTCAAATATATTTTCAAAATTATGTTAATACTATTCATTACACCTATTTTAATTGTTATAATATATTAATTTCATTTAAATATTACTATAATTATATTCATTTAATCTCGATGTGGTTTTTGATGTTCGCTTTGGAACACTATTATTCTATTCAAAACTCATTATGTTACATTCTAACCTACCCCTTAATAAATTCAATATTTTAAATTTGAGTTCAGGATTGAAAAATATGGTTTTATTTTTCAAATTACATTTATTGAAATCCAAAATTTTTTGAATGGTCAATAAAACATCCACTTAAAAAGAAATATAGGGATATATGTTGGTCACCTAAGATAACAAATACTAGGTTTCCATGTTGGAAGACATGTACATGGATGAAAAAATTACTATCAATGACTAATAGATAGTGATTGAGAACATAATAATTGTAAATTTATCCATCCCAAAACCATAAATATGTGATGGGTTCAATGACCATATATTAAATAAATTGGATAGTGTCTTTTCTTCAAGATCGTTTTCATTCAGTTGATGAATTGTATTACAAACTAGACTATGAAAATAAGTAGTTATACTTAATTAGAATGTATAGTGTCATCCATTAATAAATATCTATCATAAACTCATATTTTTCTCCAGATGATGAGTATTTAATATGAATTTCTCATTAATGACATACTGTAATCAACTTCTAAGGAATCATATAATCCACAAAGGGATAACTATGTATTTCTCCAATATATAGACATTAACCAAAACTGAAATACTTAGAAGAATATAAGATAATTCTAGAAAAATAATATACCATTGTATGATGAAAAGTTACTTTACGCGTCAAAAATTCTATAGTAATACACAATGTTCCATATATAACATTTTATAAATAAATATCCTTAAAAATTAAACAAAAAATCCAAAAAATATTTAAACCAAAAAAATTAGAGGGGTTAAATCACATAATACTTATATATCAAATTTAAATATTTATCTTTAATTGAAATCAATTACTCATTATTCCTCACTCAAAAATATAATTGTCTAATTAATCATTAAGATATAGTAACTATTTCGTGAAATAACCTGAATCACCATATGTCCATCATAGATTCTTCTAAAATTTAATTCAACCATTATTCTAGAAATTAAACACCATATTATTCTATTTACCCTGATCATATAGGATTCTAAAAATATAAAAAATCTTCCAAAATAATTTTAAGCACATAATAATCAAATAATTCAACTAAATAAAAAATTTAATATTAACTATAAAATATATTAGGTTAGTTAATGGTGATGAAACCATGTCACCCTTCATCTTTGGGTTCAATTCCCATCGCCTTTCCAGACATGATGGGTTGTCACCCATCTTATTGGTTTTCCTTTTATTAAAAGGATATAAATATCAAAATATGAAAAATACATCAAATATATTCATAGATTTTATAACCTTAATATTTATCTTATACAATTTAATTTTTTTCTGAAAAAGTAATAATAGATAATTACGTCAATGTTGAATACTACCAAAAATAATTCTATTATAAACCTTAAAATTCAATATATATAGACACACAATTTTTATAATTAATTAAACATATGAATGAAATCAAAATAATAAACCCATGAGGAAATCCATAATTCCCTCCAAACTTCTCTAATGTGTCCTATAATACCAAATGTAAGGATCCTTTATCAAAAAAACATATTCTAGAATTTAGAAACAATAATTATATATGAGGATAATTTTATTTAGGAGTTTTAAAAAATTATGAAGAACTATTACATAGTAAACTCATAAATTAGATATGGAATCTAATACTATGTATCAACTTATTCAAACAAACTAAACCCCTTAAAATGTGATTTCATTTCGAGTAACATCGTCCATTATATCACCATGAAATATTATATTACATTACCTATCATAATACCTATAAAAAATAATTTAAAACATGGTAATATTAGAAAAATTTTAGTAAAGGCCATAATGAAAGAAATCCATTATTCTAGTGAAAACCTGAAAAATATTTCCTTAAAATATATCTTTTTTCCCATGAAAAAGAAAACATCATTTAGAAAATATTATCTTAATAAATATTCTTAAGGAAAAATTTTCATAAAAACTCATAAGAAAAAATATAATATATACAAGTAACCTGGGAAATAATTTTATAAAAATGAAATAACCATGATTTTAATTCTCGTTAATTTCAATCCTACAAATATAATATCCATACAGATGACTTCCAAACCCAATTCATTAGATGTTATAACATAACCACCCATATGTGGTATATCACATAACCACCCATACATTATGTATTACTTAACCACCCAAAAAAATTCAAGGTACCATTATATAATCATAACACATAAAGGATTGCGATTTTATTCATTTCACTCAGAATATTTCATTTTCATTCACAAGAAATAATTTCAAGATATTACAATAATCAATCAATTTTGAAACCATTTTTTAATATATATATATATATATAATTACCCATAATGGTAATAAAGGGGTTTATTTTCCTTTTAATTAACATGATAGCTCATAGATGAGTCCATATATCAAATAATGGTCTTGGAAGAAGAGAATTTTTTGTCATCCTATTTGATTACAAGAACATTTTTTCAATTATAATGTAATTTCATATAAAACACATAAACATATTGTTTTATAAGAAATTTATTAATTTAATTAAAAATACATATTAGTGGTTTATACACCTCATAAAAAAAGTTTTGTATAAAGATCAATAAATGCCTCAATTAAAGAGGATTAAGACAAAGTCACTTACCATGAGTCTGAATTGATTTGTATGTTCATTATCATCCTGAATAATAAAAATATGTTTATTTTTTAACATTCATGAGAATAATTTCCTTGTTCATTATTTCTTTTATATCAGTTATCATCATATTATAACAATTACATGATTATTCAATATCATATAAGTTGTTTAGATAATATTCCATAAATGATTCCAAAATGAATTTAGTATGAAGCCAATAATAATTGTGGTTATAAATTCATCATCTCTAGAATAATATATTTCATATAATAATATATTGTATAAGTCAATTATACTTTTAAATCCATCAATTAAATATAGATATGAATATTGAATGAAATTATAATCAAAGAGATAGTACGAAATATGTATACATGAGTAACATGCCCTTTTATCGTAGGTCATTAGGAAAAATATATAAGATTTATATAATCATTAAAGATTAATAAAAATATGTTAATAAAAATTTAGATATATTGATATATATTATCAATGTGATGTGGTGAAAAAAATGAATCACATTGCTTCGGGGAGGTGATAGTTCACATATACGCATGAACGACGCTATCATTTTTCTGTTTATGGAATGGTAAGAAATTAAATGGTATATTTTTATTTTTGTTGAAAAATATTTCATTAATATAATATATAAACTTTAATTTCATTATTATAACCAATATTGAGATATGTTAATGGAAAATGAAAAATATCAGTTTTTGGAGGTGACAGTTCACACATACATAAGAACACATAATTATTTTCCCATTTTATATAAGTTAGTAGGGATTTAGTTCTTGATATTTTCTAAAAAACTTGTCATTAGATTTAGTATAAATAATTTATTATTTATCCTTGGTTGAATAATATTTCAAGTAAGTGGAAAAAGAAAAAAAACCAAAACACATAATTTAAAATGATACATCTTCCTCGGGTGATCTACTTTGATTAACACCTTAGCACCTCTAAAGAGGGAGTTATGCCTATGATAATAGATCTATAATGTGTGATGGATTATAATAAGGTATTTTAGTATATATTGGATGATCGAAAATGGGTTTTTATGGTGAATAAATGATAGGATGTAGCGCCCTTTTATAATAGAGGAGAAGGGCACTCTAGGAATTTATAAAAATATTACATTAATATAAATTAATTTTCTATTCCAAATGGTACCAAGGTGTATTTGAGAACATAATATGAGTATGTGTTTCAATGTAATAATACAAAGACAACTAGAATTGTTTTGAATTTTTTTAATCATTATATTTTTTAACACTTTTAACTCTAAATGTTTTGTTAATTAATTTACACTTTGAGGGTCAATATAATTACCATAACATGAAAAATAATAATAAATGAGATATTTAATAAATTTTAGTATATATCCCACATCTTTTTATATATATTTTTCTTATTAAATTATATATTAATTAATAATACATTTTATATTTTAAATTACCTTTAGTGTCAATTTTGACACTATTAAATATTTGACTACTTAAAAATCTCATAAAAACGTTATATCATTGAAAAAACTCAATTAAAACATTACCAAACTATTACAATCATAATAAATACTCTTTCATGACACAAATTATATCAAATTATATTTATTATACCTTTTTTAATATCATTTCTATGATTCATTCATTATGGATGCAATTATTGTATCGTCATTGGGTCACTATTTAATTTTAACTAAAAATTTCGAAAAAATTATAAATGAATTACCATGAAAAGGTAATAATTATAAACTAAAAAAAATTTATATTTGAATATATCGTAGGTTTAACCTCGTATGAAAATTATTTTAATTGTAAAAAAATGTGCAAAAAATTGACTTTTCATTGAATATAATATTATAAATGAATTAAAATAATCTATATGGCTCAATGTAGTATAAAAATAGAACTAATGGTGATAATTGTCAAAAAATATAATCATATTAAATTATTAAATGTTTGAGGGATATTTTAAATTTTTATAATAAACTTTTTACATTTATTTACCTGATTTACAATTAACTATGGTAATAAAATTTAATACCAATTTTAAAATTAACAATGTCAAAAATTGTAACTATTTATATAAATTTTACCTTATGAATAAAAATTTTGAATCTATTTTTTATAACTAAAACCATACAATTGGAAAAAATTGATTAAAAATTTATCATGTTGATATAATAAGATAACTAGTGTACTGATATAAAACATTTAATAGTTCTCATATTTTTATATCTAATTTTAGTGTGAAATTGATTTTAATGAGATTTTTTAGATTAAAATAAAAAAACATGATCTCATTATATATTTAAGAAATTAAAATATTGTATTTAACAATGTAATGAAATTTAATAATAAATATATTTTAAATAAAAGTAATTATTTATTCTTTATTAATTTAAAAATGATTCTTATCCGAAAAAAAAGAAAAAATTTTACCAAAGTAAATTTTCTTTTCCTTATTCCATATTAGAATTTTTTTTTAAATATAACATATAAATGTTACAAAAACATTGTTTACACTATGTTTCACATCAAAAGATGGAAAACAAACATTTTTTGAAAAAAATACATATTTTGTTTTTAAAATTGGCTTTGTCTTATATCATTTCAATAAAACTCATAAGATTAATTTTAAACACTATATTTAGTGTATTACATATATAATTCATTAATAAATAAATAGGAAATTTATTATTTATAAAACACACTTTTGAAAATTTAAATAATTTTCTAAAACCCATTTCCTTTTATTTTAAAAAGGATTTTACATTCATTTATATTTAATTTATCACTCAATAATTTATTATATATACATTTTTATACAATTTTTTAGTAATTAGGTTAATGATTTTAATTCCAACCGTTCTAATGTCTAGGATAAAATAATTACCTTTAAATAAAAATAATAATTAATTGTTTATTTAAGCCCTATGTGGCTTATCATATTCTATATCATACATGATGTTTCATTTTAAAAACATGGGATGTTACATAAACTTCCTTGAAAAACATAACAATTTGATTACTTCTTAAATGGATAAATATATTCTCTTTATAAATTATCCATTTATGACTTATAAATGGATTTTTAGTTCCACCGAATGATTGGGGGGTTTATGCACGAATTATCCTAACATTGTTACACCACATTGTGGATCTCTATTTTGTTCAATATGGGTGATGTAATGAATTATAACCTGATTTATATATCCAAATATAGTTAAAAAATTAATGAATAACTACAAAAACATCTCCTACATCATTCTCTTATCGGTGAGGGAATTTCCTACATAGAAAATCTGTATAAATAATGCTTACATTACTTCCACTACACACCATTAAAAAATTTTCATATGATATATTATATTATAAATCATAATGCATACTTTTGGAACATGTGAAAAACTTATCTTAATTTTGAAATTTATTTCTAACTTATCACAGAATCATTATGTTGGTTACTATTGAAATATTATAAATGTATTTTATGGGTTTACATTTCTCTAATGTATGTTTTCCTAAATATAGGCACAAAATTTCTAAATAACATCCAATAAAACCAACTAATAACACCCCAACCCTAGTATAATGGATTTAGTGGTTACTTCATTTGATTGGTATTAGTTATACATTATCACTTCTAAAAGTAAAAAAAAAGATAGTAGTCATGGAAATCTAGATACATACGTAAATATTATATAATGATTGAAAAAAAATATTACAACATTGGTTTTATCATTAAAACAACATTATAATAATATTTTCTAAATACTTATCAATAATAATACAAATGTCACAACCCCCTCCCCAAAAATTGTACCCCTCCTAGGCAGACAATTTGAGAAGGGAGATAATGCCTGTCACGACCCGCCTTCACCAAGATGAGAGAAGGGACATCAGATTGCCAGACCCTTCCTTATTCAAGTTGAAGGATAGATAATGACCCCCAAGAGCAGCCTTCAATAGGTCCTGGAGTGGCGACTAGCACCAATGGTATAGAATCACACATAAGATGGAAGGAATTATCCTTTTTCTTCAATAAGATCAGGAGATACGATAGTAAATCCTAACAACCCCAAAACTAGGGGGTGGGTAAAAGTAAAACCAAAGGAAACCATTCCCATATTCATGTTACAAAATTAAATGCCACAATGTACAAGGATACTACATAGGTAAAGTACCAAATAAAGAAAAACATCAAATGAAACAGTCCCAATGTCCGAGCTAGTACGACCCTGCACGATCCCTGAACTCCTCCTAGAAACCTAAAAGTAGTTTTATATACATAGTGTGAGCATAAAATTATACTCTGTAGTGAAAACCATATACTCTCATGCACAAGTGGGGAGGAATTCTAATGCCCTATCAGAAAAGAGATAACCAAAGCACCTAGAAAGTAAAACTATCCACCCAAGACTCACTAAGGCACACTCCCCAATTAACGCAAGCCATGTAATGTATAGTAATAGCACATCGATATTTGGGTACCCCGCGCCACTATCCTACTGGTTATTGAAGATATCCTATGCAATGATCCTCTCTAGCCATTTTCACTGCAGTCCCACTACCACTCCCCGCCCGCACACACCTGGGCCATCACTACCACACATCGTGCCCACAAACACCTATGCCACAAAACCCACCCGTAACCATGCCCGAAAACACCTGGGGCAGAATAACTACTTCTATGCTCCCAGAAACCTGGGCCTCATCCCAAAGACTCTTGGGAAACAACATGCCCACACACACATGTGCCAACCACCACAACTACCATGACCGAAAGAATCTTGGCCTATAATGGTCCTCAAGCTGTCACGGCCTGCCAGAGAGTCTTCAGCTATTCAGGAAAGGGACTATATAAGGAGGTAATAACTAGCCACTCATATAAGTGTTGGGAGAAACACCCTCTCCCATGAAATGGGGGTGTTCGGCACAAAGTGATCAACTTGGGTGGGGCACGAATAAGAAACATAAGAACTATAATTATATGTATAGGTAACAAGAACTCATCCAAACCTAGGGTTTCCAAGTCCATCCTATGCACAAACACCCTCATTACAATTCATTCATAATATAAAGGCACAACACTCACGGCCAAGTCATAACTCATCCCAGAAAACAATTCAACATTGAGCCCATTCTTGTTTTCATGTTCAACTGATCCCATTTAGGTGGATTCTACACTACTGGGAAACTAACCGGCATAACCATAAGCCATAGAAAGAAAAATAGCCAAACCGCAATTTAAGAATTTACAGTCAGTTCTCTTGTGATGTCACAACAACAAAGGGATCAGTGAGATCTCTCAAGTTACAAGAACCAAACCAAGCCTCAAGATACAGCCCCACACAGCATCAGATTCAAAACCAAAAACTGTGCCACAAAAGAGGATCCCATCCCCATCCACATCACCCCATAAGCATCGAACATAACAATACACCTACTACCAAAATATAGTAGGTAAAATTTCACGATCAAACACATAATTCATTATGTTCTTCTATATGTTGGTTAACCGGGGTGACCACACAAGGGTTGATGTTCTCTGGGTATCCATTTAACCAACCGAGTTTAGGTGATCAACTAATTTCCATGTTACAATTATTTAATCATCACATAAGGAAAGGGTTCATTAGTGTGCAAGTAAAGACCACCAACGACCATGATTTTCAGTGAGCATAAGCCCATAAATTTCACAATAAATAGACTTTATAAAAGAGTACAACAGAATTGTCAAACGCACCCCATCATTCTTTAATAGTATTTTTATTATATTTGTAAAGGTTTGGTTTCATCCATTCCCACAGAAAGAGTAGCGTACCCACCCCGCATTATACACAGTAAGGAGAGACGAAGGAAGATCCCTACTTGGTTGATCTCGGATCGAAGTTCTTCTCCACACGCCAAGAACTAAGGATGTGTGACTTGCAGGGGAGGAACTTCTGGGACTCCAGGGGTGAGTAGAAAGGCTCTGACACAAGAGCACCACTTGGCTTAGGAAGGGGAACTCCAAACACACCAGGTAGTAAAGGAGACCATCCAAGAGGAAGAAGAAGAAGGAATTACCATGCTATATAAGGATTATATCCCGTTGTTACAAGATATGGAAATTTGAATGTATTTAATGTCGGGTCGTGCTTCCCCATAGGGTTGGTTAGTTACGCATGATGGAATTAATTATCATTTAAAAATTCTTCTTGGAGGGGTGGTTATAACGGCTATGTGTTGTACAGTTTTCTTTAACCATAAGGAAATCAGTAAGAGGTGCGGAACTGGAAGATATGGGGAAGGGCGTGACACTGAGAAAAAACCCCATGTTTTTCTAAGTTAAGGGTTTCCCGACACATGGGGGATTTTAGATATTATTTATGGGATTTAAATGTTCTTTAAACAGGGTATTAAATAATTTTTACGTCAAAATATATGTTACGGGAGCAGAAAAAGTTGGGAACTGGAAAAGAACAAAGTCCGCCCAGTGAGGGCATGGTGCCACCGTCACGGTGTCACCCTCACGGTGCAACCGGTGCCACCGTTATGGTTCCACCATGGACATTTTGCGACCATCATGGTGCCACCATAACTGCTGGAGCCATGTTTTGCAATTTTAATGGACCAGGTGGGTCCGGGAAATTACATCAGATACCTCACAAACTATTCTCACCCTCGATAATCAAAACTAGACCCGAAGAAAAGAGGGGGGGTCCGAAAAACCACCTTGAAAGATACCACTCATGAGTGAACCTCATTGAAATCTAGGAACACATCTCCCTCAAGCAACCACACAACATTCAAGGGTCACGATGTCTAATCATATGGGTTAGAGAGTTTCTTCCTCCATGTCAATATATTATCCACTTTGGGCGGCACTGACTCACCCGCATGGGTTTAATCGCATCCACCTAAATTATTTTTGTTTAGGGATTGGGTCCTCCCCTACCCACAGTCAGGACTATTCACACACATATAGAGAATAAAGAAAAATCATACATTACATAGCTAACATGGTAAAGAGTTCCATCACCAACAAGTACAATCAAAACAAAACAAAACTCAAAACAGATCCGTGTACTGGGCGTGCATTCGCGTCTCCCGTTCCCAGGTACTTTCTTCAATCCCGCCATGCCTCCACAATAAAAAAACCAAAGGAAAGGTCCATCCACAGAGCACCTTATCCTCACGATCTTCGATCCTCACTGGTCTTTCCACAAAAGGCACGTCGTCCTCGATATCCATCCTTCCCCAATCGAGGGCATGTGAATTGTCATGTAGATATCGTCGGAGCTGAGACACACGGTAGCCATCGTTCAGTCTCAGTAGCGGTCGTGGTAGCGCTAGCATATAATCCACTTCACTGACCCACCACAGCACTTCTAACGTTCCGACAAAAATGGTAGAAACCTTACTCCCCCTATCAAACCTCCATTTACCATGCCGAGGGGAGTCCTTCAGGAACACGTGGTCCCCGACCATGAACTCTAAGAGTCTCCACCTATTATAGGCATATGACTTTTTCTGGTCATGGTCTGCCTTCATCCTCTCCTGTATAAGCTGAACCTTCTCTGTCGTGCTCTGCACCACCTCTGGGCCAAGAACACATTCCTCCCCGACCTCTTTCCAACACACTGGTGAGAGACACGGCCTCCCATAAAAAGATTCGAACGGAGCCATGCCAATGGTAGAGTGATAGATATTGTTGTTGTAAAATTCTACCAGAGTCAAGTTTCATTCCCACGATCCCCCAGAGTCCATGATACATTCTTGTACCATATCCTCTAACGCCTGGATGGTGTGATCTATCTGTCCAACTGTCTGGTGGTGGAAAGTAGTTATAAGATGTATCTGGGTGCCAAAAGCATGCTGCAATCCTCTCCAGACTCGTGAGATAAACTGTGAATCCCTATAAGAGACTATGGATCTCGGGACTCCGTGAAACCGCACCACCTAATCCTGGTACCTTGATACTAGGTAATCCACTGTACTTGACTCGTTGATTTCTAGGTAGTGGACTGATTTTATCAGTCTGTCCACCACTACCCAGATAGCATCACAACCCCCTTGAACACTGGGTTTTCCAATGAAGAAATCCATAAATATGTCATCCCACATCCACTCAGGGACATCTAAAGGTTATAACAGACCCCCTGGGAAGTAGCGTTCAGCCTTCACCTACTGACACACAAGGCACTATGCTACGAACTCTGCCACCACCGTCTTCACCCTGGGCCACCAAAACTGACTCCTTAGACCCTGGAAAATTTTGTATATTCTCGGGTGCACTGCTAGGGGTGAATTGTAGAACTCATCAATAACCCTTCTTGTGCATCACCTCTGGAAAAAACAACTTCCCTCGGAAAAGCATCTGATTCTAAACATCCTTCATCCACCCTTCTGGAGCATCGCCTTGGTTAACCCGGTCACACATCACATCAATTTTTGAGTCTCCCCATTGAGTTTCATGTACCTTCTGCAATAGAGAAGACTGCACTATCATCTGATACAAGCAACCTATACAACCATCCATCCTCGTATCTAGGTGCAAGGAATCTGACACCTCTATCGCCTTCCAAGCATCTACCAACTCTCAAAATGCATCCTTCTGAAACTTCTTTCTCAAGGAATCATCCACCACATTCCCTTTTCTTAAGGTGTTGGAAATCTCTAAGTCGTGGTCCTAAAGGAACTCCATCCACCTTCACTGTCGTATGTTCATGTCCCAATGGAAGAATATATACTTTACGCTTTTATTATCTATGATGACCACGAAGCCTTCCCCGATGAGGTAATGTTGCCACAACTTCAGTTCGTACATGACCACCACAAGCTCTAGATCGTGGGTGGAATAATTATGCTCATGAGGACCTAACAGGATAGAGCCATAAGAGACCACTCCTTGTCGTTGCATCAGCACACACCTGAGGCCTTGTCCGGAAGCATCATAGAACACCTCATATGTCACCCCTTCTTCTGGAAACCTTAGCACTGGTGCACATACCAACTTCTCCAACAAATAGATAAAGTTTTCCTCGAACTGCCCATCCCATAGGAAATCCTTGCCCCTCTTGGTCAAAGTTGTCCAAGGTGCTGCAACTCGGGATAATTTGGCTATGAACCTCTGGTAGTAACCTGCCAGCCCAAGATATCTACGAACCTCTACCATGTTCTTAGATTCTGCCCAAGAAACAATCGCATCGACCTTCGATGGGTCCACCGCTATTCCCTGCTCAGACAACACATGCCCAAGGATGTGCACTTATCGCATCCAGAATTTTCACTTGGACAACTTCCCATAGAGTTGGTGATGTCAGATGACCTCTAAAACCGTTCTCAGGTGCTCAGCATGATCCTCTTCTGATCTTGAGTATATTAGGATGTCTTCAATAAACATGACTATGAACCGATCCAGGTATTCCTGGAAGACAGAGTTAATGAGTCTCATGAACACAGCTGGTGTATTGGTAACACCAAATGACATGACTACAAACTCAAAGTGTCCATACCTACACCTGAAGGCAGTCTTTGAGATGTCTCTATCCTTCACCCTCAACTGGTGATATCCCGAATGCAGATAGATCTTAGAGAACCAACCTGCTCCCCTCAGCTGGTCAAAGAGATCATCTATCCTCGGAAGAGGGTAGCGATTCTTGACCATCACCTGATTCAGTCTCCTGTAGTCTATCCACAGCCTCAGACCATCATCTTCCTTCATTGCGAACAAGACTGGAGCACCCCATGGTGATGAACCTGGTCAAACAAAACCCTTCTTCATCAGATCATCAATCTGAATCCGCAACTCCCGCAACATAGAAGGTGACATCTGGTATGGATATTTCGAAATCGGTTGGGCACCAGGTTGCAAATATATCCTGAACTCAACAACATGTCGAGGGGTATAGTCACCACCTCTTCAAGGAAGACATCCATAAAATCATTGACACTCCATGGGAATTCCACCATTTCTACATCCATTGACTCCACTGATAGTTCAGCTAACAAGGAATGGATGGGCTCGTCTCGCCTGCTGCTTTTTTGGAAACCCCACTCTCCAATGAAAGTTACACGTCAGCCACCCAAATTGGAAAACATGATCCTTCCTCAGAAGCAGTAAATGATGGCACATACAGAGAACATCCAATCAATGCCAAGGATGACATCGTATGGATGTATCTGCAACATTAGAAGATCCCTAATCGACTGATGTGGCCCTATCATCAGTCTACATCCTCATCAAACATAAAATAAGTCGGTCTGACCTCCGAATAGTGTACTCAACACCATGGGAACTGGAAGTCTCAAAGTGTTTAGACCTAGAGAACAAGACAGAATGGTTGAAACAATGGAGTATGAAGCTCCTGTATCGAACAAGGAATAGGCAAGAGTACTAGACAAGCTGATCGTACCTCAAACAACTTTCGGCCATGCTGGAACCGCTGCCTCAGAGGCGTGTAACTATCCACACCTAGCTCCCCTACCCCTCGGCTGTCGTCCACCTCCCTGACTACGCCCTATTCGAGGTTCCTGAGAAGTGACCTGAGGCTGGCCTCCTCCAACAATGCCTGCCCTCGGAGGGGAGGGAGCTTGCTGCCTCTACTGTTGCTGCTGAAAGGGCCATGCTGGAAACTACTACTTCTGAGGTGGGCGTTGAACCTACCGACCCCCATTGTAATGTAATCTATCTGGGAACTGATTCTAAAGGTGAACATGCCTTCCACCAATAAATAATCTCGGTAGTGGGCCCAAAAAGAAAGAGCGAGTTCCGGGAGATCAGAATAGGAACTGTTGGGGCCTTTTTCCTACTGGTCAAAACCTACAGGGCCCTTATGCTGGAGGCCTGCTGCTGACTGCTTTCCCCTTCGTCGAGCCCAACTATATTCCCTCTCGTGATGCACCTCACAGCTTGTGTATCCTATCCACTACATCAGCCTTCTTTTGGACCTCCAAGTATGGTGGTAGGGTGAAGGGAGTAACAACATACTAGAGAGAAGTTTGTACTGCCTCCTCCAAACATCTCGCATGAGAGTCCTCATCTGGAAAGTGGTTGGTAGAAAAGTGAAATAGATCATTGAACATGATCCACAACTCTCTTACTAACATACTCCCTTTCTGGAAGAAGAGTAGCTCATACCTCTTCTCATACTTCATCATGTAAGAGAGGAATTCCCCCCGGAACTCCTTCTCGAAGTCAGTCCACATCACCTCAGACTCCCTCTTCTCCCCAAGATAAAGCATCCACCATTGACACGCTGCTCCATGCATCTAGCTTACATCCAGAGGAACCCAGTACTCCATCGGGAGCCCGGATCAAGTAGAAAGCTATCACCATCTCTTCTAGCCAGCTCACTATCTCCACGTCAGAGATGTTGCCCTCGTACTTCTTGAGGGTCTTCGACTAAAAGTTACGAAGCGTCTTCTGCCATTGATCGTCCTATTCCTCTCAGTCAGACCTCTGTTGATCAGCCAAGTCAACATCCTAGGCCTCGATCTCCCATACTACTCGTGGTCGCCTCCTAGGTGCCATAGCTGCAAGGTAAACAAAGAATGGCTAAGCACGAGTAGTGTAGAATATTGTTCTTAAATTTTCTAAGACTTCTTATTCATTTTAAATCCAAAAAATACCCATGAAACATAAGTACACAAGTCATTATAATTCATGTACCTTTCTTATGGTCTCTACCCTGCAATCAATGCAGCCTCACTTGGTCGTTCGGCAGGCCCAGAGTCCTTTCATTGGATCATGGGGGGCCCTAAAATCCCATGTCCTAGCTGGTCTTCCTTGGCCTACTTCACGCACCAAGATTTTCCAACACTTTTTCCTACCATCCCATGGAATCCTCACTGTGCCTAACTCTGAACTCCATCCTATCTCTCAAAATCGCCTCTAATACCATTCTATCATGACCTGCCTTAACCAAGATGAGAGAAGGGATAAAAGATTTCCAGACCCATCATTATTCAAGTTGAAGGAGAGATAATGACCCCTGAGACCCACCATCAATTGGTTCAGAAGTGGCGACTAGCACCAACGGTATTGAATCACATAAAAGATGGAAGGCATTACCCTTTCTATTTAATAGGATCGGTAGATAATATAGTAAATCCCAAAAACACCAAAACTGGGGGGGTACATGTAAAGCCATAGAAAACCATTCCCATATGCATGTTAGAAAAGTAAATTCCACAAAGTTCAAGGATACTACAAAGGTAAAGTACCAATGAATGAAAAATAGCTACTACAACTATCCCAACGTCCAAGCTAGTACGACCATCCATGATCCCTGAAGTCCTCATGGAAACCTGAAAGTAGTTTTATATACATAGGTTGATCATACAAGTTTACTAAGTATGGAAAACCAAAGACTCTCATGCACAAGTGGGGTGGAATTATAATGCCATGTGATAAAAGAGCTAACCGAAGCACCTAGCAAGGAAAACTATCCACCCAAGCCTCACCAAGGCACACTCCCCAATTAACTCAAATTATGTAATGTATAGTAATAACACATCAATATTTGGTTACCTCATGCAACTTTACCACTAGTTATTGAAGACATCCTACACATCGAACCTCTCCCGTCATTTTTAATGCAGTCCCGCTACCACTCCCCGCCTGCACACACCTGGGCTATCACTACCACACATCCCACCCGCAAACACCTAGGCCACAACAAACACCCATCACCACATCCGCAAACAACTAGGCCAGAACAACTACTACCACACCCACAGACACCTGGGCCTCATCCCGAAGACTCTAGGGAAATAACTTGCCCGCACACACCTGGGCCAACCACCACAACTACCTTACCTGGCGAATCTTGGGCTATAATAGACCTCATGTCATCACATCCTGCCCGAAATGTCTTGGGATATTTGGGAAATGGAGAAAAAAAGGATCTAATAACCAGCCACTCATAAGAATTCTTGGGAGAAAACCCTCCCCCATGACATGGGGGTGTTAGACACTAAGTGCTCGAATTGGTTAGTGCACAAATAAGAAACATAAGAACTACAATTATATGTATAGGTTACAAGCACTCATCCTAACCTAGGGTTTCAAAATCATACCTAAGCACAAACACCCTCGTTACTATTCATTCATAAAATAAAGGCACAACACTCATGGCCAAGTCACAACTCATCCCGAAAAATAGTTCCCCATTGATCCCATTATTGTTTTCATGTTCAAGTGATCCCATTTAGGTGAATTTTTCAATACTGGGCAACTAACTGACATAACCACAAGCCAAGGAAAGAGAAACAACCAAACAACAATTTAAGCATTTAAACCCTGCTTTCATGTGAAGTCACAACAACAAAGAGATCAGTGAGAACCCTCGAATTAATATAAAGAAACCAAGCCTCAAGATATTTCCCCACACGGCTTCAGATTCCCAACCAACAACCGTGCCACAACAGAGGATCCCATCCCCATCCACATCACCCCATAAGCATCAAACAAAACAACAGACCTATTACCAAAATAGAGTATAGTTGCAAGCACATAATTCATTAAGTTCTTATTTCTATAGGTTAACTGGGGTGACCAGACAAAGGTCGATGTTCACTGGGTATCCATTTAACCAACCAAGTTTAGGTGATTAACCAATTTCCATGTTATAGTTATTTAATAATCACAGAAGGCAAGGTTTCATTAGTGCACAAGGAAAGACCACCAACGACCATGATTTTCAGTGAGAATAATCCCATAAAGTTTAAAACATTTATAAATTATAAAAGTGTACAACAGAATTGTCCAAACCACCCCATAATTCTTTAACAGTATGTTTATTATCTTTTTTATGGTTTAGTTTCATCCAATCCCACAGAAACAGTAGCGTACACACCGCGCATGATATACAGTAAGGAGTGACGAAGGAAAATCCTTAATTGTTTGATCAAGGATCAATGTTTTTCTCCATGCACCAAGAACTGGGGATGCACGACTTGCAGGGGAGGAATGTCGGGGACTCCAAGGGTGAGCATAAAGGCTCCGGCATAGGAGCACCAATTTCCTTGAGAAGGAGAACTACAAACCCACCAAGAAGAAAACGATACCAACCATGTGGAAGAAGAAGAAGGAATTTCCATGCGATATAAGGACGAGATCCCGTTGTTACGGGATATGGAAATTTGAATGGCTTTAAATTCATATCATGGTTCCCCACGTAGTTGGGTAGTTACAGATGATGGAATTAATTTTCATTTAACAATTATCCTTAGTGGGGTGGTCATAACGTCTATGCATTAAATAGTTTTCTTTAACCATAATGAAACACGTAATAGGGGCGGAACTGGAAGGTACAAGGAAGGGCGTGACAATGAGTAAAAACCAAATGTTTTGGTAAGTTAAGGGTTTCCTGACTCTTAGGGGATTTTATGCCTTATTTCTGGGATTTATATGTTTTTAGAAGAGGGAAATAAATCATTTTTATATAAAAAGATATGTTGTGGGAGTGGAAAATGTCGGGAACTGTAAAAGAATGAAGTCCGCTCTATGAGGGCACGGTGCCACCGTCACGGTGCCACCGTAACAGTGCCACCCCCACAGTGCCACCATCAAGGGCCACCTTCACAATTCTACTGTCATGGGGCACCCTCACGGTGCCATCGTCACAAGTGGAGCCGTTTTTTGGAAATGTAATGGACCAAGTGGGTCTGGAACATTACAATGACCCTCAAGTCCTACCTCCAGTAGGCCCCGAGTTTGCGACTAGCATAGAGGATATAGTAAACACACATATTGGAGGCATTACCCTCTAAGAGAACACATGTGAAAGAGAGAGATAAGATAGACACCAACCAACTCCATCTCATACAACAATATAAATTAAATCCCATGTACACATATGTAATTTCTTGTAAACTACTACAACTAAAAGGGGAAAATTGAAAAAAACACAAATGAAAGTAAAAAACTGAAGGAACCACAAGCCAGAACAGCTCCTACAACCCCAAGCTACTATAAACCATCTTGATCTTTAATCTTATCCATGTGACTTAAAAATGGTATATATATATGTAGGATGAGTATAACAGTATACTTTGTAGAATCCTTCCCAAATCCTCTCATGAAAAAGTAAATAATGCGTGCTAAGGCACAGTGAACTTCAAGTGAAACTAACTCGTCACCAAAATAGGTATACTATGTTCCCATCCTCACTATGTATAGCCTCACCAAATAATGCATAAAAGAGTATATAATATAATAATGAATATCAAGGTTACCCTGCTACTACTTCCCCACTAGTTTTCTACTTTTCCCCAATACCGCACGTCCTAAGAATCTCTCTATAAAAAGGATTCCCCGCAGACACCTCGGTGAAGCACTACAACCAGCACCTTCTGAAAAAAAACCACCATGTCTGCACAAGAAATTAACAAGGTTGTTTCTGGGAGCCACCATTTCTTGCATAACGTGTATAATATATCAAGAATTATACCTCATGTCATTACTTCCAACACACCACATAATAATCCTCAAGTTTTCATAGCCTAAAAAAGGAACACCTATAGTTGTCCATAGAATTCTATATCCAGAATATATCTGTGTGAATCACCACAGGCTATTACATCTCTCTACACACATATATGGGGAAAATAACCATTGTAAAAACTAGAACAAGTAATTACCAAGAGAAGAGAGTGTGGTCAAAGGGGTTATCCATCCATCTATCCTCCCATAAAAATATGGGGGAACACCCCCCCCCCCCCCATCAGGACTCAGAATCCCTGGGGTTCAAGTTTCCCTAACTGACGGGGTGGAGTAGCGTATAGAATCACAAATAGTACAAAATATACTATAGCTCACAACCAAACTATGGGTATATACAAGTTATATACTTAACTACATATAATGTCTCTCAGACTTCTGAATTCCACTTCAAAGACTAGGTATCCAAAACACACACAACGAATTTAAGAGATTTATTACATAACTGCATTTCCTTTTTATCAGATGCACTTTACATTAATTAATTCTTTAAAAACTGATTATACATTATCAATTTGCACATTATATTTCATTACAATCACACACAAAGTCCACTTCCCCTTTAAATTGGAACCTCATCATTGTGTCCCACTAAGTTCCAGCCCCATGGGTTAACATCATTTATTCAATTATTTATTTACAACATTACTTTCCCATAATCCCAGATAGTATAGAAAAATATTCTGTGCTACTAAACGTAAGGGGGATCAACCCAGTGAGTCGATGAACTACCCATCAATTCTTCAACACCTATAGCAAGAGCGTAGACCCATCCTACTATAAGAATATAAACATGAAAATCACATGGCATAGCCCATGCATCTTTTCCCCTTTTAGAAGAACGGTTTGAAAAACCAGCATCCTTTAATAGTGGGAAATGTAAAGCAGATAAACAACCAATAAGAATCATCAAGCATCCTAACATTCACATATAACCCAATTCCATTTCCCCGATGTCCTCCTCGACACCCACATGCATAAACAGGTGAAACTCTCCTCTCTAGGAGTCAAATTCTTCCACAACTATCATGCCTCCTTGCCCCCACATATCACAACAGCCATCCAGGCTCATATCACAACACAAATAGGGGGAATAAAAACATCATATCAATTGGGATCTTGGCCCTTAAACAATCAAGAGGGTAACTCAGAACCCTACTTGGAATTATCATTAATTGAAAAACAAGTTCTTAAATCCATATTGTATTAACTGATTTATTATTCGTAGGTTCCAAATTTAGAAAATCTATCAAGTAAGCTATCAAACATAATTAAAAATTCTTACTCTACTATTTGATTGACATCACATTACGACAAGAAGAACTAGATTCATTTACATCCCTCTTTATCAATAGCTAAAAAATTATAAATTTATTCTTTCATTATGTTCTTTACCAATTTCAATAATGAACAAAAATCTAAACAAAGCAAGTATAGATATCACATTATCTAGAAAAACATGAGGCAATAACATATGATCGATATTAATTTATCTACGCGGTTCAAATATTTATTATTTCAATTCTATTGTGATCCAGTGGGATAAAACATTCTAACAATACAGTTGCACATAAATCAATAGAGAATCAATTAATTATCTATCTCAAATAGTTCTTGACATTCTTTATACAAGAATGATCCACTAAACTTTTTATGATATCCTACCCCTGTGACAATTGTATCCACCCGAGGATGCCGAGACACCACCACACTGATCAACACCCATGAAAATCAAATTAGGAACATATAGATTTCATTATATAAAATGTCAAGGAGAAATAGAAAGAGATGAACCCAAAATAATGATGATAGATCATAATGTATGTAAACGATTTATCAATACGTCTTGGTTGCATAAAAATAGAGGGAAACCAATCATATGAGGAATGTTTGATTTTGAAACTCCTACAGGAAGAAATGAAATGTTCCAGCATCTCACAGTAGAGAACAAGGAGGAAGAATTAAGGAGGAAGATATCTCATCCCTTTAAACGATTTAACGGAGGAGTGGTTTATGATATGTTGAATCCTCCATTAAAAGCATATCGCATTAAACCACACCGTTTGACCAAGTTAATGTATCATGAGCATTGGGTGAAATTAGTATTGGAGTTATCACCATTAAATCGACCATAGAGTCCTTAACACAATGAGTTAAATGAATTTTACATCAAAATAATCATTAAAGGGGTGAAACTGTAGGAAGCTTGAAACACTATTCAAGAACTTGAAATTTGTCAAAGGAAAAACAATGTTCATGAACCTCACTGTTGGAACCTCACCATTCTGGAGACACTTTTCCAGAACTCAAAATTTGGCAATGGAAAGAGGTCATTATTGGTACCTCACCATTCCAGAAAACATTTCATGAACTAAATATTTGGAAATAGAAAAAGGTCACTACTAGAACATATCCATTCTGAAAACAATGTTCATTAACTCAAAATTTGGCAATGGAAAGAAGTCACCGTTGGAACCTCACTGTTCTGGAAACACTGTTCATTAACTCACAATTTGGAAAAGGAAAGAGTTTACCATTGGAACCTCAATATTCTGGAAACTCTTTTAATGAACCCAAAATTTGGAAAGGGAAAGAGGTCACCATTAGAGACACACCATTCTAGAAACACTATTCATAAACTCAAAATTTGGCATAAGAAATAGGTCACTGTTAGAACCTCACAATTTAGTAAACACTTTTCATGGACTCAAAATTTGGCAAAGGAATGATTTCACTTTTGGAACCTCACCGTTTTGAAAAACTATTCATGAACTCAAAATTTGGAAAAGAAAAGAGGTCACTGTTGGAACCTCACCGGTATACAATCACTGTTCATGAACTGAAAATTTGGAAAAGGAAAGAGGTCACTGTTGAAACCATACCTTTCTGGAAACACTGTTCATGGACTCAAAAATAGTCAAATAAAATATGTCACCATTAGAACCTCACCATTTGATGGGGTGCTGAAAAATTAATTACAACACTTTGGGAATGTGATAGTTCAAACGTATGCGTGAATGACATTATAGTTTTTATTTTTATGTAATGGTAATAACATATATGGTATATTATACATTATTAATGATAAATAGTTCCCAAATATCTTATATAAACATTAATTCCAACATTATAACTAGTCATGGGGCACTATAATGGGAAACAAATCATATTGGATCATGGAGGTGATAGTTAATATTTACACAATAACGATAAATTAAACTCCCCATTTGATTACAGTGAAAAAGAATTTAGATTATTATATTATCATAATAATATCTCATTATTTTAAGGATACTGAAGATAATATTTCATCATGGTTAAATAAAATATGAAGGATATAGAAGAAGAAACAACACAGACAACACTTAACTAAAAATGGGATATTTTCATCAGATGACCTCCTTTATTTAACACTTTAACAACTCTAAAGATGATGTTCTTCCTAAAATAATATCGCTAAAATGCATAGAGGGGTTTTAGAATATAAATTTTATTAAATCATAGTAGTAAAAATTGTTATTGATTAGAAAATAAATGATTCAATGGAGTTCCCTTTTATAAGAGAGGGGAGGGTCAATCCTGTAATTATTCAAAATATTATTTTATTATAAATTAATTTTATATTAAAGTTGGATAAAAAGTTTTTTTGTGGGAATATATCCTTATTATAAGTTTATATATAATCATCCAATTAAAATTACACATGTTATCAATTTTTTAATTATCCTTATATTTTTCTTTTAACTCTTTTATCTCTTATTATTTTATTAAGTAATTTACACTTTGAGGGTCAATATAATTACCAATAAATTCTAATTGAAAAAAATAACAATTTTATTATATTTCAGTAATTATATGAAATAATTAAATGAATTTCTAATTTTTTTTAAATAATTTCATATTCTAAGATAATATTAGTGTAATTTTCGACACAATTCAATATTTGACTTTTCAAAAATATTATATCTGCTTGAAATATTATAAAATACTCTATTCACACTTCCAAAAATTTTAAAAGTCATCCATAATATTCATCAATTAGATAAATTATATCAAATTATATTTATTTTTATATTTTTAATATAATTTATTTGATTATTCGATTAATTATTAAATTACTCTATCATTATTATGTCACCAATTAATTTAATTAATTAATTTTAAAAAAATAAAATAAATTAATTACCATGATGTATGAAACCACTTTAACCTTATTAATAATATATATTGTCCAATATATTCCATGTATCAACACATATTAAAAATATTTTACTTCTTAAAAAACAAATTGTAAAAAATGGCATTTCATGGAATATTATAATATAAATTAACTAAAGTCATCCAAGTGGCCCTAAAATAATCCCAAGAATTTTATGATTCAGATAATAGACATCCAATAATATTAGGACATGTTTTAGAGTACTTTTATGTTTCTAGAATATAATTGTCACCTTTAATTACACGATTTATCATTAATTGTGGTACAAAATTTATTATTATACTTACTATTCATAATGTCTGAATATAAAAGTGACCTAAATAAATAATTTTGGCCTTATAATTCCAAATATGATATAATTTTTTCCCAATTCAAAAAATAATAATTTTAAGAAATTTTTCAAAAATTAATCATGATGATAGAATAAGACAAATAATCAATAGTTCACGTTGATTTTATATCCAATTTCAAGGTTAAATTGATTCCAATGACCCATATTAGATTAATTAATTTAAAAATGAAAAAATTATTCCATAATTCAGGTCTTAAATATTATTTAACAATATGAATACATTTGATGAAAATGTAGTCTCCAATTATGATGCTTTCTTTTTTCGTTATTCAATAAAAAAGATTCTTAATTGAAAAATAAAAAAATTTAACAATAGGCGATTTTTATGTCCATATTCCAATGAATAACTTAATTTTTTTTCAAATAATACTTATATAAGTAAAATTAAATATATTTTAAATAGGTAGACCATCATAAGGTGACAAAACATCATTTCTTTAGAAATACATATTTTATTGGTAAAATTGGATTTTTTCGGATATATTATCTAGAAAAAACATAATATTAATGATAAACCTTAGATTCAACATATTACCTATATATTTCAATAATATAATCCCATATGTGTGATTTAGTTATTAATAAAATTCACTTACAATCATTTAATTAATTTTTTAGAAAGAAGATTCTTTTTATATTACAAATATTTTTACATTAATTTATAATTATTTTATCATAAATAAATAAATTATATATTAATGTGTCAACAATATTTTAATAATTAAGTTAATATTTTTCATTCCCCCTATTCAAATGGTTAGGATATAATAATTTCATTTAAATATTAATTTTTAGCTATTTATTTGAACTCGATGTTTTGTCTGATGTACACTTTTTATAAGGACCCTACCTTAAACATTACATAATCTTCAATTATGTCAAGAATTCACATTGAGGAACTTTTCAGGTTTAGATTTTTGGAGAATTTGGCCACAAATATTACATAAAAACTTGAATATAACATGTATACACTACTAACCAGTATCCATTTTTCATAAAATTAAAACTCTTGAAAAAGACAGACATGTCTAGTTCCATGTTTTAGACATCATGACATTTTCGTGATCTCATCCTTGACCCTACTCATCATTATATCCTATGAAAAAAATTTCAAAATATGGGATGAGCATAAAAAGCTTTGTAAGGGATATAAAATAATGATAAGAAACATTATCCCAACAATAAATAAAAATCAATGAAACCATACTTTTAAATCATAACATACCACATGAAATCAAAAGATTTATGAATAAAATAAAGAAATCAATAATCATAATGGTAACATATGGAATTCATAACATACTTACATTGTAGCTGTCACAAATACACAGGGAGTCACATTTTAAATAACCATCATATTATATTCCATAAATCTCATAGGGGAAACATTAATGTTTACCTCTGTCATTTACCCAATGCATTGGAGAGCTATCTCAGGCTCACCTGCCCTAGGTTTATCACGGAACCACCCGTATACATAAACAATTCCCAAGAACCATAACATATTCATAATACTTAAAAAATAATAAATAAAATATAACATTTCCACATTGCAATAAAAACATATAATTTCAAGATATAGACATAATCAACGCTTTATCAAACCATTTTCAAAACCATTTAAAACAACTAATAAATATATTTTTGAATCAAAGTGTCCCATACCACATTGAATATTTAAAATAAATTATCATTCGAAAACATTAATGTTCATATAAATAAATATTTAAATTTTTTTTTAAAACATGGATATTAATTATAATGATTTAGAAGAATAAATCTTTTAAAAATTTAAAATGATATTTTAGTTAAAAAAAATTTAACAAAATGAGAGACTCTTGAATAAATATAAGTGAAAAATTAAATTGAAATAGAACTTTATAATATAATGTGAATAAAGGGATTCATGATTTAATATGAAAAAGAATAATATATATACCATATAAGAGTGAATTGGTGCATAACAACAATGAACTCTCAATGGAAGGTAAATTGAGACGAAATCCCTTATAAAAATTGTATCCTTAGATTAAGAATAATTCAATTACCTAATAATGTGTTACAAATATATATACCCTCAATATGATTGGATATTCAGTGTAAATAAATAATAGGAAATTAAATAATGTTTTTTTAATACAAAAATAATGACATGGATGTTTAACTCAATGAATGGAAATTAAGTTAAAATTACTCTTATCAAGTTCATATCAATGAATTGAGGATTTATCAATGAAGTGTTTATGGGTATCAAAAATATATCAACAGAAAGGGGAGGGAAAATTAAAACATAAGTAAATAAATAGTGATTCCCCACATAATCATAGAATAGAATTATTAAGAATTAGAATATTAACACAAGGAATAGAAATTGGGTTAAAATGTTCCATTACCGATTTTGTAACTTATGAAACATAAAACCCATGAAATAAGGATCATAAAATGAATATGAAAAGACCCAGAAATTGAATTATATTACAATATTAATAAAATAATTATTAGTACACACACCACAAAAAAGGAAATAGTGGAAAATATAGAATTAATCTCACGAGAATAAAAAGTGAGATAAAAATCTCTTACCATGTTGTAATCAATCGAGTCGTATGACCTAAAGTTAATAACCACAAAATTATTCACAAAATAACATGATTAGAAAGAGGATCATGATAATATATATAAAATAGATGTACAAAATAATCCACATTTAATAAATTAGTGGTGATCAATGGAAATCTCACGGAATTAAAAGTGAGATAAGAAACCCCTTACCTCGTGTCCGACTTGACTTGTTTGGTCCTTGTTCTTCCTTTAATTAGGGAAACTCCCTTTGGTTTGAACCAAAAGGACTTCTTGAAGTGTCTTATGCCTAAGGTAAGTCTTTCAAGAGGAAGAGATATATTTTGAGAGATATTTTGGTTAGGGTTTGGATGAGCCAAGGGGCTTGAGAGGTGTGATGAAAGGGTTAGTAGTGAGGGATTTTTATAAGGGGGAAGAGGGGTTCTTTAAGAATGTGTGAAAATATTATTTTATTATATAATGATTTTCGATTTCTAAAAGTCTAGAACTCATTAAGGGTGACAATAAGATGACTCGTGATTGAAATAAATTCATCAAAAAATAATTGGTTAGGTTTTGGATGTTATTTCAATATTTATAATCTAATTTATTTAAATCTTTTATTAATGAGGAAAATACTACATCATTTTTGTGTCATAAATAGATTCATTTTATAATGTTTAAAAATTAAAAAACATACCATGATGTATAAATACTATCTATATTTCTAATAAATATTTATAGTCTAAAGGATAATATATATAACCTCATATAAAAATTAATTTACTAAAAGATATTTGTTTGTGTAATTTAGGCCTTAACTTTAAATTAATTAATCTAAAGTATCATTATCACTTACTAGTGGCTCCATGGGGTCCCAAAATCGTTCAAAGGATACCCATGGTCATCCATGACTCATACAATAAGGTTATCACAATTGATAAGGTAATTGTTTATTATTATAATATTCTTTTTTCCTTGAATTACCCGATTTACCTTTAACTGATGTAAATAAGTCAAAAGTTACTATTCACTAAAGAAATAATTTCATCTTATTGAACAAAATTTTACTTACTAATATAAACCATGAATGTTTTATGTTCGAAATTCAATTCATATAAGAGGTAAAATTTCATTAAAATTAAAAATAGTGTTTTTTAACTACCACTTAGTGGTTTCAGTATTCATCAAAAATTGATGTTTATCAGAAAAATAAAAAAATAAACCTAAGTTATATTTGATATTCGGAATTCAAAAATGATGCCTATTTTACTAAATTAAAATCATAGGAGTTGCATTAATTAATTTAAAATTAATTCCTGTTGTCAAAACAAATAGCCTATTTTGAACAAACAATATATATGAAAAGATTGACACTTTTTTGTGACCAATTTCAAAGTAAAATTTCATCCAATGACAAGAATTTGATAAAATGGTAAAAATATAATCTAATAACATTTTAAAACCATTTAAAAATAGAATCTATACATATAAAAAGTTAGATTAAAAGGAAGTTTTGAATTATAATACAGTATTTTTCACAATTCATTAAAAAATGAATTTTATCCGAAAAATACCAAAACATTACATAAAGTAAATTTTATTGTCCTGATTCTAAAGAAGAATTTTATTTTGTCAAATAAAACATAAAAAAGTGACCAAAACTATATTTAGTGATGGTTCACCATCAAAAGGTAGTAAATCGACCTTTTAAAGAATATTAGAGTATTTATGCTTAAATTAAGATTCTTTCTTATTTTAAGACTCTAAAATTTATTTTATAAATGTAAAAACATGTAAAAAACATGAATAATATTTTTTAGTTAGTTCTGTTCATTCTCTCCAATACAATGGCTAGGCATTAGTAACCATTTAAAATAATATTATATTATTAATTTTCAGTATGACCTAACGTTGTGTGCAACGTAAGTTTACAAAGAAACACGTTGTTGTGTATCAGGTACGCCATTGAACATAGAATCATATATAAAGTGAAATTTATATTTAAATCACAAATATTAATAAATATAAAAAAATTATATTCTTTATTTACATGAGATGTTATATCCTTCCCCCCTTTTTAAAATTATGGCCTCACAATTTTAAAATCGGACTCAAAAACTTCATTGAATATCCCAAATCAGAAAAAGAGTCGATAAAACTATCAATTTAAAATAAATAAATATAAGTACAAAGGTCCCCTATGATAACCCATACTTGGATTCCATGTGGGAAAGCATGGATATGGAAGAGAAAACAAACCATCATGTTCTGGTGGAGATTGATAGAAAACATGATAAAGAGAATATTAACCCCCAAAAATCACAAAATTATGATCTGTTAGACTGTATTTAATTACCTAGTATGAAACATCAACCAACAACATTTTTGTTCAAAATTCCTTTTAATAATTTTGAGGAATTAATTTTCTTCATAAAATAAGAACATAATGAAATATACTTACCTTTAAGTAGAGTTTCATCTTTTAATAAGTTTCTACCAAAAACTAATCATTTCCCCAAACAATGAGCATTCAAAAGACTCAATCATATCAAAAGCACAAGAATCGTCTTCTTGAGAATCAAATAATCCAAAAAAGAAGAACTATATATTTCCTTTGTCTTTATACTTCATCTAAAACCAAAATAGATAGACCAAAATAATATAATCCCCAAAAAGGATAATCATTTATAAAAATAAATACTAATATTAATCACAAAAATTAAACAAAAAGTACCAAAAGTTCAAGAAAGACCATTCAATACACAATTGACTTTAAAATTCATCAAAATAATCCAAACTAATATTTAAACCTAAAAAATAGAATGATATAATCACATAGTCTCCCACAGTAAATCATAACATTTAACTCCAAAAACATAGAATACTGTTAAAGTCTCATACTGAAGCATAATTAACCAAATCAAATATTCTCTATAATATGTTAATCATTTTCATAAATAACACAAATCACTATATGTCTGCAATAAAAATATATGTTCTTCAAAAATAAAATTTTAACCATTACTCCACAAATTTAATCCCATAGTATTCTATTTTTCTTAATCATAAAGTGTTCCCAAAAGGGAGAATGTCTTCCAAAATCACTTTTATAACTTAATCACCAAATCATTTTCTTATACTAAGGATATCCATTTGATAAAAAATAAGATCCCAAATCAACATATTAATGATCAATAAATTCATTTAATTAAAATGAATATGTCATATTAACAAGGGATTTTACATAGTCTAGTGGTAGTCAATAAATCCCAATCATAGTTTGGTTGTGGGTTCGATTCCCGCAGCTTTTCCTGACCCGATGGGTGGTCAGATGGTCCGGGTTTTATCCTTTTTATAAAACTAAAAAATTACCCTAACATGTTTTAACCTAAGTGGTTTTTTAATATCTCTCATTTTCATCCCAATTCAATATGATCTCAACATCTAAATTCTTGAATTGTTATATATATTGTAATTTTTTTATTTCAACACTATAAAATAAAATAAAACAATCCCATAAATAAAGAACATCATACCGTGATCTTGGTGTCCACTTGGTTTCATCGTCATCTTTTTCATGTAGGTAGAAGGTCCACGCATTAAAAAATGATATAGATATCCTCCAAAATCAACTTCTTCCTTCATCCAAATAAACCTTGTACAATATGGGTCATAAGGGAGTTCAAAGAAAAACATTTTTTAAAAATAATCATGTATGACCTATAATTTCAAAAGATCTTATAAAACATGATTTCTATAAAACAATCAGACTGAATTTGAGTTGAAATTTTCACTTAATGGTACTTTTAAAATACCATATGTATGTGCTTAGAGACTATATTGTAAAAGAAAATATAAATAGGTTGTGAAAGGGTCTCCTTCCCCATCACCTTTTTCAAAATCATAATATGCTTCTAAATCTTATGATAATATAAAATATTTGAAAATGCCATGATAATATTTACTTTTCATGAAAATATGAGAATATTGTGAAAATATGGTTTGTTTAAATACAACCCATGATCCATGATGATAAGGTGGTATAGTGGAGGCTGTTGATATCTCAAACAACTTCTTTCATGTGAGTTGTATTATATCAAAAGATTCACAATCATATGAACATGACATTCAATAATTATTGCAAGAAAGTCATCAGGAAGAGATATGAATGTAGTTTGAGATCCTCCTCCTTCTATTTTTAACTGACTTTCCTTGATCTGAAAAAGTTATAAAAAAGGATTTAACTGAAATAAAAGACATAGGGACTAACCATGTGTATAAAAAAACTTATAATCCCTATAGTGGCCTAAACCAACCTCTAATACCAACTATAAGGACCCAACCATAAATATTACATAATCTTGAATTATTTCATGAATTCTCATTGAGGAATTTTTCAGGTTTAGAGTTTTAGATAATTATTCCATAACTATTAAGAAACAACTTGAATATTACATGTGGACACAACTACCAAGTATCTATTTTCCATAAAATAAAAACTCTTGAAATAAAAGAGACATGTCTAGTTGCATGTTTTAGACAATATGAATTTTCCATGATATCATCCTTGACCCTATTCATCTTTATATCATGTGAAAAATATTTCAAACATGGTATTAGCATAACAAGCTCAGTAAGGGATATACAATAATTAAATAAATACATCATCCCATCAATAAATACAAATTAATGAAACTGTACTTTTCATTCATAACATACCTCATGAAATCATAAGATTTATGAATAATATATAGAAATCATAAATCATAAATGTAACATATTCCATTCATAACATACATACATTATAGCAATCACATCTACATAGGGAGTCACATTTGGAATACCCATAACATTATATTCACTAAATCTCTTAGGAGAAATTTTAATGCTTGCCTCTGTCATGTTACCCAATGCATTGGAGAGATATCTCATGTTCACCTGCCCTAGGTTTATCACGGAACCACGCCTATACGTAAACAATGCCCAAAAACCACAACATATTCATAACACATAAAACAATATTTGAGAAATATAACATTTCCACATCTCAATCACAACATATCATTTCAAGATATAGACATAATCAATTCTTTATCAAAATATTTACAAATCCATTTAAAACATTTAATAAAGTGATTTTTGATTCATAGTGCCACCTACCAATTTGAATCATTTAAATAAATTATCATTTGAAAATTTTAATTTCTATATAAATAAATCCTTAAAACCATTTTTATTACAAGGACATTAATGATAATGATTTAGAATAATAATTCGTTAAAACATTTAAAATGATATTTTAGTTAAAGAGTTTTTAACAAAATGAGAGACTCATGAATACAAAAAATTGACTAATAACATTGAATAAGAACTTTTTAATATCATGAAAATAAATGGATTCATGATATAATATGCCAATGGATAGTATATATACCATATAAGAGTTAATTGTTTCATAAAAACAATGAAGTCTCAATGCAATGTAAATTGACATGAAATCCCTTATTAAAAATGTATCATTAGATTAAGAATAAATCAATTACATAATAATGTGTGAAAAATATATATACACTCAATATTATTTGATATTTAGTGTAAATATTAATCTAAAATTTATAAATGTTATTTTTAAGAGAAAAACCAATGACATAGATGTTAAACTCAATGAATGGAAATTGATTTAAAATTACTCTTATCAAGTTCATATCGATGACTTGAGAGTATATCAATGGAGTGATTATGCGGATAAAAAGTATATCCATAAGAATGGGAGTGAAAATTACCACATAAATAAACAAATACTTATTCCACATATAATCATATAATGACACAATTAAGAATTAGAAAATTACCCCAAGTATTGGAAATTGGTTAAAAGGTTCCCTTACCGATTTGGTAACTTATGAAACAAACAACCCATGAAAGAAGGATCATAAAATGATGATGTAAAGACCCATGAATTGAAGTATATTAAACAATGAATACAATCATGGTATGTAAATACACCATAAAAATGTAAACAGTGGAAAATATAGCATAAATCTCATCAGAATAAAAAGTGAGATAAAAATACCTTACCACATTGTAATCAATCGAGTCGTATGACCAAAAGTTAATAACCAACAAATTATTCACCTAATAACATGCATATAAAAAGGATCATGATATTATATATAAAATTTTAGTACACAATACACCACATGTAATAAATTAGTGGTGAACAATGGAAATCTCAAAGAAATAAAAGTGAGATAAGAAACCCCTTACTTCATGTCGGGCTTGACTAGTTTTTCCTTGATCTTCCATTAATTCGGGTAACTCCCTTTGGATTGAACCAAAATGACTTCTTGAAGTTCCTTCTGCCTAAGTTAAGGCTTCTAGGAGTAAGATAGGGATCTTGAGAGCTTATTTGTGATATTTTTTGACGAGCAAAGGGGCATGATAGGTGTTAGTAAAGGGGTCAAAAGTGGTGGATTTTTATAAGGGTGAGGAGGGGTTCATTAGGAAAGTGTGAAAAATATTATTTTATTATATAATTAGTTTAGGTTTATAAAGGTTGATAACTCATAAAGGTTGAAGATAAGATGGCTCATGGTCAAAATAAATTCATCCAATAAGAATTGTATAGGTTTTGGATGTTATTTTTGTAATTTTAATCTAACTTATTTAAATCATTTATTAATTAGGTAAATACAGCATCATATATGTGTCATAAAATATTTTTTTTATATGATAAAAAAAACATGAAGTAGGAAATATATTTTATTTACAATGAATATTTATTTTTTAAATGATAACTTATATAATCTCATATAAAAATTAATTTACTAAAAGATATTTTTTTGTGTCATTATTGTCTTTACATTAAATTAATTTATATAAAGTGTTATTATCACTCCCATATGGCTCCATGGGACCCCAAAATCAACTCTAGGATTCCCAATTTCGGCCATTACTCACCCAATAAGGTTAGGACATTTTTAAGGTAGTTTTTTATTATTATATTATTTCATTTACCTTGAATTACCGTATTTACCTTTAATCGTGGTAAACAAAAGTCAAAAGTTACTATTCACCAAAAAATTATTTTTATCTTATTGTTCCACATTATAAATACTAGTAACAAAAATGTATGTTGGATTTTTGAAATTAAATTCACAGAAGCGGTATATTTTCATTTAAATGTAAAAGTCATTTTTTTAGCTACTAATTAGTTGTTTCACTATTCATCAAAAATTGATGTTTTTTAGAAAAATACCAAAAATTCATCCTAATATATATTTTATATTAAAAATTATAATATGATTTCTATTTTACAAATATAAAAAAATATACGTTGCATTAATTAGTTTTAAATTAATTCCCATTGTCAAACCAAATAGTGTGTTTTTAAGAAACAATATTTATCAAAAGATTGACACTTGTTTATACAGAATTTCAAAGTGAAATTTCTTCCAAGGACCACAATTGGACTAAATGGTAAAAACATAATCTAAAACACTTTAAACCCATTTAAAAAGATAATCTATCCATATTAAAAATTTATATTAACAGACAATTTTGAATTATAATACAATGTCTTTCACTTTTTAAAAAAATGAATTTTATCAGGAAAATATCAATAATTTACCCAAAGTAAATTTTTATGTCTTGATCCTAAAGTGGAATTTTATTTTGTCCAATAGAACATATAAAAGTAACCAAAAATAGATTTAAAAGGGTTCGTCATCAAAAAACAGTAAATCAACCTTTAAAAAAATATTAAAATATTAATGCTTAAAATCCAATACATTCTTAATTTAAGCCTCTAAAGTTTATTGGATAAATGTAAAAACATTTAACAAACATGAATAATCATATTTTATTTGGTTATATTCATTCCCCCCATTAGAATGCCTAGGAGTTAATAACCATTTTAAATAGTTTTATATTATTATTTTTTAGTATGATCCAAATATGTGTGCAATGAAATATTTCAAAGAAACCCATTTTTGTGTATTGATTATGCCATTGAACATAGAATCCCCTTTTAAGTAAAATTAATATTTTATTCACAAATATTAATAAATTTGAAAACTTCAAATTCTTTATTTTCCTAAGATGTTACACTTTTTAGCATATTTTTTCTTTTCAAAACTTAGTATGTTGCATTCTAACCTACCCCTTAATAAATAGAATCTATATAATTTGAATTCAATATTGAAAAATATCGTTTAAATTTTCAAATTACCTTTATTAAAATCCAAAATTGTATGAATGGTCAATAAAATTCCACTTAAAAAGAAAGGGAAATATGCTAGTCACCTATGGTAACACATACTTGGATTCCATTAAGAAAATATCTATATGGATGAAAAAACTATCAATCAAACACTAATAGATAGTGACAGATAACATAATCATTGTAAATTTATCCATTAAAAAACCTTAAATATGTGATGGTTTTAATGACCATTTATTAATGTTATCATATAGTTTCTTTCCCTCGTGATCATTTTAATTTAGTTGATGAATTATATTACAACGTGAACTATAAAAATAATGAATTTTACTTAATTAGAATGTATAGTTTCTTCCATTAAGAAATATCTATCAAGAACTTATTTTTGTCTCTAGATAATGAGTATTTAATATGATTTTCTCATGAATGACTCACTTTAATCAACTTCTAGACAATCATATAATCCACCAAGGGATAACTATGTATTTCTTCAATATATACATGTTAACCAAAAATGAAATACTTAGAATAAGATAAGATAATTACACAAAAATAATATACCATGGAATAATGAAAAACTAATTTCATCCCCCACAATTCAATAGTAATACACAATGTTCAATATATAACATTTTATAAATAAATATCCTCAAAAAAGTCCGCAAAATATTCTAAACTAATATTGAAACAAATAAATTAGTGGGATTAAATCACATAATCTTCAAATATCAAATTTAAATAATTATATTCAATTGAATTCAATTACTCTTTATGCCTCACACAAAAATGTAATTGTCTTTAAAAACATCAAGATACAGTAACCATTTCACTAAATAACTCGAATCACCATATGTCCATAATAGATTATTCTAAAATGTAATTCAACCATTATTCTTAAAATTAAATACAATATTATACTATTTACCTTGATCATATAGGATTCCAAAAATATAAAACATCTTCGAGAATAAATTTAATCACAGAATGATCAAATAATTTAACTAAATGGAAATTTTAATATAAACTAGAAAATAAATTAGGCTAGTTCATAGTCATGAAACCATGTCATGCTTCAGTTTTGGGTTCGATTCCCACAGACTTGCATGACATGATGGTTTTTCACCCATCCGGTCGGTTTTCATTTTTATGAAAGTATATAATTATCAAAATATGATAAATACATCAAAAATATCCATAGATGTTTTAACCTCATTATTTATCTTATACAATTCAATTTTTTCCCAAAAAGTAATTACACATAATTACATCAATGTTGAATTCTTCCAAAAATAATACTATTATTCACATTAAAATTACCATATATATAGACTCAAAAGTGTTTATAAGTAATTAAACATATGAAAAAAATTATAATTATAAACCCATGGTGAAATACACAATTCCCTCCCACGTTTTCTAATACGTCCTATGATACCAAATGTAAGGATCCATCCTCAAAAAAACTTATTCTAGAGTTTAGAAACTATAATTCACTATGATGATAATTTTAGTTAGGATTTTTAGAAAATTAAGAATAACTCTTACATATTAAACTCATAAATAACATATGGAATCTAATACAATATTTCCACTTTTTCAACCTAAGTAAACCCTTTAAAAAAGTGGCTCCATTTCGAGACACATCATCCATTTTTTCATCATGAAATATTATATTACCTTACCTATCATAAGACCTATGAAAAATAATTTAAAACATGGTATTACCAGAAAAAATTAAATAAGGTTCATAATGAATGAAATCCATTATTCCTGTGAAATCCCATAAAATATTTCCTTAAAACATATCATTTTTACTCTGAAAAATAAATAATCATTTGAAAAATGTTATTATATTAACTTTTTTAAATGAAAAATTCTAATGAAAATTCATAATAAAAAATATAATATATATAGGTAACAAGGGAAATAATTTTACTAAAATGGAATAACCATGTTTTTAATTCCCATACATTTCACACTTATAAATAGAATATCCATACAAATGACTTCCATAGCCAATTCATTAGATTTTATAACATAACCACCCATACATGTAATATCACATAACCACCCATAATTTTTGTATCACTTAACCACCCATAAAATTTCAAGGTACCATTATATAATCATAACACGTAAGGGATTGTGATTTTTAGCATTTCACTCAAAAAATTTCTTTTTCATTCCCAAGAAATCATTTCAAGATATTGAAATAATCAATCAATTTTAAACACGTTTTCAATAGATATAGTATTAGCCATAATGGTAATAAAGGGGTTTATTTTCCTTTTAATAAAATGATATATTATAGAGAAATCCATATATCAAATAGTGATCATGGAAGAATATAATTTTTTGACTTTTATTTGATTACAAGAACATTTTTTCAATTAGAATTTCATTTCATATAATACACATAAAAATTTTCATTTATTGGAATTTTTTTAAAAAAATTAAAAAAACAAATTATTTTTTTATACCCCATATAAAATAAAGTGTTGTATAAAGTTCAATATATGACTCAATGAAAGAGGATTAACACAAAGGATCTTACCTGGAGTCTGAATTGATATGTATGTTCATTATCATCCTGAATAATAAAAATATGTTTATTTTTTACATTCATGGGAATTGTTTGTTTGTTCATTATTTCTTTTATATCAATTATCACAATGTTATATCAATTACATGATTATTAAATATCATATAATATGTTTTGATTATACTCGGAACATGATTCCAAAATGAATTTAGTATGAAGAAAATAATCTTAGTGGTCATAAATTCATCATTTCTAGAATAATATTCTTCACATAATAATATAGTTTATAAGTCAATTATAATTTTAAATCCATCAATTAAATATGTATATTAAAATTGAACGACATTATAATCAAGGAGATGGTATGAAATATGTATGCATGAGTAACAATCCCATTCATCATTTGTAATTATGAAAAATATATAAGATTTATATTATCATTAACTAATAATAATAATATGTCATTGGATATTTAAATATATTAATATATATTATCAATGTGATGTGGTGCAAAAAAATGAGTCACATTGCATCGTGGAGGAGATATTTCACATATACTCATGAACGACGCTATCATTTTTATGTTAATTGAATGGTAATAAATTAAATTGAATTTTTTTTTGATTAACAATATTTCATTAAAATAATATATAAACTTTAATTTTATTATTATGACCAATCCTGAGAGATGTTAATGAAAAATGAAATATATCGATTTTTGGAGGTGATAGTTCACACATACATAAGAACACATAATTATTTTCCTAGTTGATGGAAGTTATTATGGATTTAGTTTGTAATATTTTCAAAATAAGTTTTCATTAGATTTAGGATAAATGATTTATTATTTCTCTTTGGTTGAAATATATTTCAAGGAAGTGGTAGAAGAATAAAAACACAAACACTTAATTAAAAATGATACATCTTCAATGGGTGATCTACATTGATTTACACCATAACACCTATATAGATGGAGTTATGCCTATGATAATAGATCTATAACATGGGATAGATTATAATAAGTAATTTTAGAATATATTGGCTATACCAAAATGGTTTTTTATGGTGATGAAACGATAGGATGTAGCACCTTTTTATATGAGATGACTGGGGCACTCATGGAATTAATATAAATATTAAATTAATATAAATAAATTTTCTATTCCAAATGGGACCAAAGTGTTTTTTTAAGAATATAATATGTGTATTTGTTTCAATGTAATAATCTAAAGACAACTATAATGGTTTTGAGTTTTTTTAATCGTTATCTTTTTTAAACACATTTAACTCTTAATATTTAAGTAAGTAATTTACACTTCGAGGGTCGATATAATTACCATAACATAAAAAATAATAATAAATGAGACATTTAATAAATATTAGGATATAATCTACATAATTTTAAAAACATTTTATTTTATTAAATTATATATCATTTAATAAAATATTTTATATTTTAAATTACGTTTAGTGTCAATTTTGACACTATTCAATATTTGACGATTTGAAAATATGATATAAATGTTATATAATTGAAAAATAATACATTAAAACATTACTAAATTGTTTCAATCATAATAAATATTCTTTCATGACATAAATTATATGTAATTATATTTATTATAACAAGTTTAATATCATTTCTTTGATTCATTCATTATGGCTGTAATTACAGCATCATCATTATGTCACAATTAAAATTTAACTAAAAATTTCATAAAAATTATAAATAAATTACTATGAAAAAGGTAAAAATTATAGACTAAAAAATTATATTTTAATATATCCCACTTAGGATATCATATGAAAATTATATTAAATGATAAAAAATGTGTAACAAAAATTACATTTCATTGAATATAATATTACAAATGAATTAAAGTAATCCATGTGTCTTCATATGGTCCTAAAATAGACCTAATGGAGATAATTTGAAAAAAATAATCATCATAAATTATTAAATGTGTTATGGTTATTTTAAATTTTTATAATAATTGTTTGACATTTATTTACACGATTTACCCATAACCATGGTAATAAAATTTAATACCAATTTTACAATTAATAATATACAAAATTATAATCTATCTATTTAAATAATTTTTACCTTATGATTTGAAATATTGAATCCATTATTCATAACTAAAAACACACAATTGGAAAAAATTGATTAAAAATTTATCATGTTGATGGAATATGAAAACGAGTGTACTAATATAAAACATTTAAAAGGTTGCATAGTTTTATATCTAATTTCATAGTGAAATTGATTCTAATGACCTTTATTATATTAAAATAAACAAACATGAACTAATTATATATTTAAACTATAAAAATATATTATTTAACAATGTTATCAAATTTAATAAAAAATAGATTTCAATTAAAATTATTATTATTTTTTTATTAATTAAGAAATGATTTTCATTCGAAAAATAAGAAATAATTTTACCAAATTAAATTTTCATGTCCTTATTCTATATATAAATTTTAATTTGTCACATATAACATATAAAAGTTACAAAAAAATTATTTACACTATGTTTCCAATCAAAATGTGGAAGTCCTCCTATTTTGAAAAAAATACATCATTTATTATTAAAATTGGTTTTGTCTTATATCATATCAATAAAACACATAAGAATAATTTTAAACACTGTATTTATTATATTACATATATATTTAATTAATAAAGAAATAGTTATTTTATTATTTATAAAACAAATTTTGAAAATTTGAATAATTATTCAAAAAAACATTTCCTTTTATTTTAAAAAGGATTTTAAATTAATTTATAATTAATTTATCACTCAAAAATTAATATATATAAATTTTAAAACCATGTTTTAATAATTAGGTTAATAATGTTAATTCCCTCCAATCTAATGTCTAGGATAAAATAATAACATTTAAATTATAATAATTAGATATTTATTTAAGCTTTTTGTGGCTTATCTTATAGTCAATCGAACATGATGTTTATTTTAGAAAACACGGAATGTTAAATAAACTCCCTTGAAAAACATATCACAGCGATTACTTCTTAAAGTGATAAATATCTTCTCTTTATAAATTATCCTTTTATGACCTATAAATGGATTTGTAGTCCCACAGAATGATGGGGTGTGTTATGCATGATTTGGGATTTCATTGTTACACCACATTGTGGATCACCATTTGGTTCTATATGGGTGATGTAATTAATAATATCCTGATTTATATATCCCAATATAGTTATATTTTGTTCATTAATAACTACAACAACATCTCCTACATCATTATCTTTCTTGTGAGGAAATTTCCTACATGGACAGTGTTCATAAATAATGTTTACATTCCATCCACAACACACCATTTAAAAAGAATGTCATATGATATATTGGATTATAAATCATAATGTATACTTATTAATCTTGTGAAAAACATAACATAATTTTGATATTTATTTATAAATTATCATATAATCATAATATTGGGTACTTTTTAAATATTATCAATGTATTTTATGCGGTTACATTTCCCTAATGTATGTTTTCCTAAATATTTCCATAAAATTTCTAAATAACATCCAATAATACCAAATATTAATACCTCGACCCAAGTAGAATGGATTCATTTGTTACATCATTGCATTGATATTAGTTATATATTATCTCCCCCAAAAGTGCCAAAAAGTTTTGTTGTCTTGGAAAACTAGATACATGCATGAATATTATATTATGATTGAAACCAAAAATTACAACATTGTATTTGTGATTACAAAACCATTATAATCATATTTTCTAGATACCTATCAATAATAAAACAAATTTCACAACCCCTCCCCACAAAGTGTACCCCTCTTAGGCCGACAACGTAAGAAGGGAGATAATGACCCTTGAGTCAAACCTCCAGTAGGCCCCGGGTTGACGACTAGCACTAAGGGTATAGTAAGCACATATATGGGAGGAATTATCCTCTAAGATAACACATGAGAAAGAGAGAGATAAGATATACACCAACCAAATCTATCTCAGACAGAATTATAAATTAAATCCCATGTACACATATGTAATGTGATGAAAACTGCAACAACTGAAAGGGGAAAACTAGAAAAATCAAAAAGAAAGTAAAAACCGCCGCAACCACGAGCCCAAACATCTCTTAAAACCCTAAGCTAGTATAAACCATCATGATATTAAACCTTCTATAAGTTACTTAAAAATAGATTATATAATCATAGTGTGAGTATAACTTTACACTCTATAGAATCCTCCCCGAAGCCTCTTCTGAAAAAGTAAAGAAATCATGCTAAAGCATAGCGAACAACAGGTAAAACGAACTCATCCCCAAAATAGGTATACTATGTTCCCAGCATCACCATGTCTACTCTCATCAAGTAACTCATACAAGAGTATATAATAAAATAACTAATGTCAGAGTTTTCCCACTAACACTTCCCCAAAAGTTTTCCACTTTGCCCCAAGATCGCACATCCTAAGAATCTCTCTCCAAAAAGTCTTGCCTGCAGAAACTTGGGCGAAGAACCACAAAATGATCCTCATGAAACAAAAACACCACATCCACACATGAATGTAACCAAGTAGTTTTTTGGAGCCGCCACAGCTTTCATAACGTGTATAATATTATAGGAATTATATCTAAATTTATTACAGCCCACAAATCGTGTAAGAATCCTCAAGTCGTCACATCTTATACATGTTACGCCTATAGTATTCCATATAATAAAATATCTAGAATATATGTTTGTGAATAACCACAGTCTATTACATCCCTCTAAACACATATATGGTGAAATCTAGACACTGTGAAAACTATCACATATAATTACCAAGAGGAGAGAGAAGGGACAAGGGGGTAGTCAACCATCCATCCTCCCAACAGAATGTTGGGGAAAACACCACCCCAGGGATCATAATCCCTAGGTTATCATTTTCCTTAATTGATGGGGTGGTGTAGCGTATCGAAAAACAAAAATTATAGAATATACTGTATCTCACAACCACACTATGGGAATAACCTAGTCTTAGACTCTACTACCAATAACGTCTCTCGGACTCCCGAATTCCACTTCCAAGTCAAGGATTACTATAAACACACAACCATTTTAAGATCTATGTTACATTACTTCATTCCATTTTTATCAATTTCACTTTACGTAAATTAATTATTTAAACACTAATTTACTATTATCAATTTCCATATTATATTTCATTAGCATCACTCCCAAAGTCCATTGTTCCTTTAAATTTTATCCTCAGCTTTGCATCCCACCAAGATCCATACCAATGGGTTAACATCATTTATTCAATTATTTATTTACATCATTACTATACCATAATCTCAAGATATATAGAAAAATATTATATGCTACTAAACACAAGGGTGCTCAACTCGGTGAGTCGATGAACTACCCATCCAGTCATTAACGCCTATAGTAAGAGCGTATACCCATCCTCCCTTGAGAATATAAACATGGAAAGCCTATGGAATACCTCATGAATATTCACCCCTTTTGGATGAAGGGTATGCCAAACCAACTACCTTGAGTAGTGGGAAATGTAATGTAGATATGAAACCAATAAGAATCGGAAAGAATCCAAACATTCACATCCAACCCAATTCATAACCGCAGTGTCCTCCCCAACACCCACATGTATACACTAATTCATCTCTACTCTATAGGAATAAACTACTTCGACAACCAGTTGGCCTCCTTGCCCCCACGTATCACAACATCCATCTAGGCTCACATCACAACACAACTATCAAGAAAACAAACATCATATCAATTTGGCTCTTGGCCCCGAAACAATCAAAAGGGTAAATCAAAACACTAAAAGGAATTATCTTTTATTGAACAATTATTTCATTAATCCTTATTGTATTAACTGATTTATTATTCATATGTCCAAATTCAGAAAACCTGACCAGTAATCTATCACAAATAATTAAAAATTCTTACTACTCCAATTTGACTGAAAATTACCTTATTATTATTATTTACAAAAGGAGGACCGAAACCTCCCAATTAACTACCCTCAGGGTAGGTGAAAATAGTGAATCCAAAGAGAATAATTTTCCTCAAAAAATTGGCATGGACATGGAATATACCTTAAGTTGTCAAAAACGATAAGCCCCTCTCCTGACCGTCCCATGCTTGTAAGAGAATCCACAAAAAAATTAGTCTCCATCCAACTATGGTGTATTCTTGGACTTGATTCGGTTTCCTTTGCACACATTATGATAATATAGGCTAGGTCCCGTGGAGTATCATGGCTACCTTAGACCATCTTCACCAAGGATTCAAAATCTGATTCCACTTCGGACACCAGGAAGCCGCGCTCCTGGAAGACTTGGAGCCCAGAAAGCAGCACTCGTGCCTCTTCTCCTACCTAGACCGTAGAAAATGTTAAACACCACAAGTACTGAACCACATCAATTGGAAAGAACTCAACTAACTCTCATGAAACTATCTCTAAGAGAACCAACAATAATGTGTTTCAGCCGGCTGGAAGGGGGACTCCATCTGACCCACATGCCCCCTGAACCCCCAAGCGAAAAGGGCCTATTGAGTATGTTACACACGAGGGGAGATTGTTGGTTCCCTTTGAGGAGTGCGGGTAGTTCATAGATTAATGATTTATCCCTCAGAAGCAGAAGCAACGTAGTGGTCTGAGTACCTAAACAAGTAAAGTTCCTTGCCTCTCAAATAGACCAGCAGATGGAGGCAAGGATGATGGCACGTAGTTTACACTCCATGGTCTTGCTCTCGATAGCTTCAAGCCATGAGTACATGAGGTAATTAATGGATGAACGATGAAAGCCGAAAATTTGTTTTGGGGAACAAAGAGGCCAGAGCTCCACTGCGCAGTCACTCTGAGCAAAAATATGATCAGTAGATTCCCTCCCCTAGTTCGAGCAACAGAAGCAGTGAGAGGCTAAACATATACCCATCCTCTGTGTGCACTCATCCGTAGGTAAATCCTTCTTCTTAATACGCCAAACTAGGTAGGCCATTTTGGTAGGGATATCATTACACCATTACATCATAGCCCACTCATCCGAAGTAACCCCCACCTTCCTAAACACATGGGTGGAGAAGGAGCCCAGGTTTGAACCCATGAAATAGCATCGATCTTCCTTCTCAACCATGATGATACTATAAACCATATTTTTTCTACTCATTAGGGACTGTTGTAAGGAACGTGGGGTACCTGATTTCTTCTTTGAAAGATATATCAGGGGAAGGGAAGCCCGTGAAAAAAGAGCCTTTCCTCGGCCAAGTTATCCTTCCAAAAGCCAATATCTCCTTTTCCAATAATCCATCGAGTAGATTCACAAAGCTAATCTATATGAAAATATATGCACCAATCCATCCTAGAGTTGCTTTCTCTTCTTTCTTATCCATGCCTTCATGAATCAACATATATGGATTTGAAAAACAAGGGCCACGTTGATTTTTGGGTGATAATGTCCCATGCGAGTCGTGATTGCATGCCCTGTATGATTTCAGAAATATCATGTAACCCCGTGCCACCATCCTCCACTGGTCTCTCCATACACTTTGAGGATGCCCAATGGTAGCGGCCAGACAGGTTGGCATCCCACAGGAAAGCGGATAGAACTCTCTCCTTCCACTACGGAAAAATCACGATTTAGCGGCGGTTTTTTTTTTCATTTCGCGACGGTTTAATACCTCGACCCAAGTAGAAGGGATTTATTTGTTTACTTATTTACTTATTTACTTATTTACTTATTTACTTATTTACTTATTTACTTATTTACTTAGTTACATAGTTAGTTAGTTACTTAGTTAGTTAGTTTACTATTTACTTATTTACTTAGTTAGTTAGTTAGTTAGTTAGTTAGTTAGTTAGTTAGTTATTTATTTGGTTATTTATTTATTTCGTATTTATTTTACTTATTTTCTTTTTATTGTTTTTCTTATTTTTCTTATTTATGTTATTTATTTTAGTTAGTTAGTTAGTCAGTTAGTTAGTTAGTTAGTTAGTTATATATTTATTTATTTATTTATTTATTTCGTATTTATTTTACTTATTTTCTTTTTCTTATTTTTCTTATTTTTCTTATTTTTCTTATTTTTCTTATTTTTCTTATTTATGTTATTTATTTTACTTATTTAACTTATTTTAGTTATTTTATTTATTTTACTTATTTCATATTTATTTTACTTATTTCGTATTTATTTATTTTATTTATTTTATTTATGTTATTTATTTTATTTATTTTATTTATCTTATTTATTTTATTTATTTCATATTTATTTTTTTTTTCTTTTTTTTCTTATTTTTCTTATTTTTTTTATTTTTCTTATTTTTCTTATTTATGTTATTTATTTTATTTATTTTATTTATTTTATTTATTTTACTTATTTTACTTATTTTATTTATTTTACTTATTTCGTATTTATTTTATTTATTTCGTATTTATTTTATTTATTTTATTTATTTTATTTATGTTATTTATGTTATTTAGTTTATTTATCCATGCATGCACATCCCATGCAAATGCCCATGCCCATGCCCATGCAATATAAAGAAATACTGCGTTTGGTGAGATTTGAACCTCTAACCTCTTGCATATTTTCCAAAGACTTTACTACTCCAACAAGCTCATCATGTGGTGAATAAACAAAATTTAATATACTTATATATATTAATTGAAAAAACAAATAATACATAGATAATAGATATAAACCCAATAATAATAAATAATAAATAATGAATAATGAATAATAAATACTAAATAATAAATAAATATAAATAATTATTAATAAATAATTAATAAATATAAATAATAATTAATAAATAATAATTAATAAATAATAAAAATTAAACATTAAATATTAAATATTAAATATTAAATATTAAATATTAAATCAATAATATTAATAAAGAATAAATAAGAAATCATATATAATAAATAAAAAATAAAAAATAAAAAATAAAAAATAAATATTAAATATTAAATATTAAATATTAAATAGTAAATAATAAATAATCATAAATAAATAAATATAAATAATAAATAATAAATAAATAATAAATATTAATAATTAATAAATATAAATAAATAATAAATAATAAATAATAAATAATAATAAATAATAAATAATAAGTAATAAGTAATAAATAATAAATAATAAATAAATATAAATAATAAATAATAAATAAATATAAATAATAAATAAATATAAAATAATAAATTAATATAAATAATAAATAATAAATAAATATAAATAATAAATAATAAATAATAAATAATAAATAATAAATAATAAATAATAAATAATAAATAATAAATAATAAATAATAACTAAATATAAATAATAAATAATAAATAAGTATCAATAATAAATAAATATAAATAATAAATAATAATTAATAATTAATAATTAATAATTAATAAATAAATATAAATATTAAATAATAAATAAATATAAATATAAATAATAAATATAAAAAATAAATAATAAATAATAATAAATATAAATAATAAATATAAATAATAAACATAAATAATAAATAACAAGTAACAAAAATTATTAATAATAATATTTTATTATTAGTACTAATAAATAATTAATAATAAATAATAAATAATAAAAATAAGTAAATATAAATAATAGATAAATAATAAATAATAAATAATAAAGGTAACACATGAAAGAGTATGAAAAGACGTGATAAGGGATGAAAAATCATGAAAACGAATGAAAATGGATGGAGAAGCATATGAAGAATGAGGCATTTGAAAGAATGAGAACACATGAGAACGCATGAAAACTCATGACAACTCTGGAAAACCCCTTAATAATTCATCATAATCATCATAATAACCCACAAAAAACCATTGATAAAGATAACAAGTCATGGAATCCAAAATAAACAGTAATAAATGGAGCAACCGTTCAAACCCGTCAAAACGGTCACAAACAGACAAAAACATTGGACTCACAATTACAGAGATAACTTATGATCCGAGAGTCCATTTTAGATCCACGACCTGTCAAATCAATGATCCTGAAATGATCTTCAACATGATAGGTGAAAGAGTCCAAATGGACAGGCGGATCAGAAGTTATGACCATTTAAAAAAAGTTGACGGGGAAGAGGTGCTAGAAACGAGGCATCGAAAAACATAACAAACCCGATACCCACTAAAAAGCCATAACATATGATCCAGGAGTGCATGTACATCTCATGCATGCACATCCCATGCAAGCACATCCCATGCAAATGCCCATGCCCATGCAATATAAAGATATACTGCGTTTGGTGAGATTTGTACCCATAACCTCATGCATATTTTCCAAAGACTTTACCACTCCAGCAAGCTCGTCATGTGGTTAATAAACAAAATTTAATATACTTATATATATTAATTGAAAAAACAAATAATACATAAATAATAGATATAAACTCAATAATAATAAATAATAAATAATTAATAATGAATAACAATTAATAAATAACAAATAATAAATAATAATTAATAAATAATAATTAATAATTAAATATAAATAATAAATAAATATAAATAATAAATAATAAATAATAAATAAATATAACTAATATATAAATATAAATAATAAATAATAATTAATAAATAATAAATAATAAATAATAAATAATAAATAATAAATAATAAATAATAAATAATAAATAATAAATATTAAACAAACATAAATAATAAATAATAAATAATAAATAATAAATAATAAATAATAAAAAATAAATAATTATAATTAATAAAAAATAAATATTAAATAATAAATAGTAAATAATATATAATAAATAATAAATAAATATAAATAATAAATAATAAATAAATAATAAATATAAATAATAAATAAATATAAATAATTAATAAATAATAGATAATAAATAATAAATAATAAATAATAAATAATAAATAAATAATAAATAATAAATAATAAATAATAAATAATAAATAAATAATAAATAATAAATATTAAATAATAAATAGTAATAATATATAATATATAATAAATAAATATAAAGAATAAAGAATAAATATAAATAATTAATAATTAAAAATAATTAATAATTAAAAATAATTAATAATTATAAATAATTAATAATTACTAAATAATAAATAATAAATAATAAATAATAAATAATAAAAAACAAGTAATAAGTAATTAATAATAAATAATAAATAAATCTAAATAATAAATAATAAATAAATATAAATAATAAATAAATATAAATAATAAATTAATATAAATAATAAATAATAAATAATACATAATAAATAATAAATAAATAATAAATAATAAATAATAAATAATAAATAAATAATAAATAATAAATAATAAATAAATATAAATAATAAATAATAAATAATAAATAATAAATAATAAATAATAAATAAATATAAATAAAATATAATAAATAAATAATAAATAAATATAAATAATAAAAAAATATAAATAATACATAATAAATAATAAATAATAAATATAAATAATAAATAAATAAAAATAATAAATAATAAATAAATATAAATAATAAATAATAAATAAATATAAATAATAAATAATAAATAATAAATAATAAATAATAAATAATAAATAACAAATAACAAATATAAATAAATAATAAATATAAATAATCAATAAATAATAAATAATAAATAATAAATATAAATAATTAATAAATAATAAATAATAAATAAATAATAAATAATAAATAATAAATAATAAGTAATAAATAATAAATAATAATAAACTATAAATAATAAATAATAAATAATAAATAAATAAATATAAATAATAAATAAATATAAATAATAAATAATAAATAATAAATAATAAATAATAAATAATAAAGAAATATAAATAATAAATAATAAAGAAATATAAATATTAAATAATAAATAAATATCAATAATAAATAAATATCAATAATAAAAAAATATAAATAATAAATAATAAATAATAAATAATAAATAATAAATAATAAATAATAAATAATAAATAATAAATAATAAATAATAAATAATAAATAAATATAAATAATAAATAATAAATAATAAATAAATAATAAATAAATATAAATAATAAAAAAAATATAAATAATACATTATAAATAATAAATAATAAATAAAAATAATAAATAAATTAAAATAATAAATAATAAATAAATATAAATAATAAATAATAAATAAATATAAATAATAAATAATAAATAATAAATAATAAATAATAAATAATAAATAACAAATATAAATAATTAATAAATATAAATAATCAATAAATAATAAATAATAAATAATAAATATAAATAATTAATAAATATAAATATTCAATAAATAATAAATACTAAATAATAAATAATACATAATAAATAATAAATAATAAGTAATAAATAATAAATAATAATAAACTATAAATAATAAATAATAAATAAATAAATATAAATAATAAATAAATATAGATAATAAATAATAAATAATAAATAATAAATAATAAATAATAAAGAAATATAAATAATAAATAATAAAGAAATATAAATAATACATAATAAATAATTAATAATTAATAATTAATACTGAATAAATATAAATAATAAATAATAAATAAATATAAATAATAAATAATATATAAATAATATATAATAAATAATAAATAATAAATTATATATAATAAATAAATATAAATAATAAATAATAAATAAATATAAATAATAACTAAATATAAATAATAAATAAATATAAATATAAATAATAAATAATAAATAATAAATAATAAATAATAAATAAATATAAATACAAAATAAATATAAATAAAAAACAAATATAAATAATAAATAATAAATAATAAATAATAAATAAATATAAATAATAAATAATAAATAATAAATAATATATAATACATAATATATAATATATAATATATAATAAATAATAAATAATAAATAAATATAAATAATAAATAATAAATAATAAATAAATAATAAATAAATATCAATAATAAATAAATATAAATAACAAATAACAAATAATAAATAATAAATAATAAATTACAAATTATAAATAATAAATATTAAATATTAAATAAATATAAATAATAAATAATAAATAATAAATAATAAATAATAAATAATAAATATATAATATATAACTATAAATAATAAATAAATATAAATAATAAATAAATAAAAATAATAAATAATAAATAATAAATAATAAATAATAAATAAATATAATTAATATATAATAAATAATAAATAATAAATTATAAATTATAAGTAATAAATAATAATTAATAAATAATAAGTAATAAATAATAAGTAATAAATAAATATAATTAATAAATAAATATAAATATAAATAATAAATAATAAATAATAAATAATAAATAATAAATAATAAATAATAAACAAATATAAATAATAAATAGTAAATAAATATAAATAATCAATAAATAAAAATAATAAATAATAAATAAATATAAATAATAAATAATAAATAAATATAAATAATAAATAATAAATAATAAATAATAAATAAGAAATAATTAATAATTAATAATTAATAATTAATAATTAATAAATTAATAAATATAAACAACAAATAATAAATAATTAATAAATATAAATAATAAATAATAAGTAATAAATAAATATAAATAATAAATAAATATATAAATATATAATTAATAAATAATAAATAAATATAAATAATAAATAATAAATAATAAATAAATATATAATAAATAATAAATAATAAATAAAGATAATTATTAAATAATAAATAAATATAAATAATAAATAATAAATAATAAATAATAAATAATAAATAAATATAAATATACATAATAAATAATAAATAATAAATAATAAATAAATAAGAAATAACATATAAATAATAAATAATAAATAAATATAAATAATAAATAATAAGTAAATATAAATAATAAATAATAAATAAATATAAATAATAAATAATAAATAATAAATAATAAATAATAACAAATAAATATTAAATAATAAATAATAAATAATAAATAATTAATTATTAATTATTAATAATTAATAAATAATAAATAATAAATAATAAATAATAAATAATAAATAATAAATAATAAATAATAAATAAGAAATAAGAAATAAGAAATAATTATAAATAATAAATAAATAAAAATAATAAATAATAAATAAATATAAATAATAAATAATAAATAAATATAAATAATAAATAATAAATAATAATTAAAAAATAATAAATAATAAATAATAAATAATAAAAATAATTAATTAATAAATATAAATAATCAATAAATAATAAATAATAAATAATAAATATAAATAATTAATAAATATAAATAATCAATAAATAATAAATACTAAATAATAAATAATAAATAATAAATAATAAATAATAAGTAATAAATAATAAATAATAATAATATATAAATAATAAATAATAAATGAAAATAAATAAAAAATAAATAAAAATAATAAATAAATATAAATAATAAATAATAAATAATAAAAAATAAATAAGAAATAATAAATAATAAAGAAATATAAATAATAAATAATAAAGAAATATAAATAATACATAATAAATAATAAATAATAAATAATAAATAATAAATACTGAATAAATATAAATAATAAATAATAAATAAATATAAATAATAAATAAATATAAATAATAAATAATATCTAAATAATATATAATAAATAATAAATAATATATAATATATAATAAATAAATATAAAAAATAAATAAATATAAATAATAACTAAATATAAATAATAAATAAATATAAATATAAATAATAAATAATAAATAATAAATAATACATAATAAATAAATATAAATACAAAATAAATATAAATAAAAAACAAATATAAATAATAAATAATAAATCATAAATCATAAATCATAAAAAATAAATATTAAATATTAAATATTAAATAAATATAAATAATAAATAATAAATAAATATAAATAATAAATAATAAATAAATATAAATAATATATAATATATAATATATAATATATAATATATAATATATAATATATAATATATAATATATAATATATAATATATAATAAATAGTAAATAAATATAAATAATAAATAATAAATAAATATAAATAATAAATAATAAATAAATATAAATAATAAATAATAAATAAATATAAATAATATATAATATATAATATATAATATATAATATATAATATATAATATATAATATATAATATATAATATATCATAAATAATAAATAATAAATAAATATAAATAATAGATAATAAATAAATATAAATAATAAATAAATATCAATAATAAATAAATTATAAATAATAAATATTAAATATTAAATAAATATAAATAATAAATAATAAATAAATATAAATAATAAATAATAAATAATAAATAATATATAATAAATAATAAATTTATAATATATAATATATAATATATAACTATAAATAATAAATAAATATAAATAATAAATAAATATAAATAATAAATAATAAATAATAAATAATAAATAATAATTAATAAATAATAAGTAATAAATAATAAGTAATAAATAAATATAAATAATAAATAAATATAAATATAAATAATAACTAATAAATAATAAATAATAAATAATAAATAATAAATAATAAATAATAAATAATAATTAATAAATAATAAATAATAAATAATAAATAATAAATAATAAATAATAAATAATAAATAATAATAAATAAATAAATATAAATAATAAATAATAAATAAATATAAATAATAAATAAATATATATAATAAATAAATATAAATAATAAATAATAAATAATAAATAATAAATATTAAGTAATTAATAATTAATAATTAATAATAAATAATAAATAATAAATAATAAATAATAAATAATAAATAAATATAATTATTAAATAATAAATAAATATAAATAATATATAATAAATAATAAATAATAAATAAAAAATAATATATAATAAATAATAAAGAAATAATAAATAAATATAAATAATAAACAAAAATAAATAATACATAATAAATAATACATAATAAATAATACACAATAAATAATAAATAATACATAATAAATAATACATAATAAATAATAAATAATAAATATAAATAATAAATAAGTATAAATCATAAATGAAAATAAATAATAAATAAATATAAATAATAAATAATAAATAATAAATAATAAATAATAAATAATAAATAAATATAAATAATAAATAATAAATAATAAATAATAATAAATAATAAATAATAAATAATAAATAATAAATAAATATAAATAATAAATAATATATAAATATAAATAATAAATAATAAATAAATATAAATAATAAATAATATAAATAATAAATTGTAAATAATAAATAAATATAAATAATAAATAATAAATAATAAATAAATATAAATAATAAATAATAAACAATAAATAAATATAAATAATAAATAATAAATGAATATAAAAAATAAATAAATATAAATAATGAATAAATATAAATAATAAATAATAAATAATAAATAATAAATAATATATAATAAATAAATAATATATAATTAATAATTAATAAATATAAATAATAAATAATAAATAATAAATAATAACTAATAACTAATAACTAATAACTAATAAATAATAAATAATAAATAATAAATAATAAATAATAAATAATAAATAATAAATAATAAATAAATATAAATAATAAATAATAAGTAATAAATAAATATAAATAATAAATAAATATATAAACATATATTTAATAAATAATAATAAATATAAATAATAAATAATAAATAATAAATAATAAATAATAAATAATAAATAATAAATAATAAATAATAAATAATAAATAATAAATAATAAATAATAAATTAAAAATAATACATAATACATAATAAATAATAAATAATACATAATAAATAATAAATAATAAATAATAAATAAAGATAATTATTAAATAATAAATAAATATAAATAATAAATAATAAATAATCAATAATCAATAATCAATAATCAATAATAAATAATAAATAATAAATAATAAATAATAAATAAATAAGAAATAATATATAAATAATAAATAATAAATAAATATAAATAATAAATAATAAGTAAATATAAATAATAAATAATAAATAAATATAAATAATAAATAATAAATAATAAATAATAAATAATAACTAATAAATATTAAATAATAAATAATAAATAATAAATAATAAATAATAAATAATTAATAATTAATAAATATAAATAATAAATAATAAATAATAAATAATATATAATAAATAATAAATAATAAATAAATATAAATAATAAATAAATATAAATAATAAATAAATATAAATAATAAATAAATATAAATAATAAATAATAACCAATAAATAATAAATAAATATAAATAATAAATAATAAATAAACATAAATAATTAATAAATATAAATAATAAATAATAAATAATAAATAATAAATAATAAATAATAAATAATAAATAATAAATAATAAATAATAAATAATAAATAATAAATAAATAATAAATATAAATAAGAAATATAAATAATAAATAATAAATAATAAATAATAAATAACAAATAACAAATAATAATAATAATAATAATAATATTTTATTATTAGTACTAATAAATAATAAATAATAAATAAAAATAATAAATAATAAAAATAAGTCAATATAAATAATTGATAAATAATAAATAATAAATAATAAAGGTAACACATGAAAAAGTATGAAAAGACGTGATAAGGGATGAAAAATAATGAAAACGAATGAAAACGGATGGAGAAGCATATGAAGAATGAGGCCTTCGAAAGAATGAGAACGCATGAGAACGCTTGAAAACTCATGAAAACTCTGGAAAACCCCTTAAAAATTCATCATAATCATCATAATAACCCACAAAAAAACCATTGATAAAGATAACAAGTCACGGAAACCCAAAAAAACTGTAATAAATGGAGCAACCATTCAAACCCATCAAAACGGTCATAAAGAGACAAAAACATTAGACTCACATTAACAGAGATAACTTATGATCCGAGAGTCCTTTTTAGATCCACGACCTGTCAAATCAATGATCCTGAAACGATCTTCAACCTGATAGGTGAAAGAGTCCGAATGGACAGGCAGATCAGAAGTTATGACCATTTAAAAAAAGCTGACGGGGAACGGGTGCTAGAAACGAGGCATAGAAAAACATAACAAACCTGATACCCACTATAAAGGCCATAACATATGATCCAGGAGTGCGTGTGGGCGCCGCGACCAGTCAAACTGAATCTCATGGAACGAGCTATGATCTTGCATGTGGAGGTTTCTGAACTGACACGTGGATCGAAAGTTAGGTCCATTTGAAGACAAGTTCGACGGGACACCGGTGACGGAAACAGGGTTTTTGAGGCCTTCAGAGGGGTTTTTGGGGTCTAAAAACACATCAAAAGCTTTCTTATGTTAACATGGTGTGTATCTCTCTTCACTGGCTTCGATTTGATATGTGGTAGAGCCCATACGGACACCCGGAGCTAAAGTTATGGCCGTTTGAATTTGGAGAACTTTTTTAAACATTCTTATAACACTAATATCTTCTGTATCTTAGACCATCTCATGGTTTTGATTATATGTGACTCTATATCTCTTCATGATCTTCGATTTGACTGGTCTTGGTGCTCCAATGGACACCCGGATGAAAAGTTATGGTCGTTTTAGTGATTTCGGGGTTTCTCGTGTTTTTTTATTTTTTCCTTTCATTTCGCGGCAGTTTTACCGAAACCGCCGCTATTTTGCGGCGGTTTTTTTAAAAAACTGATGCTAATCCTCCAAAAAAAATTAAAAAAAATAAAAAAAAATTAAAAAATTAAAAAAAAATATGGCATTTCGCGGCGGTTTAAAAACCGCCGCCAAACGGCCATTTTCTTGTAGCGTTCCTAGCCATGGTCCCCTTCGGCTGTTGGATGATCGACAGAACATGAAATGGGTTGGAGGTGAGGGTGTTGTTGATAAGCGTGACACATCACCTGAAGGAAAGAAAACTTCTATTCCAAATCACGATTCTTCCCAAAATGCTATTCAAATTTCTTCAAATTATATTTTCTGGACACGCCCTAGGGAGAGCGGGATGCCTAGGTACAACATAGGAAGATGCTTATGATGGAAGCCTATGATCTCTTGAATAGCCCTACATCACCTCCCCAGGAACCTATTAGAGATTTTGAAGTGGATCTTACCTATATTGATGACCTCCCTAGTCAAGGATCCATACACCGAGAAGACACCCATGTGGACAGAAAGGGATCTAAACAGTCTATTCGTAAATACCAGGATGTCATCCGCAAACATCAAGTGTGAAATGACCTCCCATACATTCCTACTAAATAATGGTTTATGGTTCCTGCTTTCCATGCACCTATGAAGATTATGGGAGAGGGAATCTTATGCCAAAATGAAGAAAGGAGGGGACAAAGGATAACCTTTCCGGACGCACTTCACTGATTTGAAGAAGCCAAAGCACATCCCCTTTGGGGAAATTGATAGCCACAGGGATGTGTGACACCAGATGCTAAGAATGAAGACCCATAACTAGATTCCAAACATGCGCATCACCCAGAAGATGAAGCTCTATTCTATCTTGTCATATGCTTTTTCCATGTCTACTTGAAGGATGGTATTCAATCCGACCACCCTTCTATTAATGTCAGTAACAATCTCACTAGTAATTCTGATCGCCCCCAAAATGCTTCTTCCTATGATAAATCCATGTTATTAATCGGAGACTAACCTCGGAATGATCCCACTCATCCATATAGCAATCAAACTTTCAAGTAAATTTTAGGAAACGTTGAAAAGACTAACGAGTCTGATCTACCCAAAGGAAGATGGATCCTTAACCTTTGGTATGAGAACCATCCTAGAAGCACTCACCGACCAATTCAGCTCACCCCCATGGAAAAAGTCACCAATGTATTCCACCACCTTCTTTCCCACCATGTCCCAAGAAGCCACGTATATGATTCCTGGGAAACAATCTAGGTAGGTTGCACTGCCATGAGGAAAGTCAAGGATCAAACCTTTAATCTTTGCATCAATTGGCATAACCGAAAAAGATCATCATTAGAGATGCTCACTGAATGTGTAATCCCTTCCCAAAAAGCCACCGAATTGGTTATGGTTGGATTACTCCCACGCCTGGAATTTTCCCCATCTAGGAGGATTTCAACGTGATCCATAGCCATGCATCAAAAAACCCCCACATATGACATATAGACCCCATTTCCCAGATAGAGTTTGAGCCTCGAGCTGCTCTTTTCATTCAGGCAAGCATGAAAGAAAGCGTTGTTTCGGTCCCCCTCTTTTTTCCATCTAACATGAGATCTCGATTTGTAATCCTTTTCAATTTCAAGCAAGTTATCCACAATAATAGTGTGTTTATTGCTAAGTAGGATGAACTTTCTCTCATCCCAGTCATATTGAAGATATTACTCAAGCCTTCCAATATCTGCCTAGAATTTTTATACTCATGATCCGTCAATGGGTCTAGGTGCAATCCAATCCAGTAGATACATTCAAAGCCTTTTGTTCCAATTAGAATGTCCATTCCAAGCCTATCCCCCATCATCACCTCCCCATGAGCTTTTGAACTTCGACATGAAGCCAATATCCATATACCAATTTCTAGAATATTGGAAATCCTTTCAATCAGACACGTCCCTATAGAGCTCCATAAGAAGTAGTGAGTGGTCGTAAAGAGATCAAGAAAGATAGGTGATGGACGTCTTCCCAAAGGAGTCAAGGCCTTGGAGGTTCATGAAACATCTATCAAGATGATACCATATTCGACCGGTTCCCCTGCGGTTGTTTCACCAAGTGAAGAGGTTACCTTTGGTGCCAAGGTAAAAAAGACCAGCTGAAGATATAATGTCCTATAAGTCTTGCATTTCAATATTATAATCAGAGGAACCCACTTTTTTCATAGAAGGATCGGTGATTAGGTTAAATTCACCTCACACGATCCATGAAAGGTAGTTATGCTAGAATGATCCCAGGAAGCACCAAAGGTCCCAACTCTTAGAACTATCATTACTGGCATATATAAGAGAGAAAAATAACTCTCCACCTGAAAAGGTTATTTTGGTATTGATACAATGTTCCATGAGACTAACAAGCTCCACCTTTAACGATTATTTCCAGCAAATCCAGATAGAAGGATAAATGGGAAAACCATGCATGCATGAAGTGAACCTCATCTTCCGTGAAATCTGAGGGAGTTTAGATGCACCCTGTTTTGGTTCATGAATAACAACAACAACCACCTTGTACTTACATGTTTCCAAAGAAAAGATGGCACTCTTTTCTTGATCCCTCATCCCTCTCTCATTCCAAATATTCAGTGACACCATCAAAGCTTTCCAATCTTGGTTTGAAAACCAACAGCTCCAGATGGGGAAAAAGAGACGGCCAAACCAGCCTCCTTCAATTTAGAATGGTTTAATAGCCTAGGAAGCCTCTCAACCATGGTTCCAAACATGGGAAAGGGAGTCTTCATCTTGACCCATTCTGAGCCATCAAGGAGAGAAAGTCGTGCCGAAGATGAGGATGACGGAGGGAGTCCATATGCCTCCCCATTAAGAAGAGAAACTAGAAGAAAACGTTTATGGGACCCTCAAGAAGACTCCATCTCTTTCAATACACCTACTCAAAATGATTCCCTATATGGAAACCCGCATGAGGATGGTGACCGATTTATAAGTATAGAGTGTTGGATGAAATCCGAGGATAGTTGAGAGGAGATTCAAAATGGTGTGTGCGTCGTTGGTAAAAACATATGAGGAAGATGGAGGGTGAAAACCCAAGAATCACAACCCCTAGAATCTCCAAAAGCAAGGAGAAACAGAAGGATATGAACCCAAAAGAATGAAGATAGATCGTACCTTATATAAATGATTTATCTCTACTTATTGGTTGCATAAAATCTATAGCGGAAATAATCCTAGGAGGAATGATTGATTTAGAATCTATTATTGGAATAAATGAAATGATCGAGCATCTCACAGTTGAGAATAAGGAGGAATAATTAGGGAGGAAGATATCTCATCCCTTTAGAAGATTTAACAGAGAAGTGGTTTAAGATACGCTAAATTTTCTATTAAATGCAGACAACATTAAACCACACTGTTTGACCAAGTAAAAGTATCCTGAGCCTTAAGGGATATTAATATAAGAGTTATGACCATTAAATTGGCCTTAGAGTCCTTAAAACAAGGCATTAAATTTATTTTTAGTCCAAGGAAACATTTAAGGGGTGAAATAGTAGGAAGCTTGAAACATTGCTCATGAACTCGAAATGGGGAAAAGGAAAAAAACAATATTCATGAAACTCGCCGTTGGAACCTCACCATTCTGGAGACACTATTCCAGAACTCAAAATTTGGAAAAGTAAAGAAGTCACCATTGGAACCTCACCATTCTGGAGACACTATTCCGGAACTCGAAATTTGGAAAAGTAAAGAAGTCACTATTGGAACCTCATCGTTCTTGAAACACAGTTCATGAACACAAAAATTGGAAAAGGAAAAAGGTTACCATTCGAACATCACCATTCTTGAAATATTTTTCATGAAATCAAAATTTGGAAAAAGAAATAGGTTACCATTGAAACCTAACTATTCTGGAAACCCTTTTAATGAACTCAAAATTTGGCAACGGAAAGAGGTCACTATTGGAACCTCACCGTTCTAGAAACAATGTTCATGAACTCAAAATTTGGAAAAGGAAAGAGGTCACTGTTGGAACCTCACGGTTCTGGAAACATTATTCAATGACTCAAAATTTGGAAAAGGAATGATGTTACCATTGGAACCTAATCGTTCTGGATACGCTATTCATGAACTTAAAATTTTGAAAAGGAAAGAGGTCACCATTGGAACCTCACCATTTGAGAAACACTATTCATAAACTCAAATTTTGCAAAGGAATGTGGTCACCATTAGATCCTAGCCGTTCTGGAAACACTGTTCATGACCTCAAAATTTTGCAAACAAAAGAGGTCCCCTATAAAACCTCCCCGTTCTGTAATCACTGTTCATGAAATCAAAATTTGGATACAGAAAAAGGTCACCATTAGAACCTCACCATTCACGAAACATTGTTCATGGACTAAAAATTTCGCTAAAAAAATAGGTCACCATTGGAACCTCACCATTCTAAAAACACTATTCATGAACTCAAAATTTGGCAGAGGAATGAGGTCACTATTAGAACCTCATCGTTGGAACCTCACTGTTGCACTATTCACATAAGTCTATTGGTGAAATTGTTCAACTACGGCTACTAATGCACTGTTAAATAAGGGTTACCATTGGAACAATTCACAATGGTCTACTATTGGAACAATTCACAAGGATACTATTGGAACTGTTCACCAAATTTGATGTTTTGAAAAGTGTCGGGGATAAGTCACCTTGACCTCCCGAAACACCTCAGGCACCATATTTTTGCAAAAAAATGGACTAGAATGTTCTATTCCATTACATCGTATACCACTCATAACATTCTTGACCTCGATAATTCAAAGCCAACCTAAAAGAAAACAGGAAAGAAGTCTGAAAAACCAACCATCAAGATACCTCTGAAAAGAGAAAAGGCCACAGGAAGCAACCAAAGAAGGCCATCTCATTAACCCCAAAGGTCTATAACCACAAAGAGAACATATCTATTTTTTAATATTAAAAGAGTTAAACATCAAATAAAACTGGGTAATGAGCACATATCTATGTCCCACGATCCCATTTACTCTCCGGCATGGCATCATGTCACCACAAGACACGAAATAATGGGATAGAAATCCCCCAAAATAACTTATCTTTACAATAAGGGATTTCCAAATGTCTCTCCTTAAAGAAAGCATCATCATAAACATCGATCTATCCCCAGTTGTTAATGTGAGAGTCATCATGAAGATAACACATAGCTATGATACATGAAAAACATTGTGTATATGGATCATCAGCGAGGGATGTGCTACTTGATATGCCACAATTACAACATGAGATAACACCTTGAAAGGCCCAACAAACTGGAGAGAAATCTTACTCCCACGAAAAAATCATCCATGAACATAACGGGGAGTCACCTTCAGAAACATGTTATCCCAAAAATCAAACTCTAAGGGTCTCCTCCTATGATCGACATATGATTTCAGACGATCAGGTGCTATCTTCATCCTCTCTCGATTCACCTAAAACATCTCTTTTGCAATCAACACTAGATCTAGTCCAAGAACTACTGACTCTCCGACCCCAATCCAGCACAACACAGAATGTCAAGGCAGGGCATACCAGGCTTCAAACAACACCATAATGATGGTGGAGTGAAAACTATTTTTGTAAGCGAACTCCACCAAAGGTAATTTCCTTATCCACAAACCTCAAAAATCCACGAAACAAGAGTGTAACATGTCTTCAAGTGTCTGGATAGTATAATCTATCTGGTCGTCCGTCTAAGGATAAAAACTGGTGCTATAGAAAAGATGAGAACCAAATTAATGTTGGAGACCTATCCACATCCTAGAAATAAAATGATTATCTGGAGGTAAACCAATAAAAAAGTCCACTGACATTTCCTACCATTTCTACTAAGGAACATCTAATGGTTGGAGAAGAAAACCAGGAACACAGTGTTTTGCCTTCACCTTCTGGCATATTAAAAATCGAGACATAAACTCTACAACTAGATGATTTATCCCAGGCCACCAAAACTGACTCCTCAAGGATCAGTACATCTTTGTAATGCCAGGATGCACCGCTAGAGGTGAACTATGGAACACTCTGTGAACCGTCTTGTGTATCACTAAAGGAAAAAAAAGGCTTCCAAGATACAACACTCAGTGTTGTTCATGCTCAGTCCATCCATTAGGGGCCTCACCATAAAAAACTTCTTCTCTCCGTACCTCCACCTCTAGATCCCCCAGCTGGGACTCTTCCACCTTCTGCACCAGAGATTACTGCACCGTCATCTGAAAAAGAAAAACATTGCCCCCAAATTCTCCCATATCAAGATGTAATGATGACAGTTCTTCCATTACTCTAGAGGAGTAAACAGATTCCCGCATTACATAACTACATGAATTCTGAATTAGAACATCTATTACAACATTACCCTTTCTAGGTGTATATAATATTTCGAAGCCGTATTTCTACATGAACACCATCCACTGACGCTATCGTATGTTCAAGTCACATTGGGAGAAAACATACCTCAACCTCTTATGATTGGTTAAAACCACAAAGCACTCACTAGTGAGGTAATGTATACACAACATTAGATAAAACACTACATATGATGTCTAAAGGTCATTGGTGGAATCATTACATTCATGGGGATGTAACTTTCGAGACTCATAAGAAACAACTGATCTTTGTTGCATCAGAACAAAACCTAACCCCTAATGCAAAGTATTGCAAAAAACATCAAACTAAACTCCCTATTCTAGAAGAAAAATAATTGGATAACTTACTAACTTCTCCTTTAGATACTAAAAATCTACCTACCACTAATCTATCCACATAAACGCCAGATCTATTCAAGTCAACGATGTCAGAGGAGTCAAAAATCGAGATAAATTGGCTATGAACCTCTTGTAGTAGCCCGTGAGACCTAGGAAACATCACTCTTATGACACTATATTGGGGGCCTCCTAAGACACAATAACATAAATCATTGATGGATCCATAGAAACACCCTATAGGGACACAACATGCCCCATGAAACGTACTTATTGAGCCCAAAACTCGCACTTTGACAACTTCCCAAACAACTGATGTTAACGAATAACTCCCAAAATGGTGTGTATATTCTCTGCATGCTCCTCCTCAGACATATATTACACAAGGATTTCGACAATAAAAACCACCATGAACTATTCCAGGAACTCACAGAACATAGCTTTCAAAAATCCCTTCAATACAGCATGATAATTCACCACAAAAAAATGGCATTACAATTAATTCATAATGCCTTTGACAACAACGAAAAGTATTTTTCAGGATATCCACCTTCTGCACACGCATCTAATGATATACTGACCCCAAATAGATATTTGATAACCATATTTCACCCTTCAGTTGTTCTAATAAATCATCAATATGTGGATGATGATAGAGATTATTCATTTTCACTTAGTTTAAACGACGATAATCGACACACAACCACAAAATGTCGTTAGCCTTCGTCACGAACAAAACAGGTGTACCCCATGGGGACACACTAGGCCGAACAAATCTTCACTATAACAGAGCATCACACTATATACATGGCTATAAAAACATAGAAGGGTCCATCCTATATGGATACATATGGATCAGAGATGCTCCGGGTGATAGCTTGATCTTGAACTCGATCTCTCATTGAGGGGGTAAGACTGCAACTTCTTCCAAGAATACATTAGGGTACTCTTCTACGACCCTAGGAAACTCCAACTTCTAAACCTCATATGAAAACAACATCTTATAAGCCATCATGGGTGATATGGAGAAAACATGTCTCTGACCCGTCCGAGTGTGTAGATCACCAACGAACACCACTGGCTCTCAATCCGCATCGAGGAACACAACCTACCTCCTGAAGTAATGCATAATATCCTACAATGAATATAACCAATCCATGTCGAGGATAATATCATATGGTTTGATTTTTAAACATAGTAAATCTAATTAAGAGAAATGCTTCCCCAACACTAGCTCATAGTTTGTACATACAACAAACAAGTCATCTCAGCCTCCAACATGTGTAGTCAATGCCAAGGGCACGAGAATGCTCTCTACCTCTAGTCTCAAAGCATGGAAAAGGGTAAGTGATATGATTTAGTGTGTCAATTTTTAATCAAACAAGGCATATACCAAGGTGGAAAATAAGAAAATGGTACCTCTAATGACGTCTGGATCGCCTGGAGATTGCAACACTAAAACATGAAGATGTCAATGACCACCTTCATGGCCTCTCTGACCCTGATGATGACCACCACCATGGCTGCACTCTGCTCCATGAGGATGGGGAGCATCACGGGGATGTCCTCTGCCTACCCCATCTAACCTCTACTGATCTAAATTTAGTGCAACCTACTTTTTCTAACTCTACTAGAACTACCTCAACAGAGGAACCTAAAGTAGAACACTTTGTGCACGATGACTACTACGAAAGGTTGAGCACTGTCACTACAGATGAACTCGACCACCTCAGGAAAAACAAGTTCCTGATCTCTTGTCATAGGCCTTATAGTTTCCACCACCTAAGAAATGAGATTATAATGGTGGGTCCCACCCCTGGCCAAACAGAAACTCTACAGCCCTAAAAACAAGGAACCTTGGACCAAATCATAGCATTGCACAGAATCAAGATGACTCCCCTCTTATGATTATCCGTTTCTAGACATTATATTCTCGATGACCTCTACCCTTTACAACACCTCCAGATATATCTTCATCATAAATGCGGTGACTTAGAACTGAATCTCTGGATGAAATGCCTCCTCAAAATGCCTCGCCCTACCCTCCTAATCTGGAAACAGGTCCAAAGCATATCGTAAAAGGTTCAAGAAATCGATTCCAAACTATCTCACACTAGAGATCCCCTATTTAAGGGTTAGAATCTATTTATGAATGGACGCCTTCATAGAAAATGAAAGAAACATGACTCTAAAAATTTACCAGAACTCCTCCCACAAGATCAATAACTCCTTGGGAGCCCCAAGGAACAAGTACCACCACTACCTCGCTGCTTTATACAACTTTTTCACAAAAAAGGACACCCAATGCTCGTTTGGATCACAGATCGAATTGAAGCCTATCTCGACCTCCTCCAACTAGTCATCTATGATTGCATCTAAAACAGATCCCTCATACATCTACAGACTCCAGAGCCGAAACTCTCAGAGTGTCCTCTTCTAAGTGCCGTTGTCGACAAACATGACGTGGATGTGATCTGCTGGCACAACCTGCTGGACATCTTCTATGAGATCCGGATGAGGATGTCAAACTAGATCCATACCTAAAAATTAACAAACAATAAGAGCTCATAAACATGGAATATGAAATACTCAACATTATTTAATTAATTAAATGTTTTATTTTATTCATTTTAGGTTAACCTATCCGAGGTCTAAAAATTCAAACATAACAACAAAGAAGAATGAACCATTATACATTCCTAGGTCGCTACCCTGCCACTATAATCACCTCATTTATTCTTGATTGAAAATATAATGGTTTGTAAATCAGATCATAGGTTCCCTAAATGCCTTTGTCTCATCCGGTTTCCAATTTTTACATCACTTATTAAACATGAATGACACTGTTTCTCTACCAAACAATGAAACCTCACCTGTGCGTATCTCCAAACTCCATCTTATCTCTCAACCTTAATCTAATATGACTCTATCACTACCCCTCCCCACAAAGTGTACCCCTCCATGGCCGGCAGTGTTAGAAATGAGATAATGACCCCCCGAGTCCCACCTTTAGTTGGGACCAGGTTGGTGACTAGCATCGATGTTATAGTAAACACACATATATGATGCATTACCCTCTACGAAAACTCATGCTGAAGAGATAGATAAGATATAAACCAACTAACTCCAACTCAGACAACAATATAAAATGAAATAACCAGTAAAGAAATGTAATATCTAGAAAACTACTACAAATAAAAGGGAAAATCTATAAAAACCCAAAATAATGTTAAAAACAACAACAACCACAAGCCCAAATAGCTCATGCAACCCCAAGCTAGTAGAAACCAGCATGATCTCCAACCTACTCCAAGTGACATGAAAAACACTTAATATATACATAGGCTGAGGATAATAGTATACTCAGTAGTACCCTCCCCGAAGCCTCTCATAAAAATGTAATGAAAGCATGCTAAAGCCCATTGAAAAACAAGTGAAACCAACTAATCATCAAAATAGGTATACTATGATCCTAGTCTCTCAATGTACACTCTCACCAAGTGACACATACAAGATTATATAATATAATAATGAATATCACGTGTACCCCACTAATAATTACTCACTGGTTTATCGCTTTTCCCCAATGTCGCACATCATAAGAATCTATCTCCAAATTGGCTTGCCCACAGAAACCTAGGCGAAGCACCAAAAGATGTGTCAAATGAAAAATAACTACCACGTCCAAACAATAATTTTACTAGGTAGTTCCCAAGATCCTCCACATCACCAATAACATGTATCATATGTCTAGAATTATACCTCAAACCATTATAGCCCACACACTGAGTAAAAATCCTCAAGTTGTCACAGCCTATACACGTTACACCTATAGTAGTCCATAGGATACTATATCACGAATATATGTTTGTGAATGACCACAACCCATTAAAACACTCTACACACATATATGAAAAAACTAACTATTGTGCCTACCAGCACAAGTAACATCCAAGACAAGAGAGTGGGGAAAAGGGGGGTTGTCATCAACCCATCCTCTCACTAGAATGTTGGGGAAAACACCCTACCAGGGCTCAGAATCCCTCAGGTGAAATTTTCCCTAACTAATGGGGTGGAGTAGCATAAAGAAGAACAAAAAGTAAAAAATATACTATATCTCACAACCAAACTATGGGCCTAACCTAGTGTTACACTCTACTGTAGCTAACGTCTATCGGACCCCCGATTTACACTTCTACAACTTTGTATCCTACAAGCACACAACCATTTTAAGAGATTTATTACATTATTTCATTACTTTTTTACCATTTTCACTTTATGTTAATTAATTCTTGAAACACTAATTAACTATTATCAATTTCCTCATTATATTTCATTAGCATCACACCAAAAGTCCACTATCCCTTTAAATTGTAACATCAACATTACGTCCCATCAAGCCCCAACCCCATGGGTTATCAAAATTTATTAAATTATATATATAAAACATTATATTCACATAACCCCATGCATTCTAGAAACACATTTAATGCTTCTAAATCCAAGGGGGATCAACCTGGTGAGTTGATGAACAACTAGTCGAGTTTTTTCTACCTATAGCAAGAGTTTGACCCATCCTCCCTTAAGAAGATAAACACGGAATGCACAAGGCATAATCCATTCTTCTTTTCCCCTTTTGAAAGAAGGGTTTTCAAAACTAGATTCTTTGAGATGTGGGAAATGTAATGTTGATAAACAACCAATAAGAATTAGAATACATCCAAACATTCTCATCCAACCCATTTCATCATCCCTGTTGTCCTCCCCAAAACCCACATAAATAAAATGATGGATCTCACCACTCTAGTTGTCATGTGCTGCCACAACCAATAGGCCTCCATGCCCCCACATATCACAACAGCCATCCATGCTCACATCACTAAACATGCAGTAGGAAATCAACATCATATCAATTGGGATCTGGGCCCCTAAAAACTCAAGAGGGTAACTCTGAACCCTAAAATGAATTATCTTTTATCGAACAACCAATTCATTAATACATCTTGGATTATCCAATTTATTATTCATAGGTTACAAATTCTGAAAACCTAACTAGTAAGCTATCACAAATAATTAAACATGCTTACTGTCCTAATTTGATTAACATCAAATTAAAACAAGAAGAACAAGATTCATTTACCCACCTCTTTATCTATATCCAAACAATTAGATATTAATTTTGGCTTTATTTTATTTACCAATTTACATCATGAAAAAAATCTAAACAAAGAATTCATAGATATTCCGCTATCTAGAAAAACAAGATGCAACAACATAAGATCAATATCAATTTTTTAATCCAGTTCAAATAGTTATTACGTCAATTCCTTTGTGATATAATGGGATAAATCTTGCTAACTATATAGTTGCACGTAAAACAAAAGAGAAGAATCAAATTTACTACCTCAAAAGGTTCTTGAAGTTCTTTATACGAGAATGATCTACACAATGGGTTACGATCTCCTCCCCCCATAACAACTGTATCCACCTGAGATTGCAGAGACACCACCACACCGGTAAAACCCTAAGAAAATACCATTAGGAACATGAATATAGAATTACATAAAAGTGAATAGAGAAACATAAGGAATGAACCCAAAATAATGATGGTAGATCATACCTTATAATGAAGATTGATCGAAAATTCTTGGTTTCTGAAAAAATAGAGCGGAACCAATACTAAATGGAATGTTTGATTTTACAACTTTTATGATAAGGAATGAAATGTTCGAGTGTCTCACAGCTAAGAAAAAGGATGAATAATTAGGGAGGAAGATATCTCATCCCTTTTGATGATTTATCAGATCAATGGTTTAAGATACTCTGGATTTTCTATAAAAAACAGATCGCATTAAACCAATCTTTTTGACCAATTAAATGCATCTCGAGCCATTGGAGAAATTAATTTAGGAGTTATGACTTATAAATCAGCCTTATAGTCCTTAAAAAAGTCTTTAAATTCATTTTATGTTAAAGGAAACATTAATGGGGTGGAAATATTGGATGCTATAAATATTATTCACGAACTCATAATTTTTAAAAAGGAAAAACATTTTTCATGAACCTAACTATTGAAAAATCACTGTTGGAACCTCACAATTTTGGAAGCACTGTTCCTGAACTCAAAATTTGGAAAAGGATTGAAGTCACCATGGGAAACTCACCGTTATGGAAAAACTATTCATAAACTCATAATTTGGAAAGGGATAGAGGTCAAAATTGGAACCTCAACATTTTAGAATCATTGTTCAGGAACACAAAATTATACAAAAGAAAGAGGACACCGTTGGAACCTCGTTGTTCTAGATACATTGTTCATTAACTCAAAATTTGGAAAAGGAAAGAGGTCACCATTGGAACCTCATCGATTTGGAAACAATTTTCATGAACTCAAAATTTGGAGAAGGAAAGTGGTCATCGTTAAAACATCACCATTCTAGAAACACTGTTCATGAACTCAAAATTTGGCAAAGGAAAGAGGTCACCATTGGAACCTCACCTTTGTAGAAATTTTTTTCATAAACTCAAAATTTTTCAAAGGAATGAGGTCACCATTGGAACCTCATCGTTATGGATACAATTTTCATGGATTGAAAATTTGGAAAATGAAATAGGTCACCATTGGAACATCACTGTTCTGGAAACAATTTTCATGATCTTAAAATTTGGCAAAGGAAAGTGGTAACCATTGGAACCTCATTGTCGGAACCTCACTATTACACTGTTCACATAAGGCTACTAATGACACTGTTCACCTATGGCTACCGATGCACTTTCCACCTAAGGATAACGTTCGAACTATTAAAACTAGTCTACCATTGGAACTATCCAAAAGGATACCATTGGGACTATTCACCGAATTGTAAATTTGGAAAAGTGTTAGGGATAAGTCAACTAGAACTCCCGAAACACCTCAGACACTAGATTTTCGCAAAATAATGGACCAGAGAGTTCTGGGACAGAAAAATACATACTAGATTCCATGGAAAAATAAACATTAGAAAAAGGGTGTTCTAAGATGCTCCATAAGGCTATGTATATATTTAAAGCTAAATAAGTTTAGAATAATATCACAAAAAATATATTGAAATCACCTGATTCAGTAATCCCATATTCAAAAAAAGTATCCATATATATTATAAATAGTAAAATAATCACATGGAAATCAATAAATAATATCATAATGAGAGAAATAAATAATTATGAACTTTATAATCATAATTTCAAGACCACATTATAAGACATATTATATATATGGATAAGGCATCCCCTAATACCTAATGTACTTTGTCACATGACACCAATAAATTCATCAAGGGTCTGTGACAGGATCCACACAGACCATAATAATTCCAATGCATTCCTCATATGAAATGGGTGACACATAATAAATATTAACACTAATACTTAATCTAACAATCTAAATTAAAATTATTTCCCAATCCAATTAACAAATTTGTAATCCTTCTAATGTCATATGTGGAATAGTATATAAATAGTGCATATCCAATCCAACTAATAATTAAAAATAAAATAATATTTGGTAGATGGTACGATTTTATAATAATCTCTATAAATAATAAAATTTCACAATATATGTTTAACTAGATAAAGATTAATTTATAAATATAGTTGAAATCCTTTAATGAAAATTTACATTTCATTTTGAAAATACTTATTTTTTAAAACTTGTCCATATATAAATATAAACAATTTCATGGAAAGTAACATTTGTATATGTAAATTAAGATTCAATTCATTAAAGTTTAATTACTTTGGGTATTTTCAATAATTCTATATATGTTAAAAAAATAAAATCATATTTTCTTTCGGAAAAGTCACAAAGTTTTTCATTTTAAAAATTATAAAATCATTCCATTCAAACAATTTTTAATCAAAATAATGCATGGGTTAATAATATATTAATCAATTAGAAGATAACATAAAATTAAATTTGAACATAATTTTAGAAAAAATATTCATGGAAGATATATATTTCATTGGGGAAACAAAATAATAAACAACCCCGATAATGATTATATTTTGAAATGAACTCGTACCATACATCTGCTTCTATTTGTACATGAATGGAACTCTTATATAATAAATATAGTTTTATTATAAATATATTATTAGAGTATTATAATATATATAATACAAAATATGATATAATTTTTACCTTTTATCAACAATTTATCAAAAAAGTATTAAATAAATTACTATTTCAGTAGATAAATGCTTCACTTTTCTTGAATGTTTTTATTAGGATATCTCGATAAAGTGATAATGATCATGATTAAATGATGTCAATAAAATTAATAATTATATTTATATCGTATATATTCTATTTATATTTATTTATTTTATTATATAAATGTTAGTGACTTAAAAAATGAAAAGCACCATTCATAGATATAGTAGGTTGTACGCATGCATGAACTCTATCTCTGTTTATGAAAAGATGAAATGTAAGAAAATATATTGGAATTAATATTTAAATAATAATATTTATTTCATAAATACCATATATAATCATTGTATTTATCTTTATATTAGTATGAGTAGAATGGTGATGAAAAATGAAGTACACAATTATTTATAGATGGTTAGTTGTACTTATGCATGATTGAAGTTTTTTAATTTTACAGGATGTAGAATTGATGGATATGATTTTCCAATAAATATTATAAATTCTCAATATATTTACGAGACATTGATTATTATGTAATAATTTGTACGACAAATTATGTGGATGTAGAAGAAAAAATAAAATTGAAAGAGTAAACCAAGGAGATTACCTTCTCTTAAAGAATCTTTTATTGGATTTTCTATTAGGATCAATAGGGTTGGTATATATAGAATACATGGACATATGAATAATTTATAATGATGTTTTAAAAGTATTTAGTCTTTTTATTGTTTTGCATTATTTCTAGATGTTGTTTTAATAAGTGTGGGATGATGTTCCCTTTTATTATTTAGGTGGGGTACTTTATGAATTTTTCAATAAATTAAATTATAATAAACTTACAGTCCTTTGAAAAGAATAAAAATGAAATGTTGTAGATGTTTATGTAGTATGGGGTTATAATACCACAAACCAATATATATTATACATGTTTTATATGTTTTTATTCCCTAAGATATTGTTAAACACCATGGTTATTTATTTTTTACTATAACTATTGTTAAAACTATTTTAATCATTTATGGTTAATAATATTACTATAAATTAAAAAATGACTCGTTTCTGGACTGTTTTTTATGTTTTTAACTATATAACATTTTCATGTATTTTTATATGAATTTTATGAATTTAAAATAATTAAAAAATATTATTTTGAAAAAATATCATTAAATTTTGACACTATTAATTTAATTTGACATTAAATACATCAAAAAATGGGAGATTCTATTAAAATTAGTAAAAAACTATATAATATGTAATATACCTATAAAATTATTTTTTAACATTAACTCAAGATTATATAAAAATTATTATTTTTAAAATCATCTATTTTATTTTTATATTAATTAAATAAACATCTTATATTCTTTTCATAGGCATCTAAGATAATATTATAATTTCAAACAAAAATATAAAAATCATACAAATAAAATATGTCCACTATGATCAAAATATATGTTTAGGTTCATTTATATTTTCCTTTTTCCTTATTTGGATAAATAAATGATAATAAAAACAAAGGGAGTTGTATTATGTAACTATGTTTGATTTAAATAATAGATAATACATTAACATGGATAATTATCCATTAAAAAGAAATTTTGACTATAAGGTGATAAGGGTAGAGTCCAATTAATAAAATAATAATTTAAATAAATGCAAATGACATTATCACTTAAGTTTAAACTAAAATAACTCGATTTACAATTTACCAAGGTGAGAAATGTTTCCATAGTTAATATTCATTTTGACAAAAAATAAATGCGGCCCAATTAAAAAATTGAAACATATTTATTCTGAAAATTTAATAAATTTTATAAAATTTAATATCTATAGGTTTATGAAATTAATATTACAAGATGTTCGTAAAACGTGATGGCATCACATTTTAGAATGCATTATTTTTAAGAATAACACTGTATTTATTCTAATTGCTGGAAAAAATATAATATATATGTTAAAACATTTAATTGAATATATAATATATATGTTTCATTAATATAATTCATAAATATTTAATTATTAAATTTATTATGATAAATATATTTCATGTATAAAATTAATTTCATAAAAACAATTCTAAATATTTAATTTTTTTTCTAATCAACAAATATGTAAATAATTAATTCTATAAATGTATCATTTTTTAAACAAAATTCAATAGTCATATTTGTACATGTATAATTAATTTCAATGTCAAAATGGTCACATAATATATTTTGGTACATTTGAACATGGTTTTGCATGAAATTAAAGCTATCAAGGATATTAAATTTGTTTAAAAAGACGTGTATCGTAGAAAATAAGGATGATACAATTGATTAGTAGTAGTGAAATATAATCATTCACTAATATTTTTTAAATTATATCTATTTATTGAAAAAATACAGTGTACAAAAAAAAAAATTATTTGATAAATATCAAATTTTAACATTGGATGTCTTTAATCATATCCCAATATTTATTTATATTCAATAGGATAGTTTATTTATTCAAAATATTATAAGACAACATATGTAACATAATTTAATACAATTTTCATATTTATTAATATTGTATTCATTATATTAGTTGAAATATTTTAGGAATTTTTTTCTAGTTTTATGTGTGTTACAAACAATTAAACGTTGTATTTATTTGACTTAAAATTCACACTAAACTCTAATGATTTTATAGTTGATACTGTTTTCCTACAGAATAAGAATAGAATGATTTTAAATATTTACATATTGAATCATAATTAATATTATTTTTTATTATCAATAAAACTCTATTAAAATATGAGTTTAAGTATTTTTTTATCTCATGATAACATTACCCCATAATCCCTCACTAACATTATTATGAAATATAATTTCGTACATGATTCCATAGATAAATTAATTGGGAATTGATTCAACATTGTGGAAAAATATACTCATTGAAAACATAACCATTTTATTCCTAAATTTTGGAATGAATCTAAATACATTCAAATAACATTGATTATTTATCCATGAGGTAGAAAACATGAATACTATTTCGATATTTTTATAGTTTTTATCAAAATAATTACATCTTCCATGAGTACCTTTGATGCTTACCCATTAAAGTCACAATTAGTACATTAAAAATTTTCCTTAGACTGGTATACTCTGTTCCATTAGATAATTTTTCCAAATAATCATTAGGATTATTTGTAGGTTATGATGATTTATAACATATAATGGTACCCTTTAAATTCCAATATATGGTTCATTAAATTATTAAACTCATAATGATCCTTATGATAAACATTTTAAACCATAAAATCTTATATATAAAGCATAAATGATTATTTCTCAACAATATGAGGTTCATTATGAACTTTATGGGAATTTGTGTTAAGCTTATGAGATCATATCTGAATCTTATGGCGAAGTGTCCCTACTATAATGTAAACTTCCTGTCATCCTTACAATATGGTTGTAAAAAAAGATTAATGTATGTACCAACTCTATAGGAACCAAGGCATATAAATATTTCATCACCACTATATGAAAATTTAAAATTACCTCAAATAACAACATAAATATTTGATCAATAAATAAGTACTCTTCCAAACAACTGAAAAAAACAGAAACGATATCCAAAAATATAATTTCATTAATCTTATAAATTTTTTATTGAAATTAAAACATCCTTCAACAATTATATAGGGAATATTATGAATTATATGAATTATTAGGATAAAAGTTTGTCTCATAATCCAATTGACTTGATTAGGATTTTATGTGGATATTTATATCTTCCCATGAAAATTGGAGAGAATCAAATCTTAATATCGACATTATCAAGATGCAAGGAAATTTTAATACATTTTATTTATAAGGGAAGGTCCTAAGGTTCCTATCTTCAGAATACCCTATTGTTTAGGGGAAATAGGGATAATATAGATGTATTATTTCTTCTATTAGAGAGTTGTTTTTAGGTTCCTCTATTGTAATAGTATTTATAGAGAATATTCCGTAAGAAAAATGATATTAAAAAGGTGCTGGATATAAATATAATGGATTCACTCAATTGATTATTGTAAGGAAGACAATAGAGGGACCTATATCTGGATAATACTCTTTATGATATATCCAAACCACTGTTCTATATTTTTAGTATCTTGGATTACATTTGTATGATAAAATAGTTACCTTCCAAATAATGTTAATGGATTAGATATATAAGAATATGTAATAGTTTGGGGACTATGGATTCACCACCTTTGGCAACATGTTTCATTAGTTTTTGTTTCACTGTAAAAATGAGGGTTACAAAGTTATGATCCTCCTATAAGTGTGATATAGGTAAATATGTCATGATTGGTTTATCTAATTATTCAATAATTATGGATATAAAAATGAAAATTTATATTTGAGTGATCTATATATAAAATTTTGATACATCATTTTCTAATAATTTTTTCTAGTTTTCTTTTTCTATATAGAGGTAAGAAACTATGTGAATCACATGTGTGGATGAATTTTTAAAAATCAACCAAATAATTCATTAGTATTTGAATATAAATCAATGTTAAATGTTATTTTTAATTATCTAGTGATATGGTCAATAATTGTGTTAATAATTTTGGACCACCTTTGAGGGATTCCAAACCTCTCGTAGAGATATCATGTATTTCTTGAGAGAAAAAATGATATAGTCTTTATCTTTTTAAGGTCACAAGAAAAACACCTTATTAATTTAAAAAATTAAATCATCACATAATTTCAGTCGATATTTATATTATGGATATTTGTGTATTGATATGTATGTTGGGGTGGTTAATGAGGTTTGAGTGGTCTAGACACATGAAACAAGAATAGCCTAAGTGTAAGTAGAGTTATATTTGTTTCAATAAAGAAAATTCTAGGTATTTCAACCATCCTAGAGTTGTTAATATATTTTTTAGGGTATTTTGGTATTCTACATTAACTTATGAAATTTATATTCAAGGTATATTTCCATAATTGAAATCAACATGAATCTGATGGGGTAACATAGTTAGATCGATATGGTTGAAAACTCATCCTAAAAGATCCTTAAGAAAATAATAAAAAGTTATTCCAAGTGATGGTTCACATCTATAGAGTATTTATAAACCTTCTATCTAGAAATAGACACATTGAATCCCTCATCTTCTAAATAATTAAAATTTTATTTCCATTAGATAGTAATATTAATTTAAATTGAATTAATCATATATATTAACATATGATATAGATGTTCCATGTTTGAGATTGACTCAATTTTTATCTTCTTATACAATAAAACAAAGTGAAATCCTTGATTTTTTTAAAAGAACCATTTTTTAATTACTTACTTTTGTTGATCTATTCCCATAATTGGACCATAACAAGGTTAAAAATTGGTAAATAAATTACTTCATATATATCTTCCCATTAAGGGATGATAAACAATAATGTCTAAAATATGGAAGTTCAGGTCTCTATAAAACCAAATAAGGATAAGTCTTCTTATATAGGTGAAATTTTTTTCATTTTAATCTAATATATTTTGAAGTATATGGATCCAAACATTTAAATTGGAAATTGAATCTCTTGAATTGGGGTTTTCCTAAGGCCGCTCTAATGAATCTGATATTGGTGATAGTTCCATAAATGGAACACTTTCCGTCCATCTAATAATTTTATTAAATAAAATGGTTTATTTTTCATGCAACCTTATATATAGGATACATCTAACTTGTAGGGATAATCAATAGATTCATACTATTATGATCCTTCTTGTAACTATAAATAATTAACATTTTCTTATATAACATTGGGTCCATTATATTAACATCCATCAATATACTGTTGACATATCTATTTAAATGATTTTTTCCATATATAAATTTTTTTACTCATGCAAGAATGAATCCAGGATTTTGGTAACTAAGGTGACCGGTTTTGACATTAAAACCTATCCTTTCAGTTACTAGTTATCCGCTATTTGATTATTGGGGTGAGTGTTTGAGGGATTCATATTTTTTAATTCTATTTTGGTATATGAGTAAATAACCCTTGGTATTTACTATCTTTAGAAGGGGAATTATTAATTAAATGACTATTCAAATAATGATCATTTAATTTAGACCCAAATCCTTTTTTTCTTTTTCATGTAAGGCACTTTAGGGATAGTAGAAACCTCACAATTACCAGTTACCAAAATGAAAACATCAAAAAACATAAGTTCAACTAATGTGAAATAACGACAAAAATGACAACAAATTCACCAACACATTAAACCCTAATGAATTAAAATTATAAAAATAAAAAATGATACCGCCATAGTCCAGGAAACACAAGGTGATTGGTTTGTCAATACATTCTCGTTGATGCACCTGATCACTATCATCGTCATTTCCTTCACTAGAAAGCAGACTTCATCGCTCCAGAATCACTTTAGCCACTTCTGATCAAACATCACCAAATAACTAAATGAAATACAAACAAAAATACGATAACTAATTTAAACAACATCATCATATTCTAATTCTATGAAACACCATCATAGATCACCATAATGATCCCATAATTCCATATGTTGAACGAACTCCTCATGCCAATACGAAGTTGAACCGACACCACAAGAGAAACTGAAACAAAAGGAAGAAATAAACCTACAAAAAACCCATTGAACACCATAAATGGGTCATCCACATTTATAATAACACCCCTAAATAAACATTGAAACAGACCAATATGGGTTCTAGAATGACTGATCTAGATGAACGAGTTGAATAAGGACAATCTCAGGCTTTGATAGGGGGAACGACAGTAGAAACAAACACGAAAAAGAAAAAATGAGGCATCCACCCTACACCCATTACAATCTCAATCACCATATGCTCCCTCGATATAGACAAATATTGGGTAATACATGATGGGAGAGGCCAAAATGTGATGAAGGTAAATGATGGAGGACCTAACTCCCATGGAACCTAACACTGATGGTGAGAGCAAGAAATAACAGATTCCTGGAAGGTCGATGAGAAACAATAACGTAACGAAACCCAATATGAGTAAACCCATAATGGGGGGAGTAATAAAACACATGTGGACATAGTAGATAAGTGAAATAATCTTGGATGAATGTGGGAAAAGTTGAGGGTGCATCATCGGAGGAGAAGCCCTAGAAACAGAGAAGCCACCACTGATCATATACCTACAAAACATGAATAAGAAGGGGAAATAGAAAATGGATAGAGAAAAAATGAAAACTCCTATAAACAGTTATTTAATGATAAATGAGTAAATCAATGAGATGATGGCTGTATAGATCATTGAACAAACAACCACCGAAAGTAAGGATAAAAAATAGACAAAAGCTAGCAGATATAAAACATGGGGAAGACACCCTTGAAAGGGTCAGACCATTATGGTAATGATATTCATCTAGATTAGTGAGCCTATAAATTACGTTTTCATCATCAATAAATAAACTATCATCATTGATAAGGTAATGGATTTGGTCCTTCTCTGATTCTTTCCACTATGATTTTTGTGGAATTTCAATAGAATACAATAGGATTACATATATATTTGTATTTAAATATTGTTCATTGGGATCATCACCAATATTTGTTTTTTAGAGAATGATTTGATGAATGCAGAAATGGGATGATGAATACATTATTAAGATATTCCTCCCTATAGGAGGATCCATTAGGGTTATGTCCGTATTTTAATCAACCCAAAATATTACTAATATTTCAAGGGAAATAAAAACATGAACTAATTTTGGGTGAAAACAAACTTATTAGTCATGTAATATTTCCCCATGTTATCTAGATTTTGTTTCTTCCATTAATGGTTATAGATAAGATAATAAACACATTGAGTATTTATCATTTATTATAATATATTTTGGTTGATGGATTCCATTTTTATATGTGTCTTAAATGTGAAAAGAAATATTTGGGAATACTATTGGGATTGTCTAACCTGGGTGGATATTACCCTTATTTAACATCCATATGTACTTACTACATTGATGGCTTCATGAATATTGATATTGGTGGATTAATAAAACTAATGATATCATCATTTTTTGTTATATATATAGAGACACAACAAATATTTATTGTTGATATTCACTTCCATCACATTCTATTTGTTTCTAAATGTAACAAATTTTTTGGCCTCTATTAGTGATTACACACAGGTGGAAGCATGATTGAACACCCATACCATCATAGATAATGTTTAAGTAGATCAATGTAAAATGATATGTATTTTCTGAAAAACAAAATATATATTTTAGGTGAGATAACATTAATGTGTCTCTATATTACATTATGGTCATCAGTGAACTATTTTTTTAGTATGGACCCCCATATATAGAATGTGTGGTGATATATAATCACTATATTTTTTATCAAAAAACCAAATATACTCAATCTAATTATGGGTATGGTGTACAATGTCTTACATGGTAGTTTCATATTCCATGTTTATTTTGATACTGTTGAGGAATACAAACTTCATAAAAATTTACAATTATAGAGAATTCTTGTTTGGAAATCGGTATGTGTGTAATTATTGTCTAACCAATTTCCAAATATAAATAATTAAAAAAACAAATGATTTATTGGATATGTAATTTTATATAATTATTTACATAATCCATTATTATGTAGCCTCACTATGATATTCTGAAAATTAATTTCCACTTTGGAAACTATTATGCCAAAGGGGTTATAGTTATGGGTTGGATGATGAATGGAGTCATTATATTGATTGTTTGTTTGTAGTGAAGATAATACACTAAAAATATAGTTTGGGTTTTTGGAGGATTTCCTGATAATGATTTACCATTAATCTATATAGGAAACATTCTCTCCAAGGTTTTTTTGAATCCATTGGTTATGGTATAGTATTTTCATGGATGTGTATTATATGAGTGTAGATGGATGCTAAAATTCCAATGTTAATATATTTTCAATTGAACATTGAAAGGTTATTCATCTCCCCATGTATAATAATGCTTGTGAATCATAGTATTTAATTTAATGTTGATAATATATTGGATATAATAGTGTTTCATTGATCCTAGACTATTTATAGGAATTAATAGTTCTTAGTCATCAATTTATCATACTGAGTAATAGTCACTAAACATTTAACCAATTCAATATTATCCTGAATAACACATTTATATAAAGTGGATGAATACACATTTAAGGGAATTTTATTTTTATTAACATTTTATAATTATATATTGTTTTGGCTCTCATTATATAAAGTATTTCTAAAAGGTATATGGGGAATTTACCCAATGGTAAAAATAAATTACATGATTCACTATCAGATTCAAATTTTGGGACTCATGATTTTAAATGGAATTTGTACTATATTTCTCAATGAAAATTAAATTGATCTTACCATTTTGATATTTCCTCATCGAAAACATGTCATAAGACACCTTAATAAATTAATCCACAAAATTATTTTATATTGAGGAGAAATACAGTGCGTCATGATGTCATGGTCGATGGGTGATGATATAAGAAACTCCTATTTCTAGGAAGAGTGAAAAATTATTCATAAGAATTTCCGATATACATGGTATGTGGAGGTATTATTGTATATATAAAATTCTCAAGAAATAATTTATTTGGAGATAATGTTTGTATTCTTATGTTAGTCCTTAATAATGAAATAAGACACATCACTTTCAAATACATGATATTATCCTTTAAAAAATTGGATTATATCATCTCTCATTTTTTATCTTGGAAATCGTTTTATCATCATCATTTTTGGAGGTTATTCATTGAATAGAGAGGAAATTGATTCTCGTAAGAAAGGGAATAAATCATTATAATAGTGTAAAAATATTAAGAAATCATAATATATTGAAGATGAGTCAATAGGGATTCATGTGATTGATTTATAAAACATGATGTCAACTAGAGGAATTTATTTTTTATTCTATTAAAATCCCAAAAGACTATATATTATTATTTTATCACATGTTTTTATATACGGTCATTATATATTTTTCATATGTAATGGTTTTACATCAAGTCCAATTTTTATTATTCTGTTCATTTTTCATCCCTTTTATCATGGAATTAATTTTCAATGGTGCAAAATAATATGAATTAGTTAAAAAAATAATGAATATCACATAAAAAAAGATGATGATAGCTAAAAAATAACATGAATAATCTTATTTTCCTAGTTTATGTCTATCTTATAGGTTCATGTATATGTTTATGAAATCCATCCTAGAAACAATATGAGTTTAATTTATATTCAATTTCTCCTATGGTGGTGTGAACTGTTAATAAATAAATATTTGTTTATTTTCATGCATTAGGATAATGAATGGTTGAATTTAAATAATCATACAGTGGAGAATCTCATCATAACCAAAATAGGTTGGCGATCCGTTGATATTTTACATCCAAATAAGAAGAATCTCTATTATTTAAGATTATATAGAAGTTGTTAATATGATTTTGTTATAGTTTATGTAATTTTGGGTGGAATAATGGGTTATTATAGTGTCTTATTTCATTTATTAAGGTTAAAAATATTTTGTTCTGGGGTTTACAAACTATTATGAATGCATATTTTACAATGAAGATTTATAAAATCCATTAAATATGAAACGTGATTGTGCTGGGTTCCAATGTATCCAAAGATGAAATTAAATGAAAATATATTATTTTAAACTATGGGATATATAAAATTATTATTCAAGGAGTCATGTTCCCTTGGGGAGAATTATGGTTTTTTGAGAGTTTCCTACAATTCTGTAAGGATAGAAAGGATCCACACTAGGGTTCAATTCACCCTTAATGACTTATGGATGGAATATAGTTTTTTTCTATCTGGGAATGATAAAAATTTCATATTATATAATATGCACAATTTTTATAATTTTCATAAAACAATATTTAGATTATAATTATATGTTTTTTTATCCACAATTTTTTTTAATAATAATAACAATTACTCATGTTTTGATGTTGGTTTGTAAAGGTAAAATATGTTACCAAAGCATTGTGTTAGTGTAAATTCACTTTTACTGTAGTTTTTTAGGGTAAATTCCTATTTAGATGTGTTATGTTTCTGTGTGTTGGGTATTTAAGGAGTTATATAATGATATATGCAGTTTTTTGACCTATGTAAGGGTAAAGTGTAACAACCATAAAGGCCACTCCATGGTTTATACACTATGTAAGGTTACATAAGAAGATGCATAAGGATAATATCCACTACATGTTGTTATATAGTGTTGTTTAAGGGTACCTCTAAATATTCATAAATATTTTATGCATGAACTAATGGTACTTCTTTTCTGGAAAAAGGGTAAGCAATTTGATCCTACAAGTGTAATGGAATGTGTGCCTTGAGTAAGGGTATTTGAATATTCTCAAAGTATTTTTAAATTTATATACAGACCTGTGTAAGGGTAAGGGATTGTGTAAGGGTATACTATTTGATAATAGTATATTTCATCCACTATGTATGTATAAAATAGGATACCTTTACAAATTTTTCATCTCCAATATATTGGTAAATACTTGTAACCCTTTTTCATATTTTTCATCCAATATTCTACATCACAACCATGTATCTGGTTTAGACTATTTTAAAACAAAATTTATGAAAATTAATTTTTAGAGTTTTTAAAATATTATAAACCATTATGAAGGGTTTTAAATAAATCACATTGATGTTTTAGGTAAATGAATATTTGAATTGTAAATATAATTTGTTGGTTTTTAAGTTGATAACCTATAATGATTTCCATCATGAAAATACCTGTCCCTTGTGTCCTTCCGTTTTGTAGATACTCTTCAGTCCTTCAATACAAGGAATCCCAATGTTAATATTTAGTTATTAACTCTATTGATAAACTTTTTCCCTTATTTAAATTTCATATAATGGAAGTATCTACATTTTCACTATTGTACTTTTGGTTAATTGTTCAAAAGATAAAAATTTCCAAATATTCTATTCATTTTCTATAATTTATATTAATCATTCTTATGCTTCTTGTGTAATTTAATTAGTATTTTGGATGTCAATATAATCTAATGCTAATCTTCATAAAAGGAAAAATAATTTCAGTTTGAGACATAGATTAATGTAAAGAAATATAATATATTCAGATGTCAAATTTTTTTTTATTTATTTAATAATCAATATGTCACTTCTTTTGGATGAGACAAATATGTTGGGGATTATCCTAGATGTATAATGTATCATCACACTTGAAATTTTTTTTATCATCTAATAAATAATAATGATTTATTAAAAGGGATAATATGGAAAATAGATGTTAAATATGAATTAACATTGAGATAGAATTTTGATATCACATATGATATTTTATTTCATTTTGAAATAATACTATTGGATTCAGTTGTACTATGTATTGAATATTATTTAGTGAAAATTAGTGTCTAGATGTTATTCAGGTGATGTTAATTGAATAACAGTGTACATAATCTTTTATAACATTGAGGTTTTAATTCCTTAACATCAGTGAATTATTTAAATGGTTATTTGGAAAGTCTCCTTGTGTAAAAATATATCCTTATCGAACCAATCTATAATTATTGATCAAATGAGGTTAGTTTATGTACTTTAAACACTTCATTTGTTTAATTTATATAAATAAGGATATTTATTCAATTATTGTAGATTAATTATATATCATATTTATTTTCTTATAATAAGTATTTTCTCATATCTTTTGTAGATGATTTTTCAAGATGGGATTCTTTAGACTATCCTCTAAGAGGGATGTTCTAGAATTGGGTCAACTTGCACATGGTCTATGAAAGATGGTGGCACGTATCACCCAAATGACAATATCCATTTGACAGGGATATGTTAGAAATATTCCACATATATATAGACTATCATTATAATATAGACGTGTCACATGATTGGTAGTTTCCATATTGGTGTGATGGGGAAAGCATGGTATAGAATGTAATAGGGATACCCCAGTTGGTTGTACGGGTCACTAGATTAGGGTCATCTGATTTGGGGATGGATTTGTTATGAGGACAACAATGGTTCACCCGGAATGGGGTCAAACCTAGTACAACTCTTCTAGAATGGTGAAAAATTAGGTACGGATGATGCCCAATGGCATGAAATAAATGTTGTATTATTGTTGGAATCAATTATATATAATTATACCATGATTGTTATCATGAAATGGACTAGTTCATTTTGAGTACTAACATTATGGTTAATTGTTGGTGTATGACTGAGTCTAATACACACACTCTAATCTGTAATTTTATCGTGCTTATCGATTTCAATATTAGGGATTTGAAGAATGGAATGGGACATTTGATGGATCGTTAAATATGTGGAGCTAGAGGATGCATAAATTCACTAGCTTCAGTATACCCACTAATAGACATGGGCTCTTCTGTTGTCTGCAGTCTATTCTATATGTGTAGATGATCATAATAAAATGTGTATCTCTATCTCTGTCCAAGTGGTTTTTGAGAATATTTCAAAAAATTGTACCAGATATCCAACATTCACTAATATCTATTTTTTCCATTTACATGATTTACCACTGTGTAGAAAAGAGTTAAGATGGAAGGGACTCTAGAAGGGATACTATATCAGTTTCTAATCTACACAGTATAATGGACCTTCTTTTTTCCATTAATTTGGAAATATTTTTGTTTGTTTTTTTTATGTTAACACAGATTAAATTATCCTTGGGTGATTCACATGATGTTTATATAATGATTTTTTTATTTAGTGTGTGCTCATACATCATACAAGGAACATAGGATCTCATACAATGATTATAATTATCTTATATTGTAAATAGATTCCAAAAAATATATATTCTTCTTTAAATAGTTATTCATGATTTGGTATATTATTCCTTGGATTCATTAAATCGTCATATAATATTCATTGCTTAATTTTTTATAAGTGTTTGTTTCTAATATAAATGGAAAATATTGTAGACTATGGTTTGGGTAGTTCTTAATGGATTAATCCTTATACAAGTTCGTAGCCTCTTTATTTTGACATTGTTGTAAACCCTTGTGTGTTCCATGGTCTTTTTTTCATTGATGGATATTCATGTTATTTACATTATATGATGTTTTTCGATCATTTTATGAAATTCCACCTCATGGAATTATTTTTTATTTGATTGTATTCCATTTCATAAATGATGGGGAAGATGAGAATGGTCCATTGGTTTCTTCGAAAGGCCATTCTATATATGTTTTCCTATGAGGACTCATTCAACTTATGACTACTTATTGTAGTGGATCCCATGTGGTGGGACAACTATAAATTCCTTAGGTCATGAATTTTATCTCATACATCACCCATAGTTCAATGAATAAGGGAGTCCCTCAAGAAGAATATAATTATGTATGGACCATTTGAGGGTATTTTTGATCAAGTAGAGACCATGTAGGGACAATAGGTTATGATTTTGATAATAATGATTCAAGGATAAGATGTAGGATGATGTTTTTCTTGATACATACTAGTAGATGGAATGGGATAACATTGGTGACCATCAAGGATCTCATTATTTAGTAGTTCTTCCATAATATATTGAATATGAATTGTTAATGTGAGTTCAAAGAGCAATAGTGGGGGATTATACAATGTCTGCCAAATATATATACTTTACAAGGTTTATTTTATTATCTTCTCTACTATCATGGAAAAATCACAAAAATAAATGAAGTTAGAGATTTTTCAACCCCCAAAGATGAGGAGACATGTGAATTAATTTATTTTGATGAAATATATGTAGTTATTCATAAGGTAATGATGATATAGAAGTACATTGAAGATGATTATTACCCAATTCATCATCCTACTGTGAATATAATTTTACGATCGATGACTAGAATATTTAAAGATTCTTAATCTAACAATAAGATGAAAATTTCATTGGATATATACAATGGTGGTATTTAATAATTATATTCGAGAATGGTTCTTAATATACATCTATGAGAAATAATATTCCTAATTGATACAACTATAGGATGCGAGGGAACATCCTAAAATATTATACAATAACTATAAATACATGTCACTTATGTTGAAATAATGGAAATTTAAAGTGGTTTTGTGAATAGGATTTGAGGATGTGGACTTTAAAAGAATATTCATAAACTTATTATCAATTATAGACCTAGTTTAGGTTGGTAGACAAAGTAACAAATTATTTCCACAAAATTTTTATGAGGATGAACCATTCGAGAGAAACAAAATTGGTCTAATTAGAACAAGGAATAATATTCATTTAATATTGAGGAGTTGTTGTGTTTAATTTATTTCTGATCAGGTTCCCCACATTTACATTTTCCTAAAGATGTGTATGGATTGGAAAGATGGTTTGATGGTGGTGGTGGGTTAAATATATGGTACTATCATTCATTTTGGGATTTACATTTTTATGTCAAACAGAAGCTTCGAATGTCTCCTGAGTCCATCACTAGGTTTTTTCGTTCATCCAATGTCAGATGAACCATTGGGATTCCACACCCAATAATGCATATGATATCACATTAGTTGAGTGCAAGAGTATTCGGCCACATCACACCCTTTTGAGGGGAATTCATTTCTACTCTAGGTCTCTCTTATATATTTTTGATATGTATAATAATTTCTACCTATTCCTGGTATGGGAACGATTACCCTAACAAAATGTTCATAGATTATGTCAATTTAGTTATAATAGTGAGGATCTTATTGTTTAACCAATCTTATATATCTGAGGTTATTAATCCATTTCCCATTGTTGGGTAGCTACTTATATCAATACAAAAACTATAATTTAGCGATATTACCTAAAAAATGTCACTAATTTATAAATGTTTCATGAAAATAAATGTAATGTTATCAAAAAAAATTTAATTTTTGTTAATTTAGAATCATTTCCTCAAAATCATTGCTCATTTAGAGAAAATTTCCAAAAGATCTAAAAAAATTAGTGATGCTTATAAAACATTGTCCCTAATTTAGATTTGTTTCATGAAAAATGTTGCCAAATTATTGGTGTTTTCTCAAAAGATTCACAAAATTCTTAATGTTTTCATTAAATGTCCCTAAATTAACCATGTTTTTTCATAAATGTCACCAATTATTTTTGTATATAGCTCATTTCCCCACATTGATGCAAATATATATAGATATATATTTATAATTTTATATATATATATATATATAATCATAGAAAAAATTATTTAAAAATAGATATTAATATATATCTAAACACAAAAAAATATAATGATATATATACATATATTATTATATAAAAACACATATATATTAAATTTAATCAGATTTTTTTAATAAAACATGAATATTTTAGTGAATTTGATTCTAGTGTTTTAAACCATAGCTAATTATGTATATATATACATTCACAACTATATTTATTCCGACACGTAGGCAAATATATATAAATTTGTATATCTATATTTAATCACACACACACACAAATATATATATCAATAAAATCATATAATAGAGATATATATATATAATGCATACATATGTATATATATATACATATATATATCATATAATATACACACATATATATAGTATATATTTACATAATATATAAATATATATATATTTATTTATTTATTGACATAAAATATTAGCATATGTATATATATATATAATATAAAACATAAACATATATACAAAAAATATAAACACACACACACACATATATATATATATATTCATAAATTATAAACTTATGTATATATATAATATATATATAATATAAATTATAAACATATAGGTAATATATGAAAAATATAAATATTATCATATAAAAATATATACATATATGTATATAAATAAAAAATATACATTATAAAATATAAAATTTATATATATATATAATCTTAATAATTTTCAATTTAGTCAAATTTATAACAAACTATGATTATTTTAGTGGCAGTTTTTTGAGTATTTCAATATGTGGCTATATATATGTGTGTGTGTGTCTGTGTGTGTGTGTAAATATATAACTATAATTCCATCTATGTATACATATATATTTATAAACATAAAAATAAAAATAATTAAAAACATATCTATAATATAAACACACACACACATGTTTATGATTTTCATATATACATATATAATGAATATTAACATAAATAATTGTCATTATAAAAGATAAATAATAAAATTATTAATATATGTATATTAACTTATATATGTATATATTTTGTCGATATTGATATATTTATATATAGATATATATATCAAATAATACAATTAACAATACAACTCCTCAATTGTCTGGTAGGTTGATAGTTCAACAGGTGTTGTACCAAGTTCCCGGTTCGATTCTCATCATTGTTGAATTTCTATAATCAATTCTACTAGCTAGCATAGTAACTCTATGAGTAGGAATCAGTACCCAGGTAATAGAAGGGTACGAGAGAGAGAGGGATAGTGAATGTGGGTATATTAGATTAGGTAATGTCTAGTAGTAATGGGAAGGTTACATGGGAGATAAGAATATGGTCATCAAGTATGGGATAGATTTAATGGTTATCGGGAATTGAATGGTTATCGAAGAGAGGGAGTGGGAGGGGGAGTAGGGGTATGAAATAAAATGGGAAGGGGTAGGCTAGTATGTATTTATTATTTAAAAAAAGTTCCAAAAAATATGAATAAAAAAAATACAAAATAATGTTGTTTTAAAAAAACGTCATTAAATGAGGTATGATTTATCAAAAAAAATTATAGAGATTTCAAAAAAATGTTGGTAAATAAAGTATAACTAAATTTTGAAATATATAATGGATTATAATTTATAAAATGTTGTTAATTTATATTTTTTGAAACATCAATAAATGAATTAGTGACATTTTAAAATTGAACTAATGAAAAAATGGATAATTTTCATTTTTTGTCGTGTATGTTGATGACGTATAAACCATAACATCATAATTTTCTTCCATGTTAGGAGGTGTATAATATTCCAGAGATGGTATTGATATTTTTTTTAGGTTTCCTACATTTCATGTTATATAATAGGAATTTAAACCAACATAGATAATTAAACCCATGATGTTTAAGGTCATGCACAAAGGACATATATGATGGAAATTATGTACTATTTATTTGAGCTCAAACCATAAGGAGTCATATTACATATTCTAGTAATATAAGGAATCAGAGTCAATATTTTTCAAACACACAGTTAGGAAAATCCCCAAGGACACTTCCCTTATATAGTGGTAGCCATAACAGGTCACACATTTGGGCTTACACATTCAAGGCTCGTGGATATTTATGATATAAACGATATAACCTTTTCAACTCCCTAATCCCACAATATCCATAATTTGTGTGATAATCATGTTTTATAACTAAATCAATCTAAAAATGTTTAGATTTTGGAATTATGTACGAGGACAACCCATCATATGTTTATTATTGAGTTTGGATAATTGTAAGGGAACCTAAATATCCTCATTATTGAAGAAATCAATGTTATCAAAATTTAGATGACTTGTCAATTTGTTTAAGGGATGTGGATGGATAATAATTCCCTGTAAGAGATTGGGTCTTGATGGATAAAATGTTAGAGACATTTTGGGGATATTAACTGAAGTGGATGCCCATATTTAAACAGACCTTTGGCTGGATTCCTATGATTCCTAGTAATTGTATGAATCAAAGTTCTCAAATTTTAATTTTTTAGGTATTAAAAATTGTGGTTTATAATATGTGGAGGATATTTTATCATGTCATTGATCAGGGGTTACACTCTAATTTTCCCAATCATGCAGACATGAAAAGGTTATCAAGTATTGGGATGCCTAATTGACCTAGACTATTGGCCTATCAGACCTGCTTGATTTCATTCCAAACATTCTGTGATTGTATTCCTAGATGTATATAGGGTGTTTCAACATGTATGGATATATTAAGTTATTTTCTAAAGAAAATCACTTGATAATGTTGAAATTTATGGGGGGGATATAACAGAATATTAATTTCATGTTTCAAGGCCATATCGAGATCAAGGATGTCATGTCTCGAAGAAATATGTTATCCTGGTAGATTTTTTCTTAGAGTCCATCACATGACCAGACTGACCTGTCATGGGAATGCATCTCGTGATTGGGTTTACCTATCCTATGTTCATCACAAAAGTCGGATGAAATGTCTAAATGAAATCACATGACCTGGATGAATTTTTTAATGGATGTTTGTTAATTCCATTTTAAATCTATGGATTTTTCCTCATGAAATTAATGACTTATCTGAGAGGACTCCACTAGATCCAGTTTTCATTCCATGGTGCCCCTATGAATCCCTACTAACAAATACTATGGTTACATCATGAATTATGAGACATGTCTATAGGAAATAACAATACATGTATGGTGAGCATGGAGGGTATCATGGGACATGGGTTGTATGCCCGAGGGTTTCCACAACATTCATTGACATGTGTAGGGGACATCAAAAGATTCAAATAATTTTCCATGGATGTACTCACATTATCTGGGTGACATGTCCTAGTGTTGTCACATTAACTTAATGGTTCACACGAAGTGAATAATAATCAGTATATATGTTCTTCACATATATATTTTGACATTATTTTTATTTTTTCACCCATTATTACACACATTCCATAGGTTTGTTTAGTGTTATCATTATTAGGTCTCTCCTGATTTAGTCAAAATGCAGGTTGACCATCGCATAATCTTCTAGATGTCCTTCAGGTTATCTGAAGTGATAATGCAATGTGAAAATGAATTATTTTGTATCCACCTATTATTCCCTATATTTTAACTAATGGAAACCCATTGAAATATTAAATTCAGATATTCTGAGAGGTCTCCACATATTCAAGATTTCACCGGTTAATGGATCCAAGCATGAATTTTATCATCCCTAGGTGGGGTATTTATAAGACTCTCTCCCAATAATAAACCTCATTTTGTATCATGTATTTCATAGATCCCCTATATGGTTGGTGGCATTATTTTGTATCATTCACATTTTAAAATTCTACCGTTGGTATTCCTAGGGGTGTCACAATAATATTTAATGGCCACAAGATCATTCCTTCACTGTCCCTTTTATTGGTTTTATACCAATCAAATTGTTTGTCCTATTTATTTGGGAATTCCAAGGAGAATTTTCATGGCTAGGATGACATGTACATGTCCCTTTACAAGATCCGAGTGCTTGTCAAAAGGCTTTAACGTCATCTGAGATCCTTCATATGGGACCTTCCACGAGACTAAGGTGGATGGTCTAAGGCCTTAATGGGATTAAGTTGTCTTATAAAGGGGGGCCTATCATGAAAAATGATGATCACATGGGGAGAATTACTATGATCACATGTGATAATAGTATATTCATTTTTCAAGAATATCCAATCATTTTCCTTTTAATTCCATTATTTATTTTAAAAAGGATGGGGATCTCATGATATTAAATGAGTGTTGTTGAATATATTCACTAAACTGGTAAGTTATGTGTTTTGTTTCCGCAATGGGTCTTGTCCCGATGGATGTTAATTTGAATTGAAAAATGAATCTATTTGTTTTGGATCCGAACGGGGAGGTCTATACCACTTGTACATGTTTGAATCCCTTCATATAATGATGAAGACATGTCAGTAGGATCTTGTGTGACAAGGAGAATTTGTCCCCATATATTTTGGAGTGTCTTGTATTTTTGATGGGCGTGTCACATGTTTTTTATTTACTCAAAAAACATTCCTAAATTTTCAATATTTCCCAATTTATTTTCCATGTATTTTATGTAGGATTTACAAGTTTCTACTATTTGACATGTTTTTTAGTTTGGAGGATCTCATTTGGTAGTTGTCACATGATTATGGATTTTCTTGGATTCCTTCTCAAGAATAAGGATAGATTGTCATGTGTCTTTATTTGAACATATAGTAGGATATGTGATTCAATAAACATTCAATTGAACATATAATGGTAACTAAATTATGTTTATTTAAAAGTTTTACGTGATCTATGAGTTTTGGCCACCTTCTCTCCCTTTGTTTTATAGGGATAATTATTTCCATGTCACGGGTATTTCATCTAGAGTGTATTTTTCAATTCACAATTGGTTGAAATCTATGATTAACTCCCACCCCACATCTATATTAATGACTGATGGGATAAGACTGTAGTTATGAGTTATTAAAATTCCCACCTGAGGCATTAGTTCTTTCAGAGATTAGTTTCTCTAGGTTATTCTTGTTTCGTTGGGTAGTGTGAGGTAATCCATAAAAGAACCCATAAATAGTGTAACATGGGGAATATCATTCACATAATACCTAAATCCAAGTTCTCTAGCAATTTTCTATTTTTTGTGACCCTCTGCTAAGAATAAGTCATGGGATCCATTTGCAATACCATTTTTTGAGAACTTATTCACGAGAAATACTTTTCCCATAAGTTGGTTAAACTAACCAAAAATACATCATTGATAATTGGTTGAATCTTGGATATCTGACTGAAATGTTTCCATTAATGGTTACTCATTATCTACAGGACTAATTACATGATTATTCTATTATCTATCCAAATCATGTAACATTTTCAGGGTCATGCAATCAAGATTCATGTGACTAATTGTGAAATCACACAATATTTTTTTTTGTTAATGTGGTACAAAATATCATTATGATTATGGGGATTCATGAATCCATTAATTGATCATGTACCCCTTTGATGATTCATACAATGTGCAAGAGTCTATCACGGTTTTCAATTTACTTTGTATCTTTATTTGTTTTAATCATTATGAAATATTCCACATACTTTTGTTTGATGTCTTCAATCTCCATTCAAAATTCATTATCTGAATCATACAACAGGAAATTGATATGCTAGGAATCATAATATTAACCCTTGGAATAATGAAAATTATGAAAATAAGATTTTAAAAAGGATACACTTTTCAATGATCCAAATATATCTATTATCGTATCATCTTCTACTATAAGTGTTTGGTAATTCCCCGACTCCAGTCTCCCGAGTCGGTGCATTATTTTAATACATTGTCATGTTTACAGGGAAATAAGTCCCGAAGAACCTATTAGATCAGAAGTCTTGAAAAATAGATTATATATATGAAATGGTACATTATAATTTATAAAATAAAACACAACATAAATAATCCTTTGATAACATCATTATTCCTCTAACTTAACCCTAAATATCAATCATAACACACTTATACACAATGATGGGAAAAATAAAACATAATAAAGGGGTGAGATATGATTCTTAGTAAGGATAAAAATAGATAAGAAACTATCATAAATAAGAATTAACATTTAAGACAATGTATAAGACAATAAAATCATTTTAAACAAAAACATCATCATAGTATTTAAAAGGTAAATCAAATAATTCCATTTACTTATTCACATGGATATTCTACTAGTTGAATAATATCATGTAATATCAATAGCTTATTTCATAATGATGGAATACATAATGTCAGACCTCATAACAACATAATCATGAAATCATGACAAGACTACAAATAAAAACTTGGTTAAGGGCCTGTGTCATGACACTAGTTTTTCTCATGAGACCTACTAATTCATCGGGGGGCTATAGTTGGACTCACTCGTCACTTAATAAGTCCAATTAATTTCTCATATGAAAAGTTTAAACATAACAAAAACATTCATATTAAAACAAGCATATGAAATGTCAATACTTTAACTGTAAACCATGAATGGTATAAAAATAGCACACCCATAATCAAACATATCATAACTCATTCAATAAAATATTGAATATTGTATTATAATAAATAAACAACATTGATGAATAATATCTAGTGAAGGATGTTGACATATTTGAAAATGATCAGTATTACTCTTTGAGAAAAATATCCATTTTTAATAAATTTATTTTAAATCACATAATTTAGAAAGGAAAAAGTTTAATAGAAATTTTTTAATCAAAGTGTCCTATACAACTTTGAAACTTTTTAATGAAATTAAAAATTCAAAATATTCATGTACATATAAATGAATCCATAAAACTATTTTGAAAACATGTAAATTATTGAGAAAGATTTAGAAGAATAATTATTTAAACCATTTAAAATAATGTTTCAATAAATGATTGCATTAAAAATAAATAATTTAAAAACTATTTTATGAAACATTGATAGCAACAATAAATATGTCCCAGTAAAAACTAACACATAAAAAATCTCCGATAATAATAATATTGTGGAATTAACCCTTATCTTGTACTGTACAATGGTCAAGGGTACATTTATCATCTTGTATAATTAACATAGTATCTTATTAAATTATACCAGAACCATATTAATATTAATGATATCATATATGATTCATCATTTAATTTATACTACCCATTTAAAAATAATTTCCATGTTAATGAATCATTTCATGTAATAATTTCCATCGTTATCGTACATGTTTTAACTTTTTTTATTGATCATGTCACGTAGATCATGATTTACATACTTCCAGAACAGAAAAATGGCTTATATATCAAAAATATTTGGAATAAAAATATGTATAATATATATATATTTTAAAGGGATACACCGTTCCTAGAGACGATAGTATTTATGTATGCATGGATGTCGTTCACGTTTTCATTTCATATTTGAATGGAAGTACATGAATGGGATATATGTAAATGTATATATTTAGAAATATATCTATATATTTATAGTAGAATTATTATTTCATATGTTACATAATTATTTATTATATATATTCTTTTAATCATTGTTAAATAGTGAACGTGGAAATGAATCTTGTCACGTCGTGGAGACAGTAAGTCGTACCTATGCACGAGCGATGATATAATTCTATTGATGGTGAAATATTATGAAATTAGATAGTATATCATATATAAATAATAATTAACATTTTATATTTATTATTTATATCTATTATACTCATTATTATACCTATCCTAATAATAAAGTGTTGAATAACAAACTACACCACGACGTAGAGACGGTAGGCTGTACATACACACGTACGGTAACATTGTCATTTATAGGATGGATAGAATAATGAATATGGTTGTATCATATTTATAAAAACATCATAATATGTAGATGGTACTGGATTTATTATTTTGGTATAGACATAACAAAGAAAGAGGAAGTGTAAGACGAATAGAACATTGAATGAGGTGATGAAATTATTTCTTCATCTTCGGGTGACACTTTTGATTTGACCAAAAGGGCTTCATAAAATGGCTTTATGACCAAATTAATGCCTCTAGTTTGATTTTAAGGTAGTTGGGAGGATATTTGATCTACGTTTGGTAGATCTAAATGGCTTAGGATGTGTGATTTTGAGAGAAGGGGGAGTACCTTTTTATAATAGTGTTGAGGATCACTTTAGGAAAAGCATGAAATATTATTTTATTATAAACTAATTTCAGGTATATAATGGCTTAAAAAAGATTTCATTCAAAGATATTATTTGGCTGGGTCTAATTCCTCCCAGCCAAATGGTTTTAGACATGTTTATGTTACAATATTAACCAAATCATTTAGATTTAACTCTTAGTTAATTAGTTAAACATTTATCATGTCTTCTTTTATTATTATAATAAATGGTTAATAAACATACTATAAAAATCCAATCAAAACCAAAGTGGTTTTTTATTGACAAATCTAACATTATCTAATTCCTTTGGGAGATCCTTATATTATTAGGAATATTATAACATATAATAATATAGTATTTATTTTAAAACACATTTATGTCAAATATGATACTATTTAGTATTTGGATTTTGTGGAAGTCATATAAACATTATGAATTAAAAAAATTATTTAATCCACCATAACATGTCATATTAACCTAGAAAATTCTTGGAATGCATCAAAAGTTTCAATTTACATTTATTTTAATATTTATAATATCTATCTTTTTCCCTCTCATTAATAAGGTAATTAATGCATCATCATTGGGTCATAAATATATTTAATTATATAATCCCTAAAAATAATAAATCAAATACCATGATCTATGAAATAATTTTTTCGTTAAAATGAATATCTATAGTCAAATTTATCTTATGTATAACCCTATATTAATTTTTCATAATTATTAAACATTGAATTTAACCCTTTTAACTATTCTTTAAATAAAATAATAATAAATTTTCTAATATAATCCATTTGGATAAAAAGGATCATATTTTATTCCTAATGTTTAATTTGAATGAAATAAACAAAACCAATAGAATTAGGACATGTGTTTGGGTAATTACAATAACATTTTTAACTTTAATTAGCATATTTACTTTTACTCATGGTAAAAAATAAAAAAAGTTACTATTCACCAATAATTATTTTCATTCTATTGAATGACATTTTTTACAATGATTTCAATCATGTCTCTCAAATTTTATAAATTCAATTCACATAAGCGGTAAAATTACGTTTTATGCAAATTTGAAAATGTTCCTAGAAGGTGTGTAAAAGATGGAAAAAAGTTCAATAAAATTTTATATATCTAATATTATTATAAAATAAATCCAATAGATTATATTGGACTAATATAATAATTATGTATTTTTTTTACTTTAAAATATATTTAAATAAAAATAATAATTATTTAAATAAAACTCAGTTGTAAATAATAACCCGGTTTTTGGACTATTCATAAAAAATTGGATGTTTTAAGAAAAGTACCAAAAATACCCCTAAGCTAATTTTCATATTCTAAATCCAAAAAAGATTTCTATTTTAACAAATTCAAAACATATTTGTTGCATTAATTAATATAAAATTAATTCTCGTTGTCAAAACCAGAAAGTAGGTTTTTAAGAAGTAAAAACTATCTAGAGATTAACATGTTTTTATGTACAATTTAAATGTGAAATTACATTTAATGACCTTAATTATGTTAATTGATAAAAATATAATCTAATTATAAATTAAACCACTAAAATTAATAAATTATAACTATAAATTATTTAAATTACAAATGTTATTTTCAATTAATTTTTTTTTAATTATTCATCAAAATATGATACTTATGAGAAAAGTACCAATAAATTATCCAAAAAATACTTTTATGTCCCGCTTCTAAATAAGAATCTAATACCCTAAAATTTAATATATATATATATATATATAAGTGTAAAATATTCGCTTTAAAAGGTGATCTGCATTAAAATGTAGTAAAATTTAATTTTTTGAAATATATTTTGATTATCTGAAAAAAATGAATTTGTTCTTATATTATTTCAAAGAAACACATAATACGGATTCTAAAATCATATGTATTATATAAATTAAAATTTTAGTAAATAATATTCATAACCATTTTTTAAATGGTTAGTTTGTTAAGTCGTGGTGTGCTCGAACTCGGTGTTGCGTGTTGGGGAAGCAATTGAATTACATTAAATAGATAACATATTATGAAATCCCGTGGTGTTACATTCTCCCCTACTTAAATAAATTTCATCCAGATAGTTTTTATTTATTTTCCGAAATTAAAAGGTTTAAAATAGAAAATAACTTTGTGGGAAACCCACATCAGAAATAAGATTACTAATATTTAGTCTTATTTTGAGGGAAAGGGAAATGAAAAAGTCCCCACCGAATTAGGGTTTCTAATATGAGAACATTAGCGGAAATTATAGACTCATAATTACAAGAAAACATAAATATTTATAGGGAGTGATTGATGTCATCAATCACCAACAAGTGAACAAGAAAAGGGAAAAAATGAGGGCCTCAAAGTCATAAATCTACGATGATTTAAAATAGAATTAGTTAAAAAACATAATGTATTAGGGAAACACATTTATTTAGATACTTTATTTTCATTATTAGGAGGGATTAATTTACTATCAGGATAATAAATCAAGAAAACATACTTGATTTCATTACCTATCTTCATCCTTATCTCAACATTTGGTTGTGCTTCGAACTATTTTCACTTCATCGATTATACTATGAAATGAATGTCTAAAAATGATTTGGTTACTCTTAATTGGAATTTGATAAATAAAAAGGTCCACAAGTATTTCTTTAATCCTATATATGTTTACCAAAAATCCAATAGGTTAGGTTATAGTATCCAATAAATTATACTTCAAACTCATACAAAATTTCAAGTGCTCAACTTACTCCATTCCAACCTTTAGACTTATCAAAATATACATATGTCAAAACTAACTGTCTAAAAATTTATATAGGAGGAAAACTTAATCAAGATCTCTTTTTTCCAATAATAACATGTGAATAACATAACTATGTATTTTATTAAAACAAGGTAACAACGTGAATTTCCATTAAACCTTATTAGAATAGGTATATACATACTTATTCCTTCTGTAAAACATAGAATACTGGATATAATCCTTAAATCCAAAAATATTGTAATCTCCAATAATGATGGAATAAACAAAAAATTTATTAGTTCTTAGGTAGTCAATAATATCCAATATAATTTAACCAAATCAATCTTCTCTAATTCCAAAATCATTACATAAGAATCAGAACCATATAAAGTATTATCATGCCCTCAACCATGTATTCTCCCAAAAATTTAACTTCAAACTGTGTCACTTTACATGGTACCAAAAAATTTCAAATCCTTAATGAAATAGTACTGCACTATGATCCTTATTTTATTCCATAATTCATATTAATGGGACATCATTGATAAAACACTCAAATGGAATAATTATTCAACAAAAACATATGAAAACTAATCATTCCTCTTCATATGATGTAGTATAATAACGTGATTATTATCCAATAGTATATTTTGGGTTATACTCTGATTATTGGGACATTGAATTGTGTAGTGTCCCAACTCCTTGTAGATGTAGCACTGTCTAATTGAAACATTTTTTAGCCTCGAAATCACAATATATAGGGTCCTTTTTCTCCACAATTATAACATACTCCCACTACCTTCATGCATTTACCAAGGTGATTATTTCCAAAGTTATCACATGTGGGGAAATCCTTATTTCCATTCTTCCCATTATCAATCTTTTTTTTCCATAATCTTCATTCCGTGCTTCCCTTCAAAGCCATTGGACTCAGAGAATTCTTTTCATATATTATTAATACGTGATACTATTTCTTCATATGATGTTGATACTTGGGAGACTATTTCCATTTAATTTTTTGCGTAAGACCATGAAAGATATTATTCTTCTTACTCTTTGGATCATGTGTATTTCTAGAGTTCACATTCTTTCTACTGGGTGCCATTACTAAATTATGACATACACTATGTTAGATCATATCATATTATATAATATAAAAAGTATAAAAAATATAAACATTAATTGAAAAACATCACAAATCTTGTCTCATTAAAATGGATTCTTTAGTGATATTTTTACTCATAAATCCTTCATAATTGTTTTTCATGAAAATGTGAATTGTTTTAAGCATATCCCTGAGGAGTGTCATAACCAAGAGTGCATCAAGGCTCATTATTATGCACCAGTTATTGTTCAATTCAATCTCAAAGAGGTGTTTTTGGTTTTACTTCTAGATACATATGTGCTATAGCCACCTCTACACGCTCATATACAGATAGGTATGTATTTCTTGGAATTTTCAAAAAATCTATTCATTACAAAAATTCATGATGTTTTTATACAAATCCCCAAACACTATCTTAGGGTAATGTTCTATAATCACAGTTTTTCTAAATATGGCTTCCATTTTTATTGCTAAACATCCTATGATATCAATTGTAACACCCAGACCATAGTTACCTAGAGTTGGTCCATTATTTTGACACATTTTCATAATTTCAAGGAATGATCTCCTAAAGGACTGGTCATTGTAGTACTCATAGATGATAAATTACATATATGGACATTACATTACAATTTATAAAATAAAGAACAACATAAATAATCCTTTCAGAACGCCATAATTACCCTAGCATAACCCTGCATATCAATCATAAAACACTTCTTCGCATCCTGGGAAAAATAAAAAAAATGGGTGAGCTCAGATGCTCATTAACGAAAATAATATTGTGGAAACTATCATAAATATGTATAAAAATTTAAGGAAATGTATAAATAAAAAATAAAAGCCTTTTAAACATAATCTTCAGAATAATATGGCAATGATAAATCAAATAATTTCATTTAATTATTCAAATGGATATTCTACAAGTAGAATAATAAAAAGTAATATCAATAGTTAATTTCATACTGACGGATTGCTTAATGTCGAACGTCCTAACCACATAGTCAATGATCATGCCAGGACAAAAAAAAATTTCCCCAAGGCCTTGTGCCAAGACACTAGTTTGTCTCATTAGGCCTACTGATCAATCTAGGGGCTAGAGTGGGACCCACTAGTCACATACTTAGTCAAATTCATTCCTCATCTGAAAAGGGTGAAACAGAACATAAACATTCATAGTAAAATAGGCATACTAAATTTCAACAATTTAACCGTAAACCATGAATGGTTTAAAAATACCACACCCCTAGTCAAACATATCATAACTTATTCAATACAATATAAAATTTATTATTATAATAAATAAACCATAATCATGTATAATATCCAGTAAAGGATGTCGACATAGTTGGAAATCATCAGTAAAACTATTTGAAAGAAATATCCCTTTTTATGAAATTATTCAAAATTAACACAATTTAAAAAGGAAGACATTTAAAACAAAATTTCTTAATCAAATTGAAACATACCACTTTGAGTCTTTTAAAAGGAATTTATATTTTAAAACATTAATCTCCTTATAAATAAATCCTTAAAAATATTTTGAAAACATGGACATTAATTAGTATGATTTAAAAGAATAATTATTTAAACCATTTAATAATATTATTAGTTAAAAATACCCTTAAAAATAATCCATTGTAAAACTATTTTACAAAACATGCAAATGGATAACAAATATGTCCCAGTAAAAACATACACATAAATAATCTGGAATAATAATGAGATTGAATAATTAACCCTTACCTTATACATTCCATTAGTAGATGCTACATTTATCCCCCTTTAAAATGACCATAGTATGTTATTAAATTATACAAAACCCATATTAATATTTGTGATTTAATGTATAATTCATTTACCACATTATACTACAAATTTAATAATAATTTCTATGTTAATGTAACATTTCATGTAATAATTTCTTTCGTTATCGTACGTGTTTTAACTAGTTATTCTTGATCGTATCACCTAGATCATTATTTACATAATTACAGAATATAGAAAATGATTTATAAATCATATATATTCTGAATTTAAATTTTTAAAATAGATAGATATATGATATGAAAACACAGTTTATGGAGACGGTAGTCCATACGTATGCATGAACATCGTTTTCATTTTCATATCGTATTGAACAGAAGTAAGTGAATGAGATATAATTAAATATATATATATATATAATAATATTATTTCATATATTAAATAATTTTTAATAATATGTATTTTTGTAATCATCATTAAATGGTGAACGTAGAAATGAATCTAATCGCATTGTGGAGGCGGTAATCCATAGGTATGCACGAGCGATGATATAATTCTATTGATGAAGAAATTGTATGTAATTAGACATTATATCATATATAAAGAATAATTAACATTTTATATTTATTATTTACATTAATTATACTCATTATTATACCCATACAAATAATGAAGTATTGAATAAAAAACTACAACACGACGAGTAGATGGTAAGCAGTACATACGCACGTATGGTAACTTTTTCATTAATAGGATGGATAGAATAATGAATATGGTTGTACTGTATTTATAATAAAATAGCATAATATAGAAGGTATTATAGTTTTTATTTTGGTGTGGAAACATCAATGAAAGAATAATTGGAAGAAGAAAAGAACTTTGAATGATGTGATGAAATTATTACCTATTCATCAGGTGCATCCTTTAGATGTCATAAAAATGGATCATTAGGATGGATTTATGATATAAGTAAGTCCTCTAGGATGAAGTTAGGGTAGTAAGAAGGATATTTTAGTAGGTCTTGGCTGACCCAAATATCACAGGAGGGGGGATTTTTAACAAAGAGGAAGTGCCCTTTTATAAGATAGGTGAGGGTAACTTTAGGAAAGGCAGAAAATATTATTTTATTATAAAATCAATTTTGTTTAATAATGTATCCAAATGGTTTTATTTTGCAGATAAGGAGGTACTAGGTCGAGTACTTCTCAACCAAAATGTTGCAGACAAGTTTAGGTCACCATATTAACCGTATCTTTTTTATTTAACTCCTAGTTAAATATATTAACTTTTACCATGTCTTCTTCTATTATTATAATAAATGTTTAATAAATTTACTATAAATGGACAATCATACCCAAAGTGGTTCATTATTGATATAAATAGCCTTATCTTTGTCCTTGGGGAATTTATTATATTTTTAGAAATATTATATCATTTAATAATATAGTATTCTTTATTAAAAACTCATTTATGTCAATTTTTACACTATTTAGTATTTTGTTTTTGTGAAAGTCATAAAAACTATATCATTTCGGAAAATAATTTTTTATTGAAATATAACATGTCATATTAACATATAGATTTCTTATAATGCATCAAATGTCTCAATTTACATTTATTCTATTATATATAAAATATATTATTTTAACCTCTCATTAATAAGGAAATTACTGCAGCATCACTGTGTTGTAAATAAATTTTATTATTTAATGACTAAAAAAAGTAAATAAAATACCATGATGTAGGATATCTTTTTAAATTTATAATTAATATATATATTCTAATTTATCGTATTTATAGCCCTATATTAAAAATTTTTTAGTTACTAAACTTAGAATTTAACTCTATTAACTCTTCTTTAATAAAAACATAATAAATGTCCACATCTAATCCTAGTGAACAAGAAAGATCATATTTTATTTATAAAGTTGATTTTGGTCAAAATAAATTTATCAAAAAGAGTTAGGATATGTGAAAGAGTAATTATAAAATCATTTTTACTTTTAATTAACATATTTACTTATAACGATGGTAAATAAAAATCAAAAGTTATTATTCAAAAAAAATTATTTTAATTATATTGAACCTCATTTTACTTATTTATGTCAACAGTGTCTCTCATATTTTTGAAATTCAATTCACAGTAGTTGTAAAATTACATTTTAGTCAAATTTGAAAATGTTCATTGAAGGTGGAAAAAAGAGTGTAGAATGTTCAATAAATATTTATATATATAATATTATTATAAAATAACTCCAAAAAATTACATTGGACTAATATAAGTAATAAATTTAAATATTTAAATTAAAAAAAATTTAAAGAAAAATTTATTATTTAAATAAAACTCAGTTTTAAACAATAACATAGTGTTTTTCACTATTCATAAAAAAATTGAATGTTTTTCTGAAAAATAAAAAGAAATCACCATAAGATAATTTTGTTATTTGAATCCAAAATTTTTGTCTGTTTTACCAAATTCATAACATATGATTTGCATAAATTAATTTATAATTAATTTCCATTGTCAAAACCAGAAAGTGGGTTTTTAACAAGTAAAAACTATAAAAATATTGACATGTGTTTATGTAAAATTTAAATTTTAATTTATGGTTAATAACCCTCATTATATTAAATGATAAAAATATAATATATATATTTGATTAAACTACTCAAATTCATTAATTAATACTTTAAATTTTTTCTATTAAAAAAGTTCTTTTCAATTAAAATGTAGTAATTTTCACTATTTATCAAAATATGAATGTTATCAGAAAAGTACCAAAAAAATTTCCAAACTAAATTTTTATGTCATATTTTTAATTAATAATTTAATTTCCTTAAAATGAATATATAAATGTGTCATATATTATATTTAAAAAGTATTCTCTAATAAAAGGCAGTAAAATTGATATTTTTTTTAAAAATATTTCTTTTATCTAAAAAATTAATTTGTTCTTATATTATATATAAGAAACACATTATATGGATTTTAAATTTTTATGGAGTATATAAATTCAAAATTCAATTAGTACTATTCATAGCTATTTTTTAAATAGCTAGTTTGGTAATTATTTGTGTGCTCGAACTTGGTTTTGCGTGTGGCACAAGCTATTGAATTATATTAAAGATATAGAGTATTATAAAATCTGAGGGTGTTACCGATTTGGATTTCGAGATAAAGTTTGAAAACCATCGCCAGAAATCATACTTCCATTTACTGGGTGTCAACTTATCTCGACATAATCTAAATAACGGTTTCCAGTTATGGATAAATGTTAATAGAAATGTCTAAAAAATTATCCTATATGTTGGAGAACTATAACCTAGATCCAAAAGTCTATGATTTCTCTCATCATAACATTGTTAAGAGTTATTCAAGCATATGTGTCTATTATTTAAACAACTCATGTGGTGATTGGATCTCAAAATTGAATCTATAGCCAACTGGAAACATTTATATTGAATGTGTATAAAAATTCGGGGATATGAAAAGATTCAAAGAGTTTTCCAATTAGATATACACTTTCCACCTTTATCATTAAGCATGGGTTTCCCAATTCTAGAATTATTTCTATGATGATGTTATTCAAGAAATGGTTATCCATTTGTGTCCTAGCTCTAATTAAATCAATATTTTCCATGATGATATAAGATGATAACTTCGGTATATCTATCAATTGGGTTGGATACCCAACATGTTGATATGTATGATGAGTTCCATCATTCCATATATATTTGGAATTCCCCTTTTAAAAATATTGTTCTGGAGAGAGATAATCTAAAAATCATTGAGTAAATGTTATGAAAGGAGCAGATTATATGCTCTATTGTCAATTTAGACTATTAGATCTGAATTTTACATTATCACAAGAGAGTTAAACCAACTACAATTCACACATGCATGTTCCATTGATGGATTGTTCATGACAATGATGGTTCATGTGGGTCTATTTTAGAATATTGGGATCATAACACATGAAGATAAATAGTGAATTCAGATATATCAGCAATCCATATGCTATCTAGATTCAATGTCATGTTCTTGAATGGGTGGATTTTCACAATTGGGGGGTCATGCCCCATAGTCTAGGTTAGTAAAATAGTTATGGATGCATGTCTAGAAGCTCTTTGGTTCATCAGTCATGGGAATCAAATTATGCATGCCTTTACTATAATCCACCATATTCAACATGGAAGAAAACTCTATATGATAAGTTTTCTTTTTAAAATTTTATTTGAATTAAAATGGGTAAATTTTCACTACTTCCGATATTAAAATTCAAGTAGTATCTATGGTGCCTTATTGTATCATAGGATTCAATACATACCTGGTATTAAATCCCCTTCATTTGGCCATGATGTGTATTCCATTTGTTGAGACAACCTAATCGCTTCAAATTCATTCCTTATATTGCTTTAATTGGGAAAGCCAACGATTATGGAAGCAGTTAAATTAATGAAAGGTCTTATAATATTTCTATTTTTATGGGGTTATTATATAAAAAAATCACGATCTGGTCATTTGAGATCTGCATACCCATTATTTGTTCAATCTCATGTTCAACCCCATCTACAGGTTCTCCCCCTTCCATTAGATGGTGTGCGCGGAGAGTGACACCCGATGATCATCCATGTGTTCTGCGTGATATTTTAATGTAAAGACACAAATTCAAGTATAATCTTTCTACTTAAAATATCTCATGTCTTATTATCATATGAAAAATCTCATTCTGGGGTGGTGTCATATCTGTGTAGATCGTTGAATAATACGGTTCATCATTTGGGAAAACTAGTCACCTCACATAACCTCGATCCATTGAAATAATGTAGTTGAAAAATGACATAATAAATTCCTTGATAAGTCTGCCTCATCTTCGTGATGAACGTCCCATCATCTAGGAATAATTATTTGAGGAAGATATCCCTTTATATAAATGGAAATTAATTTACACTATTGATATCATGATATATTGGGCTTCTACTATTTACAATTCATTAGATCATCAAATGGTTCCTCCATCCAAATATCCAACTCCAACATCCGTAGAATATCATACATTATATAGGATTATATGGTAGATAATTGACATTATAGTCACCAAAAAACCCTTTTGGAACATTTCATAACTAGGAAGAACATCCTCATCGACGATTTGATCATTTATTAGTGGATGAATTTGAACAGAAACCATTATAAAAATTCATAAGATAGATCCCATTAATAAGGAAATAACTAGACACAAATTTTAGGGGATTTAACAGTATATAATATGTGACTCCACAAACTCAATAGTTATAAGGAGCTTCAGTGGTATTAGAGAAAATCCTTCACTTCATATCTAACCTGCAAAATCAGATGGAGTTCATGAACATATAGATATTGAGATATGGTGAGATAATATCTCAATTAGGATATAACCTTTATGTGTAATCATCAAAAATTAATACCACTCAAGAAAATATTTCAGGATCTCTCTATTCTTATTCAGATACATCATCAAAGGGAATAATTAGAAGATGTTGGGAGGGTGGGAATTTTTCACCCCATCAATGCTTCCCACCATAACCATTCTGGATTTTCATGATCATTAATTCAAATTCTATTTTAGTTTTGTCATTAATGTATTATTTTTTACTAAAACCTCCTATGTCTCCATAATGTTCAGATCTATCCTCTTGTATGATATCATTGAATGGATCTACAGAACATTATATGTTGTTTTGTAGTTTTATTTCATTCATTATCTGTATAAAAAATTTCTAATACGATTATACATGAATCACTGACAATGCCCATCCTTTCTATAATATCATGTAAAACCGAGTTCATGGATTTGAGTGTTATAATTATAACATATTATTCACGAGAAATGATCATATATGCTAATTGAAATGATATTCCTCACTAATTTGTCTACTCCCATTATCTTGAAAATAACTAATTCCCAGAATTACAATTGGGTAAAACATTTGTCCTAAAGGTACAGTTCTCTGTCATTTTTACATAATTTATTGAATTGGAGAGAATATATTGATTTTTTATGAGGATGTATGTTTCTACTCAAAATCTTCTTTTCATTCATGAATAATATTTTTCAATTGTGTTGTTGTTTTGCGGTTATCAAGCTCAAAACATTTTTTATTATGGTATTTTATCTCATACCTTATATTTTTTTAGTTTAGGTCCTTTTATCATCAATCCTATGTCCTTGTAGTTTAGGGTATTTTAGCTTGAAACTAATATCATTGTTGTCTAATGTCTTTTAGCTTAGACATTTAATCTCTTCAGTTTAGGGTATTTTATCTCGGACCTTCTATCAATATAGTTTATGTTCATTTAGCTCACTAATTTTTCCTATGATGTTTAGGTTCTATTATCATGGATATTTTATCTCTTTAGATAATGTTATTTTAGATCATACCTTCAATAAATGTAGTTTGGAGTATCATTAGATGTTATGAATTTTAAATTATTGTTTCTAGGAATTTATTATAATATGGGGATGAAATACAAAAGATGACCAATGAAACAACAAGGTTCTGAGTTCCATCAGTAGGTTTTTTGAGCTCGCAAGGAATGTAGTTCATTTCATGTAAGGAATAAGTTCCACTTATTAGTAGATCAAGTCACTTATACATTGGTAGCATGGAAGAACATAGTTTTATTGACTATTTTCTAGGGTCCAGGGAATGTTAATGGAGGTAATAATGGATGAGAGTAAAATACTAGTGATGAAATATCTACCTATAAAGGTAGAATCTAGATGATGTAAGTTATAAACCAAATTTTTATGTCAATGAATATGTAATGGAAAAGACAATCCAGTGATGGAACAAAACACACTATGGTGCTAAGTTCATGTCACAATGTTAAAAGGTCTCACAGAGATCAGAGCATATTTACTGTAAAGTGGATGATCATTTAGATGGTAGGTCAAACCCCATTTTCATAAATAGAACTACCAAGGAAAGTTAATCTCAAATCCTTTCCAAGATCCATGAATTATTTGGGATGAATCAAACATCTATACGATGAATATGGTAATGGAAGGAAAGATATTAAAGAATGGATTTGTATCTCTTGGGAATCTCATCTCTTATGTGATGTGTAATCCCAATTCTATTTGATTTCAAATCATGGTTGTGTGCTATCAAGAGAATCAAGAATTAACGGTGACATTTCATCATTGTAAAAGGGTAAAAATTATGGTGTTGTGATGTCGAATTCACATGAATAGACTCGTTATCAGTATTTTATAATCATATTATAATATATTATATTTCCCAGAGAGTGATAAATTTTCCATACTGAGATTACTGTAAAATCATGGAATCTGTTTCCATAGTATCCAAGTTAGTACCCCTCTTCCGATAGAGCCAATGTCCTATTAAAATTTCATAGGCTTCAGACCAGGGGGAATACCATATGAAAATTGCTCAGAAAATTAATGGATGAAGAAGCTTCTATGAGCCTGAACCACATTTCCACATTGAATGACACTCATATTGAAAGAGACATTAGTATTATGTTTATACCACTAAAAAGTGGGGCAATACCACCAGAACTGTCCCTGCATTCCTTTTGAGTTGAAATGGTTAAGATAAGAAATATTATTGATTAGTCTGATGGAGGGGGAGTTGACCAAATTCATATACAGCTGGATGCTATCGACCTAGAGAGACCAGGTACCAGATACAAGATCTTTCATAGAGTTTATGACCCCATACTTGTGGGCCATGTTTGTAGCATTCCATATGACCCAACCACATAGAAACATCATAGTGTACATAGCCTTTCTTTGAATCCCAGTCATCCCTACTCTATAATGATTTCCCTCAATGAAATTTAATCTTTGAAGCTCTATGAGGGATACACAAGTGAATTCACTGAAAATCTATCTGACCATGGATCCCTAGTCCCCCTACAAATACATTATTATCACTCTCTTCAAGAGGGGACCTATAGAATGAGAATCTAGAAGCCTATTTAATACATGTGTATTTAATGATGTTATCATTAGGTGACTCCATGTTTCGTACTTCCCAAAGGAGTAAATTATTCATCACAAGTTATTACTTTCACTAAATCACTACTACCAAACTAAAAATTTGAAAATGATATGTCACCAGATCTCGTATATCATTTCTAGAGAAGTACCCTAAAGGAGAATTGGTTAATATTGAATAATTCAATAGGTTTTTAAATTAAATTATATTGAAAATATAACGTTAATTTTTGTCTAGAACTAAATTGTTGAAACTAGGATGAAAAATTCATTGCCTAAGTGAGATTCTTGTTATGAGATATTAGGGGAATCAATTATTAGTGCCCTATGAGTTGTGATTAGAAAAGGAAAATTCATCCTTCCCCACTAACTACTAAGATTGACAATCATAAATTTGGATATGTGTCTATATCATGGACTAGATTGACGTTTTACACCATCCCATCTTGTATGACTCTCCTCATGTATTTTCACTCATAAATTTACCCAAGATTTTGTGTTCCTCAACAACCTCCCACTTTTGTATAGAAAGTGTACCATGATGTGTGTTAAAGATATTCCTCATGTTGATGCCTCCATTTATCATGATTATGGACAACCGAGAACATGTATCCCAATTGTGTTTTCTATAATCATGAGAATCCAAAATAATCATGGATAGAATTCTATAATTGTAGGAAATGAAACATTTTAGAACCATGATATCTAAGAGATTATGGTTTGTCATGGTGTGGAGAATGATTTTAGAAAAAGATATTTCTCCACCAAATGGGAGATATTTATTTTTGAAGTTTATAACACAACCCATGATCCTACCAATAATATGACCAATATGAGAAATATGATGTCTTCATGAGGATATTCTGGATCCAAAATGTGCCACGAGGAAGGTATTTTGTTTCATATCCATGCGAGAAATAAATCAACAGACATTCCTATTTGGGCACCTTTTAGATATAAATAAATTTCTCTTTGCATGGATGATGCATTACCAGCACAATTTATTGTAGTGCTCCAGAATATTTCTAGGACTAAGAATTTATTTGGTGTAATTATTCATGAAGATAATGGTGTCATATATAGACATGATATGGGATACATATTATGGGTTTCATATACAGTGAAGGGGGAAATGTAACCCATTAAAATGATCTTATTAATGAGGAGACTAAGAATATTCTCTGTGAGAATGAGGATTCTTGGGGAGAGTGATTAACCTTTTCTGAGGCCCTGCATTTATTTGAGAAGGCCATAACATTTCCCGAAGAAAAATATTGAAATCCTCAAGGATATCTAAGAACAAAAATCATATCAACTTCCCATGAGATGATTCCATTAATGACATTAACTTAATCAAAATCCATCATTCCACCCTATCATAAGTCTTTTCCATGTCATGTTCAGTGGCCCTGTTGGTATCATGGACCTTTTGATTAATATTACTTACCACTTCTTAGGTCAATTAAATTATCATGTGGATTGACCAAACATTAATGAACCCATGTTTCTAACAGGATATCCAAAGTTTGAGGTGGCTCAATAGTCTTATATTGATGAAAATTTCAAAACACTTCTAAGGATTGTTGCACATTCTTATTTTATGGTAATGTTGAGGAGACTTTGGATCTTATATTTCAGGGATAAGCACCAGGGATGTGGCATTGAGAACTCAGGGAATTATACCACCACCAACGAAGTCTTAAAATGACTTCATTATGTCTACCCTACCCTAGTTCCATGAATACCTATATAAAAATATTTGTAAGGTATCTAGACGAAGAGTACTCCAAAAAATAAGTCCATAAAAGGACTCATAAATATCCTTATGCTAGGTTACTCTTTCAATGTATGTATTATCTCTTTTGGACACCAAGTGACGGACCACATTATGGATTCCACCATATCACCATTGATAACCACCAAGTATCCAAATATTGACACATAAAAGGACTAATTTGAAAAGGGATTCAGTGATCGAATAAATGGCGTACTGATCATCAGTGTAGGTTCCATCCTTCTAAAAAATATTAGGTTTATTGATACATTGAATGTCATTAATAAAACCATGGAATATGGTAGTGTTCCAATCACCACCATATATCCATTTTTTTTCTCACATTCCATGAAATACTTTCTTATAATCTCATCCTTTTTGATATCCTTCTTTTAGATGAGATATATATTCAATGTATCACTTTTAATGCCATCCAAACAAGGTTCTATTTTCTCTATATCCATTTTCAATGCATTCATATACCCGGGGAGAGAATATTTTTTACTAATCCATGATTTAATATCACATTTATGATATTTATGTTTGGTATGAAGGGAAATCGAGGCACTTCCCTATACTAGATTTTTCTAAGAATCAGTATACTAGATTTTTATGTGAGAAAAATGAGGAGCATGGGACAATATATAAGTGAAATGAAACCTCCCACCACCCACTTATCTGGAGAGAAATGAAACCCTGTGAAGAGGGAGATTTTAGAGTCTTCATAAAAGGTGGTTATACATTGAATTTTATTAGAAATAAATAGCATGGTCATTTGAAAAAAAAGCAATTTAGGAGTCACTAGGTGTGGAGGTCTCGTTCCTAGTTTTTAATTCCCTGACCCCAGTAACCCAGAGTCAGTGCATTATTACGTAACATTGGAATGATCAAAAAAGATCATGTATTGAATGACCGATTAGTTTAATACCCTTGGAAACACTATATACATTCATAAATGTTGAATTACATCATAAAGTGAAAAATCACAATAACATCGTCTCCATAGTCCACACTCATATCCCCTTCAGACTATCCCTGTAGGTCAGTCATAAAATATTTCATCACATCCTAGGAAAATAAAACATATAAAGGGGTGAGCTCATATGCTCAGTAAGGATAACAATATAGAGTAATATTTTATAAATAAACAAAAACATTTAAGGTAATGTATAACTAAAACAAAATCCTTTTAAACTTGAACATCAACATAATATGCCAAAAATAAAATAAAGTAATGAAATTTACATATTCACATGGATATTCTACTAGTCGAATAATCACATGAAATATCAATAACCACTTTCATAATGGTGTAATTCATAATTCTAGACTGTCATAACCACGTAGCTAAGGCCTCGTGCCAAGACTAAAAATAAGATTTTGTCAAGGCCTTGTCCCAAGACACTAGTTTGTCTCATGAGGCCTACCGATGCATCGAGGAGCTATAGCTGGATCCAACCATCACTTATTAAGTCCAATGCATTCCTCATATGAACAATTTTAAACATAACATGAACATTCGTATTAAAACTAGCATACCAAATGTCAATACATTCTCCATAAACCATGAATGGTATAAAAATAACACATCTATAGTCAAACATATAAAAAAACCTTCAATACAACATGGAAGTTTTGAATCATAATAAATCAACTTCAAATAATCTTAAAATCCATCAAATGATGTTGACATAGATGAAATCAATACTATTTGAGAGAAAAACAAATTTTGAAATCATTTAAATGTCAAATAATTGTAAAAGAAAATATTTACTTTTAAAATATTCTTATAATCTTGTAAGGGAAGCTTCAACGATTTTAAAATGGTGGGAAATAGCCTCACCCCCGTATAAGTTAAAAAAATACATTCTTACCTTAATTTGGTCAAAAATTTCAAAAGGTACCTTGTTTGGATAATGATAGAAAGATTCCTTTCAAAAACTTATAAGGTCAAATAAGGTTATAAATGAATTTAAAACACTGTCTAATAAAGATTAAAAATGTTTTGAAAGACATTTTTAAGAAACATGGATGTGGATGATAAAGTGTCCCTAGTAGATAATTACATATGAACAACCTTGAATAATAAAGAGGTTGTAGAATTAACCCTTACCTCGTGTCCGACTCGACTCGATCGTTCTTTAATCTCTGGAATAATAAACATGAGTTAATCTCTACTTTCTTAAGAACCTTTTTCAAGTTCATTATTCCTTTTATATCACTTATTACCATGTTATGAACATTATGTAGTCATTTATGTTAATAACAGTAGTTTTGTCGATCTTTGGTACTAGAGTCAACAATAAACTTCTTATAATTAAAAGTTGTTCATATGGTAAAATATCAATTATCTCTATAATTATATCAATTATCTAGATAGAATATATATCATATATATCCACTATATACATGCATTTATAATATTACATAACTTATATTGGTAAGAAATGAAATGCAACGTTCATGGAGACGGTAAGCCATACGTACACATGAAAGCTACTTTCAATTCTATTTCATATTTAATGGAATGAAATCATAATTATATAAAGGTTTATTAAAATTCCAATATGATATATAATATCATTTAAATCCTTCCTTTATAAGTTCCACGTATGGTATTAACAATTCAAATCACTTTGAGGGGTGGTAGTCCACACTTACCAAAATGAAATTATCGTTTTTACCCATAATGGAAACCATAAAGGTATTCGATAAATGAAAAATACAGAAGCATAAGAAAAACATAAAAATAATATATATCATATATAAATATAGTTACATCTTAATGGCCACCATTAAAGGTGTTAAAAGAATATTGAACAATCATCGTTTCGTGAGGCAGTAATTCGCCACCCACAGAAATAGTATGTTCTTTAACCATTAGACGAAGGTGTGTGTAAGTTTTTATAAAATAAATCTCATAACAACATCTCAGTATATTGAATATACTGGTTTTGTTACAAAATAATGGAATAAAAAGGGTTTAAGGGGTTGTATAAGAAAAATAAAACAAAAGAACATAAGAGAAGATGTTACCTTAAAATCAGGTAACTCTTTTTGACTTGAGCCAAAAGATTCCTTGGGAAGACTTATTCCCAATGTGAGGCCTCTAAGAGTTATATAGGGAAGTTGAGAGAGTATTTTGGAAGAGTTTGGACTATCTGAATGTATTTTAATGTGTGAATAAAATTGTAGAGGTGGGAGCCTTTTATAAGAGGAGAGGAGGGGCACTCTTGGAAATTCATGAAATGTTACATTATTGTGAAATGATTTTCGGATTTTAAAGGTACCATAATTATATATTTTGAGGATAAGGTGATACATGTTCGAAATACACCCATACAGTAGGCTTTAGACAAGTTTAAGTCTAATATTTTACGTTATCATTTCATTTCATTTAAATTGTTCATTAATGAGGTAATCACTCCATCATCACGGTGTCATAAATAAATTTATTTATATAATGCCTAAAAATTATAAAGAAATTACCATGATGTAGGAAATATTTTTATCTTTCAAATTAATATTTATAGTCAAAACTATGACTTGAATAACCCCTTCTAAAAATTGGTTTAGTAAAACAATACATGTTTGTGACATTTTTATTTTTACATTAAATAAAAGTTACTAATGTCATTATCTTACATAAGTGGCTCCATGGGGTCCCAAAAATCTTCCAATGGTTTTTATTGGTCGGCCAGGACTCATCAAATAATAGTAGGACATGTTTTAATATATTTTTTATTCTTATAATATCATTTTTACCTTAAATTATCCTAATTACCTCTAATCGCGGTTAATAAAACACAAAAGTTAATATTCACCAAAATTATTTTCATCCCATTGAACCACATTTTACTTAATAATGAAAACCATGTATGTCGGATTTCTTAAATTCAATTCACATAAGTGGTAAAGTTTCATTTAAACGAAAAATCAGTTTTTTTACTTCCACTTAGTGGTTTTACTATTCATAAAAAATTTGAATTTTTTCAGAACAATACCAAAAATTCACCCCAATATATAATTAATATTACAAATTCAAAAATGATGTCTATTTTACAAAATTCCAAACTTATAATTTTATTCAATTAATTTTATAATTAAATCTCATTGTCAAAACAAATAGCGTGTTTTTAAGAAACAATATCAATCAAAATATTGACAATTGTTTATGTCCAATTTCAAAGTGAAATTAATTTAATGACCACCATTGGATGAAATGTTAAAATTATTTTCTAATTATACTTTAAAACCACTCAATAGTATAATTTACCACTATAAATTATTTTGATTAAAAATGTTGTTTTAAGTATTTTTCACTATTCATTGAAAATTGGATGTTCTCAGAAAAATACCAATAATTCAACTTAGGCTAATTTTGATATTATGAATCCAAAAATGAAGTCCATTTTGAAATATAAAATTTATATAATTCAAAAAGTGGGTATTACTATTCATAACATCTACTTTGATTGGTCGCGGTGTGTTAGAACACGAGGTTGTGTACTACACACACTACTGTATTATTCAAAGGGAAGCGTACCATGGAAGCTTGGGGTGTTACATTATACCCTCCTTCAATAAATTTTGTCCTCACAATTTTAAATTTTTCCTCGAAAATAGAAGGTTGAAAGTAGAAAATACCTTTGTGGAAAACCCACATCGGAAATAAGGTTAATAAAATTTAGCCTTAATAAAAGGGAAAGAGAAATGAAAAAGTCACCACCAAATTATGATCTCAATTAAAAGAACATTGGTGGAATTTAGAGACAAATAATTGGAGGGAAATGTAAATATTTGTAGGGAGTGATTGTGGTCATCAATCACAAACAAGTGTAAAATTGAGGGCCTCAAATCCTTCAATCTATGGTGATTTAAAATATCATAAGTTCAACAAATCATAAGGTATTAGGATAACAAATTTTTTTAAATATCCCTTTCTTAAAGTTTATGAATTAATTTATTCATAGAATAAGAGAGATGTATATATATATATATATACTTGACAAGTATAGTTTCAAGCTTCAACTAATTTCTACCACAAACTCATCTTTCACTCAAAAAGATAATAGAACTCAAAAATATTTTATTTATCCTAATCGTACAAGGTTCCAAATATTAACACGTACAATTTATATTAGGAAAACTATTTTGTAATAAACATGGACTTCCTGTAGGCTAGTGGTAGGTAATAAAGGCATGTCACACTATGGTTGTGGGATCGATTCCTGCAGCTTTTTCCGACGTGATGGGTTTCCCCCCAACCTTCATGTTGTATTTTTCCTAAAACTATAGTATAATACTATTCCAAAAATAATCATCATAAATGTTTTAACCTTAAACAATACTATCCAAATTTCATCTTAATCCATTCCAACCATTATAGTTATCCAAAATACCTCTGTCCAGACTTTCTCTAAAAGTCTCTAAATTCCAAAATCAATTGTAACATTAGATTCCCCAAACAACGTAAAGTTTGTCTTATTGTTACAATTGATTTTCCATGACAACTTTTTCCTTTCACTACTCCCTAAAGTCTGGAATATTTTATCTAGGGAATTTATCCATTTCTTTGCTAATAATGGATGTGTACCCCCATTAAGTGTTTGTAGTTCTTCCCTCATGAAGCGATTTAACATTTACCCTCCACGTTGCGGATCATGGTGCTCCATACGAGTAAGGTTATTATTCATAACATGAGTGAGTTATCCTAGTATGGTGATTAGCTGATCAGCAGCAGTTGCATCACCAACTCCACTATAATTAGCTTGAGCAGGAGGGAAATCCCTATATGGAGTGTGTTCATTGATACAGTTTCCATTCATTCCACTAGGCTCCATTTCTAAACAATATCATAAACTATATTAGTTTATGAATCAAAATACATAATTCCATACTTGTAAAACACTTATCATAAATTGAACTATTTATGGATATAATCCATAATCATAAAAAGAAATGTTTTCTTTGAGGAATTATATACTCATTAACCCTTAATAATGGGTTTTAAGGAAATCGTGAACTATCCTAAGAATATCCCCTTGAAGTGTCGTAACCAAGAGTGCAGCAAGGCCCGTTGTCATGCACCAGTTTCCGTTCGAGTCTAGCTCAAAGCAATGTTTTCAGGTTTTACCCCTAGGTACATCTATGCCAGAGCTACCTTTACCGGATCATATACAGACAGGGATGTATTTCATGGAAAATACACAAAATATATACTTTACAAAAATTCTGAGATGTTCTTCTATACTAATCCTCAAAGTCTATCTTAGGTCTATGTGCACTAATCAGAGTTTATCTAAATCTAGCTTCTAAGGATAGTACTAAACTGCCTCTGATACAAACTATAACACCCTGACCTGAGTTTTGTAGAGTCAGTGCTTTATTACGTAACATTGTCATGATCACACAAGATCAAGTCTCTAAATACCGATTAGTTTAGTAGCATTTGAAACACTAGATACATTCATAAATGTTGCATTACATCATAAAGTGAAAAATCACAATAACATAGTATCCATAGTCCACAATCAAATCCCCTTCAGAATATCCCTACAGGTTAGTCATAAAATATTTCTTCACATCCTAGGATAATAAAACATAGAAAGGGGTGAGCTCAGATGCTAAGTAAGGATAACAATATAGAAAAAACTTTCATAAATAAACATAAACATTTAAGGTAATGTCTAACTTAAAAAAGCCTTTTAAACATGAACTTCAGCATAATATGGAAAAAATAAAATCATGTAATTCCATTTACTTATTCACATGGATATTATACTAGTTGAACAATCACATGAAATATCAATAACCACTTTCATAATGATGGAATGCATAATTCCAGACCATCATAACCACGTAACCAAGGCCCTGTGCCAAGACTAAAAATAAAATTTTGTCAAGGCCTCATTCCAAGACACTATTTTTTCTCATGAGGCCTACTAATGCATCTAGGAGCTATAGTGGGCTCCACCCATCACTTATTAAGTCCTATACATTCCTCATATGAACAAGTTTAATCATAACATAAACATTCGTATTAAAACTAGCATAAAAAATGTCAATAGTATCTCCATAAACCATAAATGGTATAAAAATAACACATCCACAGTCAAACATATCAAAAAAACTTAAATACAATATGGAAGTTTTGAATCATAGTAAATCAACATCAAATAAGCTTAAAATCCATCAAAGGATGATGACATAGATGAAATCAATAATATTAGAGAGAAATATAATTTTTGAAATCATTTAAAAGTCACATTATTGTAAAAGAAAACATTTACTTTTAAAATATTCTAATAATCTTGTAAGGGAAGCTTCAACAATTTTATAATGGAGTAAAATAGCCGCACCCTTCTGTATAAGTTAAAAAAATACATTATTACCTTAATTTTTTTGAAAATGTCAAAAAGTACATTGTTTGGAAAATGACGGAAATATTCCTTTCAAAAATATATAAGGTCAAATAAGGGTATAAATGAAATTAAACCATTGTCTAATAAATAGTGAAAATGTTTTGAAAGATATTTTTAAGAAACATGGATGTGGATGATAAAGAGGTCCAAGTAGATAATTACTTATGAACAAACTTGAATAATGAAGTGTTTGTAGAATTACCCCTTACCTTGTGTCCGACATGACTCGATAATTATTTAATCTCATGAATAATAAACTTGAGTTAATATCTACTTTCTTAAGAACCTTTTTCAATTTAATTATTCCTTTTATATCACTAATTACCATGTTATGAACATTATGTAGTCATTTAAGTTAATAACTGTCGTTTTGTCGATCTTTAGTACTTGAGTAAATAATAAACTTCTAATTATGAATGTTATTAATGTGGTAAAATATCCATTATCTCCATAATTATATTCATTATCTATATATCATATATATCATATATATCCAGTATATACATGTATTTATAATATTACATAACATTTATAGGTAAGAAATGAAATGCACCGTTCCTGGAGACGGTAAGCCATATGTACGCATGAACGCTACATTCATTTCTATTTCATATTTAATGGAATCAAATAATAATGATATAAAGCTATATTATAATTACAATATGATATATAATATCATTTAACAACTTCCTTTATACGTCCCACATATGGCATTAACGATTCAAATCACATTGAGGGGGCAGTAGTCCGCACTTCCTAAAATGAAATTATCGTGATTACCCATTATGGAAATCATAAAGTTATGCAATAAATGAAAAATACAGGAGCATAAAGAAAACATAAACATAATATATATCATATATAAATATAGTGACATCTTAATGGCCACCATGATAGGTGTTAAAATAAGATTGAACAATCATCGTTTCGTGAGGTAGTAATTCACCACCCACAGAAACAGTATGTTCTTTAACCATTAGAAAAATTTGTATGTAAGTATAAATCAAATAAATCTCATAAAAACATCCCATTATATTTAATATACTTGTTTTGTTACAAAATAATGGAATAAAAAGGCGTTAAGTGGTTGGAGAAGCAAAATTAAACAAAATAACATAAGAGAAGACATTTCCTTAAAATCGGGTAACCCTTTTTGATTTGAGCCAAAGGATTCCTTGGAAAGACTTCTGCCCAAAGTGGGAATTATAGTAGTAATAGAGGGAAGTTGAGAGAGTATTTTGGAAGATTTTGGCCAAGAAAAATGGCTTTGAAGGTGTGAATAAGATGGTAGAGGTGGGGGCCTTTTATAAGGGGAGAGGAGAGGAACTCTTGGAAAGTCATGAAATGTTACATTATTATGAAATTATTTTGGAATTTTAAAGGTTCCACAATGATATATTTCTAGGATAAGGTGATAAGGCTTCTAAATTAACCCATCCAATAGGATTTAGACAAGTGTAAGGCTTATATTTTACCTTATCATTTTATTTTTTTAAATCGTTCATTAATAAGGTAATAGTTGCATCATCATGGTGTCATAAATAAATTTATATATATTTATTACCTTAAAATTATAAAAAAATTACCATGATTTAGGAAATATTTTTCCCATTCCAATTAATATTTATAGTAAAAAATATGTCTTGTATAACCCCTTCTAAAAATTGTTTTAGTAAAACAAAACATGTTTGAGACATTTTAATTTTTACATTAAATAAAAGGTATTAATGTCATTATCTTAAACAAGTGGCTCTATGGGATCCCAAAAACCATCCTGTACGTTTTCTTGGTCGGCCATGACTCATCCAATAAGAGTATGACTTGATTCAATATATTTTTATATTCTTATAATACCATTTTTACCTTAAATTACCCTAATTACCTCTAATCGCGGTTAATAAAACTCAAAAGTTACGATTCACCAAAAATTATTTTCATCCCATTGAACCAAATTTTACTTATTAATGACAACCGTGTATGTAGGATTTTTGAAATTAAATTCACAGAGGTGGTAAATATTCATTTAAATGAAAAAACAGTTTTTTAAACTACCACTTAGTGGTTTCACTATTCATAAAAAATTAAAGTTTTTTAGAACAATACCAAAAATTCACCCTAATCTATAAATGATATTATGAATTCAAAAATGATGTCTATTTTGAAAAATTTCAAACATATAAATTTTATTAATTAATTTTATAATTAATTCCTGTTGTCAAAACAAATAGCGTGTTTTTAAGAAACAATATCAATCAAAATATTTACAATTGTTTATGTCCAATTTCAATGTGAAATTAATTCTAATTACCACCATTGGATAAAATAAGAAAATTATATTCTAATTATACATTAAACCCATTCAATAGTATAATTTATCACTATAAATTATTTTGATTATAAATGTTGTTTTTAAGTATTTTTCACTATTCATCAAAAATTGGATGTTCTCAGAAAAATACCAAAAATTAAACTTAGGCTAATTTTGATATTCTGAATCCAAACATAAAGTCTATTCTTAAATATAAAATTTATATAATTCAAAAAGTGGGTATTACTATTCATAACTGATACTTTGATTGGTCGCGGTGTGTTAGAACTCGAGGTTGCGTATTACACACGCTACTATATTATTCAAAGGGAAGCGTACCAAGGAAGCTTGGGGTGTTACATTGTTTTTTGGAACATTTAATGTAGTTCCCATTTTATCCCATGTCCCTGAGACCCGTTCATGAAATTAACTGTTTAAAATTGTTACATCCATGACTTATTAAAAGGTAATTTTAATTTTATTTCTAATATTTGTTAGTTTGGGGGGGTTACCATGTATTTTTGGATAAAGTAGTAGTTTCATCTTGATTTGGGGCAAACCATGAGCCATTTTCTAGATTTAAAAAACTTATTTCATTTATATTGATTCATTGTTTAATATTTCATGGAGATTCTACCTCTCACTCAATCCAAAAATTACCTGGCACACCCCCATGTTCCATTTTGCCACTTTAGATCTCATATTAATCCTATATTAAGGTGAAATTAGTAAAGGTTTCTCAAGTCATCTAGATTTTAGAAGGTAATTTTTCTCCTTCCTAAATTAGTCACTTTTTACTGTTTTCCCCATATCAGTCCCCAATCAACATCCTCAAGAATATTCTAACATCAATATTATTTTTGGCTACATGTAAATTAAAATATTGGTGTATTTGGGGGCGATTTCATCAATGATATCTCAAATAAGTGGATTTCCTTCCTCAATACTCCCATTTGCGTAGGCGTTCTTCCATTTTTCATGATTTTCCTAATGTCCAAAAAATATAGATTCGTACCTAGGGTTAGATTTTGTGTTTATTGGTCTAATCATGTGGTTTTAGGATTGTTTAAAATCTCTTGTGGTGTGGCGGCTGTGTGGTTGAACTTTATCTCAAGGATTTTGTGTTATGACACACCTGGTAGGTATTTACTTGTGTGAGAATCACTAAATATGTTAGCCTTGCATTATTTATTTTTTATCCTACGCCTCCTACATTTTAATTTTTGTAGAAATTATTTTAAGTAGAATTTGTTAAGAAATTCATTTTCAAGTTCTATTTTTGTGTTACAATGTGTGTTTTACATGTGCCTTCCATGTTTTACCATTTGGGGATATTTTAAAATTCATGGAAGGGTTTTATTAAAATTATTTAATATGGCCAATTCTATTTTCGGGTAATATTTTTGTGCATTTGGTTTTCAAAGAGACCTTTTAGATGGATTTTATGTGCAATTATTTGTTATATTACATGAAGATGATTTATATAAATTCTATATGTATTATTATGTTATATAAATGGTACAAAGCTTCTGTATCTACTATTTTCACAGTACATGACCAGAAATGGGGTTTTATATAAAAATTTAAATTATTAACATGTGGAAATTGGCTTATCACAAACGAAAAAACTCAAGTATCTTAGTGGGGAAGATGTGTACTAGCATACCTGTGGTCCATAGTCATTTCTTCCCAGTTTCAAATAGCATGAGAAATATTGAAAACACTAACAAAAATAAAATGGTGATGATTTGGGAAAACTATGTAATGGGTATTTTCCTTACTATTGGATCTATCATGAGAATGGATATTGTTATGCTAATGTTACATCGAGATATGAGGTACATGTGTCCCTAAACTAACTAGTATCTATGGATGTTCCCCAGATTAGTTCTTATTGACTATTTTGTATTCATAATTATATTATGGTGTGTTTGGATGGAAAATTAATTAGATTACATGTTTTATTGAAATGATTTTATACTTTTAAATAATCATTTGAAAAATGTTTTCTTTTAAAAGTTTCATTCCATAGAAATTATTTCCACCATTACTTGTTTATTAAAACATTCATTCATTTTTTCTCATAATACTTACATATGGAGTGTTTTGGAAGGTATTATATTGGGAATAGTCTCAAAACCTACATACACCATTGGGTGTAATTATACATGATCGTGTTTCACACAGGTAAATGTAAGGCCTTGGGTGATGGTGGATCTGGTTGTTAGTTTCCTTCATGGTGTGGTGTTGTGGAGACGGCTCGTGGGGGATGAACCCTTGTCATGTGGTGTTTTTTGGGATTTTTTATTCTAAATTAATGTATCTTTGGACCTCTTGATTCATATTTAGACCCATGTATTTATTTCTGAATTTTAGTTAAGTCTTATTTGGAAAGAATTTTAATATTTGGTTTATTGATTATTTTTTGTTAAATGATTCAAAAATAAAGTAAATCACTCCAAAATAATTATTTAATATTCTTGTGAGCATATTGTAGCCTATAGGGATAGGTAATGCCCTTCGAGTCTAACCATGTACTTAGTTGGGTGATGGTTATAATGGCATCCAGATTCAGTTGCTGGAAAAATTGTTTGAGAGGTGAGGTTAATGTTATAGGGTAATATTATTTTTTTGGGATGATTATAGCTAGACATGATAAAAGATTTTATTTTTAAGAGTTATTTTCATGTGTAGGGTTACTGGACCTCACCTCTCATGACAGACCTCGAGTCACCATGAGATGTTGGAATTGATTGTTTGACTTCACTTCTAGTGGGGACGTGTGGGCTGCATACTGCACGTGGACATAGGGTGAGGGTGAAGTAGTTGTTTATTTTATTATGGTAATGTGTTTGTATTATTTATATTTGATTTTATTGTTGAATTTTTTCTCAACAATTGCATATATTTTTTCTCTGTTAACTATTTCCTTTCGAAGGAACATGCCTCCCTACAAAGCTCCCATGCCCCCTAGGGTGGAAGCCAGAGAGAGCTCTCTCCCAACACTTTACCTAAGGAAAGTATAGGTTGTGGTTTAGGAATTCCAAGCTCATGGAAATTTAACGAATCTTGTTCGATCTGTAATTAGGGATGATGTGACCACTCCTAGGATTAAAAAATCCTAGTCGTTTCTGAAAAATAATACACCTACTTTTTGTTGTAGCATAGAACCCCAAGAAGCAGAGGAGTGGCTCGAAAAGTTAGAGCAAATGATTATGTTCCTGGAAACACCAAAGGAATAAATGGTGATCTGTGACCCATTTTTATTAGAGGGTCTCATACTAATGTGGTTGGAATCAGTTCTTTAATCTGGGAAGCATGAAAAGATGGCCTATAAGGACTTCAAGGACATGTTCAATGACAAGTACTTCCCTAAAGTCTTGGAATATACAAGATCCTTGGAGTTTATAAAGATGGGTAAGTGGAAAAATTCTTTGATAGAGTATGCTAACTATTTTACAGATATGGTCTGGTTTGCTCTGGAAATCATCCCCAATGAGCAGATGAATACCGAGAAATTTTAGAGGGGTTTGTGGCCTGAGATCTTCTCCAAATTTTTTCTTGTTCAAGCTAAAAACCTATGTAGAGGTGGTTAATCCGGTATGTATGGTGGAGATCAAATGTATGGGTCGAGTAGGATTCTCTAGGATAATGTCATTAATGGAATGTATCATATATACTTAGATGAAATGGATGTTGGAGGAACAATGAAAGAATGAAGGTAGAAACTCCGGCCAACCTTATAGGTAGTTTTCATTGTTGGATTTTGACAAGAGGTATGTTGTGTACCACTTGTGTGGGTGGCCATAGTACATCCATCTAGAATTAACATATCCTTTGAATCCCTGTTACTATTTTTGAGGAATGGGACACTTGTATTGTATGTGCAGTAGGTCACATCCACTCAAAAGTGTGGCTGGATCATTGGCATCTAGGGGAGTGGCAGCTCAGTCGGAGCCATTGAGGATGAGTGAATATTTGTTTGGTGGTCATAGATATAGGCTTGGATCTTCATCTGGGAAGATCCATTTCCTAGAAAAGCCACATGTATGTGGTCATTCTCAAGCAGAGACAGGGAAACTTCATGTGGAGGATCTATCACCAATGGGGTCAGAGGCAGGACCATCAACAGTTTGAGGTACTATTTTTAAATCATCTTCTATAAACGCCAATATTTTTTGATATGGGTTCTTCTTTTTCATTCAAATTTTCCATTATTTTTAACACACTGAATTTTCAATATGATATTTTTTCTTTTTCATTGGAGTTGGTGATGACATTGTGAATGAAGAAAGAGCAGGATCCCTGGTTCCCGTCATGTGCGATTTCTGTGTCAGGGGTTGAGATGGATTGGGACATCATGGTCACATATATGGATCTATTTGATGTTATAATTTTCATGTATTGGATGGTAAACATTCAAGTACACATTGATTGTTTTTGGTTGTGTGTATGTTTCATAGCACCTGGTGGGACTCATCAGGTTTTCCATGTGGATTGGGATCCTCAGTCAGGTCGCATAAGACCTCCACTTCCAGAGTAAGAGATTTTTTACTTACATTTATCTTCTCTCAACCTATAAGATTATGGTCATGCTTATGAAGTTGTACTATGTAATTTAGTGGATTATTTTTCATCGGTATTACCAGATTATATTTTACGATATCCTCTGAAGTGGGATGTGATGTTCTCCATTGATTTGGCACTAGGAACACAACCAATATCTCTTCACTTGTATCGTAGGACCCCCAATGAACAGAGTGAATTAACAACAAAACAGGATGATTTATAACCTAAAGGATTCATCCACCCAATCTTCTATATTTGGGTCACTCATGTTATTTTTATGAAGATAGCCAATAGATCCCTACAGTTGTGTATTGATTACCAGAAGCTGAAGAAGAGAACCATCAACAAAAAATATCATTTACCCCTAGTAGATGACTGTTTTTTATTAGATTAAGGGGGAAATGATTTTTTCTAAATTGGAAATATTTTTGGGTTACTAAAAACTCATGGTAAAATGTGAAGATATCCCAAAGACATAATTCCATAGAATATATAACCACTTTGAGTACATGATCATAGCCTTCAAATTGACTAATTCACCAGTGGTCATTATTAAACTCATGAGATAGGTGTTCCATAGGTATCTCGATTATTACATCATGTTATTAATGTAATATATCCTAATTTACTATGTTTCCTAGGAGGAACAAAAACAATATTTTAAAATCACGTTGGGAACCTTGTGAGAGCATCACCTTTATGAAAAGTTGTCGATGTGAACTTTATGGATGAGGGAGGTGATGTGTAATGAACCAGGTATTTATAGAATAATAAATTTTCATATCTATTAATATTTATGAATAATATATTAATTTTATATTAAAGATAACACTTTTTCTAATATCATACTCAACAAGCAACAATAGGTTTCTTTGAAATCTTACGTTTCAAACAACTTTGAGTTATACTAAAAATAATATAACAATATTATTATTATTTTAAATGAAAGTCAAAACCTAGTTATTATATTGATGAGGATGAACATAACTAACTAAATTATGATTACACATGTTTGTTCTATATTTTAATATTTATATAATAAATTGTAGAGACTTAATATAAGATTGAGCATGATTTTAAGCATAAAATACTCTAATATTTTTTATATGTCCTTTTACCACATTTTAAAGGAGAAACCTTTTTAAATATAATTTTTTCATTTTTATATGTTCTATTTGACAAAATAAAGTTTTCTTTAGAATTGGGACATCAAAATTTACTTAGGTTGAAATTTGGGTATTTTTCTGATAAAGTTCATTTTTTATAAATAGTGAAAATTTTTGCATTTTAATTCAAAACTACAATTTAATCTAATTTATTAATAAAGATAGACTAAAATTTTAATTGGTTTTAAAATATAATTGGATTATATTTTTATCATTTCATACAATTTTGGTCATTGTATGTAATTTCACATTTAAATTTGTTATAAAAACATGTCAATCTTTTGATTATCAATACTTTTAAAAGCCTTGTTATATGGTTTTGAAAACAAGAATTTAATTTTTGAAAATTATATGTTTTTATTTTGAAAAAATGGATTCCATATTTGGAATCAGGAGATCCAAATTTTTCAAATACTTTCCTTTTATTTTTATGCATTATGAATACTAAATTCAATGATAATTTTATTAACCCTGGTTAAAGGGTAAATTTGGTAAATACAGGTAAAAAATAAAATTATAATAAAAATATACTATACTAAAACATGTAATAATTGTACTAGATGAGATATGTACTACCATGGGCATCCTTGGGACGATTTTGGGACCCCATAGAGCCACTTGGATATGAAAATTACATTTTAAAAGAATTAATTTAAAGTAATTAAAAATGTAACAAAAACATGTATATTTTAGTAAAACAAAATTTATATGCGGTTATATAAGTTATATTTTTGACTTCAAATAGATTTTATAAACTTAAAAATATTTCCTATATTATGGTATTAAATTTATAATTTATAAACATTATATAAATATTTTTTTTATGACACAAAGATAATGTCATTATTATCTTATTAATGAATGATTTAGATAAATGAGATTATAAATATTAAAATAAATTTATTTTTAAGAATTTAATGCCATTTAAAAATATTAGGGATAATTATGACTTGATATAATTTAATTAATTGTTCTTTTCGAAATAATAATGTTTTTTTTCAATTTTTGAATAAGTCATGATATAAATAATATAAAAATTGACATAAATGGGTTCATAAAAAAAATAATATTTTATTAAATGATATTATAGTTCTAAAAATATATTACTCACACAACTGAAATATATATTGTTTCCATTAATGAAACATTTGAGGTTTTATTGTCTTTTATTGTAACTATATTAGCCATATAGTGTGAATATACGAGAAGTCATCGTAGGAGTCAAATTTGGTAACTTAGGGTTAAAGCTAAATGATATTGTAAAATTTGTGACCTAGACACTTTTAATTCATATTTTTTGTGGGGTTTTTGACCCATAAGCATATTATCTATGAAATAAATGACTTCAAGACCTTTTGAAACCAAAAATAATTTTATAATAATATAATATTTTAATACCTTCCTAAAGTTCCCCTCCTCCCTCTTATAAAAGCGCATCACCTCTAAACCTTAATCCACCCTCTCAATCCCCTTATCTTGTCCTACCACAACTCAAAGAATATCCCAACATACATATATTCCTCCTATAACCCTGAACATGGGATGAATTAAATTCATGAAATACTTTTAACTTAAATATATAGAAGTTTCATGATTTGAGATAATGTCATCTCTCAAACTTATTTCATTTATTTTCCATCTCCAACACCTAAACAATATTTATTTAATTATTTTATTAAAATATTTATATTAAATATACTATGATGTTTTTATGAGAAATATAAGAACTAAACTTATACACACCTCCATCTAATGGATATGAATACATTGTTTCTCTGTACAACAAACTACTGCCTCACGAAATGATGATCATTAGATTTTCCCCTTACAACTATTATAGTAGCCCTTATGACGACATTGTATTTATATATGATATATATTATATTTATAATTTCACTATGATACTATAATTTTTATTTAAAACATACCTTTATTCATTTCATGATCTATAAATCAACAATTTCATTTGATGAAGAGCAGACTACCGCCCCCTCAAAGTGATATGACTCGTTCATTCCATACATAGAATGTATAAAGGATGTGATTAATGAAAAATTTTACATATATATAATATGATATTATATTGGATGTATAATATACCTATGTATCCTTTAGTTTTAATTTCATTAATATGAAAAATAATTGAATGCAACATTCATTTGTATGTATTGTTTACCGTCTCCATGAATGGTGAATTTAATTTATTATACTCAAGTGTTATGGAAAATAATAAATAAATATATAATGGATATATATTATTTTTAAATTATGAAAACTTTGGTGTAGATAATTTTCTTTTGGCCACGGGGAGAATTTGTAATTATAACCAGACCATTTTCGACTCAAGTAACCAATATCGACAAAATGACCGTTATTAACTTATATAATTAAGGTATTTTTATAATTTGGTAATATGTGATATAAATGGATTAATAAACCTAAAAATGGTTCTTATTCAAGTATAAATTAACTTCTGTTTATTATTTCAGAAGAACAAGGAACATACATGACGAATCAGACTCTATGTAAGGGAAACTTTCACAGTCATCGTTTAGTCAAAGAATTATCTTATGTTTTGTATTTTAATTTACATTTCATTAAGTTAAAATATGTTCCTATATATATTTATTTCTGTCCATTTTATGTCCAAAATATTAGAGACTCATTTTTCTCCCATCAACTTAGTTTTTCAATTTTTTAGTGACACTGTTAGGCTGTCGAATTTTTGTAAGGAAATTAGTAAACTCAATTTCCTCTCATTGGGTTTTACACCGACATTATTGATTATATAATGCCTATATTATATATGGAATCACTATTTTTATATTTATTTTTTAATTTACACTTCCTTTTGTGTGGATATACTATTTCTACACATAATCACCACATTGATAAATTGTTACATCATTGATATAGTCAATATAAGGGACTATGTCTCAATATACATTCATTGAGGCATATTTTAGTTTATACACGCCTTGGTTTTACATGATGTATAATAAAACCCATAGTATTTTAAATTCATTAAAGGGGAATAATTTATTAAGAAGATTTTTACTAAATGATAAAAATAGGGTTTTTTTAACAGACGCGGTGACAACGACCTTTCCTCCGCTGCGAGCATTATTTGATATTTGGTTTCTTATCAAGCCTTAATGTTTTTAAAATGAATATAAACACAATATAAGATTTTTTTATATATTTTCATATTGAAAATGGATTTGTGAATGGATTTATTATATCAATATCCTGAACTGATAACCTTTGAATGCAATGTGGAAATGTTATCTTTCCTTTATGATTGTTTTGTGTGTTATGAATATATTACGGTTTTTGGTAATTGTTTATATATACGGGTGGTTCTGTGATTAACCTAGAGAGAGTGATCCCGAGATAACTATCCAATGAATTGGGTAATGTGACAGTGGTAAACGTTATGGCTTCTCCTATGAGATTTAGGGAATATATTGTGATAGGTATTCCAAACGTAACTCCCTATGTTGATGTGAATGCAATAGTGTACGTATGTTATAGATGCCACAAGTTATCATTATATTTATGAATTACATGTGTTATTCATAAAACATATGATTTCAAGAGTTATGCTAATGATCTTTTGTTATATGAGTGTATTAAATGATTTCATTTATTTGTATGAATTGGTTGACGGATGTTTTATTTCCTTATTTTATAACCCTTACTGAGCTTTTTATGCTCATCCCATGTTTTTGAAATGTCTTTTACATGATATAAGTAAGGTTAAGATAATGGAATAATTAAACAATATTTAATCCATATAATGAATTCCTGTTTTATTTAGGGAGATTTATTGTTGTAAAAAAAATTGGATAGAGTAGAAGTGTCTACTTTGTAATATTTGAGATATAATGTAAAAGTTGAGGCCTAATTCTCTAAAACTCCAAACATGAAAAGATACCCAATTTTATTTCTTGATTAAACTCAATATTAAGTAATGTTTTAGGGATATGGCTTTACAGTTGGTATGAAAGGTTACTTTAGATTACTATAGAGGATAGGATGTTATTTAAGCACAAGTAACATAACCATACTAGTTATCATATTAAAAAGAGTAATAGTTATTTTAAATAAATTTAATGCATTTAAGATAACATAAATATGAATATAGTAGTGCATACACATTTGAAAATATATTATATTATGATTTATTAATATACTCGCATTGACCTTTTTGGTTTTAGTGTAAATTATTGGATCTAGAAGGCACCAATGTAACAATGGATGTGAAGGAAATTTTAACAGTTTTCTAAATGGGAAAACGAATGAAATGAGAGTTGCATTAATAACTCTTATGGTTATTCTTATCAAAATATATAGAGTAATGAATGTCCATTGTCACCTTGGTGAATTTTCTAAGGCATCATATATGACATAAAATAATCCCTATGGAAGTTCAGCTAATAATCATAAATGTAAGTATATTCATAAAACTATGTGTCAAAGATGTAGAAAGAAACAATAATAAAAATGCTTCAAAGGGATGAGAAGATGTTTCGGATGTAGTAATTAAGGTCATAAAACAATAATCTACCATTGAAAAAGGAAGCATCCAATTGGCTCTAGGAAAGGGAAATAAGTTCTTTATAATGGATCAATTGAATATTTTAAATATTGTGTGCATGGTAATAATAAAAATTCATTTCATATTAAGAATTTTTAGTAATGGGATCAGCCAGATCATACAAATATATGTTTACAAATTCCAAATGCAATTATAATTGAATATGAAGAAACTGAAAATTACCTATGATAGGTATGGATTATTTCATAGCTCATGTTTTGAAAATATAGAATTCTTAGTACATTATTATGTATGTAAGAAAAAATAATAAAATAATATGTTAAGAAACATGGATAAAGTATCATAAATAATATTTACTGATTAACATGTATACGTTTTATGAATTGAAGAGTTATGTTGGATTTATGGATGATGATATGTTTAAATTTATTAATTATGGGGTTACTTTGGAAGAATTATAGTATTTTTAAATGTATTTTTTTTATATAAAAATGTTAATTGAGTAATAATATCTTTTCTTTTGTGGATATTATTATAAACAGCCACTAGGGTTTATATGATCCGTAAATTTGTGGAAAATATGTTTTATAAGTTTTTTATGCAAAATGTGAGGTATGAAATAACCTTTGTTGTTAAAACATGTTATGGTTATTTTTATGTATTTTTTTCATTTTTTTAATGTTATTAGAATTATATGGTTTTTGAAAAAGATAAAATTGTAGACTGTGTGACAACCCATCATGTCAGTCAATGCTATGGGAATCGAAGCCAAAACCAATGTGCAACTGTGACTTATCACCTATAAATATACTATGTGGCGTCCCAAGATATTATGACTAATTCATTTTAGTTAAAAGATTTTATGGATCAAGAATAAGTTTATTTTGGGAACATATGTTTTATCAAATCAATATCCTTATTATAGGGAAATGACTTAGTGATTAAGTTATAAATGTTATTTTAGAAGACGTTTGAACATTTATGAACACTATATGCCTATGGAAAATAAAATACTATGCGATTTCATTTGAGGAGAAATGGATAAATTTTATTTTGGAAGAATCTATGTTTTTGGTGGACATAGTGATATTTGGGATATTTATGTAAATTATTAACATATCATTGAGAATATGTGTTTAGGATAATTACTATTCATTATAAGTCTTTTTAAGTAGTCGATGTTATTTAGAGATAAATGTTAAGATTTACCTTGTAAGACTATGTGATCAAATTCCTCTTAATTTATTGTTTCAGTATTACATTGAATTATTTTTAAGAATATTATAGGTAATTGTGTATTTAATGGTCTATGTTGAACTTTGGAAGTTGTTTATTGAATTTTGGAGATGAAGAGTAGAATTTATTTTAATAAATTATTATCCTCTTCGAGGATTATATGATATTTTACTAATAATATTAGTTTTGGTTAATGTATAAAGATTGGTGAAATATATATTTAATATTTTGAGGGTTATGTTATTTTTTTAGAAATTGATTCTTGTCATTCAGGTGTGAGGAATACATCTTGAATACTCATCGTTTGGGGAAAAGATGAGTTTGTCGTAGATATTTTTTTATAGGATGAAACTCTACTATTCAAGTAAACATGATTATTTATGTACTTATTCTAAGTATTAAATAGATTACTCAACATTATGAAGAGGAAATAAAAAAACATTGTCCGTTAACATTTCCTACAAGGGAATCAAGCACTATTTGACCCATCACATGTTTTTTCTTATCTTATTTGTCATACTTCTCTTGTTTTCTATCACTCTCAATCAGAATGTGATTGTTAGTTTTCCCTCTCATATCCATGTTTTCTAGGAATACTTATATGTATTATCTTGGGTGACCTTACTAATTCTCTTTTTTTTAAAGTGATAGTTTTATTTACTCTTTTTCTGACGTGGGGCTTTCAATTATGTTTTTGCGCCCAATTTCAGAATGTCAAGGATGTAATTTCCAAAAGGGGGAAGGATGTAACGACCCAAATATTAATATAATAATAAATTTTTATATATATTAAAAATTATGAATAAGATATTAATTTTATTTCAAATAGAATCCTTTTTCAGATAACATACTCAACACACAAGAATGAGATTATTTTAAATCTTATATTGGACACAACTTTGAGTTATACAAAAAAATAATACCATAATAGTATTATTATTTTTAAAGATAATTAATGACTAATTTTTATATTAGAGGGAATCAATAGAAAAAAAAACACTATGATTATAATTTTTTGTTTTATGTGTTTATATTTATCCAATAAATTTTAGTGGTTAAAAATAAGATTAAGTCTGATTTTAATTATGAAATACACTAATATTTTGTAAAATTTATTTTATCACCTTTTAAATTTAACCTCATTTTAAATTTAGTTTTTGACACTTTAATATGTTTTATTTTACAGAAAAAATATCTTTTTTAGAATAAGGGCTTCAAAATTTTATTTGGATGAAATTTTTTTACATTTATTATAATGTTCATTTTTTATGTATAGTGAAAAATACTGCATTTTAATTAAAATCTGCATTTTCATCTAATTTATTTATAAAGTTATTTTATCATTTTACATGGGATTAAAGTAGAATAGGATTATTTGTTTATCATTTTATCCAATTTTGTTCATTAAAAGTAATTTCACTTTTAAATTGTATATAAACACATGTCAATCTTTTTATAGTTATTATTCATAAAACCACAATTTTGGTTTTGAAAAAATTAATTAATTTTAAATTAATTTCTGAAACTTATGTGTTTATAATTTGGAGAAATGTATTCAATATTTGAATCATACATTTCAAATTGTGTAAATATGTACCTTTTATATTTAAGAATTAAGAATTGTAACTTCAATAATTATTATTTTTACCATGGTTAAAAGGAGAATCTGACAAATAAGGGTAACATAATAATATTATAATAATATTTAACTACCCAAACATGTGTTAAAATCCTATTGGATAAGATATTTCCGACAATGGTCATCCTTGGGTTGATTTTTGGGACCCCATAAATCCACATGGATGTCAAAATTACATTTTATTAGAATTAATTTAGAGTAAAGAAAAATGCAACATAAACAAGTATATTTTATTAGAACAATACTGATATTGGGTTATATGGTGAAATAATTGGATATTAATGGTTTTTATAATGATTTAAAGATTTACTACATCATGAAATTTTATTTTTAATTTTTAGACATCATATATATAAATTTGTTTATGACACAATGATGATGTAGCGATTACCTTTTTAATGAATGATTTAATTAAATTAGATTATAAAAATCTTAAAAAATTTATTTTGAAACATTTATGACATAAAATAATTTTATGGATAATTATTATTTGTTATATTTTAATTAATGGTGTTTTTTCAAAATAATAATGTTGTTTTGGAATTTTAAAACATTCATGAAATGAATAGTGTAAAAATTGGTATAAATGATTTGTTCAAACAAATACTATTTTATTAAATGATATAACAGTCATAAAAATCTAAAAATCATCCAAATGACTTAGATAATGTTTAAAATTCCATTAAAGAATGTATTTTGTTTTTATTATCTTTCTATAGAAACTATATCAACTATATAGTATGAATATACAAGAAGAAATGATAAGACTCAAATTAATTAACTAAGAGATAATAGTTAAATGATAAGGATAAATTTGTGACTAGACTTATCTAAAACCTATTGATTCAGATTTTTTCAACCAATAATAATCTTATATTTGAAATAAATTACTTTCGGGCAATTTTAAACTGAGAAAAATTTATAATAAAAAAATATTTCAATACCTTCCTAATGTGCCCCTCCTCCCTCTTATAAAAGGAGATAACCTATAACCCTAAATCAAACCTCTCAAGCCTCTTGGATCACCAAATATATGATATTTTAATCCCCAAACATTCATATATTCCTTCTATATGACTAACATTGGGAAAAAAGAAATTCAAAAAAGCCTTTTAGCTTTTATCCAAAGGAGTTACCTTATTTTAGTTAATGTCTTCTATCAAGGTTCTTTCATTTTTTTCATCTCTGAACACCTAAACTCTCTATATTCCATTATATTATAAGAAAAAAAGTATCCTAAATATTTTAGGAAGTTTTTATGTGATGTATTTGAACTACACATACACACACCTCCATCTAATGGAAAAAACATATTGTTTTTGTGTAAGGCAGACTACTTCCTCACAAAATGATTATTGTTCGATTTTCCCCTACCTCCTCTCATTGTGACCATTATGATGTCACTATATATATAAATGATATTTAATTTTTTATATTTTATCTATGATACTATAATTTTTATTTACAAACATAACTCTATGATTTTCATGATGTCATGATATAATAATTTCATTTGACGAAGTGCACACTATTTCCCCCTCAATGTGATTTGAATCATTCATGCCATAAATTGAAGGTATAAATGACGAAATTAATAAAAATATGTAACATATATATCATATGATATTATATGATATTTATTATATAATTATGTATCATTTATTTTTCATTTGTTTAATATGACAAACAAATAAACGTAACATTCATTCGTAAGCATGGCTTACCATCTCCATGAACGGTTCATTTTGTTTATTATATCCAAATGTTTTGGAATATTATAAATACATATATACATAATATATATGATATTTACATCATGAATAATATTCTATGGAATATTATTTGTTTACCACAAGGACAATTTGTAATTATAACAATATCATTTTCGACTCAAGTACCCAATATCGACAAAATGACCGATATTAACTTAAATAATTATATAATATTTATAATATGGTAATAAGTGATATAAAAGGATTATTAAATATAAAAATTCTCTTATTTTAGTATAAATTAACATAATATTATTATTTAGGATTAAAAAGGAACATACATGACGAATCAGACTCAATAAAAGGGAACCTTTCAACCTCCTCTTTTAGTCAAAGACTCATTTTATGTTTTCCATTTAAATTACATTTTATTTTGTTGTACTATATTACTATATACCCTTATTTCTATCCATTTTATGTAGAAATTGTTATAGAACCTTTTCGCTCTCATCAACTCATTTTCTGATTTTTTACGTGACTCTCTTAGGATGTCATATTTTTGTAAGTAGGTTTCTAAACTCAATTTACCCTCATTGGGTTTTATGCATACTTCATTGATTATATTATTCCATGATTGTGAATTGAATCACTTCTTGTTTATTTATATTGTAATTTTCACCTCTTTTTGTGTTTATAGACTATTGATACACATAATCACCCACTTCATAAATTATTACACCATCGATACAATCTATGTAAAGTACTTCATCATAATATCCTTTCAATGGGGAATATTTTGGTTTATACATGCCTTGAATTTACACAGTGTAAAATAAACCCCATTAACTTGTACATTCTTTAAAAGGGAATCATTTTTATTTGACATTTTTTACTAAATGACAAAAATAAGGTTTCATTTTTACCTACGAGGTAACAATGACCTTTCCACTACTATGGGAATTATTTGATATTTGGATTCCTTAACAAGAAGTAATGTTTTTTAAAGGAAAATAAATACCATATACACTTTTTATGTATTTTTGTATTACAATTTTTTTATAATGGATTGATAATTTCAATATCTTGAAATAATATATTTCGAATGTAAGGTGGAAATTTTTGTTTTCATTTTGGCTTGTTTTTTGTGTTATGAATATGTAATGGTTCTTTGGAATTGCTTACGTATATGGGTGGTTCCATGATAATCTTAGGTTTTTTGATCCCGATATTGATCTTTAATTCATTGGGTCACATGATGGTGGTAAATGTTAATTTTAATACAAAGAGATTTAGGGAATATATTGTGTTGGGTATTCCATATGAATCTCCCTATGTATCTGTGAAAGATAAAATGTAAGTATGTTATTGATATCACAAGTTCCATTTATGATTTATGCTTTCTGTGTGTTTTTGATAAATCATATGATTTCATGTGGTATGATAATGAGTGTATGTTATATGAGTGTAAAAAATGATTTCACAGTATTTTATGAATTGATGGACTACTATTTTCATTCCTTATTTTATAACCCTTATTTAGTTTTTATGTTCATCCCAAGTATATGAATTTTTTTTCAAAGGATATTTGGAATGGTAATAGAAATGAAGAATTCAAGAATACTAATTCATAGAAAATAATTAATATTTTATTTAAGGAGTTTTATTGTTTTGAAAAAAAAATGTTATAATAGAAGTGTATACATTGTAATATTGGAGATATAATTTTATAGTTATGGACTAATTATCTAAAACACTAAACCTCAAAATATAATCAATGTTTATTCTTGATTTATCCCATGATTAATTAATGATATAAGGTTTTGGCCTTACATGATGATTCTATGGATTATCATCTCAAAGTAGTGGGTTTCAGTAGACCCTAAAAGATCAGTGTAGCTATGTCATTAGAGAAGCCAAATAACATGTTTAAAATTATGAGTTTCCTTAGCAAGGGTAGTTACTATAGATGGTTTATCCAATATTTCTCTCGAATTGCTTCTCCCATGGTAGTGCTCACCCATAAAGAGGTTATGTTTGTATGTGGCCTATTTTGTTAGACATCCTTTGAGGATCTGAAGATGAGGATGAACAATATCCCCGTGATGATTTTAACATAGACTGTAAAGTGGAATGTGGTTTATTGAGATGCTTCAGGTATTGTTATTGGGTTTGTTCTTATATAGGGTTATCACGTGGTGGCGTATGGTTCATTCCAACTCTAGCCACACAAAAAAAGTATCTGACCCATGACTTCTAGTTAGTAGTTGAGATTTATGCTTTAAAGAGTTGAAAAGAACCATACGCCACCACATGATCACCCTACATAAGAAAAAACCCAATAACCATACCTGAAGCATCTCAATAAACCACATTCCACTTTCTATTCTATGAAACAATAGGGAAATATCCCCGTGATTATTTTAACATAGACTGGAATGTGGAATGTGGTTTATTAAGATGCTTCAGGTATGGTTATTGGGTTTGTTCTTATGTATGGTGATCACGTGGTGGTGTATGGTTCTTTCCAACTCCAACCACACAAAAATAAGTATCTGGCCCATGACTGGCACTTAGCGGTTTTGATGTATGATTTAAAGAGTTGATGTCACTAACTCCATTGGGAGATGTTTTTGGTCCACACTAATCACAAAAGAATGTCCCAAATCTTCATTCAGAATGATCTCAATATGAGATAGAGCCGCTGGATTGAGTACATGCAGGGGTACAACATTGACATTGTCTGTACCCTAGAAAAAATGAGGTGGCATATTATTTGACTAGAAACATTATAGTTCAAGCCTTGATGATGTCTAGTGATGTGAAGACTTTAATGGGCTCTATTATTAGATGCATATAGAGACCAAACAACATAGAGGGAGTGTGTTCTTGGAGTTCATTCAGTCGAGTCCTTCTCTCGTATTATTGATTCAATGAGAACAGACCAGTGATGATTTTTTTCATAGGTTTGGGATGTTTCTTCCAACTAGAGAGACTACTTATTATTGGTCATCGTCTCCATATAAAATAGTGTGCTTCCACTCCCAATCAATAGTTATGTCATCTCTATGGAAGGTGGTTATACAAGATAGTGACCAGTCTTAGTGGGTTGTCCATCCTGGTTCAACCAAGATGTATTATACAGTGCATCGGCATTCCTAGTGGCTAATTACGAGATGAGATATAGATAATTTCTGTTCGAGATGCTATACTTGTTATCAGGTTAAAGGGTCGCATCAAAGGACCTCTAGTTTTCTTCAACCACTACACATTCCTACCTATTATTGGGACTAGGTCACCATGGATCTCATTATTTGTCTACCTCGTACATCTTGAGGTATGAATTATATTGGTGTTGTAATTGATCATGTGACCAAATCAGCCCACATCATTCTGATCAATAATACATCTAAAGTTGATGAGTGTTCATGATATTATCTTCTGGAAGTGGTAAATGGTCATGGTGTTCCATATTCATTTTTTTATATAGTGACTAATATTTCACTTCTAGGTTTTGTTAAGTCCTTAAGAAGGCCTTGGGGTCTCAAATAAAAATGAACATGATATACCATCTTCATATAGATAGTCAGACAGAGTAGGAAAATTAGATTTTTATAATCCATCTTTATGCAAGAGTTTTAGAAATTGGAGGTTCCTAGGATAACCATTTTGTATTTTTTTTGAATTATTTATAATAATAGTTACTAATCTTTGATTCTAAATTCCCCTTTTGAGGCTCTCTATGGATGGCCTTGTTGCCCCCCCCCCTCGTGTTGGGCTAAGGTGTGTGAGAAATTACTATTGGGGTGGGGCCCTGTTCAAGAGACATAAGAGAATGTAAATGTGATCAGAAAGTTATTATTGATAGCTTAGATTAATAATAAATCTTATGAATATCAGAGGCATCGAGTCCTAGAGTTTTTGATTGATGAACGAGTATTCTAGAAAGTGTCCCCTCATCCGGGCCATCGTCGTTTGGAAAATTTAGGGAAGATGATGCTTCAGGATGTAAGACCTTTTGAACACCCTGAGTGTATTGCCATGGTGTCATAAAGGCTGGAATTTACTTTTCAGTTGACATACATTCATGATGTCTTCCACGTCACCTTGTTAAAAATGTACTACCCAGATCCTTCAGAAGTGCTAAATTTGGAATAATAGCAGATAGATCCTAATTTATCAGTGCAGAGAAGCTAGATAGAATTGTGGAATCCAAATAAAATGTTCATTGAGGGAAGCTTAGTCCTCTTGTTTGAGTCTTCTAGCATCATTCGACAGATGAGAATGAGGTATGGGGTCAAATGTCTTTGGTTGAAGAGCAGTTTTTGTTTATCTTATCTAATCATGATTCAAGATAACCTTCTAATGGTGGAATTTTTTAATAGTGTGGAGAATTGTCACATACATGACTTATTTTAAAGGTATTTTTAATTTAAATTCAATTCTTTCTTTGTTTGTGGGTATTTACTATGTATTTTTTTTGGAGAAAGGTGTTGTATCATCGTAATTTTGAAAAAACTGTGGACCCATTTCCACATTAAAAATAAAAATTTGTTTCTTTTATAACACCATAGTTTTTTGAAAATTTCTCACCCATTCCACTTCCCACATGGCCTCCCATGACTTATAGAAACAACTATATTCATTTGGACCACTTAATAACTCATTATGAAGACATAGTGGGGGAATTTATTCAGGAATTAGGCCAACTACTAAGCTCATTTCATGTTTTTTTTAAATTATTTCTTTCATATATCATTCATTTCATCAAATATTTCCATGATTAAACTTATCACTCGAGCCCAAAAAACCTATACACACCCCCCATATTAAATGTTTTCTTTTAGAAGTCATATTTATCATGTATTTGGTTGAAATTGCTAATGGTTTCTCAAATCATACCGATTTGAGAATTAAATTTGTTCCATTTATAAATCATTAAATTTTCACTCATTTCCATTATTTCAGTCCCTCGTCAACCTCCTCAAACTTATTCATACCTCCCTATTAATTTTTACATCTTGGAAATTCAATTATAGGTTTATATGCGGTGATTAATTCAAAGATCTATCAAATACGTGGATTTACATCCTTCAAAATCCCATTTACATAGGGTTTCATCTATTTTTCATAATGTTATGAATATACAAAAAGTAGAGCTTCGTACCATGGGTTTGATCCTGGGTTTACTAGTTAATTTTTTTGGTGTTTTGTTTGTTTTATATCCCATGTTGCATGGAGGGTGTGCGGTTGAACATTTTCATGAGGAATTGGTGTTTCCTATGAACTTGGTAGGAATTTTCATGTTTAAGAACTACTAGTTGAGTTAGATATTATGGATTTATATTTTTATCTTACACCTCCTTCATTGTTCTTATTGTGAAAAATATATTTGGTGGAATTTGTTATGTAATTGATTTTTAAGTTCCAATTTGGTGTAAAAATTGGTTTTTTACATATTCATTCCTTGTTTTACTATTTGGGGTTGTTTTATAAATAATTTAATGGTTTTAGAAAAAAAATTAATGTTGATATTTTTTGTTTTTGGTAATATTGGGGTGAATTTTGTTTTCAAAAAGTTATTTTAGATTGATTTCAATTGTAATGTTTCATTATATTCATTCAAAATGTTTTTTTATGAAAATTATAAATAGTTAATTAAGTTATATAAATGGTGCAAAGAATGTGTTGATACTATTTTTAGTGTGTATGATGATAAATTGATTTTTATACGAAAATGTATTTTGGTAACATGTGGAAATTTTAAACGCACAAAGGGGAAAACTTGGGTATCTATGTTGCTGAACGGGTACTAGTATTCTAGTGATCCAAAGTTGTTTTGTCACTATTTCACGTAGAAAGATGGACATTAACAACACTAAAAAACTATAATGATGATGATTTAGGACCACTAGGATACGGTTATCTTCCCTACTAGTGTCTTGTTCATAAGAATGTATATTTTTTTGGTCACTTTACACCAAGAGATAAGCTACATGGGGATCAAAACTAACTAGTTCCTAGGGATGTTCCAAAGATTAGTTCACATAGAATATTCATTCTTAATCATTGGATTATGTTTTGTTTTGATATAAAATTCAGTATCTTACTAGTATTATGGACATTTTTTCGTCCTTTGAAAACTATTTACATTAAAAAGTTTCATTCTTTATAAATTATTGCCACCATTTCATATATATTTAAACTTTCAGGAATATTTTTCTTGTAATGCTTACCATATAGGTTTTTTGATGCTATCCTATTGGGATTTTCCTCACCACATTCTTTTACCCAGGGGTGTAAGTATACTTGATCATGTTTAACATAGGAAATGGAAAGGCCTTAGGAGATGGCAGTTCGGGTTTGGAGTTTCCATAATGGTGCAATGTTTTGGAGACGACTCATGGGTGACGAACCCTAGTCATATTGTGTTATTAGGATATTTTTGTATTAAATTTTTTGTATATATGGACCTTTTGTGACATTTTAAACCAATATATTATGTTCCGAATTTTATTTAAGGATTTTGTGGAATGAATTTTCATATTTTGTTTACTGATTGATTATTTTTGTTAAATTATTCCAAACTCTGGTAAATAGTATCAAAACCATTATTTATGATACCGGATAACTTTTTCCATCCTATAGTGATAGGTAACTCCAATCGATACATTCCAATGACAAGGTCGAGTTCCATTTTTAATGGAAATAAGATTTGGCTCATGAAAAAAAATCTATGCTGACATAATATGGAAATGACCCTCACCCATTATATTCCTGTCATTCATCAATGAAATTGATGTCTCCAACCATAATCCATAGTGAATCCCCCACATCAAAGGAATCCAAGTCATGCCATAAGTATGTATTAATCTGATCATCCCATTTATCGTAAACAATAGAATAAAAATATCTATGGATTCCTATAGTAACCCTCTTGGTGGTGAACTATTCGGATACGAATATTAGATCCATTGAAATGATGGGTTTCCATAAGATTCAAATATGGTGTTTTGAGTGCTAAACTACATAAATTATTTTATTCTAATCCTATTCATGAACATAGAAATTCTGGATTAGAAATCTTTGGGTTCTAGAATGGACATTATAGAGGCCTTGTTATTCTAATGCTTGGACAAAATATAATTCATTTTGACCCAAGCACCCCATCCTACAACATTACAAATTATAAAGGAAAAAATTAAACCCATAGAATCATAGATTTGGCCTCATGAATTATGATTCTCTTGATTAGAGATAGAGATCAGTCCTGGATATATTATTATTGTGACTGTGTGCATACTATGTTGTTCACTAGTGATGAATATAATATATGAGGATCTTGGAGTGCCTAATCCAATTCCCTAGACCCCCTCAACATACAAGATAGTATTTTCAATTAATGTGCATGATAATCAGGACTAATAGTCTATCTTTTATTTAATTATGAGATTTATGAAATAAGAAGAAACTTATTATGGGTGTACATCACATTATCTAGTTGATAATGAAGGTAATCTGGAAAAACATGGATCCCATGAACATGAGATGACATAAAGTACATTGTAAACAAAAGACGGTGTGATAGATCTAAGGGACCATGACCTCAAGAAAGGAATATCATTCATGGAGGGTTTTAATTGAAACCCTTTTATTGAGAAATTATAATTGAAATAAAATTATTTCCCCTATAAGATGAATGGTGGAGGAAAAATGAGTTTACGGCGTGTATTGAGCCATTTTCATAGATGGGGAATTTACCCCCCATGTGGAGCTAGGGGTAAGAATATAAGGCCCATATAAATTTGAAACATCTTGACAAGAAACAACTACGCTAATAAAAACATCATCAGATCTAACCTCCCAAGAATTTATAGTTCATTTCATTTCACCAATTAAAAAAGGGAGATCAGAAGGGCTTCATGGAAACTCTTATATTCGGACACCCTATGGACCCTTATGTATTTTCTACACACCAATAATTAATTCCCAAGTAGGATTCCGAATATGAAAATACCTAGAAATCCTCAGGTAGAAATGTTCCATTTTAAAATGAAATTATTCATTCACATGAAGATGAATTCAGTTGGGGGTGGGAAGAGAAATATAATTTTTAACTAAAATTTTAGAAACATCAGTTTCATCGAGATTGAGACTTCCCTCAGTCATGAAGAGAAATAATAATATTGTGTCCTTAATGACCATTAGGATGGATGGGTTCTGGAATTGAATGTGGAGGCCAGGGAGAGAGACCCACATCACTACTTCAAGGGATTCCTAACCATCATGGGATTCCACTAACCAGTGACAAATACTAACACTCTACCTACCCATTATTCATAGATCAATACTCAATGAAAATAAAAGTCCGAAATTGATCCCAAAACAATGAAGAAGGTTTTCTGGTTTAGGGGAATCATCTAGGCTAGATGAGTCAACCCCACAGATTCCACAATGTAGTGAAACGATGTGAGATGCATCTTAATATCACAAAATCTCACAACTAGGTTACACTTGAGGATTTATGAGGATTCAACAATCATTATAGCAGGGTCCTATAGTAGTAGGAAACAACAATCATATAATAATCAATAATTTCTTTAGTGGGAACTGATATATAATAATTATTCTATTTAGTATAAATTAGATAAAATTACATTGATTAAATAATAAATTTTTTATAAATGTTAAAAAAAGAGAATAATATGTAGTTATAGTTTATAAGGAACCAATTATGAGAAATATTAACATGAACTTCGTAATAGTAATATTACTATTACAAATATTATAATGTCAATATAATAGTAACCTCAACAATAAAAGTATAAATAAAATTTATTCATATTATGATGAAAATATGATATAATTATATCTTATTATATGTAAATAATTTTATATGAATGATAAAATAAGTTTTGGTGTTATGGATCTTAATAAATATTTAATTATAATTTTATAATTAATTTAATGATTTAAATGATATTTTATTTTTATAAAATATATTAAAAAATTAATATATTTTTACTTATGATCATAAATTAATTTTAGGTGACCCTGATTAATTTTTCAAATTTTAATAAAATCCTTTATAACTTTGAAATTGGAATTTTTATAATAAAGTATGATATTAATTAAAAATTTAATTTATCATATATATATATTTTTTAAATGAGTAAATATTTGAATTCTAAATGTTGAACACTGTTATAGTTAATTAATGGCATTTTTTTAAAATAATGTAATTTTTTGTGAGTATTGATATACTGTAAGTTATGGTATTTACCAAATACTTGAATTATTGAGTCATAAATAATGTAAGAATTATGTTATCCTATAATATTGAAATAACTATCCTTATTTTAACATATTTAGTGATTATATACTAATTATTTAGAGTCTTTCTCAAAAATAATAATCTAATTAATAAAATAATCGAAAACACCCCTTTCCACAGCTATAAATACCACCCCTCACCACATCTTCCCCCAAAAACTTGAAATCATTGAATATTGTAAAATGTCATCCCAATAATATTCCAGAGACACTTAACCAGGCCCAAGATCCTTTTTTATTACTGAATTTCTAAAACCAATCATCATATAGAAGTTCTCAAGGATAATAATTCAAGAGGTAAAATCCATGTTCTTTTCCTTTAATATATTTTCAATATATTTTCTTATTATTTTATACATAAATACACTTATCCTAGTTGTGTGAAAACTAAATAATCTTATATGTAAAGGAGTTATAAAATTAAAATTGAATAATTCATCAACAAACCTTTTTTCCTCACCATTTTATTATAATAATGGAATCGTCTTCTATAAGGTGTTATTTCATCACCTTCAAGGGTGACATGATTTAATTTTTTATTAACTCATTAAAGGATAGTTATTAATCCATTATAATTTCTGAAATAAACAAAAAATTAATTGTATATCCTTTTTATGTACATGAAATAACTTATATACATAATATTAAATAATAAACCAAAATGAGTTTATTTTGATTGAATACTTCCAGATTAAATTAAATAATAAAAATTAATATTTTATCAAATGAAACATCATAATATATTAAAATAAAATAATATCTAAGTTGACATAAACTATTTTATTATCATTTATAAAATATAAGATCAATTTTAGAAAATTATATCTATTTTAAATAATCTTCCATACATGTAGGCAAGGGAATAGATCACAAAAACCATGAAAATGAACACTCTTAAATGTTGAAATTTAACATAATAACTCATGAAAATTTATATAAAAGTACATAATTAAACAATAATGAATAAAATATTGTATAAAAGTTTCTAGATTTAATAATTAATGAATCTAATTTTATTAAAAAGAATAATAAAGTAAGGAAATCATTCAGACATAGGGTATTGGTATTATCAAAACTAATATTCATTCATTGGGTTATTGCACTCTAAAGTAAAATTTAATTATGGGTTTTATTATAATATTCATAAATTATTATTTAATTTCATCAAATTTTCATTTATGGGATATACACTCTTCCATTCTAATTTTATAAGAAATGAAATAATTTTTTCAAAAGAACTCTTCTTTCTAAAAACAAATATTTGACTTATCATGAGGTTGATTCTTCTTCACATAGGATTGATAAATCTTTTAGAAATTATGTTATTCCCTTTTTCTTTTGGTAACCACAATGTTTATTCTTTAATATATCGTTCATGAAATTCTCATGAAGCACATTTCCTTTCCATGTGGTATTCTATGGCTAAGATTTATATATGTTATATGTGTCAATCAAAATTATGAAAATGTTATGTTTTGATTGGTGTCCCTTGAAAATATATAACTGCAAGTAATTTCTTAATGTGATGTACATCATGAAATAATATAAAAAATTTATGAAAATAATGTGATATTTTTCATAATTATGATGGTGTTATGACTTTTCAGAAATATTATGCATATACAAGATGATATATTTTATCACAACTATGTGTGTTATTTGACAACTAAGACACAATGTTACATATCTGGGAATTTCCACATTTAATGTATTTATATTATTCTTACTCTAATTATTATTATTATGTTACTATGATTATATAATAATTATTATTATTATTATTCCCACCCAATATTTTATTGATTCATAATTTTATCTTCCCGATTACATGGGATTTAGGTCACCCCTTTCATTGAATTATATCCACAATGGATAACTTTTACTCTAGATAATTTCAAGGAACTACGAATATAGAGAAGAAGGAATTATATAATGTTTTATTATGTGAATATAATTTTATTTTCTTAATTTCACAAATACAGTGAAACTCTATATCTTGGTTTTTAATGATTTTATGTCGATTAAATTTTACATGATGTAATAGTAATTTATGAAAAAGTAGGTTCATTCTAGTATGTATCAGATAATTTTATATTTAATTTTGGAATTATTATTAGGGAAAACTAGTAATATTCCTTAGTATGAGATTATATATATGTAAGAAACCACGATGATTTATCATAAAAAAATTCTAATCCTATGGACCCCAAAGATATGAATTTAGAGTTAATTTCTAAATGGGTTTCAAATTTTAATCGTGAATTTTTGAAGTATTTTTACTTTAAATATATTACATTTTATAAAATAGTTGGTACTATGAGAAAACAATATAATAATCTATGTAAGTGATAATGTAGAAAAATCCCAAATAACACCCCTAATTGCTTGGGAGTTAGCGATCAAAATATCTGGGTGATTTCTTCCTAACAATATAAGGTTATGAATAATAACCTATATAATGTAAAACTTATTCCTTCCCCTAAGAGTGTGAAATGGTATATCAATTTTTTTAGGTGGAAATGGACACTGAAATCGAGTTGATCATTTGATCCAATAGTCCCATAATAGTTGGTCAACTCAATCGAGAAGATATTTTTTGCGATTCATAGTCATGATATGGAAAAGGTGTATTTAGTTGATTATCATTTTTATAGAGAGGTCAAAAAATGGTGAGTGATGAATAAGAACACCAAGGTAAAAGGGTGAAATTTAAGATACATTGTGTGAATGCTACATGAAAATATTTCAAAAATGGTATTTCTATAGAACAATTTATACGATGATGGAATGAGAATTTTTAGAGTTTATGAAAAGGATATTGAATTGTTAATACTGCAAATAGAAATATTGAAAAGGATTTCATATTTCACCAAGAGTTTTTTTATAAACAATGATATAATAATATATAAATTCATCAGTGGTTTAAAAACGCACTGTCGAAAGGAACAAAAAATTCTATACATCAGTAGTCATGAAGAAGTTGTTTGGTTTTCATTGAAAGTGGAGAATGAGTTTGGAGAATGGTCCAATGGATATGGTGAAAAGAAATTTAACATAGTGTTCCATACTAGGGGATATAATGACAAATTTTGATGATAAACAAAAGCACTAACTTGTCAAAATGGTCGAAAAAAGTATAAGGTAATTAGCTCTATGGGACATTAAAATGGTTCATTTGTGGGAGATAATTCCACCCAAACCACGAATGTCAAAGATATATGTGGATGATGGAAAATTTGATAGAGATAATTGGATAACCACCCAATAATAAATTCATCAATTGTATGCTAGAAAGGATCTTTTTAAGCTAATTCAGTAAAACCCATATCCTTGAGGGTTATCAGTTCAACTAGACCCCACATCCAAAGGAGAAAGGGAAAGATTATACAATCACTATTTCTGATGTAGAGAATACAAATGATGTTGTGAAAGGCACATTTGTTATTAATTCTAAAATATCTAATGAATGATTTGATTTAGGATCTACACATACATTTAAAACTCATAAGATTAGTATAACAATTCAAAAACCACCTAAAAATATGGAGGTTGAGTTATCTGTGAGGATATAAAATGAATAAATTAGTTCATTAAATGTACATAATTCATCCACATTTAATTTTTGTGGACTAAACTAGTCATAAATAACTTTATTACTTCCATTGGTGGAGTTTTAAGGCATATTTTGCATGAATTTATTGTCTTCATACGAAGACAACATACACTTTTGGGAAAGATATGTCATTCAACACATCCATAGGAATCCTCCAATTCTATGTATGTTTAATTATGAGGGTAAATATCATGTGGAGTCATTATTTCATGTATGGATATTATTTCCTTACGATAAAGAATATCTGACTCAATTGAGTGACATGGGGGATAATCATGCATGAAGACATTCCAATTTTGAGGTATTATCCTAATGTGTTCCCGGTTACTTCCCATATCGTCCTTATAACCAAGTTGTTGATATCTCATTTGATCTTCTTCCTAGATATCTATGAAAAAAATAAACCATATATAATGGCCACCATTATGTTTGAGGAACTGAATAACTAGTTACAATACAATATTCGTAGTGCTTTTATATTCTCGAGTGCCTTTCAATAGAGTTCACTAGTCCTCTCCATCCAACATGGGGATGTATATATGATCCTCTTCAATGATTATTGTGATATCAACAGAAATATAATTGTTTTAAATTATAATCATCCAAATATTAATTAATTGTTCAGTAAACTCTGTGGGTCCATGTATTTCTCTAATGGGGACCGTCAGTCTGGTTATAACCATTTAATATTGAAGAAGGAATGTATTCCCAATAATTCCTTCCAAATGCGGTATGGAGATTATTAGTTCATATTGAATCCCTTTATAACCAATAATTCTCTAGTAATAATCATGTATATAATTATAGAATCTTTATATATTATTTCAAAAAATTTATAGTAGGTATTATTTTCAACATTCTGATATAATCCATGTGAAAGGGGAACATGAAAAGAATTTGATTTCAATGAGAAAGAATTTCTAAATGAAGAAAAATTATGAAATTCATAGTATTTCTGATTTTGGGATGGAGGAAGAATCATTCATGGAGCATTTTATCACTATCAAAACAATATATATGGGCAATTCAAATAAAAATAAAATTCAAAAGTTCCTTAGGCCAACATCTATAAACAATATCCACAAATGTTTTTCTAGTTCATAATTTTTGATAATTATTTAAAAAAATCTTATGATTTTCAGACCAAATAACCCTGATGACTCATAAGGGATAATAGTTTGTCTGGTCCAATGACTAATTAGAGTACTTTAATGGGTTGAAAACAAGGATTTTCATTGCCCCAATACCCACACTTCTAACATGTGGGGAAATTTGTAAGAGATACATTGAATCCTCAAAGAAGGGATTGGATTGTTTACTGATGAAAAATGATTATTTTATAGACTATGCATCAAGGTAGTTCGAAATTCATGTGAAAAACTCTCCCACTCATGATTGAAAGATACCATATGTGATCATTCAACTGAAAATAAGGAAACAATATCTATATATGGAGAAGTTTTAAATATATACTAATAATTTGTGACTAAAATGTATATTCAGATTGAAGGTGATTTTACACCAGTGATGATGGTTAGAGATCAGTATGTATTATTCTATCTAAATTCACTACTATCATGGAAAACGAATAAAGAGGTGAATTCATTAAGTATAATGGATCCCAATACATTTTAATTCATGGTAATTGGTACGAATCCATTCATCTTTGAATTGAAAAGGATGGCCATGGGAATCATTATGGAAAGAATATCATTAATACATTGTCAAATTATTGATCAACCCTCTCTCATGCAGAAAATAAAATATGCTCAAAGTAAATATGGAAATATTCAAAAAAAAGGTTGAATCCACAAGAATGAGGAAATATTAAGATATCCAAATTGAGGAATATGGAGTTGTAATATTTGGTTCCTGAAATTGTTTAGAATCTAATCTAGAGATAGAGAATGGTCTTGTGAGTGACACACATTGGTCAACATTCTCTATTGACATAGGGAGAAATATATGTATCAATATCAATGATAGAAATATTAGTGGGGAAATATAATTAAGGTTATTGCAGAATATATCCCCGATTTCTTGGTATGTCAACTTGTGAATGATGAAAAGAAAAAGTCTATGGGTTTTATGAAACCATTACCCATAATTACATAAAAATTGGAACAATTCACTATGGACTTTGTCACCAAAATTCGAAATACTTCTAGAGGAAAAAATTCTATATTGTTTATTTTGGATCATTATACAACGTCAACTCACATTATCTAAATTTAAGATGAGTTAAAAGTATATCTAGATTAATGGATATATATATATATAAGAGAAGTGTGAAGGATTCAAGGAGTGCCATTATCGATTGTATTCGACCATGATAAATGATTCAGGTCAATGTTCTGGAAATGTCTCCAAAATGATCTAAATATAGACTTATACATTATTACAGCTTATCACCCTCACATTGATTCCCGATCTGAGTGGAATATTAGGTCACTTGATGATATGTTGATAGCATGTTATATGGAAAATAAAGGATGAAGGGACTGGCATCTTTCTCCTGTAGAGTTGTCTTACAATAACAGTTTCCATTCGAGCGTAATAATGGATTCATATAATTCCATTTATGGTGAAATATGTAGAACATAGGTATATTGGTTTGAGTTCAGTGAACATAAGATCATAGAACCAGAAATTTTAAATGAAATGGTTGAAAACCATTCTGTAGCACATGAAGGAAGCATAAATTCGATAGAAGAGCAACGTTGAAAATCATTGGAGAGACCAAATGTTTGAGGATAAAGACATGGTAATCCTACACATATCTCCATGGAATAGGATAATTATATTTCAGATGAAATGAAATATTAGTCTCATTTATATATAGAACGTAAATATTTTGCAGCATGTTGGTGTTGTGGCATATCTACTAGAACATCCACCTACCATGTCCCAAGTACATGATGTATTCTTTATATCCCAATTGATTAAGTACATACCACATCACATTCATGTACTAAATTCATAGCCAGTACAATTTTAAAATGATATATCTTACAAGGAGAAATAGTTGATGATCTTACTAACTGAAAATTAACATTTTATTATAAAATCACTTTTCAAGAAAAGCGAGAAACCAGTCTCAGTCAATCTGGAAGGGAAGCCTCAAAGGAGAATTCAAAGCCATAAAATAAAATCCTCATAATATTAGTTATTTACCCTCTATAAAGATTCATTTTCATTAGCAATAACTTAGTAGGAGGGTCATTGCCAATAAATTCATCAAAAAGATATGCCATTTTGTCACTGGTTCGAATATAATATTCTTTGCTAATTTTCCCATCCTTAAATCCACTCATAAGAATCATATCTTTTTTTCGATCCATTTCTCATTCCCTCTATTAACCTCCACTTGAATAGTTCTTTCCTTCATCTCCGCCTCAACATCTAGGATGTTGAAATAATGAAATTCCTCCACCATATCCTCCTCAGAGTGGAGGATTAGTTCTTTAGAGTATTTTTTTCATTCCATTGGTGGTTGCAATTTTTTTTGTTTTCTTGAACCATTACTTTTGGCTTCTTCTACACAATAACCATGAGTGCCAAAGACATATACTTCTCACATGTTTTCTATTTTTATCCTGGTCATTTTAACATCATTTTTTGTAAATGTGAGTAGTCCAAATGTCCTTTCCCATTCTTATTCTTAATGTTTTACCCCTCCTCATGAGCCTTAGGATCCTTCTCACAAGCTCATTGGTGTACAACCACTCAAATGGGTTTTTGAGTCTTAACACCATTTTGATCCAAAGCCTTTTATGTATTTGATTTTTGACCCCCGAACTACTCTTATTTATTTAAGGTTCCTTTTCCAACCCTTACGACCATACCTCAATTTCCACCCCAACTAAACTCTTACTTTCAACAAGATACTAAGAGGATTCATCAATCCGCCTTAAATTACCCAGGTCATGGTCCCTCAAATCATCCGTAAGACAATCAAAAATCCCAAAAACATAGTGTTACAAAAAATGTTTTTCCAATGTTTTATTCTGCACTTCCTAGACTTACAAGAGATTAGCAGGGATGGAATCTTTCCCCTTCATCCACCTCTCTATCACTTTCACCTAATGGCCAACACATCTGCATACACCAGCCGAGTGACCTAGTCTACTGTAGGAAGATAAAAACTCCACCCAATGATCGATGGCCACTAGTTAATAACATCTTACAACAACATAACCCTACATATGAAATAGAAACATTGTAACTGGAGGGAGTGATGATGGATAAATTCCATAACTTGTTTTCTCCATAGTATGTCAAATGAAATTTTTATGGACAAACATCACAAGGGGGAATGTAACAAAATAAATTATCAATGGAACCCCCTTCTTATAGTTACTAAATATATTATTAATCACATAAAATCACATATAAGAAAAAAAATAAAATCGTTAGAATTTAATAATGAATAGAATAAGTGGAATTTATAGAAACTAAGAACCTATACCAATGTTATAGTCACATGAACATTACAATAGTAATTTCACCATTAAGAATAGTCATATGTAAAATAGATGTGTTTCCTCACCTATAAATGTATAAATAATATTTAGGCATATTATATATTAAAATAAGTTATATTTATTTCATCTAATGAGTAAATAAATGATATAAAAATGAAAAAATAAGTGTTGGTATTTTTATTTGTCATAAATATTTAATTAAAATTTTATAAATAAAATAATGATTTAAATTCAAAATTATTTTCTTAAATTTTTTTCATAAATTAATATTTTTTTAATTATGACTATAATATTATTTTATGATACCTTAATAAATTTATCAATGTGTCATAAAATAAATTTTAATTTTTAAATAGGTATTTGATGACCAAATGATGATTTCAATTAAAAAATGAATTTCTCATAATTACCAGTTTATTTATAGAAATAGAGTTTATTTTATGATCTCTACACATCCAAAAATTTTCAGGGTGGTTTTTTCGTTTTTTCTAATATAGTTTAATTTTTGTTAAATAATGAAATATGACACTTTATAATATTTAACAAGTATCTAAATTAGTGATTCAAAAATGATGTATGGATAATGTGAGCCCATATACCTATGATATCATTCATTATATTAATATATTTACCAATAATATTCAAAATATTTATAGTCTTGATCCTCATATAATAATCTAATGAATAAAATAACAAAACAAAACACCTCTATTCTCAACTATAAATACCACCCTCACCACCTATTCTACTCAGATCTAAAAAGATTTTAACCTTGTCTAATTTATAAAAAAAAATTCTTCCTGTTCCCCTTCCTCACATCTAGAATCATTTAGTATCAATAAATTACCCAAACCATCTATAATGAGGCTCTCAAAGAGTATAATTCAATAGGTGAAGTCCTATATCTTTTATTTTAATTTCATTTAAATTAATTTAAATTTCGTATTTTATCCCTATATCCTAATTTCCATGTGGCATAATAAAAAAAGTATCATCTATATACTGTAATGTTATTATATTAATGGAATTATTCATCATTAGACCAATTCTCCTATCTATTTTTTCTAAAAATTGAAACTTCATCTGTAAGGTGTTTTTTATCTGTATTAAGGATGGAAAGATTTCATTTTTCATTACTACAATCAAAGATGGTCATAAAACCATTATAATAGTTTATAAATATTACATATTTAATTTTATAACAATTTTATGTTTTGTAACAAACTTATATACATAAAATTTTATTAAAAAACAAATCAACTTTTCTGTGAATGAAAAATTCTAAATTAATGTAATCAATTATCATTAACATTTTTTTTCTAATGAATAATCTTAATATATTAAATAAAATAATATACAAGTCAAATTAATATTTTTCGAAATAATTAATAGCATATAATATCAATTTTGGTTATTTGTCCCCATTTTAAAAGATCTTCCACTCATATATACAAGTGAACTGATCCTAATAACTAAGAAAACAAACACCATCGAAAGAATAAATTGAACACTATAACTTGTCTAAATGTACATAAATGAAATTAAAAAAATTATAATGAATAAAATAAATTTATAAGAGGATTTTTATTTTTTAACTAATTAATCTATTATCCATGATATTAATGAGAATAAATCATTCAATCATATATTAAAGGGATTCTTAAACCCATTTACCATTCTTTGTGTTATTTCTCTCTCATTAAATATTTTAGTATGGATGATATTATAATATTACTAAATCATAAATTAATTTTTCTTCCATTTTAATTTTTATTATACATATATATCCAAATTGATTTGATGAAAAATTCAACGATTTTAACAAAATAACTCTTATTTTATAGAATATATTTAATACTTAAAAATTTATTTTTCCTATTAAATTATGATTAATTATTCTTATACCAATTACATTATTCTATTTTTATTTTCTAAACCCATATGTTTATTCATGAATATATTTTTTAGGAAATTCTTATAAAACCTCTTTTCATTTACAAGTGTAATTTTAGGACTATGAATGATCATTGTTCTATGTGAAAAGCATGATTATGTAAATCTTTCGAGGAGAGAGGTGCACTCAGAATTATATAATTCTATAACACATGGTTTAATGTGATGTATCTAATGAAATAATGTGAAATATGTGTGAAAATTAAGCTTTATTTTTTAAAAATTATGATGATTTTATGAATACTCGCCTATGTTATGTGTTAACATGATTCTAGCATTATTCGCAATTGTGTGAAATATTTGACCATTAAGGCATGTTGTATAATTTTTATGCATTTTTACATTCTAACCATTATATAATTCTTCATCTCTTTATTATGATGTCGATCATATGTTTATGTTATGATGATGAGGATTATGATTGACCTGGTTTATATTGATTCATGTTCATATCAATCCTAATAATGGGATTTATTTCCCACCCCTTTGATTGATTTATATCCCCAGGTGATTACTTATACTTTGTAAAATGTCAAGGCCACAAGATGATATTGAATGAGGAATAAAATAATGATTTATTATGTAAATTTTATGTTTGTTCCTAATTTTCCCAACAAAGAGACATTTTTATATTGTTTTTATAATACTTTTATGTGATTATCATCAAAATGATGTAATTTAAATTTATGAAATAGTAGGGTCATTATATATATTGAAAACTAGTTTGAACTATCAAGAAAATATCTTTAAAAAGGGTAAGGATCTCTCTGGGAATGAAGAGAGATGGCTTCTTTTACAGATGTTATAAGACGTGGCACTAATGAATTTGGATTAAAGACTATACACAACATTGGAAAGAAGCCACCTGAAGGAGGGGAAAGACCAAAATCTAATGGAGGATCAATCACTATCATAAGATAAGCTGAAAGAGAGGGAACATTGGAAGAATTTGATAATTTATCTAATTCATTGGGAGAATTTTGTTGCATATAGGGTTGAATTTTCCCATTTGAGAGATAATAATTTACTTGTTATGTGAATTATGAATCATGGTCTAATGTAATCGGGTAATAAGGATGATATGAAAAAATAATTGGTAATGGAACATCACGCACTGAGGTTATAGGATCATCTACGGTGGTGATATAGATCAAAAATATTATAATGCCTTTTTATAGAGTAGAACATTTTATTTATGAACATAGGGGAATATGCAGTAGTCAAAGGATTACATGCCTAGTAATATATGGCATCACTTGATGTCAGGTATCCTTTCCCAATGGACAATGATGGGTTATGGAGATCTAATGAACCTAAATCATGATGTTTTGTTTTTGGAACGTTTTAATATTCAAGAAGGGTTCACACACTCTATTTGTTACAAATCCTCCTTATGAATGCTTCATCATGGAAGGGAAAATTGAATGACCATTTCTCTGAACCATTTATGGACTTTGGGATCCAATGACCATAAATCATCTTATAATTTTCAAAAATGATAACCCAATGATATTTATGCATCATTCACTAAAATACTAATATTTTAGTAAACATTGGAGATGAAGAGTCTAGGGATCAGAGACTTGATTTTTTCATAGGTCACCCTTTGTAGGTTTTCAGTCTGAGATGTCTTGTGACTGATTTCATTCCAGTTTAACAAATAATTAATTAGACCATGAAAGGATAGTGTTTTAGGTCATACAACAATGACCAAGCTACATGATATTTATGGTTGTGATGTACATATACTTAATATGAGGTAAATGATACAAAATAACCTAATTGGTATATGTCGAGTTAAGAGAACTCCAAAATCCTTCACAGTAGGTGATGAAAATGTTTTAAATCAAAGATCAATGTTATGAAGTTATAGTTAATTACATGGGAGAATCATAACAGGTATTTCCTAGAACAACCTGATGTTTTGAGTTATGCCATGGTAATTAAAATATATCTTTTATTAGAAACACATAATTAAAAAGAAAATATATCTCCGGTTTTTTGGTCTAATGCTTTATAAATCAATATAATGTTCATGTATATAGACATATTTTCCATTCCATGGTCCATGAATGTTTTGGGAAAACATGAGGTACACATTCCATGTAGTGTGACTTATGAAATGATGGGCTTAAAAGATGATAAAAGGACCATATTTTTTGGTTGACCTAGGTTAGGCCATTTTGGTCATTTGATTATGTATGGAAATGGGTGATGGTATAAATAGTTCTATGTCATGTATTTGTAAAATATTTATTGAGATGTTTTAAAGTCATGTGACTAGGAATGTTTTTTTAGTTTAATGACATGCGATAATAATGTATTGGATTCCTTGCTATTTAACCTTATGCATTAAGGACATGGGATACGACGTGAGAAGTTTTTCAAGATGTATTACATGAACAAACAAGATATATGTATATCTAACATATACATAGGAAAAAAGTGTGAATATGATCCCCAATGAAAAAAAGGTATACTATTTTTTCAGGCAGTTTAACATCATGTGGTAATTTCATATATAAGTTCACTGTACATGTCTAACCCACATGAATAGATGGTGAATTTTTTTATTACAGATGTTCCCAATGATTAGAGACATGAGAATAAATTCATTTCCTATTAGTATAGGAATCATACCATTCAATGTTATTGATTGAGAAACTCTATACATAGGTCTGTCTCGTGCCTATTGTGGGGAATTGTTCTGGTCGGTCGTTGTAGTTGGATGTGAGATTGGATATCCAGGTGTCACTATGTATCCTGTGGTGACAGGAATCAATCCACAAATCATTAATAAAATTCCATGTAATTTTGCATCCTATTAAAAGGATGTGGGAATCCTGATGGAAAAAGATAGAGTAGTTACTACTCCACATATAGTGGTCTGAGAATCAGTATGTCTCTTGTGATGGAAGGAATCAAGTCAAAAATAGTTTTTGAATAGGATATCCATGTGCTGGTCTGACCCATACACATGGAGGTAAACATTTGTAGGTTCTTTTGAATGTTCCATTTTATGGAGATCCATACATTTCTAAATATCATGTGATTACCATAATCAAGTCGAACATAGTTCATTAATGATGGTTTGGTGGAAGACCTACATGAATAATAATGGTCCTCTTAGTCTAGGTCCATAAGAATGTATAGTTTTATGTCATTCAAGGGACATCAATCATGTATTTTAACATACTTTGGAGAAGACTCAAAGTGTACCATTTATGTTATTATGTTCAATACAATGATAACCACTTTGTAATATGATGTTATTTGTTTATGTCAGAATTAGATTACAAATATTCCAATTCATACATGAGCTTGGATCATTGTGAGATAAAAGGAATGGGAATTGTTCTTCTCACCACATTAAGTATGTTAGATAATGTATGTGCATTATTTAGTATCATGTTGTGTCTATAATAGCATATGGGATCCGATCATCACTATTAATCACAATGTAATGAGAATATATCAATAAAATGTTCTAAACAACTTCTATTGTCTTAATGTCGTGTGGTTAGGATATCGTCGGAGCAATTTAATGTCTTATTTTGAGGACATAGGTTACTCGACATGAATGAAGAAAATTTTTATGTCTAGGCTATAGAATGGGATTTAGGGAAAACCTATATATCCTTTTATGGAAGAAATCTGGCCACACATAGTTCTTATATGAGGAGATCCACTATTTGGATTTGACTCTCACATTGGGATAGGTTAATTTCATCATTAATCACACAAATCTATCCCATGTGTGGTGGGTCATAATTGAGATTAGGATTCTTGTGTTTTTTAAACACCATAGAGTGATAAATTCATCATTTCAATTTAATTTCATTTGGTGATGATTTTTTTTTATTTTATAATGTCCAGTGGTTTAGAATAGAGAGAATGTGATGTTTGATGAATTTTTTAAAGAACATTCTTCAAATGTTTTGACATCATGTGTTTAGGATTTTTCCATGAATTTAATTATCATGATTTAATTATAATAGGGTTTATTCTATTTAATATCATGTTGTTAGAACTCTATCATTCAGTTTAACGTCAAGTGATCATGACTTTTGCAGTGAAATTTGTTTCGAAAATATATATTATGTAGTTTAAAATCATAATTCCTGGAACTCATTCATATATTTTACTATCATGTAGTTAGGACGTGAGGCACTTGATGGAAGCCATTAATAAAATTTCTTAAGAAATCATACATTGGTGTGGGGTGTGACATGTTCCCTATCAATTATGATTAGTGTGTAAGCTCAATTGGGATAAACATTATATATATAATAAGGACCTTCCCATTTAGGTTTTAGATTATGAGGCTTCCTAACTAGTATCATTACGGTTTTGAAAACCAACACAAGTCCAACGTGGAAGAACGAACAAAGGTAAGCCTTCTAATAATGTTATTGTGTGATCCAATTATAATGTAATAAGTTATTGTGAAACATAAGCTACCTGTTTTCATCAAGGCATTCTAGATCAACCATCCGTTTATTGATTTCTCATCCTAAAAGAGTTGAATGTGAATAGCTATTGGGAGTGACGTAAGTTGGACTTCTATACGAAATACCACATCGGTAACATATATCGAGGAATATAATTTTTATTGTGTATCTATATTGGTGGTGGAATGGTAGGCCCATAAACCTCATCGAGATTTCACAACTAGGCCTCCTGGCCCTTGTTCACTATTTTCTTAAGTACATTTGATAAGGTCTTATTGATGGATTTTAATTATGTATTTACTACTGAATGATATCGAGATGATTGATTGGGCTTTATGTAGTATCTTGTTACAATTTATTAATCACTATAGAACTGATTTTGGTGATATTATCCAACATTTTTCTATTAGGGACTCCGAAAGCGGTGTTGAAATGAGACATTATGATGTTCATGATGTTCAACCTCACAAATTATTTTAGAGGAATTCCCTCATCCCATTTTAGGTAGAGGTTGGTTTCATTTAGGATATACTTGAATTTCATAGCTATGACATAGGGTTAGGGATTAATTACATCCATTCCTAACACAATTAATTTCCATGATTATTTATCTATATGTATAATTTTTAGGGATTGTTGGAAAAAAAATTCAGGGACCAAACATTCTAGAAATATATTTGTTTAATTCTACATAGTGTTGTATCACAGTTTTCTGTTACCAACCTAGCCTTTTAATTTGGTCAGAGAGGATAGTATTATATTGATAAGTGGAAAATGATCACAATGGTACTTATTCCATGTTATGGATAATTTAATATTTTTAATTATGCGTCTATAGGGGTTATGTAGAATCCTTGAATGTAGAGGGATTTTTTCTCAAATAGTCCATCATGTATTATAATTTTCTTCATATTCTGCCTAATATATTCCATCCATTCTCGATGAATTGGGAGGTTCTGACTGTAGAGATGATCAGTTATGGGATCCATCTATACTAGGGTGGATACCAGTTCAACAAGATCAGGGAAATGATTAACCTTATCGATTTCTCCCATATTGCATATGGTGATCTATGAGACCATTAGTTGGTTCATGATTTGGAATATTTCTCCTCCATGGTCATGGTTAGCCATAAATATGGTCATATTAGCCTATGCATTGGATTGGGTATACAATGATGTGGAAGATGTAAAATTTGATCTCAAATAGAAAATCATCTAGTTGTCCTTTGATATAGCTTATGAAAGGGTACAGTTCATCCTTCTTGATAGAATATTCAGCATGAATCGTCATTTTATGTACCAATGAATCCCATTATATAGTTTGGTTGGATATCTACAGTCACTGGGATAATTCAAAGGCAGTGGTGATGTATTTTTATTCAGTCTCATTATTCATCTAGCCTTCAGATAGTGAGAATGAGCATAGAAAATTTTCTATCTCTGGATATACACACAAAATCCAAAATCCAACCTGGTTGAGAATTAAGATTTCTAGAATCTTGTCAATTGGACTTTTGGAGTCACCATCCAAATACATATCCCATTTTTGGGGAGTGTCACGGCCATATAAAACCACTTCATTTCAATTATTTGTGTCCACTATTGATCGTACTAATGATGGATGTTTCATGAGGAAATTATCCAAGGATATCCCATTCATCCACTTTTATGACACAAACTATATGTTTTATATTGGGAGAATGGAAATACATCAAGACAATTTCCCACTCCACATGGGATGCCATAGAATTTAATTTTGAAGATAAATATGAGAAATCAGATGGAATTCGTGGTTCTTAATGTAATTCCTCATCTTCTATACTACAAATATAATTGTTAGGTTGTTCTACTCAACATGAGATTTTCAGGCCCTATTACCTACCATCGTTTGGATGAGTTAGTAGTTACTTGTATCATTTAACACATCATTCTTCTATTTAAGGAGGTTTCCCAGTGGGTATTTCATTACATAAAATTTTTAAATGAGTGTATTTCCATCCACCAATGGCACCGGGACTGGTGGGTGCATTCGCTACTTAATGAAACTCTTATAGGCTTATGTTAAATTCCCATATAATTGATAGGAAATTCAATTCCTCATCATCTTGGTGCGGGTAATAGTTCATCTGGTCATGTTGGATAAGAGACACTGACTATAATTGAGGTTCCTTTGGATACACCTCTATTATTTAATATTACTAGGGGTAATATCTCTAGAATGTAACTTCTCTGTTAAGGGTCATCATTGATTTGAAGTTAGAATACCACATATCCAAGTAACCTCTCTTATTTACCTGGAAATTTCATTTTAGTATATTCATTTTCATACAGTGCTTCTATAGTTTGTCTAATGTTTTTTGATGATCCAGGAATTGATACCATTATTTTTTTAATTTGACCACTAGGTCATCAACATATTAATTGGATATTTTCCCAATTGATTATTGAATATGGGACATATACTACATTGGTAACTGGAACCAACACTATTTAATCCAAAAGGAATAACCTGATTGAAAATCATCACATGGAGTGATATAAAGGTTGTTGATTTCACATATTCAGGTCCCATATTTATCTTAATATCCATTAAGTACATATCCGTAAATTAAATTTCATGAAATCTAGTTGTACTGATCAGGAGTTCTGTGATTGGAAATAGTAATTTGTCATTTGGGAATATTCTGTTATGGGCTGTGAAGTCAATGTATTCTAAAATATATGATTTTATCATGAATGGAGTGATGTTAGTAAGCCAAATTGTGTATTACACATCTCAAAAAAAATAGCATTCATCAAATTTTCAACACCTACATCTATAGTGGTAGCATGAGAGTGTTGAATCCTCTAGGATTCCTTCTTTAAGCCTCGATGATTATAGGGAAAGCTGAGATAGTCTGCATCGATATTTGGATTCATTATTTTCATTACTATTTAATTCCAATCAAATGGATATTTTTGTTTCATTTGAAATTCACATATATATACACTAGTGCAGAAAACGTTTTTTACGTCGGTTATTTTTAATTTTTTACGTCGGTTTTTAGCCGACGTCAATACGTGCGACGTTATAAATAAGGTTTTTGACGTCGGTTATTTAAAAACTGATGTCAAAAACATAAAATCGCGATGTTTATCACGTCGGTTATTTTAGAACCGACGTGATAAAGGTCCTGGAGAATGGTTTATCACGTCGGTTATTTTAGAACCAACGTGATATAGGGCCTAGAGAATGGTTTATCATGTCGGTTATTGAAGAACCGACGTGATAAACGGCCTGGACAATGTTTTATCACGTCGGTTCTTAAACAACCGACGTGATAAACAGGGGCGAGGGGGTTTATCACGTCCGTTCTATAAGAACCGACGTGATAAACCGGGCTGAGCGTGGTTTATCACGTCGGTTCATATAAAACTGACGTGAAAAACCTGGGGAGGGGGGTTTATCACGTCGGTTATTGTATAACCGCCTTGATAAACCGGAGGGAGGCGGTTTATCACGTCTGTTATTCAATAACCGACGTGATAATCCACTGTCCAGGCTGTTTAGCATGTCGGTTATTCAATAACCGACGTGCTAAAAAATTCTCCAGGCCCATTATCACGTTGGTTATTAAATAAACGACGTGATAAACCATTCTCCAGGCCTTTTATCATGACGGTTATTAAATAACCGACGTGATAAACCCTTATGAAGACCTTTTATCACGTCGGTTATTAAATAACTGACGTGATAAACTATTTTCCAGGCATTTTATCACGTCGGTTATTAAATAACCAATGTGATAAACCCAATTTTTTTTAAAACAAAATGCAATGATCTTCTCTCCACCAGAATCAACGAGAAAACAAATCAAGAAATCGTACCACAAAAATAGAAGTACATCAAAATTAAGCATGTACATAGATAACATATAAAACTTACCCACTAGACAGCATCCACCCTCATTTATACCCCATGGAAATCCCTCCCCCACCCTGTTGGAGCCCTCACCCTCATGTATACCCCCTAGATAGCCCTCCCCCACCCCATTGGAGCTCCCACCCTCATGTATACCCCTTGGACAACCCTCCCCACCCCATTGGAGACCCCACCACACTCCTGGACTGCCCCCTGACCCCCGGACACCCCCAAACACCCCTCGACAACCCCCCCCCCCCCCCCGCCTGAACAACACCTCCTCACCCCCTCACCCCACTTGACAGCCCCAACCACACCCCTGGACAACCCCCCACCCCTGGACAACACTCCCACACCCCTGTACCGGCTTCCCACACCCCTGGACATCCCTGCCACCCCCCAGGACTGTCCCCCCACCCCACCGGACAGCCCTCCCAGACAGCTGGACCCCCCCAACCCCACTGAACACACCCCACACCCTTGGAACCCCTCCCCCAAAGACCCAAATCCATACCAGAAGAACCATCAAAAGTAGAACAAAACAATAAGTAGAGCAAAATTAAACATTCACTTATATAACATTCAAAACTTACACTGTCAACTTCAAAAAAAAACTAAATCAAACCTAAACAACTACCAAATACACAATTAAAACGACAATATTCAAAATTACATTTTACATTACAAACAACTAAAATTCAATCAAACCTGTAAAATAATTTGACCACTCCACTTGTAGGTGTTTGATGTCTTCATCAATATAGGGTTGAGGGTCATCAAAAAACTACAAATGAAAAAGAAGATAGTTAACGTGTATAATGAATAAATCAAATTGAAATATTATGGAAAAGTTTAAGAGGAAATCGTACCAGGTCAAAATTCACAACTGTCCCAGTTGTTATTATTTCATACATAAATCTTAACATATAATATCCGCATTCGATGAGGCCTTGTTGTTCATGAAAATTCTGTTTTGAATGAGTGTAAATTCAATATATTATTTTTATGTAATAAACAAAAAAGTACAAATTATAAATGGAAACTTACCTTCACATTTACATATTTGATCTTTGAATTTTTTTTTCTTTGTGTTTTTTCGAAAGTAGACCCATGCACTGTTAGAAAATAATACGAATGGGGTAAATTTAAAATTAATTATAATATATAAAACTATTGAGAAATTAAAACTTACTTTTACAATATATTAATAAAACTTGCCCGCACATCACCATGAACAGAGCATATCCAATAAAGAGCTTTCTCCCTTGGGAAAAAAATCCCTAACATCCAATGATTTCTGATAAAAGGAAATTTAATGTCAGTGGTTTTTATGTTAAAAGATAATTAACTCTTTGTGAGAAATGTGTTTCATACCTCTCACAAAAAGGCATCATCCAACATTGTTGGATTATATTCTTTTCAAATATTTTAGCAATATAAACCATTCTTTGTTCCTCAGTCAATGCACATGCTTCCGGGGAAATCAATTGCGGGTCCATGAATCCATATACTTCTGTCAGTTCATTCCTCTCACAAATTTTATAAAGATACCTAATACAAAACATATGTAAGTATACATTTTTAATAAATATAACACAGGGAAAAGGTGTTAAGACTTACATGGAAAAAATTTGCACCACGTTGATGCCCAACTTATCTCCAGTAACAAGCTCCATGATATCAGATTTTGTAATCCCCCCACTTATTTCACGTCCACAAACATGAGATTCCATTGGAAACTCATAAAAACCCAACAACAAATGTGAATATCTTGAAAATCTGTCAAGACCACTGGAATATGTATCTGATGTCATATCCTGTTGTCTTTGTTGTTGTCTATACAATATTTCTTTACCTTTGAAGTATTCCTGTGAATTTTTTTTTGAGAATTATAGTAGTTTTAAAATGATAAAACAAATTTAATAAAAAAAGAAAATAAAAGATATAACATTCATACCTCTATGGTAATGAGTCGAAGAAGTCTGGATGGCCAAACTAAAAAATGGTCGATACTCTGTCCAACTGTCGGCACCTCATCTGTAGGTATTGGTACCCTAGCTGATCTATCTATAATATCCTGTACAGTGACCCACTGATTTTCTACCTCTAATTTTTTATGATGAACTGTATCTCCTATACAATATACCAACCCGTATGCTACTATATGATGTTGAGAATGATCAACATACAACTTGCAGTATGTAGGAAGCTGCGGCGGAGGCGTAGGATAAAAAATGGGGTCCGCAGGCTGAGGTGGGGGAGTGGGAGCTACTGGCGGAGGTGGAGGATAAATCATGGGGTCTGTAGGGGGAGGTGGAGGAGTGAGAGCTGCAGTCTAAAATTGACTTTCCATTTCTGCAAACATAGACAACACCGACTCTCTAATCTTGTCTTCCATCGTCGCATTAATATTTTGAACTTCAGCCTCCAAGGATTCTATTTTTTTAATAAACCCCATCAATGTTAGAAGTTGAAGAACGTGGAAACACTTTTCTTACCGATACACCTGCCAGATATCCTCTTACACGACCAGGATGTTCGGGCCTTCCCAATGCTGCAAATAAAATATCTTCCCTCCCAGTAGCTGTAAATGTCCCCTCTGAACTCTGCTCCTCAATAGATTCCTATATTAATTAATTGAACATTTCTATAATGATTGAAACTTATATGAAGAAAAAAGTAAAATTAAATAAATTAAATAGATATCTTACAATCCTCTCAGCTACGATTCTCGATTCTTCCGAAAGATATTGCCCTTTTTTCCCTTCCGAGCTCTCTTCCATTTTTCATGTCTAGATGGAGGGGATGGAGGGTCCACCTCTCTAGAGCTTGAAGACCCAGCTCTTAGTTGTTGAAATTTTTCCGCTATCATTTTTTCTTCCAATAATGTATACCCTCCCCAAGATAAACTATGAGGGTATACATTTTTAGATTGGATCTCCTGATGAGCTTTCCTTGTTTGCTGTAATTTAAGAATAAGAAATCATTTACAAAACATTAATAAAATCATTTATATAAGAAAGTTTATAAAATTTTACATTGCCCTTACCAGAAATGACTCTTTTTTTCTACTTTCAAAAACTGTCTCTATGTGTCTTCATCTATAAAAGGATATATATGACATGGATTGTCATGACTCCTATTACCATAAATGAAATCAGATGAGAGGGTTGATTTGAAATCCCTCCATCTCCTGGCAGCCAACGATAATCATTTCTTCCGGACTCCTCCAGTGTCAGGAATATCAAATGTCATCTGATAAAGAAGAGGTTAAACATATTATATATACTAGAAACATTAAAATAATGGTTAAACAATGACAAAAGATCTTACCAAAATCGTCTCCCACAACTGAGAGATAATCTCTTTATCCACACCTCTCCAATCATCATACAAAATGCTTACTTTGGTCTTATCCTGAGTTGCAACAAAACTCTTAAAATATTTGGCATTCGGACCTCTAGGAATATCATCATCATCAAACTCAACTACTATCCTCTGATCCTGCATACGGGCAAGTGATAATATTGGTAAACGTGTGCACCCACGTTTACCAACCTTTGAACTCTTTGTCGTAATAGGAGCATGTGAATGTTCATCCCCAGAGGTATGACCAGCAATATGCTCCTCTCCAGAATCATGTGGTTGATCATCTGAATGATCTGTCATTATCCTTCAAATCAAAAAAACAAACGTCAGTTCACAAATATAAAAATTCAAATATTTTGATACTACTGTAATCAGAAAATAGAAAAGTGTACTAGGTTACATAATAGTAAACATTGGTAATATGGTAAGCATGTTAAACAATGGTAAAGATGGAAAAGATGGTCAAGATGGTCAAGATGGTCAAGATGGTAAAAAAAGGAAAAAATGGTAAACCTGGTAAACATTGTAAACATGGTAAAGTAATTGTCAGTGAACAAATATACAAATTCAAATATTTTAATACTACTGTAATCAGAAAATAGAAAAGTGTACTAAGTTACATAATAGTAAACATTGGTAATATGGTAAGCATGTTAAACAATGGTAAAGATGGCAAAGATGGCAAAGATGGTCAAGATGGTCAAGATGGTAAAAATGGTAAAAATGGTAAAGCTGGTAAACATTGTAAACATGGTAAAGTAATTGTCAGTGAACAAAAATAAGCATTTTAAAATTCATGTAATGGTTATAAACATGATAAAGTAAACTAAACAAACTTAAAACAAACAAAAACATATACTTATTTTATTTTAAAACATGTTTTTATAAATAAAAAACTTAAAATATCTAACATTTATGGAAAAAATAAATGTAAACAAGAAATAAACATATGTTACCTGTAATTTTAGGAATGTACAGATGGATTGTTTTCCCAAATTCCTTCGTCGTGATCGTTCCTTATGGCACAAACTATGTCTTCAACATGATCATCATTATGTTCTGTTAATATTTCCATGGACGTAGGGATCTCACATAAATCAGCATATTCATCAAGTTCATCCTCACCAACATATTGTTTTTTCCCTTGTAAAACAACAGCCCACTGCATATCTGATTGATCTACTACATAAAAAATTTGTTTTGCATGTGTTTCCATTATAAAAGAATCAGCTTTGTCTTTCAATCTATTCAGATTAACAAGTGTCATTCCAAATTCATCGTGTCTGACACTGTTGTTACCGTTAAACCATTTACAGTTAAAAACGGGAACTTTAATTTTATATTAATCAAACTCCCATATGTCTTCAATCACTCCATAATATGCATTTGATGCAGAAATTGGGTTTTTGTCCTTAGCACTCGAAAAATGCATTGCTTCTGCAAACACCAATACACCACTATTCTGAATTGCACTTCTGTTGTCCTGAGCTTTTGTATGAAATTTATAACCATTAATGTCATAACCAGACCATGTTATCACATTTAAACATGGACCACCCACTATCCATTTTAATGTCTCTGATACATCTGATCTACCAAGAAAAGTCTTTTTAATCCATGACAAAAATTTTTTGTTGTGCTCATTCAAAATCCACATTTCTTTCTTCTTTGGACGACATTGTTTCAACTCATTAATATGAAATGTGATATATGGTTGAGCATCAGCTATGTTATTCAAGATGTATGATTCTAACTTCTTCATCTGTTCAGGTGACAATGATTTGACTTTCAAGCTGCGAATCCCCTTTCCCTCATTATTAACTCGTTCATGGCGAGATGGAGGCAAACCTATGTGTTGCACCACAGCCAAGTAGCTCGTACAAAACTCTGCTACCTCCTCAGAAATATACTTTTCAATAATGGAGGCTTCAGGTCGATATAGATATTTAACATACCCCTTTAATATTTTCATATACCTTTCAAAAGTATACATCCAACGAAGATATACAGGTCCATAAAGCTTTATTTCTCGAACCAGATGAATCATTAAATGAACCATTATATCAAAAAAAGTTGGAGGAAAATACATTTCCAATTGACAAAGTATAAAAATTGTATCCTTTTCTAAAAATGTTCAAAGCATTCACATCAATCGCCTTGTTACAAATTGAATTGAAAAAATAACACAACTTAATTATAGTCTTTCTGAAACAAATGGGAAATATTCCACGCAATGAAACTGGTAGAATTTGTTGCATCATGACGTGACAATCATGTGATTTCATACCTATCAACATCAAGTCCTTCAATGAGACATAATTTTTTACATTAGAAGAATAACCTTGAGGCACTTTGGTATCATGAAGACACTGACAGAAGCTAATTTTCTCCCTCTTCGATAATGTTTGACAAGCCGGGGGAAGAAATGTTCATCTTCCTTTAGGAGTGGGAGCTAACTCCAAACGTATTACCATTGATAGTAAGTCTAATCTTGCATTCAACCGATCTTTAGTCTTTCCTTTAATATCTAACAATGTTCCAATCAAAGAATCACTGATATTCTTCTCCACGTGCATGACATCAATATTATGTTTAACTTCATGATACCTCCAATATGGTATCCCAAAAAAAATTGACCTTTTCTTCCAAATATGTCTATCATTACCAGATTTCTGTGTCTTTCCCAATGTCACGTCAAGGTTTTTCACCCTCTCAAAATACAGATCAGGGGATAAAGGTTTTGGAGCAGTATCAAATTCTTGTAGCCATTAAATGCCTTTTTTAGTCTTTTATAAGGGTGTTCCATAGGCAAACACTTTCGATGACCCATGTACACTGTTTTCCTCCCATGATGCAATTGACAATAGGACGTCTGTTGTTCGCAAATTGGACATGCTTTATGCCCTTTAACACTGTATCCAGACAAATTTCCATACGCTGGGAAGTCATTTATAGTGAACAGAAGCACTGCATGCAGTTGAAAATATTCCATTTTATAAGAATCATACACCCTAATACCATCAGCCCATAACAGTTTCAAATCATCAATCAACGGTGACAAGTAAACATCATATCATTACCGGGTTGCTTTGGACCAGAGATTATTGTACTCAACATGAAATATTTGCGCTTCATACAAACTTCAGGAGAGAGGTTGTAAATTACCAATAAAACAGGCCAAGAACTATGTGTGCTACTGAGTGTTCGGTATGAATTCATTCCATCTGTGCACAACCCAAGTGTGAGATTTCTTATTTCATTTCCAAATGTAGAATACTGCGTATCATTTTTCTTCTATTATGGAAAATCAGCTGGATGACGTATTTTTCCATCACATACCCTCTCTTCAGCATGCCATCTTAACCTTTTTGCATCATGTGAATTAGCAAATAAACGTTTGAAACGATTAATTATAGGAAGATACCAAAATACCTTTTAAGGGAGCTTTGTAATCTCTACATCACCCTGTGATTTTTCTTTCACCTTATACCGTGATGTCCTACATTTTGGACACTCTGACAGAAATTCATATTCCTTCCTATATATAATGCATTCATTCGGACAGGCATGTATTTTCTTGTATCCCAATCCCATCGGGCATAATATTTTCTCGGCTTTGTAATGTGAATCTGGAAGATCGTTATCTTTTGGAAGAATGTATTTCATCAATTTTATCAGCTCTGTAAAACTTCTGTCACTCCATCCAAACTTCGCCTTTAGGTTAATCAATCTTAACACCGCCGACAAAACCGTAAAATCAGTACAACCGGGATATAATGGTTTTTCAGCATCACCATATAGACGTGCAACTGTCGGTTCTATCTCAATTTATTCTGCTACAATATCGCGAATCATTTCTTCAATTCCATTGGAGCTACCATCTTGTGAATCATCATCATCAGTGACATTCCGTCTAGTTTCACCATGCCAAATCCAAGGGCTGTAACTCGGATTAAAACCATGACATATTAGATGATCTATTATCTCTCTACTTTTCAACTTCTTCATATTCAAACATTTCAGGCATGGACAGAAAAAAATGTCACTACTTGGAACATTTCGTTTTGTAAATTCCAAAAAGGCATCAACACCTTCCTCAAATTCATTTCACATTCGATGTGCCGTAATCCAACTTCGACTCATTATTACCTATAACAAATATCAACAAAAAATATATATTTTTAAGATAATACAAATACATGTTTATATGAAAAAAATCATAATTTGAATGTAAAACAATTTAAAATATAAAAAAAATCTATAGGTATTTAAAAAAATATGCTTGAATATTATTTTTAAAACAAAATATAGTTAGATATAACAGTTTTAAATTTCATTGAATCAAAGAAAACCATGACGCCTAATGAATCTCCAAATAAAATATACATCAATAAAACATAAACAAAATGATTTTTATCTGGAATAAGTGAATATGATCAGATGATACACATTTATAATAATCTCATGCCAATATACTAATAAACATGTTAAAATATAGGAATACCTAATGGAGCATATAACATGTGTTATTCATGCTTGTTGTTCAATCATTATGATATAAAGTACTCAACACTTTCAAGTGCCAAAATCTTGAAAGTAGTGGTAGTTTTCAAAAGTACCCAACACCAAATAGCTATACATCGTAAGTGTCATGTTAGAAATATGAATATAGACCATTTGTTTTATGTTTAATAATATTGTCATATTATCTGATCATTCTGATTATATATTAGAATTACTATATCCTTTTGATCTGATATATAATCTAAGGACATTAATATTTCTTTAGAAAAAGTAATGTTAATATCATGGTAATGTAAAAAAAAGTATATGTGGAACTATATATATGTAATACCAATAAAAAAATACATATGTGTTTGGCCTGGGTTTCACACATAAAACAACTCATCTCACAGATTAAATTTTTGAATCATCCTACATAATACTTATTTTTATAACTTAGGGAATGAAAATAATAAAATTTTTGATTTACGATACTCATTATGGGTAAATATGATATATATAAATATAATATCTAATCTCATAAAAATATATCCATGGGGGTATAAGAGCATACACAAAGCACATGATCAAAAAGATAAGTGAAGCAGTTCTATATAATCATAGATCATAAAACCTGAGTCCAAGTATAACAATTTTAGCATAACATAAGACATGATTTATATGATAGTGGGAACATGATTTAAAAAACCTTTTTCACAAGATCACAACATTGGTATGTGGAATAACATAAGAGTGTGGAACAAACATAATCATATAAGTCATAACATATGTCAAGAGAAAACATAGTTTCATTCACCTCATATTGGGATATGTTAATCACCTTTCCTATAATTTATTATAATATTTCTTACGAGACACATCACATAACACATTGGACATGGTATAACCATCTGTATCCCATATTGATCTATGATATATAATGCATTGTCGAATGAATTAGAAGGATATTATGGACCCAAATGTCACATAATGACTAACCATATATATGGGTGAATCGTGATCATCAAATCATTTATAACACTTTCGTAGATCAATTAACTAACAAAAATGAAATGGGGGTCATAATTTTTTTTTACAAAACATAATAATTATTAATACATAAAAATGTGTTTGGATGGTAAGATAAGATAATATACCTAATTCAATCTAATTATCGTTAAATTATTTCTACCTAGATAGAAAAGACCTCTATAAAAAATATAATTTAACTTGAGAATGAAAAGAAAGTACCCTTTACCTTTTTTATAATGAAAAATCTGAAAATGATGATAATAATATTAAGGTATTATAATTTTTTTATGAATTATTAATAATAAAAGAAATCACCTCACTTGGTTTTGTTGAAAATCGGGCATACCATCATATTCAAGAAATCAGATACACTTTGCATGAAAAGGTCCATCATTTTTAGGAGATGACTGAAAGAAGAAATGTATTATCAGACTCACCATGAGTCTAGAATGAAATATTTGATTGTAATAGGTATGAATTGATATTTTTATGAATGCAGATGAAAACAGATGATGGTTTTCTGATCTAGGAGTTCTAAAAATCATAATTTTTTGAAAAAAAAATTATGATGTAAGAATGTTGAATGAAATTTTAAGGATAGGTATTACCGATTGTACCTGGTCCAATTTCATTCATGAAAATAATTTTCTGGACAATCATATTGAAAATATGATTTTAAGAAAATAAGTACTACCAATCTTCATCCAGAAAGACACATTCCAGCTAAGTAGGAAATAATAATGTTGCTGGAAGAATGGAACGTTACAATACCACCCATTATTTTTCAGATTTTGCTAAAGCTAATCCTCAATGTTTTAAAATTAATTATTCTTTCTAAATGATTGAATAATTTGAATGGTTGTGAAGTCAAATATCTTTGTTCTCATGGTCATAATAATATTTTTATCAGATATTGATTTATTTAGATACTTAAGAGGTTGTTCGTAATGAAGTTGCTGGTATTCAGATAGATAAATATAGTGATCATATTGGAGTTGTTACTGATTCGTATTTCAGAATAAAAGATGAAGTATAAGTGGTTTAAGAAGCTTTAATGAATCTACTTTTTCATTGTACTATAGAATCATAAAGCGTATATCAGAATGAAAATATAGAATAAGAGTTAAAAATAGTCTTATCCAAATTACACCTGCTTGAATGTTCCGAGTTGAATGTTGCGAGTTGAATGTTGCGAGTTGAATGGACATAATAACCATTTTCAATAACAAAAAATTCCACGAGATTCAAAAACGAACGAAAAGCACATCAAGAATCGAAACAAAAACAAACGAAATAAATTCGTGGAAGGCTTACTTGAATGTTGCGAGTTGAGATGATAGATCCGAGAGGAGTGAAGAAGATAAACAATGAAGCCAAAATGAGTTTAACGCAGGTCGATCGACGAGCCAATTAGGGTTTACCGCGCGAGAGAGAGACGAGCCGGTGGACTGTCAATCGAAAAATCATAAATGACAGTCCACGGGCTTTAATTTTTTTAAATGTTTTATAACGTTGGTTATTATATAACTGACGTTATAAACTATTTTTTAACTTTATAACGTCGGTTATCTTAAAACCGATGTAAAAAATATCCCGCGCTTTGGTTTTTTACGTCGGTTATTTTATAACCGACGTAAAAAATGAGATATCTACGGGTTTTTTACGTCGGTTATTTTATAAACAACATAAAAAACCCCCCGGTGCTTTGGTTTTTTACGTCGGTTATAAGATAATCGACGTAAAAAACCAATGCGCGGGGGGTTTTTACGTCAGTTTCCAAATAACCGACGTAAAAAACCCCGATATCTACGCCTTTTTTACGTCGGTTATTTTATAACCAACCTAAAAAACCAAAGCACGGGTGAGTTTTTTATGTCGGTTACCAAATAACCAACGTAAAAAACCCCCCTGCGCATTTGGTTTTTACGTCCGTTATAAGAAAACCAATGCGCGGGGGGTTTTTTACGTCGGTTTCCAAATAACCGACGTAAAAAAACCCGATATCTATGCGTTTTTTACGTCGGTTATTTTATAACCGACGTATAAAACCAAAGCCTGGGTGGGTTTTTTACGTCGGTTATTTGGAAACCGACGTAAAAAAACCCCCCTGCGCATTGGTTTTTTACGTCTGTTATAAGAAAACCGACGTAAAAACCCAACAGGTGCGATTTTTAACGTCGGTTATTAAAATAACTGACGTGAAAAATCTACTCGCCGCATTGTTACATCGGTTATATATAACCGACGTAAAAAATGGTGACGTAAAAAACGATTTCTGCACTAGTGATATATTGATCATTAACAGTTTTGGATGAACCAGTCAATATATGTTGGGTGTCCACTTTAGTTCCAATATTTATCTTCATAATATTATAATTTGTGGTGGATATTCTTAAATAAAATACAAGAGGGTAATTCCTGATGGTATTATACACTTCATCGACCTCAAATTCACTGGAGGGAATTTAGAATATTCTTCCTAGTTGGAAATATAGGGGAATCTATGTCACTTTTAATGTGAGATATTCCATGAGAAAAGTCATTAGCATCCCGTATTATTTATGTCATTATAGATAGATTATAGAGTAGATTTTATTTTTCAGTATCATAAGGGATAATTGGATCTTGTGCATATTTGATCATGTATATTTCCTAAACTCTATATATGGGTAGTATATAGTCAATGTTGAGAATAATCCCTGAACTCATAGGGGCAGTTCCCTAAAAATTGGGAGATGAAATCTGAATATCATCAACAACTAGTGGTTGATTTAATTCCCTTGTTTAGAAACCTACCATAGCTTATATGGATTCCCAAGTCTCGAAGTGGAAGAATTAACATTTAATATTTCGACCTTTCATTGATAGTCTATATCAAATACTAATGGAATGTTAAGGGTATGATCGCATGGCTATAGATCCATGTAATTCCCTGTAGGATATTAAATGTGGTGTCTTGCTAGATAACCCTTAAAACAGAGTAAGATGTGATATCAAAAAAATAATTTTTTATCATTATTTTCACGATAAGTATTTCTCACACTTATCACACCCTTTAATGGTCACCTTCATTCTATATATATCCACATATCTATCTTTCAACAGATGAAGGGTTCAAATCAAGATGTGCTTAATCCATGGACCTTTTTCAATTTTATTCTTTTACACTGATCAATGTAGAAAATTATTCTAGTGGCATAAGTCATGGTGGACTTCCCCTTTGTCTTGACCAATTAGATAATTTCACTTAGAATAGGTGTTCAAGTAAGAAAACACTATATGGATGACCACTAGAGGATTCTAGGACACCTCTATGTGTTTGTTTGAATGCATGATTTCTTTTCGATTACTCTCAAATTCATATATATCCTCTTAGAATATATGATCGATGTATTGTGTTCAACCATTCATTTGTTATACTTTGTATCATTAGTTCATCTTTGTGCAACATAATATTACCAAATTTGTTTTATAGAACCCATATATGGATGCATATTTAATATTATATATGTTTTATACTAGGTTTATCACTTTAATTTATATAAATATGTTCTCTATATCTGATGGGGGTACCATTCTGTGTGTAGGTGCCCATAATTCATATATTATAGTGAAAAAATATAAATGTGTTAGATCTGAAATTGGTGCATAATATGATTATTTTTCATCAATATCTTCCTTTTTATAATAGTTTGACACCGCATCATGTGAAATATATAATTTCACTTCTATATATGGTGTGTCTTTTTTGGGTATTTGAAGATGTGATATCAAGGTGGCATCAACAGTGTGAACTGTTTTTTGATTCATCTAGTGGTTGATCTTCTAACAATGACTGGAAAAATATTCAATCAAATACATTATTCTAATTATGGGGTAATTATAATGTTATCCACCTATACTGAGGAGTTATTTTACACTTCATGTTTAGAATTGACCATTATTGGAAGAATGTTTCTTAAGATAAAACAATTTGGGATATTATGATTCATTCTAATATAAAAAGGTTAATATTCAGGATGATCATGGATATTTACCACATTGGGCTTCCCATGATATATAATATTTAGTTGGATTGTGTCCATAGATATATGGAAATAACCAAGACTTGTTCATTTCAAAATGAGAATGTTTTTTTCATTTGTTCCTAAAATATTGGACGAACCTGATATCCTCTAGCTTATGGATGGGGGATAATTTGGGGTTGATCCCACTCGATATGATTTAATGAGAGGTTTGGTACCTTCCTATGTTCTTTAATGTGAAATTATACTAGTTTATGAGTGATATTTGAATTTTATGCCCTTCCATGAATTTTACATTATGCTGAATGAAAGATGAAGGACTTAAATATTGTCCTCTTAATTATTTCTTTCAAACAATGTGTGAATCATAAAACTCATGAAATCAAACTTCATACCTCATTGGGATATAAAGAGTATAAAGATAATCCTTGATATTTTTAATGAGGACCTATAGAAATTAGTGCACCATGAGAGGGAATGTGAGAGGTTAAGTTAAACCATTCCATCAGGATATGAATCCATACACCTTTTCATTTTTAGTTTGCTCATTTTTTTTCATGTTAAAGATTGTAATTTTACTTATAGTTGTGCTAAAAAGGTAATGTACTTGTCGATGGAGGTCCTTATATCTTGAAAGGGATCTTAATGGAAGGTTAAAATAACAAATGAAGGTTTCCCTCTACCTGAGTCTGTTCAAATGACAACTATTTAATCACCTCATACTTTCCTCGAGGTCCCATCATCAAACCAAAACGAGATATGATATGAGTGAGATGTTTTTTGTGGTCTCTTGTGTCATGAATAAATGTAGAAGGTATGATTTCTAAAATTGTATGGGAGAAAATTTTTATCCCCCATTCAGGATATGGATTATTCTTAGGATGCACTTGTTTGTGTCACCACTATATGGATTCCAATCATATACCCCAGGATACAATGGTGTTAAGAACAACCAATGTAACTATATTCTAAGCTACTACCCATCTATAGATAGTTTTAAGGTACTAATGATATGTCCATATTTTCATCTCTTAATGACTCATCATTTGTATGAATAATAAATGATTTCCATGTTGGATAAGAGGATTTCATATTAATAGGGTAAAGGCATGATCAATTTCTACATCTTCATTTATGTATATTGGATGACTATAATCGATGTTGGTATAATGCTCACATTCCAGTCCTGTAGGAATAAGTTCATTGGGATGGATAAAATCATCCTAATTTAGAAGGTGATACCTTGGGGGAATATTTCTCTTGAGTATATCTTCTTTGATTTGAATGATTAATTGTATCTATTTCATGTATTTTGAAAAAATTCTTCCGTTGAATGATTTCTGGTTATCTACGGTGGTGATTGGGATTTATTAATACCTTTATCATTATCTTTGTTAGTAATCCTTCTTATAGGTGGAATGTAAATATTCAAAGGGGACAAGTTTTGGAGGTTTCATTATTTCTGGGTGTGTGCAACCTTTTTTGGTTGATCGAGATCCCCCCCTCAGGGTATGATTTCTTCATTTCATCCCACTGCAACTATGTATTTATCCCCATATTAAATTTTGCAATAGGAAATGATTTTTATAGTGGTGTATAGGAAAATCTTATTTATCCCATTACATTCAAAATTATATAATGATTTTACACTTCTTATATTTGGATCGTTCATCAAAAAATTGTCCATATTAATCTATTTTGGAATGGGACCCCTACATTGTTTTATTTCCATGGTTGTATGATCCTCCCATATTGCCCTATGAGTATTGTAATTGAGGATGTTTCTTGATGTAATTATCAAATATGACCCAAATAGAATAGGATTGTCTTTTGGTGGTAGGAATGGAAGGGATGCCGACCTTCAGTGCTTACCTCTCAACCTGGATATGTCGGATTCCTTCAGTGGTGGTGATGATGACAAATATCCCCACATCCCTAAGGGATGGGGGAAATCTAGGGACCAAATTAGCATTGATTGATCACCCTGTTTAGGATCTAATGTTTCCAATTTGGTATTTATAGAATACATAGATTGATATTGAGATATAAATTTTCATATCATATCATATTTATGTTAATCTCAAACCGGCATCGATTTACCTAGGACACTCTTGGTGGATGATGAATCTACATATGAATATTGACATAAATTCCTCAAACCATGTTGGATATAGTTTTTCTACAACTATGGGTAAAATAACCAAAAACCTCTATGGAACTGATAATCAATGGGATGGAGTTGGTGGTTTATATTCCCTCAAACAGGTGGGCTTGGTTCCACCCCGGATTGATGCTAAAACACCTTGTATTGTGACATGTTTGATGTAGCACAACTATGGAAATGTAGTAGTTTGTTGTGATAGAATCCCCTAATGGGAGTAAGATTCTATGATAATTTATATAAATGATTGAAAGAACTTATTTCATGTCTTAAATTAATTCAATTTATTTTGAGGGGATGAGTTCAAATATTTTCTGGCATTCCATTAATATGTTTCTGATGTATCAGAACCATTAAATTTAGTGCATTCCATTATAGAGACCCACTGGATCTTGTGTTACCTAGTAACCTTATTTTTATATGTTGAATGATATTTATGGATGTTTTATCTAAGGGTTTCTGTTGTTCCATTTGTGCAGTTATGGGTTACTCTCCATAATTTCAGTATCCTTGAATATAGATGAATGATGTGCATCATAGACTAGATGTCGAATAGTACCGATGCTATGGGGGAAAATGTTATATTATTGCACTATGAATTTATGGTTTTGGGTCACGAACCCTTGATATATAATCTATATCATGTTGATAAGATAGTATCATGATGGTATGGGGAATCCCTCATTTTAATGATAAGGGATGAGTCAAGACATAATTATCAAATGAGTAGCCACATATTTTGGCATTGCTAAGGAATGATTTCCTTTTTAGATCATCTCGTACCTCATAGTAAAATATAAGAGGGTTTCAAACATAGTGGGGGTTTTTTTATTGAAAAATATCTCCATATGTCAATGCCAACACCACTTCATGAATTATTATTGCCTTCATCTTATGAAACCGGATAAAGTTGTTCTTAGAGTCTCCTGGTGACTGTAGTAGAGTGATGTTGTGAGTTCATGGGGAATTATTTGTGTTTGAACCCAATACATTCATGACCACTCTATATAAAGGAGTATTAGTTTTGAACACCTCTTTAAATTAATGTGTCTATGAAAGGGGGTATTTCCTTGTTCATGGGAGACGTCTCTTTTGGGAGGTCAGATTAATTGGATTTCGGGAGTAGAGTCCATGAAATATATCTCTACACTACCATGATGAGTAATATCGGACACTTTTGGTTAAGATAATTTTTCTTGAATAACCTCAATTACACAAGAATTGATTTGATTAGGAACATGAATCTTGTTCTACATCATGGATGGAATATGTTGACCAACCATTTTATATTTTTCTAGGTAAATGATCATGTTTTATTATGGTTACTGGATCATGTTCATAATAATATTGTGATGTGTGAATATGATATATCTACAGAAAATCCAATTTAATAGGCCAACGATATTCATTATTATTGAAAAGATTATTATCCTTCCCTGTGGATTTTTCCAATCTCACATGGTGAACCTTGGATAGGAAGAGGATATAAGCCTGATACCGGGCCTTTAGAATAGGCTTTATGTTTTTCATGATACGAATATGAGAAATTATTGAGGCATAAACCACTCTCACTTATTGATCCTCCATTGTAATGTTAATATGAGCTAGTCTGAATATGCATTCCTCATCTGAATAGGCACTAGTGCAGAAAACGTTATTTACGTCACCATTTTTTACGTTGGTTATATATAACCAACGTGAGAATCTGTGAAACGTGGTTTTTTACGTCGGTTATTTAATAACAGATGTAACAAATTCTTTGAGTGGATTTTTAACATCGGTTATTTTAATTACCGACATTAAAAATCGCGCGTGTTCATTTTTTTACGTCGTTTATTTGATAACCGACATAAAAAACGAGATATCGTTGCGTTTTTACGTCGGTTATTTTATAACTGATGTAAAAAACCAAAGCGCGGGGGGTTTTTACGTCAGTTTTCAAATAACCGATGTTATAAATTTAAAAAATAGTTTATAACGTCGGTTATTATATAACTGATGTTATAAAACATTTAAAAAATTAAAGCCCCGTGGACTGTCATTTACGTTTCTTCGATTGACAGTCCGCCGGCTCATCTCTCTCGCGCGGTAAACCCTAATCAGCTCATCGATCGACCTGCGTTAAACTCATTTTGGCTTCATAGTCTATCATCTTTAGTCTCCTCGGATCTATCATCTCTACTCGCAATACTTAAGTAAGCATTCCACTAATTTATTTCGTTCGTTTTTTTCCCGGATAGTCTATATTTATGTTTTGTGATTTTTTTGTTTAAACTATGTTAGATTCTTCCATTTCGAACCCTATTACATATTTTTGAATATCATTGGCACCAGACATTCATTTTTATCTTGAGTGTCTTTTTTTTGTATTTATTTATAAAACAAATTTTGATATATTACCTTGCATTTAATGACTCAAAATCCTCCTATGTTGGAAACATATTTGGGGTTATTTATTAAAGGACTATGGCGCAATTAAGGAAAGATATGGAATATTTCCTAATTTGACTGGTTTTAATTTCATTATCAAAAAGGAATTTGAGGTATGGTTAATTAATCCATTCCTTTTATCCTATATTTTATTTAACGCTCAGGTTCATCTACCAATTTTGTAGTTGGATAACCAATAATGTTTATGAGATTAGAGAATTAAAAGAAATTATCATCATATATAGTGAATCATCCTTTTTGAGTGTCTAATCAAAGAATAGGAATCAATCATCCATATTGAAGATGTCATTTTTTTATAAAACAAAAAAACCATTAATGTAAACCATTTTTCATTCATTAATTGAACTAAAATAAATATTTTCACATGAGTTATAATGGAATATAAAAAAATAAATATTTATCATTCACCCTCATAGAGTCTAATAAATCTATGATAAACCATTTGTTTTTCTTTAATGGAAACAAATTCACTTTTACCCACTTTGTATTTTCAGAAGACACTAAACTCCCTTATAATTTCACCCTTCTGGGAAGTATTAAACATCATTATATCCCTTTAAAAAATCTAAATGTCACAGAAATATCATGCATCCCTTTTGTCTTATAGGACTCTACTATAGATAAGTATACCATTTTTTATATTATTAGTTATGATAAACTCTATAATAACATCATTAATATATGTTTATAAAAATGGGAATATCACAATTCTCATGATTTTAGTTAAGAAGAATGATAATGTTTTTTATTAATGATAATATAGACATGGGTAATTTTACAAAAATAATGTGAACTTGAATAATGAATGTTACTTATATGTATTTCACAAGATTTTTTGATTTTATGTCACAAAACTAATTGATGATCGAATACGACAAATAATTGCACCACCAACCAAAGTGAAACCAATGTATTATTCTATTTTAGAAATTCAGGATTCAATCAATGAGATTGTGATTTATTTATTTTTTAGAGTTTCTGAATCAAGATACTAGATTCTATTTCAAATGGGTATTTGTTTGTTTTTTGATGTTTCACGATTTTATTTGATGTAGGTTTTTCTTTTTCATGGATTACTTCATAATGTGGTCTTGGTTAATTTGATTTTGTGTTTCCTTTGACACCATCCCCCCTCAATGACTATGATCTCTCATTGCTAGTTTTTATCTAATTGTTCTCTCATACACCTTTTGGATTTGATGGTTGATTACAAACATATTTATTCAAATATTTAAGCTGGATTATATACATTTTTAGGATTATATTTTTGTTTTATGCCACTTTAATTATTATTCTATCTAATACTAAGTCCCTTTCTAGTAAGAAAAATTTCATAAGAAATACAATTGGACTCTTCATCATATTTCATGAAACGTTTTTAATAATGTCACGTTTTTAAAAAAAATATGTTATATCAAAGATGTGTAAACGGGTGGTGTCTAGGGGGTGTCCAAGGGGGTGGATGGGTGTGAGTGGCTGTCCATGGGGGTGGTGGCCTGTCTGGAGGGGTGGGGGGCTATCCGGAGGTTTGGGGTGGGGGTGGTGTCCAGGAGGGGTGGGGTGCTGTCTAGAGTGGTGGGGGGCTGTCCGGAGGGTTGGGGGGTGTCCAGGGGTGGTCCAAGGGGGTGGGTGGGAGTGGGGGGCTGTCCAAGGGGGTGGGGTCCTGTCTAGAGGGTTTTGGGGGTTGTCCGGGGGGTTGGGGGTGATTCTTAGGTTTACTCCATTTTCTCCAATTTTCTATCAACTATGTAAGCGGCATGGTTTTATTTGATTCAATGAAATTTAAAACTGTTATATCTAACTATATTTTGTTTTAAAAATAATATTCAAGCATATTTTTCTTAAACACACATAGATTTGTTTTATATTTAAAATTGTTTTACATTCAAATTATGATTTTTTTCATATAAACATATATTGGTCTTAACTTAAAAATATATATATTTTGTTGATATTTTATATAGGTAATAATGAGTCGAAGTTGGATTAGGGCACATCGAATGAGCAATGAATTTGAGGAAGGTGTTGATGCCTTTTTGGAATTTGCAAAACGAAATGTTCCAAGTAGTGACATTTTTTTCTGTCCATGCCTGAAATGTTTGAATATGAAGAAGTTGAAAATTAGAGAGATAAAAGTTCATCTGATTTTTCATGGTTTTAATCTGAGTTACAACCCTTGGATTTGGCATGGTGAAACTGGACGGAATGTTACTGATGATGATGATTCACAAGATGGTAACTCCGATGGAATTGAAGAAATGATTCGCGATATTGTAGTAGAACAAATTGAGATAGAACCGACAGTTGCGCCTCTATATGGTGATGCTGAAAAACCATTATATCCTGGTTGTACAGATTTTACAGTTTTGTCGGTGGTGTTAATATTGATTAACCTAAAGGAGAAACATGAATGGAGTGACAAAAGTTTTACAGAGCTGCTACAAATGATGAAAGACATTATTCCAAAAGATAACGATCTTCCAGATTCACATTACAAAGCCAAGAAAATATTATGCCCGATGGGATTGGGATACAAGAAAATACATGCATGTCTGAATAACTGCATTATATATATGAATTTCTGTCAGAGTTTCCTAAATGTGGGACTTCACGGTATAAGGTGAAAGAAAAATCACAGGATGGTGTAGAGATTACAAATCTCCCTTCAAAGGTATTTTGGTATCTTCCTATAAATAATCTTTCCAAATGTTTATTTGCTAATTCACATGATGCAAAAAGGTTAAGATGGCATGATGAAGAGCGGGTATGTGACGGAAAAATACGTCATCCAGCTGATTGTCCACAATGGAAGAAAATTGATGCGCCGTATTCTACATTTGGAAATGAAATTAGAAATCTCAGACTAGGGTTGTGCACAGATGGAATGAATCCATACCGAACCCTCAGTAGCACACATAGTTCATGGCCTGTTTTATTGGTAATTTACAACATCTATCCTGAAGTTGGTATGGAGCACAAATATGTCATGTTGAGTATAATGATATCTGTTCCAAAGCAACCCGGTAATGATATTGATGTTTACTTGTCACCATTGATTGATGATTTGAAACTGTTATGGGCTGATAGTATTAGGGTGTGTGATTTTTATAAAATGGAATATTTTCAACTGCATGCAGTGCTTCTGTTCACTATAAATGACTTCCAAGCGTATGGAAATTTGTCTGGATACAGTGTTAAAGGGCATAAATCATGTCCAATTTGTGAACAACAGACGTCATATTGTCAATTGCATCATGGGAGGAAAATAGTGTACATGGGTCATCAAAAGTTTTTGCCTATGGAACACCCTTATAGAAGACTAATAAAGGCATTCAATGGCTCACAAGAATTTGATACTACTCCAAAACCTTTATCCCCTGATCTGTATTTTGAGAGGGTGAAAAACCTTGATGTGTCATTGGGAAAAACATAGAAATCTGGTAATGATAGACATATTTGGAAGAAAAGGTCAATTCTTTTGAGCTACCGTATTGGAGGTATCATGAAGTTAAACATAATATTGATGTCATGCACGTGGAGAAGAATATCTGTGATTCTTTGATTGGAACATTGTTATATATTAAAGGAAAGACTAAAGATGGGTTGAATGCAATATTAGACTTACTATCAATGGGAATACGTTTGGAGTTAGCTCCCACTCATAAATGAAGACAAACATTTCTTCCCCCGGATTTTCATACATTATCGAAGAGGGAGAAAATTACCTTCTGTCAGTGTCTTCATGATACCAAAGTGCCTCAAGGTTATTCTTCTAATGTAAAACTTTTTGTCTCATTGAAGGACTTGAAGTTGATAGGTATGAAATCACATGATTGTCACGCCATGATGCAACAAATTCTACCAGTTGCATTGTGTGGAATATTGCCCATTCGTGTCAGAAAGACTATAATGAAGTTGTGTTATTTTTTCTATTCAATTTGTAACAAGGTGATTGATGTGAATGCTTTGAACATTTTGGAAAAGGATGCAATTTTTATACTTTGTGAATTAGAAATGTATTTTCCTCCAACTTTTTTTGATATAATGGTGCATTTAATGATTCATCTGGTTTGAGAAATAAAGTTTTGTGGACCTGTATATCTTAGTTGGATGTATCCTTTTGAAAGATATATGAAAATATTAATGAGTTATGTTAAAAATCTATATCGACCTGAAGCCTCCATTATTGAAAAGTATATTTCTGAGGAGGTAGCAGAGTTTTGTACGAGCTACTTGGCTGCGGCGCAACACATAGGTTTGCCTCCATCTCTCCATGAACGAATTAATAATGAGGGAAAGGGGATTCGCAGCTTGAAAGTCAAATCATTGTCAGCTGAACAGATGAAGAAGTTAGAATCATACATCTTGAATAACATAGCTGATGCTCAACCATATATCACATTGCATATTAATGAGTTGAAACAATGTCATCCAAAGAAGAATGAAATGTGGATTTTGAATGAGCACAACAGAACTTTTTTGTCATGGATTAAAAAGACATTGCTTGGTAGATCAGATGTATCAGAGACATTAAAATAGATAGTGGGTGGTCCATGTTTAAATGTGATAACATGGTCTGGTTATGACATTAGTGGTTATACATTTCATACGAAAGCTCAGGACAACAGAAGTGCAGTTCAGAATAGTGGTGTATTGGTGTTTGCAGAAACAATGCATTTTTCGAGTGCTAAGGACAAAAACCCAATTTCTGCATCAAGTGCATATTATGGAGTGATTGAAGACATATGGGAGGTTGATTACTTTAAAATTAATGTTCCTATTTTTAACTGTAAATGGTTTAACTGTAACGCCTCGACCCCAGTTACCGAGAGTCGGTGCATTATTACATAACATTGGTATGATCACAAGAAAGATCAAATCTCGAAAGACCGATTGGTTTAGTAGCCTTGGAAACACTAGATATATTTATAAGTCTTACATTACATCATAAAAATGAAAACTACAAGAACATATTTTCTTCATATTCCACACTCATATCCGTACATACTATCCCTGCAGGTCATTCATAATTTACTTCTTCATACCCTGGGAAAATAAAACATAGAAAATGGGTGAGCTCAAATGACCAGTAAGGATAACAATATAGCGGAAACTTTCATAAATAAGAAAAAAATTTAAGGAAATGTATAACTAAAACAAAAGCCTTTTAAACATGAACTTAAACATAGTATGGAAAAAATAAAATGAAATAATTCCATTTACTTATTCACATGGATATTCTACCAATCGAATAATCACATGCAATATCAATAACCACTTTCATAATGATGGAATGCATAATGCCAGACTATCAAAACCACATATCAAAGGCCTCGTGCCAAGACTACAAATAAGATTTTGTCAAGGCCTTGTGCCAAGACACTAGTTTGTCTCATGAGACCTACCGATGCATCGAGGAGCTATAGCGGGCTCCACCCGTCACATATTAAGTCCAATGCATTCCCATATGAAAAGGTTTAAACATAACATAAACATTCGTATTAAAAATAGCATATGAAATGTAAATAATTCATCCATAAACTATGAATGGTATAAAAATAGCACATCCATAGTCAAACATATCAAAAAACCTTCAATACAATATAGATTTTTTGTATCATAATAAATCAACTTCAAATAAGCGTAAAATCCATCAAAACCCTTTTTAGAGAAATATATCTTTCTATTTTGAAATCATTTAAAAGTCATATATTTATAAAATAAAACATTTTATTTGAAAATATTCTTATAAGCTTGTAAGGGAAGCTTCGGGGATTTTATAATGGCAGAAAATAACCGCACCCGCTGTATAAGTCAAAAAAACATTCTTACCTTAATTCTGTCGAAAAGGGTAAAAAGCACCTTGTTTGGAAAAAGACGGAAAGATTCCTTTATAAACCTCTTATAAAAAGTCAAAAAAGGGTATAAATGACTTTAACCCATATTATTTTAAATAGTAAAATCTTTTTGAAATACATTTTGAAGAAACATGGATATGGATGATAAAGAAATCCCAGTAGATAATTACGTATAAACAACCTCGGATAATGAAGAGATTGTGAAATAACCCTTACCTTGTACTTTTCCTTGGTTGGGGTAAGTTAAACTACTGTATAATGGTTAAATAATTGTTATTAAATTATACAAGAATCATATATATTAATATGATATCATATATGATCTTTTAACATTGATTTTTTAATAATATCTTAGTATTATCGTTGTTTCGGGTGTTAACTTACTCATTTTATTTTATATGATTTGTTACGTAAGCCATATTTGTAATGGATAGGTTGTATATTAATCATATACATAATGATATCAAGTACTTAAACATCATATTTAATTCATAAAATGATAATTATACTTGAATGGATATGATGGATAATGAATCTCATCTCGTTCGTGGAGACGATAGTCCGTACGTACGCACAAGCGACAATATCATTCTTTTGATATTAAGATAATATATAAATGGATGGTATATCATATATAAATAATAATTAACATGTTATATTTATTATTTACATGAGTTAAACATCATTATTATACCCATCCAAATAATAATATATTGAATAACAATTACACCACGACGGGGAGACGGTAAGCCGTACGTACGCACGTATGGTGACATGTTATTCAAAGGGTGGATAGAATACTGAATATGGTTGTAACATATTTATAATAACATCACAGTATATATTAGATACTGGAGTTATTATTTTAGAATGGTAATAACAATGAATGAAGAAGTGGAAGAAGAAAGGAACTTGAAAAGGGGTGGTGAAAACATTACCTCTTCTTCGGGTTCTTTATTTTGATTTGATCAAAAGGGCTCCTTTGGTTGGCTTTCCAATCAAACTAAGGACTATAGGTTGTAGTGAGGGACGTTGTGAGAGTATTTGGGCAGATTTTGGCAGAACCAAAACTCTTTTAAGGTGTGAAGAAATGAGAAGGAGGAGTTCCCTTTTATAAGAGGGGTGAGGGGCACCTTTGGAAAAGCTAGAAATATTAATTTATAATAAATTCATATTCGGTTTCTAAGGGCTCCAAAGAGGATTATTTAAATTTTAAGGTGGGTATGGGTCGAAAACCACTCAACCAATAGAATTTATATAGGTTTGGGTTACTATATTAACCTTATCTTTTAGTTTTAACTCTATGTTAATTAGTTTGACATTTACCATGTCACTTTGTATTTTTATAATATATAGTTAATAAACTTACTATATACTTCCAAGAAACCCCCAAGAGGTACATTAATGAAGATCCTATCATGATATAAGTCTCTTGGCTGAACCTTAGATTTTTTAGGAATTTAATATCAATTAATAATATAATATTTGTTTTAAAAACTCTTTTATGTCAATTTTGATACTATTCAATAATTGTTTTTTGTGAAACTCATAACAGAATGATTACTTAGACAAAAGTTAATTAAATCAATAATAACATGGCATATTAGCCTATAAAATTATTGTAATTCATTAAAAGTCTCAAATTATATTTATTTGTCAATTTATAATATCAATTATTTTAATTTTTCACAATTATGGTAATTATTACATCATCATTGTGTCATAAATAAATTAACTTATTTAAAGTCTAAAAATTATAAATAAAATATAATTATGTAGTAAATCTTATTATCTTTCTAATGAATATTTACAGTCGAATTTATCTTATGTATAACCCTATATTAAAAATGTTTTAGTAAATAAACTTTGATTTTAACTCTTTTAACTCTTCTTTGAATTAAATAATAATAAATGTCCTAATCTAATCCAAGTGGACCAAAATGATAATATTTTATTCCTAAGTCTGTTTTGGTCGAGATACACTTGTCCAATAGAATTAGGACATGTGTTAAGGTAATATTAATATCATTTTTACCCTTAATTACCCTATTTACTTTTAACCGTGGTAAATAAAAGTAAAAAGTTACTATTCACCAAAAATTATTTTCATCTCATTGAACCACATTTTACTTCTTGATATTAACCACGTCTCTTGGATTTTAGAAATTCCATTCACAGAAGCGGTAAAATTAAGTTTTATGAAAAATTCAGTTTTTTTAACTACAACTTAGTAGTTTCACTATTCATCAAAAATTGAAGTTTTTCAAAACAATGCCAAACTTTCACCCTAAGCTATAATTGATATTTCAAATTAAAAAATGATATCTATTTTACAAAATTACAAACATATAATTTTCATTAATTAATTTTATAATTAATTCTCGCTGTCACAACAAATAGCGTGTTTTTAAGAAACAATATATATCAAAAGATTGACAATTGTTTAGGTCCAATTTCGAAGTGAAATTAATTATAATGAACACAATTGGATAAAATGGTAAAAATATATTCTAATAATACTTTAAAACCACTCAAATTCATAATTTATCACCATTAATTATTTAGATTTAAAAAGTTGTTTTTAATTAGAATTTAGTAATTTTCACTATTCATCAAAATATTAAAGTTATCCGAAAAGTACAAAAATTTCACCTTAGGCTAAATTCAATACTCCGAATCCAAAACTGAAGTCCATTTTGAAATAAAAAATATATATAATTTCAAAAAGTAGCTATTACTATTCATAACGGCTAGTTTGATTGGTCGTGGTGTGTGTTAGAACTCGAAGTTGCGTACAACACACGCTACTGTATTATTCAAAGGAAAGCGTACCGTGGAAGCTTGGGATGTTTCATTTTAATTTTTTTTAATGTCCCCATTTAGTCAAAAAATTTAAAATATTGTATTTAATAAGGTTTCACTATTAAAAGTTGGTAAAAGTGCAATACTGAAAATGAATTTGTTCTTACATTATGTCTAAGAAACACATAATATGGATTCTAAAATTATAAGGATTATATAAAGTTTAAAATTTAGTTAATACTATTCATAACCTCTTTTGAACGGCTTGTTTGGTAAGTCATGGTGTGCTTGAACTCGGTGTTGCGTGTAGTGCAAGTTATTGTATTATTTTGAAGAAATAACACACTATGAAATCTTGGGGTGTTACATTCTCCCCTCCTTCAATAAATTTCGTCCTCGAAATTTGAAATTGATCTTAGAAAATAAAATGTTGAAAATAAAAAATATCTTTGTGGGAAAACCCACATCGAAAATTGGGTTAATAAAATTTAATCTTAATATGAGGAAAAGAGAAATGAATGGGTCACCACCAAATTATGATCTCGATTAGGAGAACATTGGTGGCAATTAGAGACATATAATTGGAGGAAAACGTAAATATTTATAGGTAGTGATTGAGGTCATCAATCACAAACAAGTTTAAAATTGAGGTCCTTAAATTCATCAATCTACGATGATTTAAAATACCATCGATTCAACAAAACATAAGGTATTAGGATAACACATTTTTGACACTTCAACATATCATTGTTGAAATCCCACGTAGAAAAATGAATTAATGAGGCCTCTATTTAAAATAAAGATTGGAAAGTATGAAGATTACCAAAAATAAAACATACTAGGGTTCCATGTAGGAAAATATGGATATGGAAGAGAAATATAACCATCAATTATCTGATGGAGAGTGGTAGAGAACATGGCTATGAAAAGGCAAATAATCCCAAAGCCAAAAATTAGTGATGATTTAAGGTACCATCTAGGACAACATTTTTGTTCTAAGTTCCTTTTCTTAATGTTGAGGAATTTATTTATGATATTGGCTAAGATCATAAGAAGATATACTTACTTTATAATTAGAGTTTTATCCATTAATAAATTTCTACCACAAACTCATCTTTCACTCGTAAAAAAATTCTATTTATACTATTCGTACAGGGTTCCAAAATAAACGAATTTATAATTCATCTACCAGATCTTTTAAAAAAACAACATTATTTAATCCAGGATATCTCATGGGCCAGTGGTAGGTGATACACCCTTGTCGCCCTTCGGTTGCAGGTTCAAGTCTCGCAGCCTTGCCGGTCACGACGGGTTGCCGCCCGACCATTGGGTTTTCCTTTTATGGCAATCAAAAATTATTCTCAAACTAGGATTTGTACAAAATACTTATGTCCAAACTCACAGTCGAATATTTATAAGGAAGTTAAACTTAATATAGATACTTTTTACCCCGTAATAACATGTGAACACCTTCATCATGTATTCTTTTAAAACACTGCAACATCTTGAATTACCATAAAACCTTATTGATTAGATTCATGATCCCTTATTCCTTAAAGAATAATAGATATACTCCTTCAATCCAAAAATGTTTTAAACCCAAACAATGATGGAATATACAAATAATTAATCAGTTTCAAGGTAGTCAAGAATATCCAATATAATGTATCCAAATCAATCATATATTATTCCAAAATCACTACCTCGGTATCAGATCTATATTATGATTTATCATTCTCTCAACCATATATTTTCCAAAAATTTATCCTACTATTGAGTCACTTTTCTTTGTTCCACACAATCTCAAGTCCTTCATGAAATAGTACTGCAGTACAATCCTTATATACTCCATAATTATTATAACAAGTACATTGTTGATACAACACTCAATTGACATAATCAACATAAGAACTCTAATCATTCCTCTTCATCTGTGGTAGTATCATAACTTGATTATTATCCAATAGCATCATTTGCGGCATAGTCTAATTACTGGGACATAGGTTCGCGTAGTGTCCAAACTCCTTTGAAATGAAGCATTGTACATTTGAAACCATTTTCTTACCCTTGCAGTCACGTACTTTGTGCCCTTTTCCTCCACACTTATAACAAACTCCCATTCCTTTCAGACAAGTTCCAGGTTGTTTCTTCCCACAGTTATCACATATGGGAAAATTCTTATTTTCCCTCTTCCCTTTATCCATCGTTCTCTCTTCGATCCATTTCTTCTCTTGCTTCCCTTCAAATCCATATGACTCAGTAAAATCTTTACTCATATTATCAACCCATGATATTATTTCTTCATATGATGATAATACATGGGAGACTATTTCAATTATTAATTCTGTCTTAAGACCATGAATGGTATGATCCTTCTTTCTCTTTGGATCATGTGCATTGCTGGAGTTCACATTCCTTCTACTGGGCACCATTTCTAAACAATGGCATACACTAGATTAGTTTATGAATAACAATAACTAATCCCAAACTTGTAAGACACATAAAATAAATTAAATAGTTTATGGATATAATCCATAATCATAAAAATTTCTCCTTTGAGGAATTAAATACTCATAAACCCTTCATAATGGTTTGTAAAGAAAATGAGAATTATCCTAAGCATATCCCCCGGGAGTGTCGTAACCAAGAGTGCAGCAAAGCCCATTGTCGTGCACCAGTTCCCATTCGAGTCTAGCTCAAAGCGGTGTTTTCGGGTTTTACCCCTAGGTACATCCGTGCCAGATCCACATCTACCTGCTCGTATCCAGACAGGGATGTATTGCTCGGAAAACTCACAAAATCTCTACAATACTAAAATTCTAGGAAGTTCTTCTATACTAATCCTCAAAGTTCATCTTAGGTCTATGTGCTCTAATAAGAGTGTATCTAAATCTAGCTTCCAAGGTTTGTACTAAACTTCCTCTGATACCAACTGTAACGCCCCAACCCCAGTTACCTAGAGACGGTGCATTATTACATAACATTGGTATGATCACAAGAAAGATCAAATCTCGAAAGACCGATTGGTTTAGTAGCCTTGGAAACACTAGATATATTCATAAGTCTTACATTACATCATAAAAATGAAAACAAAAACAACATATTTTCTTTATATTCTACACTCATATCCCCACATACTATCCCTGCAGGTCAATCATAATTTACTTTTCATACCCTGGGAAAATAAAACACAGAAAATGGGTGAGCTCAAATGCCCAGTAAGGATAACAATATAGCGGAAACTTTCATAAATTAGTATAAACATTTAAGGAAATGTATAACTAAAACAAAAGTCTTTTAAAATTGAACTTAAACATAGTATGGCCAAAATAAAATGAAATAATTCCATTTACTTATTCACATGGATATTCTACTAATTGAATAATCATATGCAATATCAATAACCACTTTCATAATGATGGAATGCATAATACCAGACTGTCATAACCACATAGCCAAGGCCTCGTGCCAAGACTACAAATAAGATTTTGTCAAGGCCTTGTGCCAAGACATTAGTTTGTCTCATGAGACCTACCGATGCATCGAGAAGCTATAGCGGGCTCCACCCGTCACATATTAAGTCCAATGCATTCCCATATGAAAAGGTTTAAATATAACATAAACATTCGTATTAAAACTAGCATACGAAATGTAAATAATTCATCCATAAAATATGAATGGTATAAAAATAGCACATCCACAGTCAAACATATCACAAAACCTTCAATACAATATAGAAGTTTTGTATCATAATAAATTAACATCAAATAAGCGTAAAATCCATCAAAACACTTTTTATAGAAATATCTATTTCTATTTTGAAATAATTTAAGAGTCATATCTTTATAAAATAAAACATTTTCCTTGAAAATATTTTTATAAGCTTGTAAGGGAAGCTTCGAGGATTTTATAACGGTGGAAAATAATCGCACCCGCTGTATATGTTAAAAAAATCATTCTTACCTTAATTCTGTCGAAAAGGTTAAAAAGCACCTTGTTTGGAAAAAGACGGAAAGATTCCTTTATAAACCTCTTATAAAAAGTCAAACAAGGGTATAAATGACTTTAACCCATATTATTTTAAATAGTAAAATCTTTTTGAAATGAATTTCGAAGAAACATGGATATGGATGATAAAGAAATACCAGTAGATAATTATGTATAAACAACCTCGGATAATGAAGAGATTGCGAAATAACCCTTACCTTGTACTTTTCCTTGGTTGGGTTAGGTTAACCTCCTGTATAATGGTGAAATAATTTTTATTAATTTATACAAGAATCATATATATTCATATGATATCATATATGATCTTTTAACATTTATTTGTTAATAATATCTTAGTATTATCGTTGTTTCGGGTGTTAACTTACTTGTTTTCTTTTATATGTTTTGTTACGTAATACATATTTGTAATGGATAGGTTGTATCTTAATCATATCCATAATGATATCAAGTCCTTAAACATCATTTTTAAATCATCAAATTATAATTATAATTGAATGGATACGATGGAGAATGAATCTCATCGCGTTCGTGGAGACGGTAGTCTGTACGTACGCACGAGCGACAATATCATTCTTTTGATATTAAAATAATATATAAATGTATGGAATATCATATATAAAGAATAATTAACATGTTATATTTATTATTTACAGGAGTTAAACATCATTATTATACCCATCCAAATAATAATATATTGAATAACAATTACACCACGACGTGGAGACGGTAAGCCGTACGTACGCACGTATGGTGACATGTTATTCAAAGGGTGGATATAATACTGAATATGGTTGTACCATATTTATAATAACATCACAGTATATATAATATATTGGATTTATTATTTTATAATGGTAATAACAATGAATGAATAAGTGGAAGAAGAAAGGAACTTGAAAAGGGGTGGTGAAAACATTATCTCTTCTTTGGGTTCTTCCTTTTGATTTGATCAAAAGGGCTCCTTAGGTTGGCTTTCTGATCAAAATAAGGCCTCTATATTGTAGTGAGGGAAGTTGGGAGAGTATTTGGGTATAGTTTGGCCGAAACAAAAGGCTTTTAAGGTGTGAAGAAATGATAAGGAGGAGTGCCCTTTTATAAGAGGGGTGAGGGGCACCTTTGGAAAAGCTAGAAATATTAATTTATAATAAATTCATATTCGGCTTCTAATGGAACCAAAGTAGATTATTTAAATTTTAAGGTGAGGATCGGTCGAAAACCACTCAACCAAGAGAATTTAGATAGGTTTGGGTTACTATATTAACCTTATGTTTTAGTTTTAACTCTTAGTTAATTAGTTTGACATTTGCAATGTCACTATGTAATTTTATAATATATAGTTAATAAACATATTATATACATCTAAGAGACCCCCAAGTGGTCTATTAATAATGATCCTATAATGATATAAGTCTCTTGGCCTAACCTTAGATTTTTAGGAATTTAATATCAATTAATAATATAATATTTGTTTTAAAAACACTTTTATGTCAATTTTGACACTATTCAATAATTGATTTTTGTGAAACTCATAACAGAATGATTACTTTGATCAAAGTAAATTAAATCAATACTAACTTGTCATATTAGACTATAAAGTTATTTTAATTCATTAAAAGTCTCATATTATATTTATTTGGGAATTTATAATATCAATTATTTTAATTTTTTACAATTATGGTAATTACTGCATCATCATTGTGTCGTAAATAAATTAAATTATTTAAAGTCTAAATATTATAAATAAAATATCATTATGTAGTAAATCTTATTATCTTTCTAATGAATATTTACAATCGAATTTATCTTTTTTATAACCATATATTAAAAATGTTTTAGTAAATAAACATTGATTTTAACTCTTTTAACTCTTCTTTGAATTAAATAATAATAAATGTCCTAATCTAATACAAGTGGACCTAAATGAAAATATTTTATTCCTAAGGCTTTTTTGGTCAAGATACAATTTTCCAATAGAATTAGGACATGTGTTAGTGTAATATTAATATCATTTTTACACTTAATTACCCTATTTACTTTTAACCGTGTTAAATAAAAGTAAAAAGTTACTATTCACCCAAAATTATTTTTCATCTCATTGAACCACATTTTACTTCTTGATATTAACCATGTCTCTTGGATTTTCGAAATTCCATTCACAGAAGTGGTAAAATTATGTTTTATGAAAAATTCAGTTTTTTTAACTACCACTTAGTAGTTTCACTATTCATCAAAAATTGAAGTTTTTCAGAACAATGCCAAAATTTTACCCTAAGCTATAATTGATATTCCAAATTCAAAAATGATATCTATTTTAAAAAATTACAAACACATAAGTTGCATTAATTAATTTTATAATTAATTCCCGTTGTCACAACAAATAGCATGTTTTTAAGAAACAATATATATCAAAAGATTGACAATTATTTAGGTCCAATTTCGAAGTGAAATTAATTATAATGAATGCCATTGGATAAAATGGTAAAAATATATTATAATTATACTTTAAAACCACTCAAATTCATAATTTATCACCATTAATTATTTTGATTAAAAAAGTTGTTTTTAATTAGAATTTAGTAATTTTCACTATTCATCAAAATATTAAAGTTATCCGAAAAGTACCAAAATTTCACCTTAGGCTAAATTCAATACTCTGAATCCAAAAATGAAGTCAATTTTGAATTAAATAATATATATAATTTCAAAAAGTAGCTATTACTATTCATAACGGCTAGTTTGATTGGTTGTGGTGTGTGTTAGAACTCGAAGTTGTGTACAACACACGCTACTGTATTATTCAAAGGAAAGCGTACCGTGGAAGCTTGGGATGTTTCATTTTAATTTTTTTTGATGTCACCATTTAGTCAAAAATTTTAAAATATTGTATTTAAAAAGGTTTCACTATTAAATGTTGGTAAAAGTGAAATACTGAAAATGAATTTGTTCTTACATTATGTCTAAGAAACTCATAATATGGATTCTAAAATAATAAGGATTAAATAAAGTTTAAAATTTAGTTAATACTATTCATAACCTCTTTTGAACGGCTTGTTTGGTAAGTCATGGTGTGCTTGAACTCTGTGTTGCATGTAGTGCAAGTTATTGTATTATTTTGAAGAAATAACACACTATGAAATCTTGGGGTTTTACATTAACGGTAACAACAGTGTCAGACACGATGAATTTGGAATGACACTTGTTAATCTGAATAGATTGGAAGACACAACTGATTCTTTTATAAAGGCAACACATGGAAAAAAAATTCTATGTAGTAGATAAATTAGATATACAGTGGGCTGTTGTTTTACAAGGGAAAAAACAATATGTTGGTGAGGATGAAGTTGATGAATATGCTGATTTATGTGAGATCCCTACTTCCATGGAAAGATTTACAGAACATAATGATGATCATGGTGAAGACATAGTTTGTGCCATAAGGAACGATCACGACGATGGAATTTGGGAAAACAATACATTTGTACATTCCTAAAATTACAGGTAACATATGTTTATTTCTTGTTTACATTTATTTTTTCCATAAATGTTAGATATTGTATGTTTTTTATTTATTAAAACATGTTTTAAAACAAAATAAGTACATGTTTTTGTTTGTTTTAAGTTTTTTTAGTTTACTTTATCATGTTTATAACCATTACATGAATTATATATCTATTATTTTTGTTCACTGACAATTACTTTACCATGTTTACCTTGTTTACCAGGTTTACCATTTTTACCATGTTTACCATCTTGACCATCTTGACCATCTTGACCATCTTTACCATTGTTTAACATGCTTACCATATTACCAATGTTTAATATTATGTAACTTAGTACACTTTTCAATTTTCTGATTACAGTAGTATTAAAATATTTTAATTTGTATATTTTTGAACTGACGTTTGTGTTTTTGATGTGAAGGATAATGACAGATCATTCAGATGATCAACCACATGATTCTGGAGAGGAGCATATTGCTGTTCATACCTATTGGGATGAACATTCACATGCTCCTATTACGACAAAGAGTTAAAAGGTTGGTAAACGTGGGTGCACACGTTTACCAAAATTATCACTTGCCCGTACGCAGGATCAGAGGACAATCGTTGAGTTTGATGATGATGATATTCCTAGAGGTCTGAATGCAAAAGATTTTAAGAGTTTTGTAGAAACTCAGGCTAAGAGAAAAGTAAGCATTCTGTATGATGATTGGAGAAGTGTGGATAAAGAGATTATCTCTCAGTTGTGGGAGATGATTTTGTTAAGATCTTTTGTCATTGTTTGACTATTCTTTTAATGTTTCTAGTATATATAATATGTTTAACCTCTTCTTTATCAGATGACATTTGATATTCCTGACACCGGAGGAGTCAAGAAGAAATGCTTATCGCTAGCTGCCAGGAGATAGAGGGATTTCAAATCAACCCTCTCATCTGATTTCATTTATGGTCATAGGAGTCATGACAATCCATGCCATATGTATACTTTTATAGATGAAGACACATGGAGACAGTTTTTTGAAAGTAGAAGAAAAGAGTAATTTCTGGTAAGGGCAATGTAAAATTTTATAAACTTTCTTATATAAATGATTTTATTAATGTTTCTTAATGATTTCTTATTCTTAAATTATAGAAAACAAGGAAAGCTCATCAGGAGATCCAATCTAAAAATGTATACCCTCATTGTTTATCTCGGGGAGGGTATGCATTATTGGAAGAACAAATGATGGCAGAAAAATTTCAACAACTAAGAGATGAGTCTTCAAGATTTGGAGAGGTGGACCCTCCATCCCCTCCATCTAGACATGAAAATTTGAAGAGATCTCGGAAGGGAAAAAAAGGGAAATATCTTTCGGAGTAATCGAGAATCGTAGCTGAGAGGATTGTAAGATATATATTTTATTTATTTAAGTTAACTATTTTCTTCATATAATTTCAATCATTACAGAAATGTTCAATTAATTAATACATGACTCTCTTGAGGAGAAGAGTTCAGAGGGGAAATTTACAGCTACTGGGAGGGAAGATATTTTATTTGCAGCATTGGGAAGGCCCAAACATCCTGGTCGTGTAAGAGGATATCTGGCAGGTGTATCGGTAAGAAAAGTGTTTCCACATTATTCAACTTCTAACATTGAGCGGGTTTATTAAAAAAATAGAATCCTTGGAGGCTGAAGTTCATAATATTAGTGGGACGATGGAGGAAAAGATTAGAGTGTCGATGTAGTCTATGTTTGTAAAAATGCAAAGACAATTTCAGACTGTAGCTCCCACTCCTCCACCTCCCCCTGCAGACCCCATTATTTATCCTCCACCTTCTCCAGTAGCTCCCACTCCCCCACCTCAACCTGCGGACCCCATTTTTTATCCTACGCCTCCGGCGCAACTTTCTACTTATTGCGAGTTGTATGTTGATGATTCTAAACATCATATAGTAGCATATGGGTTGGTATATTGTATAGGAGATACAGTTCATCATCAACAATTAGAGGTATAGAATCAGAGGGTCACTGTACATGATATTATAGATAGATCTGCAAGGGTACCAATACCTACAGATGAGGTGGCGATAGTTGGACAGAGTGTCGGCCATTTTTTAATTTGGCCATCCAGATTTCTTCGACTCATTACCATAGAGGTATGAATGTTATATCTTTTATTTTATTTTTTATTAAAGTTGTTTTATCATTTGAAAACTAATATATTTTTCAATTTTTTTACAGGAATACTTCAAAGGTAAAGAAATACTGTATAGACAACAACAAAGACCAATGGCTATGACATCAGATACAGATTCAAATGGTCTTGACAGATTGTCAAGATATTCACATTTGTTGTTGGGTTATTATGAGTTTCCAATGGAATATCATGTTTGTGGACGTGAAATAAGAGTGGGGATTATAAAAACTGATATCATGGAGCTTGTTACTAAAGATAAGTTGGGCATCAACGTGGTGAATTTTTTTTCCATGTAAGTCTTAACACCTTTTCCCTGTGTTATATTTATTCAAAATGTATACTTTTGTATGTTTTGTATTATGTATCTTTATAAAATTTGTGAGAGGAATGAAGCTGACAGAAGTATATGGATTCATGGACCCTCAATTGATTTCCCCTGAAGCATGTCCATTGAATGAGGAACAATGGATGGTTTATATTGCTGAATGATTTGAAAAGAATATAATCACACAATATTGGATAATGCCTTTTTGTGAGAGGTATGAAACACATTTATCTCAAAGAGTTAATTATCTTTTATCATAAAAAACCACTAACGTCAAATTTCCCTTTATCAGTGATCATTGGATGTTAGGGTTTTTTTCCCAAGGGAGAAAGCCCTTTATTGGATATGCTTTGTCCATGGTGATGTGTGGGAATGTTTTAAGAATATATTGGAAAAGTATGTTTCAATTTCTGAATAGTTGTATATATTATAATGAATTTTAAATTTACCCCATTCGTAATATTTTCTAACAGTGCATGGGCCTACTTTTGAAAAAACACAATGAAAAGAGGTGCAAAGATCAAATATGTAAATGTGAAGGTAAATATCCATTTATAATTTTTACTTTTTGATTTATTACATAAAAATAATATATTGAATTTACACTCATTCAAACAGAATTTTCATGAAAAAAAGGCCTCATCGAATGCAGATATTATATTTTCAGATTTATGTATGAAATAATAACAACTGGAACAGTGGTGAATTTTGACCTGGTACGATTTCTTCTTAAACTTTTCCATAATATTTCAATTTGATTTATTCATTATACACGTTAACTACTTTCTTTTTCATTTGTAGCTTTTTGATGACCCTAAAACCTATACTGCTGAAGACATCAAACACTTACAAGTGGAGTGGTCAAATTATTTTATAGGTTTGATTGACTTTTAGTTGTTTGTAGTGTAAAATATAATTTTTAATATTGTCATTGTAATTGTGTATTTGGTAGTTTTTTAGGTTGGATTTAGTTTTTTTTGAAGTTGACAGTGTATGTTTTGAATATTATATAAGTGAATGTTTAATTTTTTCTCTACTTCTTGTTTTGGTTTACTTATGATGGTTTTTCTGGTATGGATTTGGGTCTGTGGGGGAGTGGTTCCAAGGGTGTGAGGTATGTTCAGTGGGGTTGGGGGGTGTCCAGCGGTCTGGGAGGGCTATCCGGTAGGGTGGGGGGATAGTCTAGGGGGTGGCAGGGCTATCCAGGGGTGTGGGAAGGCGGTCTAGGGGTGTGGGAGTGCTGTCCAGGGGTGGGGGGTGGGGGTATACAAGAGGGTGGGGGGGGGGGGTTGTCCAGGGGTGTGGTGGGGGCTGTCAAGTGGGGTGAGGGGGTGATGTGGTGTTGTTCAGGCGGGTGGGGGGGGGGGGGGGGGTTGTCGAGGGGTGTTTGGGGCTGTCCGGGGGTCGGGGGGTAGTCCAGGAGTGTGGTGGGGGCTCCAATGGGGTGGGGGAGGGCTGTCCAAGGGGTATACATGAGGGTGGGAGCTCCAATGGGGTGGGGGAGGGCTGTCCATGGGGTATACATGTGGGTGAGGGCTCCAACGGGGTGGGGGAGGGCTGTCCATGGCGTATACATGAGGGTGGGGGCTGTCTAGGGGGTATGTTTTATATGTTATCAATGTACATGCTTAATTTTGATCTACTTCTGTTTTTGTGGTACGATTTCTTGATTTGTTTTCTGGTTGATTCTAGTGGAGAGTAGATGACTGCATACAAATTTGAAAAAAAAATTGGGGTTATCACGTCGGTTATTTAATAACCGACGTGATAAAAGGCCTGGGAAATGGTTTATCCCGTCGGTTATTTCATAACCGGCGTGATAAAAGGCCTGGAAAATGGTTTATCACGTCTATTATTTAATAACCGACGTGATTAAAGGCCTGGAAAATGGTTTATCATGTCGGTTATTTAATACCCGACGCGATAAAAGGCCTGGAAAATGGTTTATCATGTCGGTTATTTAATAACCGACGTGATACACCACCTCCCCCGGTTTATCACGTCCGTTATTTAATAACCACCATGATAAACCCCCTCACCCCGGTTTATCATAGCGGTTATATAATAACCGACGTGATAAACCCCCCTCCCCCCGGTTTGTCACGTCGGTTATAAAAAAACCGACATGATAAACCCTCCGTCCCCCGGTTTATCACGTCGGTTGTTTAATAACCGACGTGACAAACCCTCCACCCCCCAGTTTATCACATCAGTTTTTTAATAATCGATGTGATAACCCCCCCTGGTTTATCACAGCGGTTCTATAATAACCAACGTGATAAACCCCATGACCCTCGATTTATCACGTCGGTTATTTAATAACCGACATGATTGACCATTTCACTGTCCTTTTATCACGTCGGTTTTTTAAGAACCGACATGATAAACCATTTTCCAGGCCTTTTATCACATCGGTTGTTAAATAACCAATGTGATAAACCCTTCCCATTTTATTTATCACGTCTGTTCTATAATAACCTATGTCATAAAAATCGCGATTTTATGTTTTTTATGTTGGTTTTTAAATAACCGATGTCATAAATGTTATTTATAACGTCGCCCGTATTAACGTCGGCTAGAAACCGACGTAAAAAATAAAAAATAACCAACGTAAAAAACGTTTTCTGCACTAGTGAGGATGATGTAAATATAAAATTAGAGATGGAATATGAACATTATAATGAATATAAATAAAGGATACTAATTTAGTTGCTCATTGTAGGAATTACAGATATGATATTGGATTCCATGATCATTTGTAATATGGCATGTATCTCCACTAGCTTGAATATGAGCTCGCCCCGAGCAATGTACCACTATCACAAATTGACACTTTTATAGAACTGTGATATGATATCGACCCTGGGAAATTGGAGTATGATGATTGTCTTTTTTGACATGAATGTGACCTAATCACAAATAATGTTCAGATATAACATGGTGTGACCTATATGGAATGAAAATTTGAGGATGGTACGGTGCCTCATCCTTGGAAAAAAATATGTTTATAATTCTCATTGATTTGAGAAAAAATGTGGTCTTACATAAGAGAAATAAATTGATCATAATGATTAGAGTGTTATACATCCTGTATATAAGGATTGGAATATTCCCATTTGCATATATGTGTACTATTTCCATAATATTCTGGTGGTTTTCATTCGTTGTTTCAAAGATCTATGGACAATTTTACAAAGTGTGTGAATGAAGATAAGCCTGCACATTTTCTTTCTCCACCATATACTGGAAGATTTCATAAATTTATGTGGGAATATGATCCGAATTCTATATTCCTTGTGCAACTAGATTTTGTTGATGAACATCATGCAAGGGAGTAGGGATATGACGCCCCATGTACCTATTATATGTATATGCCTGCGAGCATGTTCTGAGTAAATAGTTAAATGGGTCTGCTCAATTTTTAAGGAGAAAATATGTTGGAAGACATCATCACATTAAGATGGGATATGATCCCACTAATGATTATCTCGAGACTTATACGCATGATGTGTCTTCCCCTTTTCACATTCATGGGTAACAGAGTTGGAGGTGTGTCCAGTGGTACCCTTAGAAGGATACATAAGGGAACCGGTAGGATGTAACTAGAAATATAGGTTGGAATGGTCCCTCCTCAGTGTCCCATAAACCAGAATAGAGTTTTTGCTGAATCCTTGGACCACCATCATCAGATGATGAAGGTGGTTATTGTCACACAATATTGATAATCTCATTAAATGGTTTGTTATGGTGAAAAGATCCATTTTATTTACTAAAACATTATTTTGATGATGTGAATATATTAGTTTTAGTGTAAAATGACACTCACAGGTATCCTCAAGGGATGGGATTTCACTACATTGATTGGATTCCCATACAATTTTATTCTCCACCCTACGATGATGATATCGAGTGGCTGAGGTAAATATGATGTCCGTAGGGGTTTTATTTGTAGTTGATTTTCCAAAATAGTAATTCAATTATGAAATTATAGATCACTGATTTTTTGTGATATGAGTATATGTAGTAATGAATTCAACGAGGGAAAATATTTTTCAGTCAATGCATTATCATAGGAATAATATGTGGTCAATCAGATATTCATTAGTATAACAATTTACCTTTTAATTCATGATATAGCCATTATTCTCATGTTGGAATGTTAATGAAGTGATGGACATATTTCATGAGGCCATTGAATATATAGTAACATCCCTACTATTTATGATAGATTTTTCATTTTTAATTGTTTAGTTTAGGAAAAAAAATGCCCAGATACATGTTTAACATATCATTCTAATATTCGATAGATTCACATCAGGATCAAATTTTTTGTTTTTGTATGATGTGAAAAAATTTCCCATCATACATGTAACAGATCAATAACTTATTTGAGATATTCACATCAGATTCAAAAAAAATTCCCAATTGATAGATGATAAGAAACATCAATGCGAAATAAAAAATGGTATGGTGAGAATTAGATAGTTTATCCTTTTTATATTTAGATGTTGATTTTATTGTTAAATAATTTCTCATCATGATCCCAACAATGGGTTTTTTTATTTATGTGGATTCCATGGTGAGGAAGACTGTTTGTTGGGGGGGCTCAATTTGTTGTACAATCATTCTTGTTTGGATTACTATTTTTATATCTAATGGAAACCCTCAAAGACTCCCACATAAATATATTGGTATAAATCTAGTTTTTAATGTAGCTGGCCCTTTAGCATTTTAAACCTAGATTATCATGGGATCTCCCACTAGTCGAGAGTATGAGATATTGGGATCATCACACCATTATCCGGGGAATTGTTTCATACTCATTCAATCCATTATATATTTAATATATGTTTATGATTCTATTCCAAATAATGATACAAGAAAAATTATCCTAATACAATGATAAATGGTTAAAACCATTTATTTGGAAAAGGGATGGTCTCATCAGTGAATCCATATGTATGTATATGTGGTTCATTATCCATTTACCATTTATTAGTTTTATCTTATATGTTAACTCAATGTATCCAGACACATAAATTTTTTCCAACGTATGGAGGCATTGAAAATGACGAGGATAGAATTGATTCATTATGCGGCATAATACATATCATGTTATATATAAGGAATAAAAACACATGTAATTCAATAAACCCATTCAGTTTAACATCATATAGAACGGAAATATCATAGATAACAATGGTATGGTGTATTTGAGCTCGAAAATTGTTGATGCATCCTCAGTATCATATTTTTAGCATGAATCTGAGTTATTATAGTTCAATAAAACCCTTGGGATTGGCCCTATAGTAGATTATATTATATAGTGGAATTCATATCATGGCACACATAGGGTATTCAACAGTACGCACAATTTTGATAGTGGACTGAAATTATTCAAATAATATGACAATTCAAACTCCCTAATCCCACTTGATCCCTGATCAGTGTGAAAATAAAGAGGTAGATAGTAATCAATATAACTACATATATGATTTTGAGTAATGTATTTGGAAATTCCTTTGAAATATTATTATAGCAATTGGACCTTCATAAGGAATCCTTTGTATCTTGGTTATTGAAAAAATCGGATTTCTGAATTCCCATTCTGATGATGGATAAAGAAGTATGATCATAACATTGGATAGATTGGGTCTCTATGGTTGATATTTTGATTCATGAGAGAACCTAAACTGATATGGATTCCTATTATATCTCATTCCATAGGAAGGAGTCCTGTATATCGTGGTTATTGTACAATTCAGAGTTCTCATAGTTCAGTTTTATTTTTTCCTACACATTGATGTTTCCCTTGTGTGGAGGTGGTTATATCATCACACAGATCTGGGATTACTGTCTTAGGTTTCCCAAATACATATACTTGATAAGGTTAAAATTTCATTGGACACATTCTTGACATAACCAAGTTGTTTATTAGAGCTACTAGATTTCCATCGTAACATTACATGATTTGGGACATGATATGCCAGATGATATCTATATATGTTATACTATATTGCAGATATATCCAAATACAACTCCATGATATAATTGACTTTTTCAAGGGACATCTCACAATCTGAATGGAAGTTATGGAGTCCATCACATGATCAATTATTACTTTTTTGGAGCACATCACAAATCCTATGTGTACTTTCATGGAAGCCCCACAATACATGTCTGATTATTCCCTATAGGGAATTGAATGATCTGACTAACCTATCATGGTGTCACCTACAAAGCTCATAGACATTTCCAATGGATGACACCTAACCTAGTTGACTTTTTTGGATGATGTCGTGAGATACAGTTTAAATTTATACAGGGTGCTACATGAACATGAAGAAAAATCCATAGGACATCGTGAGAGACATTTGACATTCAATGGTGCCAACATGTTTCCCATATGATATAAACTTGTATGAATTCATGACATGGTCATCAGATCATGGGTATGTTGTAAGACCAAGATGGTGATCCAAGAGGGTTTTTTGAGACTTGGGAGTTATGCTCGGAGGTGATCCATGACCGTTATTTACATGTCTTAAGGATGCCCCACTGTCCAAATGATATGCCTAAGAATTCATCGCATGATATGGGAAAATTGAAATGCTTCCATCGCATGATATCAATGGTTCACATGTTTTGAAAGTGTATCAACATATATTTTCTTCCGATTAGACTTGTAACCTTCATATTTTTTGTTCAATCCTTTTATTGCATTCATAGATTATGTTTGATCTGGGGTAGCTTTTGTTGGTCTCACGTGATTCAAATTCTATATAGGATGACCTTAATATAATTTTCCCTAAGTCTTTCACGTGATCTCATGTAATAAAATGATGTTCATATTCATTCTTCGGGATCCTTTGGTTGTTGCCCATTTTTTATCGGATGGGAAAAATTTCTATCACAAGATTGACTATGTTGAGATGTATGATTTTCTACTAGGGTGAAACAATTCATAGTTCCATGGATAAATCTTTTAATGCTGGGTGGTGATGTTTTTGGCCCCACCGCCAATATTATATGTCATATTGCAATGAATTTATTTAATTGATCAATAATAGAGTGATTGGGGGGATTTTTTCATGCGCTTCATGAAATTCAATCACATGATTTTTTGAGGGATTATTATGTTATTCAGAAATTATAATATTATCCCATCAACATCCAATTTAATGGGTTTTTTTTCAATCAACTAATTCCTTACTAAACATGTGGGAGTTATGGGGGACATTTTCACGGACATGAAGACATATCCAATATCTTTCACAAGATCATGGAACCTATCAAAAGGCATTCACATGATCTGAGAAAATTCATTTGATACCTTTTAGAAGGTATATGCGACATTCCAGTGGAATTCTTGAGATCAAGTAAGATTGTAGAGAGGGTGTAATGTAAAAAACTGGGGATCATTTGGAGCTATAAATCTAACCCATAATATGATCATATATATCTCTCATAAGACACTATTAATTAATTATTTTTATCCCCATATTTATTTTATAATGGTTATGGATCTCGTGAGTTCTAATGATTGTGGAAAAATAATATAAATCTCCCCATCAGTGAAACGTTTCATGACCAAAAAATGGTCATTTGGTGGTGCTTGTTCATTTCATTAATAAACCCCTATATTTTCCATTGGAGGTGAAGGGGTAGCGCAAGACCATATAGAAACGTTTGAAACCAATCGCATGATGAGGGGAACATGTTAATGGGATCATGTGTACAATGGTAAAGGATTCGCGAAGGATTTTTCGACATCATGAGGAATCCATGGGCATGTCACATGTAGTTTATGACCAAAAAATAAAACATATATTTGGATATTTTCCCCATTATATTTTAGGATTTTTCAATTGATTTCCAGGTGTCCACTAATTGACAAGTAATTTCATAAGGAGGAAATCATTATCATTCCATTTCATGCTTAATTATTGTGTCGATCAACATCACAAGTAGAAGGTGGCATAGTCAAAGGGGATTTATGAGATATTCAAGTAGGATATGCATATCACATGACCATTCACATGAACATATAAAGGTCATATAATAATATTCCCTTCAATAGGTAACCCGATCAATGTGTTTTGTCCAACTTGTCTTCATTTTTCTTATGGTTAAAATAATAACCATGTCAAAGGTAGTACTTCCCAAGTGGAATTTTTTATTTTCATTTGGTGGTCATCAAAACTCATGATACTTAGTTTCATAATTAATAGGTAGGAGGAAAAGGTTTTGAAATTTAAGTGTCTCTATTAGAAAATAGTGATGGACCATTTACACTCTAATGTATTATCTTAATTTGTTACTCTCCTCAATATTATACTTTGTTTTTTCCTGAGAAAAATATTTTTCAAAATCTTCTCAAGTGGATGTTGGTTTGGATTTTTGTGATGCATAATTTTCTAATCATTTTTCTGGTTTTCGATCTCAAGTTTTTGAGTTATTCAAGCTAGACCACTAGAGATACTTCTTGATGAAGATAAGTCATTAACAATGTATAATTTTGATAAGAATGGTTATTAATTTATTATTTAAAAAATATTTGGACTATATGTTATAATTCTTTTTATTTGAATCTTATTTTTTTAAATAACCCCTATAAATTTTTTTACAGTGCTGCGTAGATGAAAAAAATTCTAATCCACTCTGTAAATTATATACACTTATTCATAGGTTTTGAAAGAGTAATATTAAATTTAATTGAGTTATTTTTTGTCACAAATTGTTTTTTAAACTTATGTTATGGTAATTGTTGTTTTTAGACCTGTGTAATAGTAATGCCTTTACTAAATCGGGGTAACTGCATGGTTAATGCACTGCATAATGGTATCAAAGTAAATAAATAAGTGTACCAGACACTATTAAAGGGTAGATAACATTGTTTAAATGTACCAATAATCATGTTAAAGGGTGTTAGATTCAGCGTATGGGTACCTCGTTGGTTGCGTATGGGTACGAAAGTCAAATTTTACCTATTTAAGGGTATGTGTGGCTTGAAAAAGAGTACGTGGGAGTTTTAAAATGCTTTCTAATGGTATGTTCATACTTATTTAATGGTAAGGTATTATTTAAGGGTAATTAGAATGAGTTTAAAATGATTCTACTCAAGCATAGGGGTAAAAATGTGAAGTTTTTCTAGTGTTATATGATCACATAAGGTTAATGTTTTTGGCCACTGTTATGATTTTTATTCCCTTCATCCCCAAATTGACCATATAACATGTTTCCAGATCTCAAAACCCTAAAAATCATAGGAGTAAATTATATGAACACGTATAATTATTATAATATGTTCATGATGGATTTTAAAAAATCTATATTGAAGGATTGAGTAAAAGGGACATTAAATTTTAAATTTAATTTCTAGGTTTTAAATGTGCTAACCAATAAGAGTTTTAATTCATTAAAAATACCTAATCCTTGATTCATTCTATATTGGATATAATTACATGTATAGGTAAACTAGGAATCTCCATATTTGAATTTGGTGAGAAATTATATTATCAATATGAACTCTTATTTTGGTTTCTTGGAATAGCATTATATACGTCCTTTTTCTTTTATTTCATGTTCAGTGTTTGAAAGGAATAATTTTCTATGTATTCCCATAATTTTTTATATTTAAAATAATCATTCATATTCTTATAGAGGAATTGAATAATTGATTCTCATGTAATTATAAATTAGAGATTATCTATGAACAATAAAAAATAATTAACAAGTTATTCATATATTTTTCTAGTAAAATAATGAAAAAATTTAAAAATTTATTTATGAATTTTTTGTTGAAGATTCAATGGGTTAGATTTATATATTGGGGGTTTCAAAGGAGATATATAGTATCAACACCTGTAGAATTATTTTTATTCAATAATATAAAATCAATATTTTTTAAAATGGAAAATATTAAAATGAATTGTTAATTTAATATTATCCATGATTGAGAAATATGTTATCACTTGTGATATATTAATTCCATTTGAAACTAAATTGATAGATTTTATTCAAGGATTCCATGGAGATACATATGATCCAGGGTTCTCATCCATGTAATTGTAGTGTGATTCCATGAATTTACTTGGATATCATCTTTAGTAAACATGATTTTGGAATTAAATTTATGTAGTTAAAGATTTATATTGGTATTTGGAATGATTTATGGCGGGAATATGTAGAATTTTGGAACCTATATCAGATTCATTATTTCTTGTGGTGTATATATATGTATCAAATGACATGTTCTTTTTTTTAATGTATATTTTTATGATGGTGGTATACTTTTATATTTATGTGATGATATATAATTCATATATATATATATATATTAGCCTATGTGTTGTTCTTATATCCATTATTGTTGATTATGTATTTAAGTCCTATTTAGACTATCCGTTGAGATGGATGTGGTAGAAATTGTTCTAAACATCATTGGGAAATCCTAGTCGGAATGATTTTTGACATTTTTTGGGATATCCGTTCAAGATGGATGTTTCAGACATTGGTCATAATTAATTTGATCTTTCCTAGTGTGGTAGATGTGTAACATCAATGGGGCTATACATTTTAGAGGGATGTGACATAAATCGGTTGGAATATATTTGTGATATCTCAATCATTAGGAACTTTCACTGAATTGGGGCATTCTCGTCTAGGGTAATGTTTCATACTGAAAATAGAACATACTTTGGAATTATTCCCATGAAAATAGAGTTCATTTGGCATGGTGTGGATTTATGGAGGTAAATACATAAGGACCTACCATATGTTATTTATTTATGTCAAACATTATTGTTAATATATGTATAATGATTATGAGCATGGATCAAACATGTATATTTAATGCAATGATATTAAGGGCCATTGGTAAAGTACTAATGTGTGTTGTACTAACACCATACTGAGGAATGTCATTTATATTTGAGATTTAAGGAATAGGGGTTCAGTAAATGGAAAGGGACCTATGATAGATAGTTGAGTAGGTGGGGCTGGTTGATACATAAATTTATGGATGAATATCAATTACATTTTCTATATATTTTATTAATAAATTTTTAGGAACCTTGGATTCTTGTTGGCTATTAGTTATTATATCATTTATTCCATGTAATTGTCTCTTCATGAACATTGATTGTTTCACTATATTATTTATTTATTATTTGTGGCGTGAAATGATATCGAGGGTATAATCCCCTAATAAATTAGAATATACCATTTCTAGAAGACTATAGAATCCTTCAGATGGGGTGTTGTTCATTACATGATGTACAATAATAGAATTGATGCGATGGTTTCCCTCCAGATGTTAAAATGATAAGAATTAATGTTTATCAAGAAATCTATGACCCAACCAAGGTTAAAATCCATAAAAACCACATCCCCAACAGAAAACTCTAAATGGAATTTCTGATGATCAATAGAATATTTTTACATTATCTATTACATCACCATTCCTTGAAGAATCATCAAAATATTTTCCATTACCTCTTGGAGAAACCAATATCCTACTATTTAATTTTATATAACATATTTCCAATACAAAAGATATTTATATTGACAAACACGCATGTCCTAAAAGGTTTCCTTCTAGAAATAATATTGTTAAGTATTATTATAGTTATAAAAAACTAGTATTTATTGGTTTTATGAAGTTAAAAATAAATTTTTCATGTAAGAATGAATCTTGAATTCATGTATTTGTGTTTCTAATTATGTCTATCATTCCATCTACCGATTATAGATCATTGTTAACCTAACATGGGATATCATTTCCACCCATAGGTATCACCAATTGTAATAAGTAAATTGGGGGTGAATCTCCAAAATAATAATATATGGAACTCTATAAAATATAATGATCTCTAGTACCAACAAACATTCCATGTCCTCATCTTCTCTTGAGTATTGAAAGGTAATGAATTGACCAATTTCACCAGCCAATTGATCACTACCCATATCACATTATTCCATCATGGGGTACATGGAAACACTACTACAAAATCTATTGAAATCATGTCCCAATTCCAATTGTAGATGGTCCCCCTATAATTATTCTTTTATTGATTATTTGAACAGATTCCTCACATTCTATATCTAGAATACCATCAAGATACATTATCATGACATCTATATTTCCCTCATTCTTCCTATATATAGTATTTACCAAAATTATAATGAAATATCAACCCCATTAGATAATTATGGTTTGTTATCATGGTGTGACATTGATTTTTGTATTCTAGGGGTGTAGGTGGTCACACTAGTTTTTTTACAGGGATAATGGAGGGTCCCAATTATTGGAATGAATTTTAATATAAAAATTCAATTTTTCATTTATTAATTATAATAAAAATTTATCTATATAAAAATAACAAAACACTTGTATATAAAAAATAAATTGTTAACATCTTTGGAATTTGAATGGTATAAAATTAGTGGAACCATTTTTTATTATTTGGTCTCCAAGAGTGGGTAATTGGAAAATAATGAATCATATATTATGATAGATTTATTGGAATCTAGTAAACTATAATACTACATATTTATATTATATATATATATATTATTTTTTTGAGTATTTCAATATTTTATTAATATAATACTATTAATATATCATGTAAATAATTTTTAATTTAATTTAATGTCATTTGGTATAAAATTAATAATGGTTTGGATAATTTTATCCATATGATCTTATGTTTTATTATTCCTGATTAAACCTTATGTACTTCGGAGCTAGGTTTTTATAATTAAGGTACTGATTTTAAATAGAGATTATAGAATGAGTTCAATGATATTTCATCGACTCTTATGTAGATGATAGGGAAGGTAACAAACAGATTACTTTTAGAGGAGTGAAAAGTTTTTTGTTGATAACCATCTTCAATAAAATAATATGGCATTTAATAATATATTATTATATTTACATCATTTTAAAAAATTTAATAAACACTAATATTAAATTATTTATTATTTATAATATTATTTTTATATATGAAGTATTTTAATAAACTAAAAATAATCCATCCCAAAAACATCATATTGGAATATTTTTATTCATTAATGAACTTACTAATAAAATATTTTCATTAATTCAATTTTTTTTCTAATACTATATGATGACATATTTTTCTATGTTAATTAAAAAATATAGATGAAGTAAAAGGTTTTTATAATTTTTTTATCATATGTCCTTGCCAAATCTGATTGTAGTTACACTAATTAGCCCGAAAAAGACATCAAAGAAATATCATTTACCATTTAGTTTATTTTTTGTTTCAATATCAGATTTTATTAAAATTATATTTGATTTCTATGTGAAAATAACAAAATTTTGGATTCTATCCAAATACATTTTTAGTCAGACTCTTAGTAAAATACTATTGATTATGTCAATGATAAGGATGATCATATCTATGTTTACAGGTTGGAAATTAATTAATAATCATCCATGTTCATTGGTAGGTCATCAAGGTCAATTTTAAAATATTTATCATCTAAATTTACAATTATTATCATCTATTATAATCCCACAATGTGTTCATTTCTATGAGAAAAATAATAATTTGGATTCTTGGATCAAAATACAAAAGGGGGATATATAAAAAAATTAGGATAAAGAAATCATCACTATTTAAAATTTATTAGTTTAGTTATATAAGGTGATAAATAAAAAAATCATAGAGGATATTTCATTGGTGATTATATTTATTTTATAGTTAAATATAACAATTTTTTGGAAATTTCGGATAAAATTTTTATTAAATTTATTTAACACACACATTTATATATATCATTGACTATATTTTGAATAAATAATAACTTTTAAATAGTTATAAGATACTAGATGTAGAGATAATCATTAGTCATCCAAAGGTAGTTATGATGGGATTGATTTTTAACTCAATATTTGTGATTTTTTATATCTATAGTACATTAAATAAATGGTCAATTTGTAATAAATTATTTTGTTATATGAATTCAGATTTTCTTTAGTGATGTAGTTGTATATTATTTAATTATTAGTTATAATGTTCTTAATTATTTTATTTTTGACATTATTTTAGACTTTTATATACCAGTTAAAATTTATTATGATTATTATGGTTTTATTTTGTTTAGTGTTATATGATATAATTTTAAAATTTTTTAGTATTTGGATACAATTTAGTTTGTTTTAATAAGTTGGATTTGGTTCATTCAATTTTTTTGGATTAGATTAATAAATTTAGTCTTTTATAGATCTATTTAGTTTTTTATCATTTTAAGTGATTAAATTGAGTATGGATTAAATTTAATTCATATTAATAAATAAATATGGTTAGGTTGGTTATTTTTGGATAAATTTAATTTTTTTTATACACATAAATTTAGGTCCATACATTTATTTATGGGTCAATATAAATTTGGTTGGGTCTCACTAAGATGGGTCAGTTTCATTTTATTTAATTTCAATTTATGTTCTGAAGAATAAATTAATTTTAATATTTATCAATTCTGGTCAACATTGTTTACATTTCATTTCATCTATTATTGATAATGCTAATGTAGATAAATTATATTAATTTAGTTTATTATGGTTCAAAATAATTTTTCACAAATCAATTTGGGAGAGTTCACATTAGTTATGTATAATGGGGTGAATTTTGGTAGAATTATTATATATTTTAAATATTTTATCATAAGTTTGTTAGGATTGGTTTTATTCTATATGGTGAGACATTATTAAATTCAAAGTATATATTTCTATGTAATATTGTTAAATTTTATGTGTTTCAATTTAGTGTATCTTTGATCAAATCAAAATTAGTTGAGTCAGATTAATTATAATAGTTAATATTTAATAATATTTATTTTTTATACAATATTATTTTCATAGTCTGTTTTTAGGTGGACCACATTAGGTCTTAATAGGTCAGTATAGTGTCATTTAATTTGAGTTGATCTTATTTAGATGAAAACATTTTACAAAATTCTTCTAAAACAAAGTAATGTTAAGACTATTTGGGATTTTAGGGTGATTATATTTTTATTTGTTGAATCCTTTTTTTATTAATTCCTTTCAACCCCATTTGATTGAATTCAATATTAATTGTATCGATTTGAACCTTATATACTCTATTTAGTTACTTTATTTTTATTTCAGGTATATTCTAGTATTGTGATTTCAATTCATATTGGTTTAGTTTGTTTAGATCTAGTATGAAAAGATGGGATTTTAATTTTTTTAAATATTTTTAAATATAATTTGTTTTCTTAATTTATTTTTGGATTATATAATGTTTTATGGTTCATATTTTTTTAATTCATTTTTAGTTAAAATTTATTAATTTATTTTTTCAATATTTATTTAATTTATATTTTAATGTTTCTTATTTCTAGGTTTAAAATAATTTTTTTATTTTATAAATACATTTTTAATGTGGAATTTTTTATTGGTTCATGTTTAAATATGTTTTGTTGAAGATAGATCATTATATAATTATTTATTCCAAAATATATTATCATGATGGTTTAAACTATTTGAAAATCCTAAAACATGTTTCAATAATATTACAATTTATTTTTTTAGGGGATCCATAATGACTAATAAGTAATAAAACCAAATATTATAAATAAGAATCCAAAAAAATAATAGATATTGGATAATATTTTTTTGTATCCCTCTACTAAAAAATCATACCTAATAAAAAATATGAACTAAAAAAATATTCAAGGCATACAAATAAAATATTCAAATTATTTTATCATTTATGATATGAAAACCCTCAGTTGTTTACGAAATATAAAATATGAATTTAAATGAGTAAAAAATTAATAATAAATAGATGGTCAATGTAATTCATGGATCAATTATGTGAGATAGAAGTGTCGAGTTGATGACCCTATTTCAAAATGTATGATTATTCTAAAAATAAGTATGAATGGTTATATTTCATTAAGGAAAAAGTATTATTTGAAAACAAAACACGTCATGTTAATGAAGAGAACATCTCATTAAGAATCGACTACATAATCGGAAATAAAATTTGAAACACACATTAAATAATATGATTATAGAATAATCATCATTAATTGAATTAACATTTATATTTTTTTACAAATATGTACTCTCATAAAATTTTGATTCATCTTAAAAACATTGAATTAATGATTTTTTTTAAATTTGTTTTAAAATATTCCTCCATTCAGACAAATTTTATTTTATATATGAAAAATAACCTTCCATATAGGAAAACGAAACATACATACCATAATTTATTTTCATATAAATAATCCCTAAATTATTAAATAATAAATTAAAATATTACCTATAGTTATGTAATAATAATAAAATAATAACATAAAAAGAATATAGTAAAATAAATTTTTCTCACGTAATGTAATATGGTATAGGGTAAGGGTATGTTTTTTAAATGACGTAAATACACACTACATAAAACATTACGTTTAAATACAAAATAATGTTTATCAAAATAGATCTGGAAAAAATGCATAGGTGGACTAATAAAACAAAACTCTAATTTAAAATGGATTTAAAATTAAATAATAATCAATAATATAATATCAAATTTATTTTCCCAGTAAACGAACATGTGAGGAAATGATAATTTTTAATAAAAAATTATATAAAATGTATTAAAATGTATTCTACATTTACAATAACATATACATGAATGATTATTATCCAAATGGTTCATAAATTGTTTTGATAACATATAAGTGTGAATCTATTCAACACATTGATTCTTATAAAACAAAATTTCAATGAAAATTAATTTAAATATAAAAAGTCCATTATAATAACATTCATTTCAAACTCTACAAATAATTGATGACATTTCCTTGAAAATTTATGAAAATAAGCTACTGAAATACCCTGAAAAAATATCCTATCAATTATATCAAATAGTTAAGAACCCTTCCATAACATTAAGTGGTATTTCTCATATATAAATGATACTAGGACTACAATAAATTAATATAAAACTATAATCGAAAAAAATTTCCTACATAAAAATAGTTACCCTTAATCAATCATATTTCAACCTAATAAAAACTCAAGAGAAAAAATATAAACCCATGATATATCATAACATTATAAATCCCAAACCATAAAAATACCACCTCTTCTAATAAAATAACTATATAATTATACTCCCATACACCATCACATTAAAAAAATGGTGATAAAATATAAATTACCCAAGCAGGCTTCCTTTATACGTGAAAATATTATTCCACATGATTATAGAATATGTCATAATTACATTTTGAAATAAAAAAACAAAAAACATAAATATAATAGATTAAAATAATTTAAATTGAAGCATACTGGATTATTATATGAAAGTGGAAATATATCCTAAAATTTGGGTAATGAAATATCCTTCGATCGACCTTGAATGATGAAAAAGAGTAAGTTGAGGAAATTGGAAATTCGGTATTTTGGGTGAGGAAAACTCATAATTTTTGAGAACATGGTTTAAGGAGTGTAATATCAATATTATGTGGTGGCTCAAAAAACAAAAAATTTAATCATTTTAATAGAAAATATATTTTTTTGTACTGGGTACGTAGTGGAACCATAAGTCACCCTTCCTCATCCCTGAACTCTAGGTAATTGTTGATTCACAAATGGTTGCCACATGTCATCAATAATATAATTTTATAGGTGTCTCCTCCAAGATTTAAAAAATCAACCCCCAAATCAATTAATTACAATTAAAAAATCACTATAACACCTAAACTTATACCTTCTAATAGAGATATTCAATACTTAAACACAAAATAAAAAATAATCCCTCAACAATAAAAAAAATCAATATCATTATTGATTATATCAAACTAAATTAACACAATAAACTACAATTACCTTTAAATCATATTACTATAGACATAGGTAGTTACAATAGATGATAATGGGTGATAAAAACATATGAAATATTATTAGGAGAAATATATGATACAATAACCTCTATTTTTTATAGCTCATGTTACACACTCCAATAACATATGAGATACCTATATAAATTCATATTACACACCGAAACTATAATCATGTAAAGCATACCATAAAAGTTTTTATTCAAATTACTTCAAATATTGTAATCGTGTTTGCAACATGATACTCATATATCGTTGAATTCATGAGAATATCTGTAACGCTCCGAACCCAAAATCCCAGAGTCGGTGCATTATTACGTATCATTGGCATGATCACAAAAGATGATTTCTTGAAAAACCGATTAGTTTAGTAGCCTTGGAAGTACTAGATACATTCATAAGGTTTACATTACCTCCTAAAATAGAAAACTACCACAACATTGTTTCCATAGAAAACACTGAGATCCCATAGACTATCCCTACAGGTCAGTCATAATATACTTCTTCTCATCTAGGGAAAATTAAAACATAGATAGGGGTGAACTCAGATGCTCCGTAAGGATAAAAATATAGCAAAAAAATTCATAAATAAGCATAAACATTTAACTAATTGTATAATACTAAAACAAAAGCCTTTTAAACGTTAATTTTAGCATAATATGGAAAATATAAAATCAAATAATTCCATTTACTTATTCACATTGATATTATACTAGTAGAATAATCACATGCAATAAAAATATCCACTTTCATAATAATGGAATGCATAATTCCAGACTTTCATAACCACGTATTCATGGATATGTGCCACGACTACAAATAAGGATTTTTCAGGGCCGTGTGGACAAGAACTAGTTTGTCTCCTGAGACCTACTGATGCATCAGGGAGCTATATCAGGCTCCACCCGTCACTTACTAAAACCAAGGAATTCCTCATATGAAAAGGTTTAAATATAACATAAATATTCGTATTTAAACTGGCATAAGAAATGTCAATACATTATCCATAGACCATGAAAGGTGTAACAATAACCCATCCACAGTCAAACATATCACAAAAACCTTCAATACAATATGGAAGATTTTTATCAAAAAAATCAACTTCAAACAAATTTAAAATCCATCAAAATATGTTGACATAGATGAAAATGATTTGCAAAACTCTTTGAGAGAAATATCCATTTTTCATGAAAACATTTAAAAGTCACTCAATTTATAATGGAAGAAATTTAAAATCATTTTTTAATCAAATTGTACCATACCACTTTGAAACTTTTGTAAGGAATTAACATTTTAAAAAAAATTCTTGTCCATATAAATAAATCCTTAAAAACCGTTTTGAAAACATGGACACAATGAAAATAATTTATAAGAATAAATATTTAAAATATTTGAAAAGATTTTTTAGTAAAAAAAAGTCCCATAAAATAATCTCTTTCTAAACTCTTTCATGAAACATGAATATGCATAACAAATATGTCTTGGTAGATACTTACGTAAAAACCACCTCGGATAATAAAAAGAATGTGAAATTAACTCATACCTTGTAATTTTGCTTGGTCGAGGGTAGGTTAACCTCATGTATAATGGTGAAATAATTTTTATTAAATTATACTAGAATAATATACATTAATATGATATCATATAAGATTTTTAAAAAATGCTTTTTTAATAATATCTAAGTATTATCGTCGTTTCAGGTGTTAACTGATTCGTTTTCCCTTATATGATTTGTTATGTAAGTAATGTTTGTTATGGATAGGATGTATATTATTTATTTTCAGAATAATAGTAAGACTTTAAACATTATTTTTAATCATCTGATGAAAATTATTCTTGAATGGATTACGATAGGTAATTAATCTCATCGTGTTCGTGGAGACGGTAATCCGCACGTACGCACGAGCGAGAATAACATTATTTTGATATTAAAATAATATATAATTGGATGGTATATCATATATAAAGAATAATTATCATGTAATATTTATTATCTAAATCAATTAAACATCATTATTATACCCATCCAAATAATAATGTATTGAATAACAATTACACCACGAGGTGGAGACGGTTAGCCATACATACACATATATGGTGACATGTCATTCAAAGAATGGATAGAATAACGAATATGGTTGTACCAAATTTAAAATAATATCACAGTATATAGAATATACTGGAGTTATTATTTTAGAATGGAAACAAAAAAGAAAGAGGAATTGGAAGAAGAAATGAACTTCAAAGAGGTGATGAAATATTTACCCTTTTCTTTGGGTTCTTCTTTTTGATTTGAACAAAATGGATCTATATATTGGATTTATGACTAATGAATGGCCTCTAGGATTAAGGGAGGAAATTTAAGAGGATATTTGGGTAGGGTTTGGACAATCCAAATGTCTTGTAAGATGTGAATTTAATGGAAGGGGAGTTCCCTTTTATAAGAGGGGTAAAGGGAACCTTAGGAAAATATAGAAATATTATTTTATAATAATATAGTTGTCTATTTATAATGAATCCAAGATGAATTATTTAAAGGTTATAGTGGTAATGGGTCAAAAACCACTTAACTAATATGTTTTAGACAGGTTTGGGTCACCATATTAACATTTTATTTTAGATTTAACTCTTAGTTAAATGGTCTGACATTTACCATGTCACTTTGTATTTTTATATTATATGGTTAATAAACATACTATATACTTCCAAGAGAACCAAAAGTGGTTAATTAATGATAAAAATATCATTATATAATTCTTATGTCTGAACCATAGATTTTTATGAATAGAATATCAAATAATAATATAATATTTGTTTTAAATACTCTTTTATGTCAATTTTTACACCATTTGGTATCTTGTTTTTTCTAAATTCATAACAACATTATTACATCGAATGAAATTAAAATAACCAACCCTAACATGTTATATTAACGTAGAAAATTAGTGTAATTCATAATAGGTCTCAAATTACATTTCTTTGGTTATTTATAATATCAAATATTTTAATATTTCATTAATTAGGTAAGTACTGCATCATCATTGTGTCAGAAATTAATTTAATTATTTAATGTCTAAAAATTATAAAAAAAATAAAATTATTTAGGATATCTTTTTATATTTTTAATGAATATTTATAGTCTAATTTATCTTATGTGTAACCATATATTAAAAATGGTTTAGTTATTGAACGTTGAATTTAACACTTTTTACTCTTTTTTGAATTAAATAATAATAAATGTCCAAATCTAAACCATGTAAACCTAAAGGATCATATTTTATACCTCAAGTTATTTTTGGTCAAATTAAACTTATCCAATAGAATTATTACATGTGTTAGGTTAATAATAATATCAATTTTAACTTCAATTACGCTATTTACTTTTACCCGTGGTTAATAAAAATCCAAAGATTCTATTCACCAAAAATTATTTTCATCTCATTGAACCATATTTTACTTACTAAAATCAATCTCGTGTCTTGTATTTTCTAAATTCAACTCAATAAAGCTATAAAATCATTGTTTATTCAAATTTGCAAATTCTCCTAGGAGGTGGGTAAAAGACGGTGAAAAGTTCAACAGAATTTTATATATATAATATTATTACAAAATGACTCCAATGGATTACATTGAACATATATATGTATTATATATCTATTTGGAACTAAAATAAATTTAAATACAAATAATCATTATTTAAATGAAAATTCGGTATTAACTAATAACGCATTATTTTTCACTATTCATAAAAAATTGAATGTTTTCAGAAACATACCAAAAATTCACCCTAAGATAATTTTGATATTATGAAATAAAAAATTAATTCTATTTTACCATATTCAAAACATTTAAATTTAATTTATTAATTTAAAATTAATTCTCGTTTTCAAAACCAAAAACCAGATTTTTAAGAAATAATAACTACCAAAAGATTTACACTTGTTTATGCCCAATTTCAAAGTGAAATTACATCCAATGACCAACATTGGATTAAATGGTAAAAATATAACATAATTTTTCTTCAAAACTATTCGTACGTACAGTTGAACACCATAAATTATTTTGATTAAAAAAGATGTTTTCAGTTAAAATTTTGTATTTTTCACTATTCACCCAAATATGAAAGTTATCAGAATAACAAAAAAAATTTACGAAAACTAAATTTTTATGTCCCAATTATAAAGAAAAGGGTTATTTAGTCAAATATAATGTATTATAGTTTCAAATATTGTATTTAAAAAATGTTTTCCATTAAAAGACTCTAAAATTTCATTTTTTTAAAAATACATCTTTTATCTAAAAAAATGAATTTGTTTTTATATTATGTCTAAGAAACTCATAATATGGATTCTAAAATTATAAGGATTATATAAAATTCAAAATTCAGTTAATACTATTCATAGATGCTATTGAACAGCTAGTTTGGTATGTCGTGGTGTGCTTAAACTCAGTGTTGTGTGTAGTGCAAGTTATTTAATTAAATTAATGGAATAACATAAAAATTCAATCATGGGGTGTTACATTCTCCCCTCATTCATTAAATTTCATTCTCACAATTCGAAATTGTTTTTGTAAAATAAGAGGTTGAAATTAGAAAATAACTTTGTCAGAAAACCCACATCGAATATTGGGTTAATCAAATTCAGTGTTAATAAGAGGAAAAGGGGAATGAAAATTCACCAGCAAATTATTATATCGATTAGGAGAACATTGGTGAAAATTATAAACACATAATTGGAGGGAAAGCATAAATATTTATTTAGTGTTATTGAGGTCATTTGTTACAAACAATTGTAGAATTGAGGGCCTCAAATCCATCAATCTATGATGATTTAAAATATCATCAGTTCAAAAAAACAAAAGGTATTAAGATAACACATTTTTAGTTTTAAGATCCCTTACCTATTGTTTAAGAATTAATTTTTTCATATAATAAGAGAATAAAAAAATAAATACTTGACAAGTATAGTTCCATCCTTTAACTAATTTCTACCACAAACTCATCTTTCACTCTAAAAGATAATAGAAGGTAAAAAAATATTCTATTTATCCTCTTCGTATAGGGTTCACAAAAAATTGAATTTATAATTCATCTACCAGAACTTTAAAAAAACTATATTATTAAATCTAGGACATCACGTGGGCCAGTGGTAAGTGATACACCCTTGTCTCCCTTCCTTTGTGGGTTCAAGTCTCGCGACCTTACCGGACTGATGTGTTACCACCCAACCTCTAGTTTTTCTTTTTTATGACAATCTGAAAATAATATCAAACTAAAATTATCCAAAATACTTCCGTCCAAACTCACAGTCCAAAATTTACAATGAAGGTAAACACAATAAATAACCTTTTTTTCCATGTAATAACATGTGAACACCTCCATCGTGTATTCTTTTAAAACATTGCTACGTCCTGAATTACCATAAAACCTAATTGATTACATTCATGCTCCCTTATTCCTTATAGAATACTGGGTATACTCCTTCTATCTGAAAATGTTGTAAACTCCAACAATTATGGAATATTCAAATCTTTAATCAGTTTCAATGTAGTCAAGAATATCTAATATAATTTATCAAAATTAATCACATATTATTCCAAAATCACTAACTCAGTATCAGAACCGTATTATGGTTTATCTTTATCTCAACCATATATTTGACAAATATTTAACCTGTTATTGAGTCACTTTTCATGGTTCCACACAATCTCTAGTCCTTAATGAAATTGTACTACAACATAATCCTTATATACACTATAATTCATATAACATGTACATCATTAATACAATACTCAAATAACACAATACTTTTATAACAATGTAAGAAATATAATCATTCCTCTTCATCTTCGGTAGTATCATAACATTATTATTATCCAATAGTAGCATTTGGGGTATACACTGATGATTTGGAAATTGATTTGGATAGTGTCCCAACTCCTCGCAGATGAAGCATTGTAAATTTGATACTTTTTTCTTACCCTTGAAATCATGTACTCCGTGTCCTTTTTCTCCACACTAATAAAAACTCTCAGTCCCTCAAGAATTTATCAAGGTGATTCTTTCCACAGTTATCACATATGGGAAAATCCATCATTTCCCTCTTCCCGTTATCAATCTTTATCTCTTCCATCCTTTTCTTCTCTTTCTTCCTTTCAAACCGATACGACTTAGAGAATTATTTACAAATCTTATTAACACATGATACTATTTATTCATATGTTAAGAATACATGGGAGACTATTTCCCTTCTAAATGTGGGCATAATACCATGAATGATATTATCCTCCTTACACTTTGATTATACATATTTCTGGAGTTCACATTTACTTCTACTCGGTGCCATTTCTATACAATGGCATACACTAGGTCTGTTTATGAATTGCAATGAATACCTACAAACATGTATAATACCTAACATAAATTGAACAGATTATAGATAATAATCCATAATCATAAAAAAAATTCCTTGAGAATGTATATACTCATGAACCCTTCATAATGGTTAGTAAAGAAAATTATAATTATAGGAATCATATCCCCCGAGGGTGTCGTATCAAAGAGTAAAGAAAGGCCCGTTTTCGTGCACCAGTTCCAATTCGATTCTAGCTCAAATTGGTGTTTTCGGGTTTTACCCCTAGGTACATATGTGCCAGAGCCGCTTCTACCTGCTTTTATCCAAACATAGATGTATTTCTTGAAAAACACATAAAATCTCTACAACACCAAAATTTTCGGAAGTTCTTCTATGATAATACTCAAAGTATATCTTAAGGCTATGTGCTCTAATCAGAGTTTACATAAATATAGTTTCCATGGTTTGTTTTAAACATCCTTTTATACCATCTATAACGCCTCAACCCTAGAAGCCCAGAGTTAGTGCATTATTAATTATCATTGTGATGATCACAAAAGATGATGTCTTGAAAGACTGATTATTTTAGTAGCCTGGGATGTACTAGATACATCCATAAGGCTTACATTACATCATAAAATGGAAAAATACCACAACATTATTTCCATAGAAAACACTGATATCCCATAGAATATCCCTATAGATCAGTCACAATATACTTCTTCACATCCAGGGAAAAATAAAACATAGAAAGGGGTCAGCTCAGATTCTTAATAAGGATAAAAATATAGTGGAAACTTTCATAAATAAGCATAAACATTTAAGGAAATTTATAAGACTAAAAAAGGCCTTTTAAAATTAAACTTCAACATAATATGGAAAAAGAAAAATCAAATAATTCCATTTAGTTATTCACATAGATATTCTACTAGTCGAATAATCAAATGAAATATCAATAGCCAATTTCATAATGATGGAATGCATAATTCCAGACATTCTTAACCACATAGTCAAGGCCTTGTTCCAAGACTGTAAATAAGATTTTTTCAGGGCCTTGTGCCAAGACACTAGTTTGTCCCATGAGACCTACCGATGCATCGATGAGCTATAGTGTACTCCACCTGACACATACTATGTCCAATGCATTCCTCATATGAAAAGGTTTAAACATAACATAAAAATTTGTATTAAAATTAGCTTACCAAATGTCAATAATTTATCCATAAACCATGAATAGTGTAAAAATAACACATCCACAGTCAAACATATCACAAAAACCATCAATACAATATGAAATATTTGTATCATAATATATCAGCTTCAAACAAGTTTAAATTCCACCAATGGATGTTGACAAATAAAAAAAAAATTGTAAAACTCTTTGAGAGAAATTTCCTTTTTTCATGAAAAAATTAAAATTCACACAATTTATAAAGGAATAAATTTACAATTTTTTTGAATCAAAGTATCCCATACCACATTGAAACTTTTAAAAGGAATCAACATTCTAAAAACATTCATGTCCATATAAATAAATCCTTAAAACCATTTGGAAAAAATGAAAATTAATGAGATTATTTAAAGAATAAATATTTAAAACATTTTAAATGATGTTTTAGTAAAAAAAGTCCCTTAAAATAATCCCTTTGAAAACTCTTTCATTAAACAAGGACATTGATAATAAATATGTCCCAGTAGATACTTACGTAAAAACATCCTCGGATAATAAAGAGATTATGAAATTAACCCGTACCTTGTAAATTTCATTGGTCGAGGGTTGGTTTACCTCTTGTATAATTTTGAAATAATTGTTATTAAATTATACTAGAATAATATACATTAATATGATATCATATATGATCTTTTAAGATACCTTTGTTAATAATATCTTAGTATTATCGTCGTTTTGGGTGTCAACTGATTCGTTTTCCTTTATATGATTTTTATGTAAGTAATGTTTGTTATAGATAGGATGTATCATATTCATATTCATAATGATATTAAGTATTTAAAAATTATTTTTAATCATCTAATGAAAATTAGTCTTGAATGGATATGATGGGGAATGAGTCTGATCGCGTTCGTGGAGACGTTAATCCGTACGTACGCACGAGCGACAATATCATTATTTTGATATAAAAATAACATATAATTGGATGGTATATCATATATGAAGAACCATTATCATGTTATATTTATTATTTAAATAAATTACACATCATTATTATTCCCATCCAAATAATAATGTCTTGAATAAAAATTACACCACGACGTGGAGGTGGTAAGCCGTACGTACGCACGTATGGTGACATGTCATTAAAAGGTTAGATAGAATAATGAATATGGTTGTACCATATTTATAATAAAATCACAGTATATATAAGATAATAGATTTATTATTTTAGAATGGAAAAAACAAAGAAATAGGAAGTGAAGAAGAACAGAACATGAAAGAGGTGATGAAATATTAACGTCTTCTTCAGGTTCTTCTTTTGATTTGATCAAAAGGGATCCATTTGTTGGATTTATGACTAATGTAAGGCCTCTAAGATTAATGGAGGATAGTTGAGAGGATATTTTGGCTGGGTTTGTCTGATCCAAATGTCTCGAAATGTTTGAATTTGTGAGAAGGGGGAGTGCCCTTTTATAAGAGGGGTGAGGGGCACATTTGGAAAAGCTAGAAACATTATTTTATAATAATATTATTTTCGGTTTCTAATGGCTCAAAAGTGAATTATTTAAAGGCTAAGGTGGGGAAATATCTAAAAACACTCAAAAAATAGGTTTTAGATAGGTTTGGGTCACTATATTAACCTTATCTTTTAGATTTAACTCTTAGTTAAATAGTTTTACATTTACAATGTATCTTTTTATTTTTATATTATATGGTTAATAAACATACTATATAATTCAAAGAGAACCCCAAGTTGTTCATTAATGATATAACTATAATTATATAAGTCTTTTTGCCGATCCTTAGATTTATAGGAATATAATATCAATTAATAATATAATATTTGTTTTAAAAGCTATTTTATGTCTATTTTGACACTAATTGGTATTTTGTTTTCTCTAAATTCATAATAGCATTTTTACTTAGAAAAAAATTAATCTAACCAACACTAAAATATCATATTAACTGATAAAATTATTGGAATTCATAAAAAGTCTCAAATTACATTTATTTGTATATTTATAATATTAAATATTTTAATATTTCATTAATTAGGTAATTACTCCATCATCATTGTGTCAAAAATAAATTATGTTATTTAATTTCATAAAAATATAAATAAAATACATTTATGTAGAAAAATCATTTTATCATTCTAATGAATAATTATAGTCGAATTTATCATATGTTTATCCCTATATTAAAATTTTTTAGTTATTAAACATTGAATTTAACACTTTTAACTCTTCTTTAAATTAAATAATAGTAAATGCCCTAATCTTAACCATGTGATCGAAAGTAAAATATTTTATTGATAATTTTGTTTTTTTTTTGAATTACACTTATCCAATAGAATTAATACATGTGTTAGGGTAATAATAATATAATTTTTACCTTTAATTACTCTATTTATTATTAACCATGAGTAATAAAGTCAAATGTTACTATTCACCAAAAAAAATTCATCTCATTGAACCACATTGGACTTAGTGATATCAATCGTGTCTCTCATATTTTCAAAATTCAACTCACAGAAGTAGTACAATTATGGTTTATTCAAATTTTCAAATTCTCCTATGAGGTGGGTAAAAGACAGTGAAAATTTTAATAAAATTTTATATATCTAATATTATTACAAAATGACTCCAATGTATTACACTTAACATATATATGTATTATGTATCTATTTTTACCTAAGATAAATTTAAATAAATTAAATAATTATTTAAACGAAAATTTGTTTAACCAATAACGCAGGGTTTTTCACTATTCATCAAAAATTGTAAATTTTCAGAAACATATCAAAAATTCACCCTATGATAATATTGATATTAATAATTCAAAAATTAAGTCTATTATAAAAAATTAAAAACATTGATATTGAATTTACTAATTTAAAATTAATTATTGTTGTCAAAACCAAAAAGCGTATTTTTAAGAAATAATAACTACCAAAAGATTGACTTTTGTTTTTGTCCAATTTCATAGTAAAATTACTCCCAATGACTAACATTGGACTAAATAGTAAATATATAATCTAATTAGGCTTTTAATCCATTCATACAAATTTTTTAACACTAAATTATTTTGACTAAAAAGATGTTTTCTATTAAAATTTATTATTTTTCATTATTCACCAAAAAAAAAAAGTTATCAGAAAACACCAAAAATTTATCAAAACTAAATATTTATGTCCCAATTTTAAAGAAGAATTTTATTTTGTCAAATTTAATATATAATATTTTCAAATATTGGATTTAAAAAATGTTTTCCATTAAAAGGCAGTAACAGTGCATTTTAAAACAAATTATATCTTTTATTTGAAAAAAATGTATTTGTTCTTATATTATGTCTATGAAACTCATAATATGGATTCTAAAATCATAAGGATTATATAAAATTAAAAATTCAGTTAATACTATTCATAGCTACTATTGAACATCTAGTTTGGTAAGTCGTGGTGCGCTTGAACTCAGTGTTGTGTGTAGTGCAAGTTATTGAATTACATTGACGAAATAACATGCTATGAAATCTTGGGGTGTTAAAATATCATTATAGAACACTACCATAAATTTCTATTAGGATTAATGAGACATTAATTTTTCCATCCAAATTAATATTTCATTCTAATTTTTGGAATATAATTTTTAAAACATGTAGAATAATTTTCTATAGAGAAAAAAATGCACAATAAAAAATAACCCACCCTTAAACTCATAGGATCATAAATAGAACGTAGATTGATATTTAAGAACCTAATTTATCACATTTTATTGTCTAATATTAAATTATTCCTCATAAAGGGATAAATATTATTCTCCAACTCTTTATAAAACTAATAATATTTCAAACACAAAATAAAACTACCATAGGCCTTCATTCGCAATAACCTTCGAACAGCCCAATGTGACACACATGTTGGGAATGAACCATTTTAAAAGTTTTCATCAATATAAATATACAAATATAATAAAAAATTAATATCAAATATGGATGAATCAAAATTTGGGATACATAAGGTTGAAACGATATCCCTAATATGATATCTATTTTAAGGACTGTGTTATAAACTCTTTAAGATGCTCACGAATGAACTAATAAAAAAATCATAGGTACACCACATCACGAACATCTAAATAATTCATCATAAACACTTTTGATTGAAATAAATGTATTCTCAAAAATTATTTGATCATTTAATGGGTCAAATTACTGATTAACATTTCCTTCCCACCCTTCACATCATGGGAAATAAAACTGTTTTAGAAGAAGTTACATGTGTCATGCAGTAAAGAATAATAATCCATAAAAATGATTAAATAATTTCTAATACACAAGTGTTTGTGACACTTTTTAAAATAATTTTTTTTCTTTTTAATAATTTTTATTACACTCAACACTGAATTAGTATTCATCTACATGTAATAATGAATTTATCTCGTGTTACATGCATAATCATGTTTAAACAAAAACTAAAATAATTTTATTATTTTATTATTTAATAAGATATATTTCACAATGTAAAAGGAATAGAGATAATTAATATCATTAAATAAATTAATAAAATATATAGTTGAAAAATTTATATATATTTAATTATATCCTCACTAAATAATTAGAGATGATAATAAAATCCTTCTAAAAACAGTCTATCGACTGACGAGTTTTGTGATCCCAATGAACTCATCTAGAATCCATATCATGACAAGTTATTGTAACTAAATCTCCCACAAGAACAAGGAGGTATTTTCAAAGGGGATCTTGGAGATCTTCTATTAGTCTATGTGTTGTGCATGATCATTCACATGACAGTCTAAATCTCTTGAGATCATGTACCCATCAATGCGTTACATGATTTGTGATATTTGTACACCTTATATTACTTTTTCATAAAGGGAAAATAATACCCATGTGTCAGGTATTACATCCCATGTGAATTTTTTAGATTCTCATTTAGTGGGCGTCAACACTCACAATCTTTAGGTTCCTAACAATGTGGTGGGTGGATGGATATACACAATCTATCTGGATCTATCATGAAATGGTGATAGACCTTCCACACTCAAAAGTATTATCCTAATTTATTATTATACTCTACTTTTTTTTAGTAGTTTGATAATAATTATATTTTTCTTTATATTCTCAATCTGTTGTTGGTATATATTTTTTGTTTGAAATTCCTTCTAGTCATTTTTTAGGTTTCCAATATTATGTTCCTTATTTATTCATGATAGACTAGTAGAGATACATCTCAATGATATGAAGTCATTAGATGGGTAGAATATTAATATCCTTTATTAATAACTTATTATTTTAAAAATATCTGCTTTATATTTTATTGGTATTTTTATTTGTAGAATTTTTTTAAAAGAACCCTCAGAAAGGATTTAATGGTGTTGTGTAAACGTAAAATAAATATCACATCCATTGCTTAAATTGAAATTCACTTTTTCATATGTTGTATAAGATAAGAATCACATTTAATTGATATATATAATTGTGAAAAAATATATTACCTTATCTATATATGGGTAATTTTTTATTTTAAACTTTTATAATGGTAAGTCCTTACCTAGATAAAGTTATCTTCATGGTTTATTAACGTCATACTAGTATATTAGTCACTACATAAGGGTAACAGACACTACATATAGGTTGATAACATTATTGAAATGATCCACTGATCATGGTAAGGGTTGTAGATTTGGAGCATTGTTACCTCAAGTATTGTATATAGGTAATAAGGTATGTCTTTTACTTACATTTGGGTCTGTGTCGCTTGAAAAAGGGTACGTGGGATTTCTCAAAGGCATCCTAAAGGTATGGTCATTCCCTTATAAGTGTAAGGTATTATTTAAGGCCAACGATCATGAGAATTTTCTATTTCCATAGATACATAAGGACAAAAAAGGATAATGTTACATAATGTTACTATATTATATAAAGTTAATTATTTTTATTATTTTTTATGATTTTTCTTACCAAAATCTCTAAATATACCCTATAACATGTTTTCAGTTAATAAAACAATAAAAATCAATGGATTTTATTCTTTTAACATGACTAAGGATTGTAACCCACTTATGATGGAATTTAGAAAATATAATTTGGTTGTTTGAGTAAAATATATTTTAAATTGTAAATTTAATGTCCATGTTATAAATTTGCAAACCTATAGGAACATTCCTTCATAAAAAACCTGATCATTGATTCCTTTTTTTGGAGGACCTTTCATGTCTAGATCCATTATTTACATTTGTTGGAGAATTCTAATATCAATATGAATCATTGTTTGGTTTCTTGGATGAGAAATATATAGTTTTTCTCTCCTCTATTAAATTTTTAGTCGTTCAAAAATATAATTTTATATGATCTCCCATAATTGTGAATATTTAAACTAACCATTCTTATGCTTCCATAGGAATTGACTAATTGGTTCCCATGTGAAAATATCTTGGGGATTTTCTTTGAACAAGAAAAGATAATTATCAAGCTATTCATATATTATTCTAGTGAAATATAATATTATTTCACCTTAAATTATAATGATTAATTAATTCATTTTTTTACATTATATTCACTATATTTATATTTTGAGGATTTCATAGTTGGTAAATAGTATCAAAACAAGATGAAATATTTTTATTAACTAAAATATAATGCGGATTTATCAAAATTATTATTATGAAATGGAAATTTTAATTCATGATTATCCATTATAGGGAAAGGTTTTATCACATGCAATATATTATTTCCACTCAAAACAAAATAGTTTGATTCTTCTAAAGGATTCCATGGGGAGACTTTTCAGCGAGTTATATCATGGATGTATTTTGGGTGGTATTCCACGAATATGTTTGGTTATCATCATTAACCACCTTGTTATAGGAATTAAATATAATTATTTCCTGAATTATATTGGTATTTGGAATGACTTATGGTGTCCTTTTGTATCATTTTGAGCCTAAGTTAGATTCATTATCACACGAGGTGTATGTGTGTGTAGCCATAGAAATGTGATTATTTTTTCTTATATATAGAATGTGATGAATATGATATAATTTTTGATTTATGGGATGATATATCATTCACATTTATATATTATCATATGTTTTCTTCTCCTATACATTCTTAGAGATTATGTAGTATAGTCATGTTTAGACTATCCAATTAGAGGGATGTGGTAGAAATTGGTTAAAATAATGATTTTAAATCCAAGTCGGTAGGATGATTCACTGTTTCGGGGATATTCCTTCCAGACGAATCTTCAACACATGAGTCATCATATACATGAACTATAAATGTAGGGGAGATGTGTCACATTAATGTGTCTTTCCATTTGAGAGGTATGTGACATAAATGGGATGGAATATAATTATGATATCTTAATAATTTGTAAATGTCACATGGTTTGGGCTACCAAATTATGGGGAATGAATCATACAGACTAATGAATATATTTAGGAATGGTTCCAATCCAAGATGTGTCATTTCGACATGGTGTCAATATAGGTAAGGAAAATTCTCAAGGACCGAGAATATGTCTTTTATTTATTTAAAATATAGTTTTCCATATATGTACAATATTTATAATCATATAATTCACATGTATATTTAATAATGTAATGTTAAGGATAATTGGTGGTGTCCTAATGTGTGTTGTACGCACACCCAACTTGGGTTTTTCAATTATCATTTTTGATTTCATGAATTGGGGTCTGGAAAAGGGAAAGGTCACAATAAAGGAAAAATGATTAGTTTAATCTAGTGTATGAAAAAGTTGTTGGATAAATGTCAGTTAGAATGTTAATTTGTTGCATTAATAAATATATTAGTACATTAGATTCTTGATGAGTTTCAGTTGATATATAATTTATTCCATTTATCAGTATCCTCATTAAAATTGATTACTTATCATATTATTTTTTTATTATTTGATCTTTGAAATGAAACTAAGTGTATAGTACCCCCATTTAAGGAAATATTCCATTTATACATGTCTATGGAATCTTTCATATGTGGAGGTGTGAACTAGGTCACATGGAAATGTGGAATAGATGTGATGGTATAATTAGGGATGTTACAATGATTACAATTAATGTTTCCCAAGAATTTAGTGGCACCACTTATGATAAACTCCTAGAAAAGATCATCACCAACTGAATCCTATAAATAGAATCAATGACTATCAATATAATATTCATACTAAACTTATGAATTCACCATTATTTTAGAGTTTTATATTTATTTTTCATTATCTCTTGGAGAAAAATATATCCACCCAGTTAATTTTCACCAATCTCTTACCAATACGATAGTTATTTATATTGAAATCAATGAAATGCCTAAAAGGGTTCCACCCAGATAGAGTATTTGTATGTATTATTATAGTTAAAAAAACTAATTCTAAGTGTCTATACTATGTTCCAATTTTTTTTTTGAATATAAAAATAATGCATGAATTCAGGGATATGTATAGATAATTTTTTCTATTCCTCCGTCTACAGATGATATGTCATTCTATAACTAACTGAAGATATAATTTCCTCCTAGAGGCCTCTCCAAAAATATGATGTAAATTGGGGATCCATATCCAAAACTATAACTGATGGAACTTTGTGTGACCTTACTGTATCCTTTACAAGCCTACATTCATGGTCCTCAAGATGTGTTGAATCATGAAATGGAATGAATTGATCCTATTTCATGAGTTGATTAATCCAAACCAATATTACATTATTCAATCAAGGGGTAATTGAATCTAGACCACATAATCTATTCAAATCATATCCCACATCCAATAGAAGATAGTCCCCCTACGAATCTTTTGTTATCTCCTTTTTAATTGATTCCTAACATTCTATATCTATAATACCCTGTAGATACATCTTGGAGAGGTTTATATTTCCTTTTTTTCTTCCTCCAATTATTATTTATCACTATTACAATAGAAAAATATACCCATTTAGATAATGATGTTTTGGTATCATGTTATGTAGGTGATTTTTGTAAAAAGGGGGAGTATGTGGTAAATCTAGATTTTTATAGGGATATTGGAGGGTCCTTATAATATGATTGAATTATAATATCAATACCATTTTTCATTTTTTATAATAATATTTTCTTCAAAATAAATAGGAAAAAATGTTAGATAAAAATTAGTTCAAAACTGTAGATTTTGTATGGAGTAAAATTAGTGGAACAATTTTATAGTCTTGGGGATCTAACCGAGGGTAATGTAAGAATACATAATCATATTATAGGAAAGTTGGATTGGAATATAGTTAACAAAACTATTAATTATTCAGATTATGTATTTATTCTTTTTTATTTGAGTGATTATTTATTTTAATAATATATTACTATAAATTTGTTAGATTAATAATTTATAATTAAATATAATGAAATTCTATAAAAAAATTATATTAATTTGGATAATTTTTCTCATATGATCATAAATATCGTTATTCATGATACTACTCTATATATGTGGACATTAATTTTTTTAACAAATGTATGTATTTTAAATAATGATTTTCACAAGAGTTCAGTTATATATCATCAAATGTTACATATATGTTGAATAATGTATGTAAAGGATTTCTTTTGGATGAGTGAAATATTTTATGATGATAACCATTTTTAATAGAATAATATGGTATTAAAAATAAATTATTATATTAACATAATTTTAAAATTTTTTATAAAAACTAAAATAAAATTATTTATTATTTATTAATAGATTTCTCTAGAAAAAAATTATAATAAAATATAAATAAACCATCCCACACACATCTTGTTTGAATATATTTTTTTGATAATATGATTTACTACAAAAATATTTTTATTAATTAAACTGTTTATTTTTCCAATAGTATGATTTTAATGATTTTTATATATTAATCATATAAAATAGAGATATAGTTAATGTTTTTTCAAATATATGTTTTGCGAGATGTCCTTACCAAATCTGATGATAGTTAAATTAATGACCCCCAAAAAGCACTACAAGAAACACACATTTCCCCTTTGTTTGATTTGTTATTTTTTATATAATTCTATATTTAAATGTTATTTAATTGTATGTTAAAATAAAATAATTTGGGATTCCATCACTACAATTTTTTAGTCAGAATCTTAGTAAATTCAGTTTTATTTTGTACATGGGAAGGATGATCCAAGCCATGTTGGAAGGTTGGGATATAACCCATCATCATCCATTGAAATTGGTAGGATGTCATGGTCAATTTCTAAATATTCATCATTTTAATTTATAGTTATTGTCATCCATTAGAATCCCAAGTGAGATTATTTTTATGAAAAACTATATATTTTAATATCAGGGGATAAAAATACAAAATGGGAGACTTATATAAAAAGTTAGATTAACTTGTTCATCACTCTACAAAATTAATTAGTTTAATTATATAAGAGGATAAATACATATATCCATGATGATATTTCATTGATTATTAGATTTATTCTATAGGTAGAGATCCTAATTTCCTAGAAATTTAGGATAATTTTTTTTGTTAAATTCATTATATATATATATATATAATTATTTTATTAGATTTTTAATAAATAATAATGTTGAAATAGGTTGAATATACTGAACATAGAGATAATCATCACTTTTTAGGTGGTATTTGTGATGGTATTTACTTTTAACTCAATATTAGGGATTTATTAGAAGTAAATAGAGTATATTAAATTATTGGATAATTTTTGTTAGATTAATTTTTTATTTGAATTCATATTTGGGTTAGTGATGTAGTTGTAAAATATTTTGTTTTTCCCAATATTTTACATTTTTATATATCAATTAATTTTTTTTAATATTATGGGTTTATTTTTTTAGGGTGATATGATTTAATTTTAGGATGATTTTTTTATTTGAATACAATGCAGCTTGTTTTAATCAATTTGATTCAGATAGTTTACTTTTTAGACTATTTTATTCAATTTCATCCTCTGTAGAACTTTTCAATTTGGTTTGAATAATATTGATGTGATTTAATTGAGTAAGGATTAAATTTTAAGCCTATTTAAAACAAAATATTGTTAAGTTGTTTTTGCTTGCATTAACATTATTTTTTTAATTAATATTCACCAAGGATAATAAAATTAAGTGTTGTTTAATGTATATTTTTTTTTGAGTTTTGATAGAAAAGGGTTAGCTTCAATTAGCTTATTTTAACTGAGGTTATTAATAATAAATTAATTTTATTTCAAGGAATCTCAGGTCTATATAGATTATTTTTTTCGTTTTTCATTCATTTTGTATAATATTGAACTAGTTAAAAACATTAAATTTTGTTTCATGTGGTTGAAAAAAGTTTAACTCACATTTATTTGGGATATTTAACTTTATATATATTTAATGGGGTGAAGTGTTGTTAAATTAAGATATATTTTCATTATTTATTCATAATTCATTATATTTTGTTTTGTTATACATGGTATGATTTTATTTATTTCATTTTTGAGATATCTATGCCAGTTCAATTTGGTTCAATTTTATTTGTTTCTGTTTATTGTAACATAGTTCAAATAAAAATTAGTCGAGTCAAATTAATATTATTATGGTATGTTTAATTATATTTGTATTTATTATTTTTTATTTGTTAGTGTGTTACTGGGTGGACCATGTTAGGTCCAATTTGTTAATGTTAGTTCTATTTATTTTTATTTGATCAATTTTTTTCATAAAATAAACATAATTCTTGTGATACCATGTTGTGTTAAGAGTATTTTGGGTTCCCAGATTTATTATATTTTTATTTGTGGAATCTATTATGTATTGATTCATTTCAACCCCATTCTATTCTATATCACATTTTTTGGCTCTATTAGAACCACATACACTATTTTTGGTTTCCATAAATATTTATTTGTTTTAATTGAATATAGAAATTAAATTTAAATTCATGTTAGATTAGTTTAGTTATATCTTGAAAGAGATGGTGGGATTCTAAATATTTCGTTTTTATATTATTTATTTAAATTCCATTGTCCATTGTTAAATTTTTTGGTGTTATTTAAAGTCTGATGAGATTTATTTATTGTTAATTTTTTTCAATTAAATTCTATTCAGTTTTTTTATAATCGATTAATTTTTTTGTGTTTAATTATTATTTATTTTTTAGGTTTACATTAATTTATATATTTTATTAATACATTTGTAATGTTTTTTTTATTTGTTGGTGTTCATATATATCTCATTTAATATAGATGAGTAGATAATTATTTTTTCCACTATATTTTATCCCAATGGTTTAAAATTTTAGAAAATCCCAAAACATGTTTCAATAATAATACATTTTCTATTATTGAGTGGATATTTATAGACTAAAAAATAATATTACTCAATATTTAAAATAATTATCCAAAAAATTCACAGAAAATTGACAATATGTTATTTATATCACTCTAGTGGAAAATCATGCCAAATATTGAACATGAATTGAAAAACAATTCAAGGTTTATGAAATGAATATTCAAATTAAATTCACATTTATGAAGTGGAAAAACTAAATTGTTCACTAAATATAAAATATAAAGTAAAATTAGTATAAAATTAATAATAAAAAACAAGTGGTCAATATAACCCATGGATTAATTGAGTGAGATGGATGTGTTTAGTTTATGACTCTATTTTAAAAAAGAAGTTTCTTTTCAAAAAAGTAATCCTAACTAATATTTTTTATAGAAAAAATTTTCTTTGATAAGAAAACTCTTAATATTAGCAGAGAGAATATCACATTAAATATCCAATAAATAAATAAAAATAAAATTATAAATACACATTAAATTATATAATTAAATCTTAACCCTCATTATAAGTAGGAATATTCAAATTTCCCAAAGAATACATAGTTATATTAAATTTGGATACATTATAAATTAATTTAATTATTAAAAAAATGGTTTATATTTTTTATAAAAATATTCCTTCTTTTAAACATGTTAAATATAATTTTGATAAAATAACTGACCACCTTGTCCAACCACACATATAATCCATAATTTATTTTCATATAATTTATCAAATCATTACCACATAATAAATTAATCTCTAAACGAGAGTAATTTTATAATCATTAAATTATAACTCAATAAGTTTATAGTGAAATAATGCAGTTTTACATAGTGTAATTTAGTAAAGGGGAAGGGAATGGTGTGATTAATAAGGTAAAGAGACACTAAAAAATAGTATGTTTAAATACCACATCAGTTTTTTTAAAGATAAAGGAATCATTCTAAAGTGGCCTAAAAGAACTAAAAATTATTTTCACTTTGATTTTAAATACATGGATCATCCACAATTAAATATTAAATTTTCAATCCCCATACAACATAATTTGATGGTATGATAATATTGGATAAAAATTTAGATAAAATATCCTAAAATTTAATCACGTTTTTAATTAAAATAGAAATTAATTATTATTATTTCAATGTTTAATTTTTTTTTGATTTTAGATAAGTTTTAATCTATTAAAAAATCTATTCTTATAAAACCCACATTCAATAAAAATTTTTTTTTATTAAACATGCCATTATAAAATCATTGATTTTTAATTCTCAAAAGTATAGATTGCATTTCTCTATAAATTTAGGAATATAAGCTACTGACATATCCTAGAAATATCTTAGAAAATAACTCAAAGGGTTAAAACCCCCTTCTATAACAATTCGTGTGATTTATCATATATAGATGATAATCATACAACACAAAATGTTCATTGACCAATAATCCAAAAACAATTACATACATGAAACCTACTAATATGAATCAATAATAATTCAAACAACTGGAAAATCAATATTAAAAAATAGACACATGATATAACACAACATGATGTATACCCAACAAAAGAAATCAACCCATCTACAAATTAAATCCCAATATAATTTAACATCCATTCACTATGAAATTAAAAAAATAATGAAAAAATATTATATATTACTCAATAAGTCTTCAATATAGTGTGTATTGATTAATCCAAATGATTATATAATATTTAATAATGTCATTTTGAAATAAAAAATCAAATATTCTATCTAATATAGAATAAAATTATATATTTGGAAGTGAAATGGATTAGTAGATATTAGTGGAAATACTACCATATATATGGGAAATAAAAATCCTTCGATCAACTATGAATTATTAAAAAGAATAAGTGGAATAATATGGAAAATAGAATCTTTGGTCGAGGCCTAAAAATAGTTTTCTAAAACATGGATGAAGTAGTAAAAAAAGGTGATTTTGGGGTTAGACTAAAAAATTAAAAAATATGAACTTATTAATACAAGGCATTCATGTTTTTAATATGTAACTATTGAATCCATCAGTTCCCCTTTCTTAACCCTGACCTCTAGGTAACTATTGATTCTCTTCTAGTGACCCTTGAAATGTAAAATATAATTTTCTAGGTTTCTTCTCCTTGAAGACAAAATGGACCCTCAAATCAACTAATTACACTTAAAAACTACCAATAAAAACCTATAGTTCTACCAACAAATAATAAAATTATTGATTGAAACCCATAATGAAAAATATTATCATAAATTTATTAAATATATTTAATTGTATATATAATTGGGTCACATTAAATTCTCACAAAAAACTAAAAATAATTTTAAATCATATCACTATAGACATAGGAAGTCACACTGGAAGATAATGGGAGCTCAAACCCTCTGAAATATTATTAGGGCACATATATGTTAAATAAAACACTATTTTTGATGTATAAACTTACAAAGTCTAATGATATATGAGATACCCATGAAAACTGACATTACACATCAACAACATATACATGCAAATAATACCACAAACATTTTTATATTAATTAATTCAAATATATTTTTCATGGTGTCAATATGATACTCATTTAACCATTAATACTTGATAATATCATTATTGAACACTGTATTAAATTGATTTGGGGATTGAAGATACACTAATTATATCAGTCCCATTAGATTTGCATGGTTATTTTTTAAATATAATTTCAATGACTGGTACATGAATTATTTATAGTGAAAACTGTTATATTAAAAAAAAATAACCATCCTTTAACCTTGTAGGATGATAAAAAATTGTAGATTGATCTTTTAGAACCAAATAGATACATTTTTATGCTCTAATATAAAATGAATCATCATAATGGGATAAATATAATTCATCATCACATAATAAAACTAATAATATTTGATACAAAAAATAAAACTACTATATGGATTCATCAAGAATTATCCTAGAGTAGCTCAAGTTTACACAGAAGTTTAGAATAAACAATTTTGGAAAATTTAATCAACCATAATATAAATAAATAATAACTATATTTACAAAATTATGTTTTTTACATCAAAATTAGGGAGATATTAAGTTAAAACACTATCCATAAACTGATTTACATTTTAAGGATTGTGTTATAAAATTATTAATTCAATCATTATTGAACTAATCCACAACTCATAGATACACCACATCATAAACATCTATATAATTCACCATCAATCCCTTTGATTGAGAAAAGTTAGTCTCTAAAATCATTTGATCCATTGATGGTTCATTTTACTTGTGAACAATTCAGTCTCTCCTTCATGTCATCATTAATAAATTTCTTTTATTAGAGGTGACACATATCATGTAGTAAATATTAAATATTCATTAAAATGTTGAAATACTTGGTAAAAACCAATATTTTAGGATATTTTTTTCAAATAAAATTATTTGTTTTTATTGTTTTTACAGAACATTGATTTTATCTTTCTTTACATAAAATAATGTATTTATCTTGTGTTACATTCATAATCATGTACAAACAAAACCTGAAATACAATTAAACTATTATTATTTAATCTGATAGTTACCACCTAGTCATAGGAATATATAGTATTAATATGATTAAATAAATTAACATATTATTTGGTTCAAAAATATATATATATTTAATTATTTTATCATCAATTAATTATAACTGTAAACAAAATAGATTTGAAAAATTCAACCGATTGATATTTTGTGTTTTTCCGAGGAACTAATCCAGAATACATCGCATGATTAGTTAACATCTTGAACAAAATAACAGAAACAATGAGGTTTTGTCCAAGGGGATTCATGAGATCACCCAATAAGCTATGCACTATGCATGAACTTTCACATGACCACATATAATTCATGTTATCACACAACCTTCAATGGATTAACTGATCATTGGGTTTTTGACACATTATCATCCCTTTTCATGTCGGGAAAATCATAACCATTTCTCAGGTAGTACATACCAAGTGAAATATCTATTTCTAATTTGGATGGGGTCAACACCCATGATCCTTGGGTTTATAATAATGTGGTGGTGGATGGGCATACACAGTTTATCCGAAACTATCAGAAAATGGTGATGGACCTTTCACACTAATAAGAACTAGACTTCAATATTGTTACGTAAATTGTTTTATTTTTTTGAGGAGCATCAAATTTTTCGAATCTAATCATGTGGTTTTTTGTATGTATATTTTGGTAAAATTTTATTCAAATCATTTTTCTCATTTTCGATCTTCTGTTCCTATGTTATTCAAGCTAAACATCCAGAGATACTTCACGAGGATGATAAGTCATTCTAGGGGGATAATTTCAATATCATTGATTATTAATATATTTTTAAAAAAAAAATTCATGTATTTTTTAAAAAATTTTATTAGATTTATATTTAAAAAATAATTCTTATTAATGGTTTTATGGTGTTGGGTAAAAGTAAAATACATTTCCCAACAATTGTGTAAATGTAAATTTACCTTTTCCTAGGGTTTCTAGGGTATATTCTTATTTAGTTGAGTTACATAAATGTGAAAAAAAATTCAACAGTTATGTAATTGCAGGTGTTGTTTTTTAGACATGTTTAATATTAAATCCATAACTATATTGGGGCAACTCCATTGTTCATGAATTGCATAATGGTATATAAGTCACTACATAAGGGTAAAATCTACTATTTAATGGTAGATAAATTGTTTAATTGTATCAAGGAACATGGTTAAGGGTTTTATATTCTTCATAATGGTACCCAAGAGATTGTGTGTGGGTAAGAAGTCTTATCTTTTACCTACATTAGAGAATGTGTTCCTTAAAAAGGGTATGTGGGAGTTATTAGAGGCTTATTAAAGGTATTCTAATACCTATATAATGTTAAGGTATTATTTAACAGTAATCAGAATGAGGGTTATGTATTTATACAACATCATAAGTCCAATACAAGTTAATGTTCTCCAGTGTTATGTTATCATGCATGGTTAATGATTTTTAGCATGTTTTATGATTTTTCTTCCCTTCATCCAAAAAGTGACTGTATAAAATGTTTTAAAATTTTAAAACTCTAATAATTATTTTTGTAGATTATTTGAAAACTTTTAATGATTGTATGCTCTTTATGATATAATTTATAAAAACTACAGTAATGGTTTGTGTAAAACAAAGTTTAAATTGTATATTTTATATATGGGTTTCAAATTTGCTAACCTATAAGAATATTCCTTAATGAAAAAACATGATCCTTTATTCCTTATATATTAGAGTTTATTACATATCTAGGAAGACCACAAATCCTCTTCTAGAAATTTGATGAAGCGTTATATTAATAATATGAACCCTTATTTTTGTTTCTTGTAATTACATTGAAAATTACTCCCTCCTCTATTACATGTTCAGTGTTCATAAAAGATAATTTTTTAAGTATTCATTTCATTATATATATTAAAACTAATAATTACTAATAATTTAAATGAATTGAATAAGTGTTTCACATGTAAGAAAAATCGGGGGATTATCATTGAACAAGAAAATTAAATTATCCTTATATTTATATACTATTATATTGAAATTGGATAAAATTTCTTATTACATTTTAATAATTAATTAATTAATATTCTTTTAATTTTATATGTATTAAATGGATAATTTGATTATTTCACAGAATATTGATCATTTCAACGCATTATGAATTATTTTTACTCTTAGAGATACAATATGTATTTAACAAAATAGATAATATGAAATTTAAGTGTTAATTCAAGATTTTACATGATATAAAAACATGTTATCAGATGCTATATATTATTTCCATTGGAAACAAAATACGAGGACTCTATTTAATGATTCTGTAATCATAATTTTGATCAAGTGAGATCATGGATATAATTTAGGTGATATTCCATGAATATCATTGGTTTTCATCACTAAAAAACTTTTTGTAGTAATTATATAACCTCATATAACTATTTATATAGGTATTTGGAGTGATTTATGGCATGCGAATGAAGCATATTGAAACTAATGTTAAATTCTTTATCACATGGGGTGTATGTGTGGGTAACCATTGATTTGTTCTGTTATTTATTGTATATGGATTTTGATGATTATGATAAAAAAAATATTTTTTTGATGCTATATAATTCATATATATATATACATATATATATATATATATTATCATATGTGTTGTTCTCTTATCCTTGCCAATAGACTGTGTATTATAGTAATATTTGGACAATCTCAGAGAGGGATGTTGTAGAAAGTGGTTAGCACTTAGTTGGGAAATTCTATTTGGTATGATGTTTCACAATGTTGGGGATATAGATTCAATTAGTATGTTCTAGAAATGGTTCATAATGTACTTTATTTATCTAGGTATTAGACATGTGACATGTGAATGGGGATCTTCCCTCTTTTGGGATTTGACATAAATAGGTTAGCTTGTACATGTGATATCAGAATCATTAATACATGTCATATTATTGGGTCTGTCTCCTCAAGTGGAATATTTTACAGAGACGATTTGACACTTTTAATAATGGCTCTGAAACATGTAGGGTTCTTTTGGCATGGTGTCGATATAGGTGATGAAAATCAATGAGGAACTTGTATATAACTTGTATTTATGTGAAATATTATTGTTAATATATATATATATATTATTTATGAGAATGAAATTCATATTTATATTTAATGAAATTATTTCAAGGGTCGTTGGTAATATCCTAATGTGTGTTGAACTCCCACCCTACTCAGTCATTTCACATGTCTTATATTTCATGAATAGGGGTCCAATGAAGGAAATGGACCTATGAAGGAATGTTTAGTAGGTTCAGAGTATGGATGGAGATATTTCTGGATTAATATCAATTGGAATGTCAATTTCTTCTTTTCATAATTTTACAAGAACCTTCGTTTCTTGTTGATTTTTAGTAATTATATCATTTATTCAATATAACAGTATCCTCGTGAATGTTGATTATTTATAAGATTATTTATTTATTATTTGAGATCTGATATGACATTAAGGGTATAATCACCCCATTAATAAAAATATACAATTTCTGATAGTCTTTGGATTCTATCATATGGGGATGTGTGCATCAGGTCATGTGGATCTTTGTGATAAATATCATGAAGTTATTCAAGATGTTACAATGAGGGTAATTAAGTTTTCCAATGCCATCAGTGACCCAAAAAATGGGAAACTCAATAAAAATTTCATCACCAATTGGAAACTCTAAATGTAATCGATGATTATCAAAATAAGTTTTATGATGGATCTATTATTTCACTATTACATGACTAGTCATCAGAATATTTTCTAATATCTCATAGAGCTAATGATTTCCAACACATTAATTTTCACTAATCTCCGAAAAATAGAATAGATATTTAAATCAACAACCATACAAGGCCAAAAAATAGTTCCATGTAGAAATAATATTGGGAATCATTATTAGTGTTAAAACAACTAGAATTAAGTGGATATACAAATTTAGACAAATTTTTTTATTTGAAAAATAATGCATGAATTCAAGGATCTCTATAGCTCATTCTATCTATCCAAAAATCAACATCTAACAGGTCATTATCAATCTAACCTGAGATATCATTTCCAATTAGAGGAATATCCAATAATAAAAAGAAAATCATTGAACCATATCCAAAACTATAACTCATAATACACAATAAAATCTAAAGATCTCCAATTAAAATAGACAATCCATGTCCCCAACACACATTGAATCCTAAAAGGGAATGAATTGAGCCAATTTCACCAGTCGATCAATCACTACCAATATCACATTATTCCATTATTGGGTACAACAAAAACCAAAAATAAAATCTATTAAAATCATGCCCACGTCCACTAGAAAGTGGTCCACCTACTATTATACTATTATAGACTTTTCAATCAACTTCTATATATTCTATATATAGAATACCCTCTATATATATCTTGAAGACAACTAGATTTCCCCTTTTCTCCCTCCAGATATTATCTATTGAAATTTTAATATATGTATATACCTCATTAGAAAATTATGGCTTTGTATGAAGTTGTGAATGATATTTTTCGACATTGGGGGATTAGGTGGTCACACTAGTTTTCTACATAGATATTGGAGGTTCCCTATTATAGGATTGAAAAATTAATATAGAATTTTTTTTAATTTTTTAATTCTAATATAATTTTTTCCTAAAAAAATAGTAAAAAATTTATCAAAGATAACAAAAATTAATAGTTCATAATAGTGGAATCTGAATTTCATGAAATTAGTGCAACCATTTTAATTTTTTAGGGCTCCAATAGTGGGTAATGGGATAATATTGATCAAATAATTGAATATATGGATTTGAATCTAGTAAACCACAATAATACTTATTTAAATTAAATATATATATATATATTGTTTTTTATTTGAATAATTATTTATTTGATTAATAAATTATTATAAATTTATTAGGTAAATTACTTTTTAAAAAAAATTAATGTTATTATGTAAAAAATTTATAATACATTGGCTAGTTCTTTTCATATTTTCTTTAATATTGTTATTCATGAACTTATGTAATATAAAAATAGACAATTTTTTTTAATAAATATATTTATTTAAAATGGATATTATAACATGAGATCAATGATATATCATCGACTGTTATGTAGATGTTAGATACAATACCTAGAAGATTACATTTGTATTAGTGAAATGACATTTGTAGATAACCATATCCAATAGAAGAATATGATATGGAATAATATATTATTAAATTTACATCATTTTTTATTTTATAATAAAAAAAGTTATATTATTTATAATTAATAATTAGATGACTATAGAAAAATGTGTTGAGAAAAGAGAAATAAACCATCCCACACATATCATGTTCAAATATTTTTTTAGAAAAATACATAAAATTAAAATATTCTCATTAATTCATAATTATTTTTTCTAATCCTATGTGATTATTGATTTTCCTATTTTTAATATAAGTAAATCAGATAGAGATACATATTTTCCAAATATAATTTTTGTTCAATTTTTTTACTAAATCTATTTCTGGTTACATTAATAAACAAAAAATAGACTATAGGGAAAAGAATTTTTACGTTTGATTAATTTGTTATTTTTATTTCAAATTATAGTATATGTTATTTGAATGGTTGGTGAAAATAATAGAACTATAGATTCCATTAGAACACATATTTTGTCACTTAGTAAAATAATATTGATATTGTCCGTTCAATTGATTATTGTAGTGCTAGTTTTAGGTTGGAATATAATACCTCATCAACTATGGCCTTTGGTAGGTCATCAATGTCACATTTTACAAACACATAATTCTAATATATAGTTTTTATATTCCCTTATAATACCAAAATGAGGTCATTGCTATGAAAAAAATAATATTTTATGATTTGGGGATAAAAATAAAAAAGGGAGATAATATAACAATATTTTTAAATAGGTCATCACTCAATAAAACATATTAGTTTATTTATATAATATGATAAATAAATATATTCTTGATTATATTTCCTCAATGAATAGATTGAATCTATTGGTTAGTATCCCAATTTCATAAAAAAAGTACATTTCATTTAATAAATTTAGATAGTATATATATATATATAAATAATTGATGATATTTTGAATTAATAATAATGTGGGAACTCTTTGATGATACTAGAGAAGGATATAGTCATCTCCCATTAAGAGATTGTTCTGATGGGATTTATTTTTACCTCAATAATATAATTTTTTTAATAAGTAAATTGATTGTATTAAATTAATTGTGATTTTTTCGTAAATTATTTTGTTATATGAATTCAGATTTGGGTTAGTTATTTTGATATAAATTTATTTATTATCAGTTAATTTATTTTAAATGATTTAGTTATTGACATTATTTTAGGTTAGTATATATCTTTTAATGTGGATATTTATTATAATGGTTATATAAATTTTTAGTGTGATATTATTTAATATTTGTTTTTTTTGGATAATATTTAGTTATTTAATCCTTTCGGTTGGGATCATTCAAACATTTTTTTGGATATTTTTATTCTATTTAGTGTTCTTTAGATATATTCTAATTTTTTTGGATCATTTTGAAGTGATTTAATTGAGTATGGATTAAATTTTAAGAATACTTTTAACCAAATATGGTTAGGTTGGTTATGTTTGGGTTAATTCAATTTATGTTTGTTACATTCATTTATATCAATGTAACTATGTATTATTCAATGTATATTTGGTTGAGTTTAGATTTTATGGATCAGTTTCATTTAATTTTTTTTCAAAAAAAGTTATGATGAATAAATATTCCTTAAATTGGGTCAACTCTTCTCTTTATAGTTTTTTGTTTTCTACATTCAATTTCAATTATTTTTAGCTAGTTAAAATAATTTAATTCAGTTTCTTATACATTAGAAGAGTTCATCTCACATCAATTTTTGTTTGCTCAGTTTAGTAACATTTATAGGGGTGAAGTGTTGTAAAATTATTAAATATTTTCCTTAATTATTCAAAAGTGGATTATACTTGGTTTTCAATCTATATGGTTAGATTTTATTTATTTCAATTTTGAGAAATCTATGTTTGTTCATATTTTTTTTATTATATGTGGTTTAGTTTAATATAACTTGGATTATATCCAAATTATTCAAGTAGTATTTATTTTATTAGGTTTTGTTTAATAATATTTATTTTGAGTCATTGTTATTTTTTTAGTGTGTTTTAAATTGGACCATTTTAGGTCTGATTTTGTTATGATAGTGTTGTATCATTTAATTTGATCGGATTTTGTATAAAACATTATACTTATTTCATGTAAGGCCATTGTTTTAAGACTAATTGGTTATTTAGGTTGATTATATTTTTATTTTTTGAATCAATTTTGTATTGATTCATTCCAACAGCATTTTTTCAATTCAACATTATTAGTCTTTATTTGAACAACATAAACACTACTTAGTAACCTAAGATAATTTTATTATATATTAGAATCTATTAATGTAATTTTAAATCAAGATGTATTAGTTTAGTTAGATCTAGTATGAAATGGTGGGATATTAAATATTTATATTTTTTATTTTTGATTGGAAGACCAGTTTATTTTGTTAATTTTTGAATAGACTATGTATGGTTTGAATGGATTTATTTTCACTAATTAATTGTTTTGAGTTAAATTGTATTTTGTATATTTTATTAATTTTAAATAATTTACGTTTAATTTTTTATTATTTTTCTGGATTATATTAATTGTTTTATTTTATTAATAACTTATTTAATGTTGTTTTAATTTAATTGGGTTTGTTCATATATTTTTTGTTTAAGATAGATCAGTAAAGAATGATTTTTAACTATATATTGTCACTATGGATTAAACTATTTTAAAATCCATAAACATATTTCATTAACAATATATTTTCTATTATTTAGAGGATCCATATATAATTAGAGTTAATAAAATGAAATATTATAAATAATAAGCCAATAAATTCATATATATTTGAAAATATGTTTTTTTAATCCATCGAGAGGAAAATCATAACGAGTATAACATAACAATTAAATATCAATTCCATGTTGACTACTAGAATATTCATATTATTTTATAATTTATGATATACAAACCCATAATTATTCCCTATCAATAAAATAGGATGTTAATTGAGTATAAAATTAATCATAATAAATAGGTGGTCATTGTAACCCATGGATGCATTAAGTTGGATATAAGTGTTGATTTTATGAATCTGTTTTGAACATTAATGTTTTTAATGAAAAAATGAGACCTTTCCTAGAAAACCAAGACCCCTTTAATAAATAAAAAACCATAAAAAAGCTTAAAAATGGGAGATTTACATTGATCCATATTGAGAAGGGGAACACGATCATATGGATCATGATTGTCACATTGAAAGACAATACAATTGATGCCTTTTTTTGCAATACCCTCTACAAGAGCATTAGCCTCTCGATATATATGGGTAACAATAGGATTCATACAGTAAGGAAAATCCCAACATATGATCCATCTGTTGGTGAGATTCTATGAAAGATGAATATAACATGGTTGAATGGAAAGAACAACAGTTGTAGAATCACATTCAAGCAAAATATTCTTCCAACAACATTGTTCAGCCAGCTCAACTTCTATAATCACATCATGAATTTAGGCATCATGAGTGGAAAAATGTCCACAAGATCCATAAAAACAACCAAGAACACATCCATGATGATACCTATAAACATCATCCAAAACAGCTGGTCTCGGCTTACCTCTTGTGGAAGCATAAAAATTGATCTTAATTCAACTAGAGAACAATGATTTCCAAAGAACTTCAATCATTCTATATGGAGGTCATAAATTTCAATAGACCCAAAACTGAGTTAAAACCAAGAGGTCATGAATGGAGTTTGAACATAAGAATTTTTTCAGATCAAAAGTATTACGAAAAACAGATAATATACCATCCAGTGCAGAACCAACCTAGAAGAGGTGATCTTCATGAATCACCTTGTTCTTGGAGATCCAAATTCATTGAATGACCTCTTACGCTGCAACCTACAAAAGGCACAAGAATATGCGGTAATATGTTGATATTACATGAACCCTTTAGAAAATTCAGAACGGTTGCGACCCAAGGTAAAGACACTTCAAATAGTTCATATGCATCCTTCCACATTGATGAAGTAGCTGCAAAAATAGGGATAAGATGATCAACCTCTTCCCTCAAATTATGACACAGAACACATATAGGAAAAAAATATCTTCCACATGTTTTCGAGAAATCATCAGTTGGAATATTTTTATGAGCAACTCTCTAAGAACAAGTTGACTGATAAGGATGAATGAAATTTACCTTCACATTACCCATCCAATTAAACTCATTTTTTTGTATATGACATGATCATAGAACACTTTATAAGGAAGGATTCCATTTATAGTAGTTTACCAAGCTAAAAAGTCCTCCCTAGTAGAGAAGAAATTTCTATCAAAAGTGGAAATAACATTAGATGACAGATTATCCATACTCTGATGTTGATCATTAATAGATACTTGAATATCAAGATTTGAGTCTCCATCTGGAATCAAATCAACCAAAGTAACCCTATTCTTTTTGAACATCTAGAAAGATAAAGTTGAATCATTAGATACAAGTCATCGCAAATCATTATCAATAATTCTACAAATATAATTAAAAGCAGGGAATAATGAAGAGTTGGGATAGTTAAAATTTCCATCTTTTTTTTATTCATTAATGTAACCCGAATGAAGCTATGAGAATCTGAGTGATCGTGAATAAGCCTCAAAAAAAACCCAGCTTGTATGGAATCATTAAAATATCCATGATTCATAATACCTAAACCACCTGCCTCATAAGGCTTGCTGACTTTTTTTTATGAAACCGTGGAATTGTTTATTTCAACAATGGAACCACTACAAATTGAATTTTTAAACAAAACACCAATGATCTTGATGAGAGATGTCATCAATTTATACTCTATATATGAGTACACAAATTTAGAGATGATAATGGACTTCACTAAACAGACTCGACTAGATATTTTTAAATATTTACCATTCCACATGGATAGTTGTCTTTTGATATTGCCAAAAATGGTAGAGAAATATAAACACTTCAACCTCTCCCAAAACATAGGGACCCCCAAATAAATGAAGGGAAAACACCCTCTCTGGTTTCTATCACACTAATAATGGAACTATTCCTTATAGGGTTGAAATTCCTCATAATGTACACAATGGACTTGTTCCAACTAATATCTTGACCATAAACCATTTCATAATGTTAAAGAGCCCCCTTGATTTTCTTTATATTTATATTTTCTCTTGGACTGAAAAGGTTGATATCATCGGTATAAGGATGATGAGAAGGAGAAACAAGACACCTACCATCATGAATAGACTTCATCTTCCAATTCCTATCCATAATGGAAAGAAATATGTTTAAATAATCTTCCTCTGTGGAAAAATCACAGCCGATAAAGGATAACCTTTCCTAATTCCTCTTGAGAAACCAAAGTATACTTCAAGAGATCCGTTAACAAGAACATAAATATGAGTAGTAAAAATTAATTTTATTTTCAAAAGAAATATATATATATAATTTGTTAATGGAAATGATTATTTGAAATTGAAAAATAGTAATATTATCGGAGAGAAGCTCACATTAAACATAAACTATATATACCAAAAAATTTAAATACAATTTATATTATATGATTACATTCTAAACCACATTATGTTTATTAACATTTAAATATTCAAAAGAATAAAAATATTCATCGCATTGGGACACAGGTTAAAATAATTAAATTAATTTAAAAATATTTTATGTGTTTTATATAAATATTCCTTCTTTTAGTCTTATTATATTTAGGAAATATAATTGACCATATAGAAAAGCCACACATATATTAAATACTTAATTTTAATAAAAATAAAACGATCATTACCTCTTAATAAAATTAACATAACTAAATTAATGTTTGAGTCAATGAATTATAACTCAATCATGTAATAATAAAATAAATTGGCCTCACATCGTATAACATGTTAAAGGGGAAGGTAATGGTGTTTATTGTAACTTCCCAGTTCTAGAATCCACCATAAGGCACCTCGTACTCGGCTGTTCACATGGCCTCAAGTGCATTTCCACGAATTCCAGAGGCTACTAACAAGCAGCGAGGGCCTTCAGTGTGATAGTGGGGAAACTATACCCTCAATGGCAGAGTACACAACGGAAGTAAACAAATGCATAAAAGATAGGAAGCAATCATAATGACATACAACAGTAAAAAAAGAAGACTGAAAGTATAAACTTGAGAACATATATATATAATTATGCATGGTACATATCTCTAGAAAAGCATTCAAACAAGCCACTATACTGGAATAATAATACTACTAAACCAAAGTACAAAACAAAATATAAAATGATCCTCAGCATCGCAAGCATATGCTTGGTCTCATACTCTCCATCTCCACAGTAGTCAAGTACCTAATGTTGAAGGGTGATTCCCCTTATTGATACCTACAACAATATAATCTGTTTTGGCCCAAAATCATGACCCAAACAAGGTGTGAGACTAAATCCCAGTAAGAAACCACCACATGATCCTTGCCTAACAGTCAGTGAATATATGGTAGGTAAAAATACAGGTAACAATAAACAAGAAGGCACTAAGCAGTAAAAAATCCACAATTTAAAGCATTCAAACACCACATAGTATATAACAGCTAATCAACTAGATTACACAACATGTAACCCTCGGGGAAGTAATCACATCTTATCCCCTATGGTTCTACCTATCAAGTACAACCAACCCTCTGGCCAGTACACTCAGTATAACCCCTCTGGTTCAGCTTAATCATAGACTCTCTGAGGAAGAAATCACCTTTAATTCCCCATATAGTCTTGTATCGGTACTGAAGGCGCTCTGGGGAAGCACTCAACATCTCGTTCCCCCTGTGGCATGCTTCAAGAAACTAAAAACACTATGGGGAAGCACTCAACGTCAATTCCCCCTATGGTCTCACATAGTAATATATAAAGACACTCTGGAGATGCCCTCATCATCTATTCTCCCAATGGTCTATACACCCTGTTCTCATGGAACTATTTATGTTATGCAAGTGTAGCAGCACGTAACGACCAAGGTCAACCTCAAGAACTACTTGAAAAGCATTCAACGCACAACAACAGAACCGAAGATTAGTCACACCATCCTATAATAATAGGCATGGGAATGTAAACAACAACCTATAGGAAAACAAGACCCAAAGGCAAAACAGGAAAACATGCATGGGAAGAAAATCCAAATCACAACAATTCACCCTATTCATAATCAATAATCATTTACTCAGGCATACTAGCATAGATGAGAACCAATAGGGCTCAAATGGTAATCATGCAATACCCTTTTAATGGGTATTGGAAAAATTCGCACATATATCTGAAAGACTTCCAATAGGATGGCACAAACCACCTACCTAAGGGTTAAGAGATTGTTATACGTGAACCTTGAATATTGAATATCATTAGAATGTAAAATATCTACAAAAATATCTAAAACATTCAACCCATGATAACATGGAAAAGAAGAGAAATCATTAAATGAGGTTCCAGCAGAAGAGAGAACTCACCGATGTGATTCCAATGCAACTGACGATGTTCGATTCGGTGGACAGATGGAGGCTTGGGGGTTCCTCAAAGATCTGCATCCGTACGGACTCCTTCATATGAATGAGACATAAACGAAGGATGTTCTAATCACCAGAAGTGACCCCGATGTGTTTAATGAAAAAAAGAAGTTACATGGTGTGTACATTTGGAGTAAATGGCCTATACTTGTTGTTTCCATACTTTTCATTAGGCAGCCTCTAGGTCATCGCACAAGGTCCTGTGTAAGGCTGCTACATAGCCAGCACATGGCTACCCACGTTAAACGAGTACACATCGTGTACTCATAAAGTACACGGCATGTACATTAAAAATTTCTAGGCACTCCACTTTTCTCAAGAACTCTAGGAAAAAGGAAAACATACATCAAAAGAAGATCTAGGTTCTTACAAACTTCTCCCCTTAACAAAATTCATTCCCGAAATTCCCTAGTGTAGCGTAGAAGATGAAACCTCGAACAGTTCTGGCCACTATTCTCATACATCGGCCTCCCTCTCCCATGTATCATCCTACACCCGCCCGTGCTGCCATAGCAGTCATACCGGAGGAACAAACCAGCCATAGAGAACCATTTAATGAGAACCACAATCTGGATAGTATGCTTCTCAAATGACACATACACTTATAGATTGACCTTTTTAGGTTGAAAGACATGAGACAGGTCTGAAATGTAACATCGAAGCTGAGAAATGTGGAAGATGTTGTGCATCGCTCGGTATGTCTAAGGTAATTGCAACTGATAGGAAACTGACCCAACTCTCTTCAGCACCTCAAACGGCCCGACATACCTCAATGAAATCTCACCATATCCCCTAATCCTCATGTGTCCCAACCTCAGTGTGAGATTTAAGAAAACCCGATCCCCGACCTTGAACTCCATAGGTCGTCTCCACAGATCAGCATAAGACTTCTATCGTGATTGTGCAGTATCCATCCTCCTCTGAAAAAACTACATCTGCTCTATGGTCTCCTGAACAAGACGTGGTCCCAACAAAGCTGCCTCTCCTACCTCTAGCCAACATAAGGTTTATTGGCATGGCCTACTGTACAAGCCCTCATAAGGTCCCATCTAGATAGTTTCTTGAAAACTATTATTCTAGGAAAACATCACAAGAGTTATATGATTCTCCAAATAACCTCCAAATTCTAGAATGCATGCTCAAAACATGTCCTCAAGCACCTGAATCGTATGGTCAGACTATCCATCTTTCTCAGGGTTGTAAACTGTAATCAAAATTACCTGTGTTCCCAAATCCTTCTGAAGCCCCTACCAGACCCGAGAAGTAAAACATGCATCCTTGTCTGAAATGATCGAGTATGGAACTCCATGAAGATGTATAATCTCACAGATGTACAACCATCCCAACTCCTCATCACTGAATGTCTCCTTGCTTGGAAAGAAGTGAGCGACATTCGTGAGTCTATCTAAGACAACCCAAATTGCGTTATTTCCTCGAGGCGACCTCAGAAAATTGGTCAAGAAGTCCATCACAACATCATTCCACTTCCACTCGGGATTGGGTAACTGCTGTAGAAGCCATGACGTTCAATGATGCTCTTCCTTCCCCTGCTGAAAAGTGGAACAGCTCAGGAAAAAGCTAGCAACATCCCTCTTCATACCTGGCCACCAATACTAACGGTGTAGGTCATGATACATCATGGTGACGCCAGGATGAACTGCCCAAACCGAGGAATAAAAATCCTACATCAGCTCCTCGAATATGTCAGTTGGCACCCATACGCTCCCCTGGAAACATAAGATCTCATCCTCGCCTATGGTCTATCCAGGAATGGTGTCCTATCCTGACACACTCTACCGTAGGACTAGGCCTTCATAATCTGATAAGAGACTCATTTGAACTCGATCTATAAGAGCGGTAGTAACAGCTACAAAAGAAAGAATCTTCTACCCATGACTGTTGTCCACCTCCAAATAGATCTCAGATAACAGATCCATAAGTTTCCACTCAATGATGGACACCTGAAATACCTATATCAAAGTCCTCCTAATCAACGTATCAGCCACATCGTTGCCTTTACCAAGCGTATAGGCAAGCTCAAAGTCAAAGGACTGTAGGTATTGAACCAACCTACACTGTCTCAAATTTAGATCATGTTGAGTGATGATGTACTTGAGACTTTTTTGGTCAGTGAAAACCAAAAAATGCTATCCCAGAAGATAATTTCTCCAAAAATGTAGGTCATGATCAATAGTTGCCAACTCCAGATCGTGTTTCAGGTAATTCCTCTCATGTGGCCTCAACTGCCAAGACCCGTACGCAACGACTCCATCTCCCTGCATAAGAACAACTCCCAGCCCGATACCTGATGCATCGTAGTAAACAATATATCTATTTGATGGCTCTAGCAAGACTAGTATCGGTGTTGAATTCAACCTCAACTTCATCTCCTGAAAAGATGACTCAAAAGAATATGACTATAAGAACTTCACCCTCTTCTTAGTCAGACCCTTTAGTGGTGCATCTAAGCATGAAAAGTCTTTTATGAAACATCTTTAGTATCCAGCCAGCCCTATACAACCCTGCACCTCAAATATGTTCTTTGGATACTCCCAAGAAACTACATCTCTTACTTTCTCGGGGTCTATTGTTACTCCTTCCTCTGAGATAACATGACCCAAGATGTGAATCTGATCCATCCAAAATTGGCATTTTGAGAGCATAGCATATAACTGATGATCCCACATTGTATTAAAAATTATCTCAAGATGGGTAGCATGGTCATGTCAAGTGTGAGATTACACCAAGATATCATCCATGAAGACCACCACGAAATAATCCATGTATGGATGGAACACTCGATTAATCAGTGAAATGATAATTGCAGGCACGTTCGTGAGACCGAATGGAATAACCATGTACTCGTATAGACCATACATGCTTCTGAAGGCTGTAAGAGGTATATCTGATAGTCTAACGGTAAAATGATGATAACCGGACCTCAAGTAAATCTTCGATAATACTTGGGCTCCTTGATGTTGATAAAAGAGTTCATCAATCCCTGGAAAGGGATGTTGGTACTTAACAGATAATTGGTTAAACATCCGATATTCCACACAAATCCTGAGGGTACCGTCTGCCTTTTTCACAAACAGGACAGGAAAACCCCAAGGAGAAGTTCTGGGTCAGAAGAAACTCTTTTCCTGTAACTCCTCCAACTGCTTCTTGAGCTCCTATAACTCTGTTTTAGCCATCCTATAAGGAGTAATGGACACCAGTGCCGCTCCAGGAATGAGTTCGATCGAGAAGTCTAACTCACGCTCTGGAGGCAAACCTGAAAATTCCTCTGGAAAGACATCTCTGAAAAAATATTCCACTCAAAGAAATTCTAACTGTGAATTGCCCTAGTCATCCAGATAAAGACTATCAATCTGTGTCGTAACTCCTCCCAACCCATACTGATCAGGACCCACTCTTCTCATATGGATGTCCCACTCATCCCTGTGAAGAAAGGATCCACCCTCCGGTGATATGAAACTCACCCTGTGGCAATAACAGTCAATGACTTTCTGGAATTGAACTAACCAGTCAATCCCGAGAATGAAATAATATCCTGTCATCTTTAGGACATAAATGTCCCCTAGAAAGTGACATCCACCAACCTGTAGAGGTCATTCTCTGCACTAACGTACATTAGTCATTATAGTCCCCAACGCAGTGTCTTGCATCAAGATATCAGAAGAAGAAAAAATGTAGACCTAAGGCCTTCCATGATAGGGGAAGATATAAAGCTTTGGGAAGCCCCTGTATTAAAAAAGAGAAGAATCTAAAATTGAGGGTACTATGATCGTACCTCGAATGGTAGAAGGTCTAGGATCCTACACTTGATGGGTCTGATCCACTACAAATGTCTGGCCTGTACCACAGCCTTGTGATCATACCTGACCACTCTGAGCTAATCCACTCTACTGTCACTGAAAACCGTGTGACTTGCTACCACATCCATGAACTCCACCTCAGCATGAACAGCCAGATGAACTCCAGTTCCAAGACTGGTGAGAAACTAGTGGTGCTTCTCCAGAACGAGGATTCATAGAAGAACCCATGTCACCAGCAGCTGGAGAGAATATCTGATAGAAGCACTGATGATGGCCTATATTGCCGCAAGATCACACTCCACTAGGTCTCTCTGGCACGGTGGCCTTGTATGCCCATCCCTACCACATTATTAGAATACCACCTGGCTACCTAAATGTGTCTATCTCCTTCTTGGATCACCACATGAAGACTCTCTTCTGTGCTTCCTACTGTCAGTAGGAAGAATACTAACCCTAGATGTTGAGCCGCCCTGGCTCACAACTCTAGAATCCCTTATATTGCGTTCTATGATCAGTGCCTGGTAGATTAAAGAAGCGTTAAAAGTCAACCAGAGGATGCTCACCTCTGATAGGATGTCGTACCACAGACCATCCTCGAACATTCTTTTTCATGAACAACTGATCAACTCCTATATTATGCGTGAAGCGTTTTAGCTCGGTAAAGTGGGAGGAATACTCCATAAAAAAATAGTACCTTCTCCAGAATCATAAACTCCTAGGCTCGATCAGCCCTAAGGGTATCTGGATAGAAGTAATAAAATAAGATGCACTGAAACTCATCCCATATCATAACTTGCTGGAGTCCCACCTATGATATCACATCCCACCACCTCTTGGTAGAGTCCCAAAGCATATAGGTAGAATTATTGACCCTCTTATCTATAGGCGTCTTCAGATGCTCAAATATCATCAGCATGGATTCTATACATGACTCTCCAACCTAAGGTCCTCCTTCCCATTAGAATGTGGGAGGATTCTACTGCTAGAAGACCCATGTTAAATCATCCATTGACGGGGAAGGAGGCGGCATTCCTAGAAAGTTATGCATCTTCTTCATGAACCCTTCCCGGAACTGTGCATCAGCATCAATAACAGGTATAACTGATGCTGCCAAGAATGGAAGAACTGGAGGATCTTCTAGATGTCCCTGATAAGCCATGTCTTGTGTCAGATCACCGCTTGGAACTAACATAAAAACGAAGCACGTCTCGGTGGAATGACTCTTCAAGGTCATGCACACACCTTCGATCAAGATATCAAGGACTGAAAATAAGTATCATATGATGGGAATAGGATGAAAAAGCACTCATGTTTTACAAAACATGACTACACAGTGTGTAAATTTCTTACAGGGTGTGTTCCCTTAAGTAATTTACATGGGCATGCAACCCTTCCTAAAATGGTCATGTAACACCCCAAACACATGTCGTGTTATCTTAACACACGGCGTGTACTTTAATCATCTTCCCCTACCTGAGTTCTTCTACACGGTTAAGCCACAAGGCTCTTAAAATAAAAGGATACATGGCGTGTAAAATTTCTACATGGCGTGTACTAGTCAATCTTCACTTGGACCATGTTGTTAGTGACACGGGCTGACACACAGTTCACACTACACGACATGTACTAGACGGATAGGGCGTGTAAGAGAATGGATAACACAGACCTGTGTTGTTCATGACATGGCCGAGTACCTCAGTCAGACTACACAACATGTTCAAGGCGGAAACGGTGTGTATGTGAAAGGGTAACACCAACCTGTGTTGTTCGTGACACAGCTGGGTACCTGGGTCGGATGACACGACATGGTTTGACGGAACACAACCTGTATTAGACACGACTAGGCCAACCTATGTTGTCAGTGAGACGGGTGGACATAGTGTCAACACAACACAGCGTGTATGGATGATACACGGCATGTTCACTCTAGACTTTTCTCCATCCTGGGTCTCTGCCCACACAGCCTATGAAACGGTATGAAACAACACAGCGTGTACATAAAGTACACAATGTGTACCTAAGAAAACCTATTTCATCCCAAACAGAAGAACACACGGCGCGTACCTAACATTACAAGACATGTGTTCTGTGTTTTTCCAGACATCACGCCTCAGAAACTACTCCGTAACCCAAAAAACACTAAAACAAGCATCAAAAGTTCAAAATTAGGATACCTGAGGTCCCATAAACCTCGCGAATCAATGTTTGGCATCTTATACAAGTTATAGCAATGAAAACAAAGCAATGATCCACCAAATTCAGGTTAATGAGGGCCCATAACACCTCAATAACCAAAGATTGGTGTTCATTCAAGAGAATCTCTACACAAAACAGTACCCTATCAAACAACATATATTTCTATCAAGGAAACTATCACAATGCCATGCATATTTTACACATCATATATCATAACAACATGCCATATCTGATTCATCCTAATTGGAATGGAAAAAATTCATTACATGTCATTTCTGGAAAGTGCTTATGATGCATGAGATGGCATACCCTTATCTCATCGAGTTGAAACAGAAATATAACCTCAATAACATCAACGATGACATAACAAATCATGTGAATCACTCAAGGTTAAATAAAATCAACTTCAATAATTTAAAAACTAGAAAAATATAAATTAAAGAGGGTAGATTGTCTTTCCCCAGTAAAAGAATTTGCTACTCCTGGGAATAACCTAATACCAAGTACCTATTCCATCCTATCCCAGGATAGAGACACCAAACAGTAGATCAAGAGAAATGAATCCTCTAATACCACTTTGTAACATCTCAGTTCTAGATGCCACCCAGAGGCACCCCGTACCTGGTTGGTCACATGGCCTCAAGCCCATTTCCCCAAATTCCAGAGGCTGCCGACTAGCAGCGAGGGCCTTGGGTGTTATAGTGGGGAAACTATGCCCTCATTGGAAGAGTACACAGCAGATGTAAACAAATTCATACAAGAGAAAAATATGTCATAATGATATACTGTAGTAACAACAGAAGACTGAAAGTATAAACTGGAGAACATATATATAAAATGATGTATGCTACATATGTCTAGGAAATCATCCAAAAAAGTCACAATGCTGGAATAAAAATTGTAGTAAACCAAAGTAAAAATCAAAATATAAATAGCACCTTAGCATCGCAAGCATATGCTTGGTCCCATTCTCTCTGTCTCCACATGTAGTAAAGTACCTGATGTAGAAAGGTGCTTTCCCTTATCTATACCTGCCAAAATATAATCTATTTGGTCCCTAATGAATGACCCAAATAGGGTGTGAGACTAAATCCTAGTAGAAAAACACCACAAGATATGTTCCTAACTTTCAATGAATGTAATGAAGGTAAAAATACAGGGAACAATAAATAGGAAGGCACTAAACAGAAAACAATACACATTTTAAAGCACTCAAACACCACACAATATACAACAGCTAAGCAATCAGATAACACAACAGGTAACTCTATGAGATATAATCATAGCCTATCCCCTCTGGTCCTACCAAACATGTACAAACAACCCTCTGGGTAGTACACTCAGTCTAACCACTCTAGTTTAGCATAAGCATAGACACTCTTAGGAAGCACTAAACGTGAATTCCCCATATAGTCTCGTATCAGTACTAAAGGCGCTCTAGGGAAGCACTCAACATCTCATTTACCCTGTGGCCACCGTCAAGGAACTAAAGACACTCTGGGGAAGAACTCAACACCAATTCCCCCTATGGTCTCTCATCGTAATTTATAAAGAGACTCTGGAGAATCCCTCATCGTCAATTCTCCCTATAGTCTATACACCAGGTTCTCATAGCCCTATATAAGTTATGAAAATGTAGCAGTGTGTAACAGCCAAGGGCAACCTAAAGAACCACATGACTAGAATTCTACAAAAAAATGGACTAACAGAAGAACAATCACACCATCCTAATATACTAGGCATGGGAAATTAGACAACATCCGACAGGAAAACAATACCCATAGGTCAAACCATGCAAACATTCATGGTCAAAACATCCAAATCACAACAATTCACTTTATCCACAATCAATAATCATCTACTCAGGCATACCAGCATAGAATAGAAATAATAGGGCTCAAATGATAAACACGCAATACCCCGTTCATGGTTATTGGAAAAATTTGCACATATAACTCAATGCCTTCCTACAAAAAGGCACAAACCACCTAACTCATGGTGAGTATATCACTATACGTGAACCTCTAAAATTGATTCTCCTTAGAACCACAAAGGTTTACAAAAACGTCTAAAATGTTCAACCCACTATAACATGGAAAAGAAGAGAAATCATGAAACAAGGTTCCAGGTGAAGAGAGAACTCACCGATGTGATTCCTACGCAACCGAAAATGTTTGATTCAGAGGATGGACAAAGTCTCAAGGGTTCTCCGATTATTTGTGTACGTACGGACTCCTTCGGACGAATGATACCTAAACGATGATTATTATTTCCATCAGACGTGACCCCAGTGCGTTTGTTGAAAAAAAATACATAGAGTGTACTTTTGGAGTACATGGCATGTACATTCTGTTTCCGTACTCCTCATTAGGTGGCCTCAAGGTCATCACACATGGTTTTGTGCAAGGACGCTACACAGAAATCACATGACTACCTGCAGTAACCGAGTACACATGCGTGTACTCATAAAGTACATGGCGTGCACTTCAAAAAAATTTGGAAACTCATCTTTTCTCAAAAACTATAAGAAATAGAAAAACATACCTAAAATGAAGATTTAGGTTCTTACATTTATAACGAGGTAAAGGAAAACTACAAAAAAAGTTATACTTAAAAACCACATACTTTTTTTTAAAAACAAGACCAATACAACATTATTAAGTGGCCTATAAAGACTAAAAGGTATTTTCACATGGTTTAAATATAATTTATCATTAAAAATACATTATCAAGTTCATAATGCCTGTAAAACATCATGTGAGGGAATTATAACATCCAATACAAAAATTTTATATAAAATTTGTTAAAATCTTTTTTAGTATTATATTATTGTAAACATGAATGATTAATATAATAATAGTTTGTAATTTTTTTATTAATTATATGTATGAATATATTACAAACAATTATTCTTATAAAACACACTTTCAATGAACATCAATTTTATATAAAAATTTCATTATAAAAACTGTAACTATTAATTCCAATAATAATTGATATGTTTCCTTATAAATTTAGGATAATAACTTACGAACATATCCCGATAATTTCCTAGAAATTCACTCAGTGGGTTAAGACCCCCTTTTAAACCCATTTGTGGGATATCTCATATATAAATGATAATATGACTACACTAAAAGACAATAGACACATAATTCATAAACAATTACCAACATGAAACCAATTATTATTAATCAATTATAATTCAACCTAATTGAAAATAAAATGAAAAAATATAAAATCCAAATATATCACAACTTGATGAATCCACATCCAGTTATATCTACACCTCTTCTAATAAAATACCTATATAATTAAACACCCATACCCTATCACATAAAAAAATGATGATAATAAAATATAAATTACCCACTAAGGACTCCATTAAACATTTAATGATTAACCCACATGATTATAGATTATTTAACCATGTCATGGTAATATTAAAAATAAAAACAAATATAAAAAATATATGAAAATAATGTATATAGGAGAGGAATGGGTGGTTATATTATGGTGAAAATATTATATAATAATTGGGGAATGAAATATCCTTTAATTGAATGTGAATGATGAAAAAGAATAAGTTGAATAACATAAATAGTAGAGTCTTTGGGAGAGTCTCGTGATTAATTTAAGAGCTTGTGAGTGAAGGAGTTAAAAAGGGAGATTATGTGGTGGAGCTAAAAACCACAAAATATACAATTTTTAAATGAAAATAGACTTTTTCCTATGGGTTACCTTGTGGAACCATCAGTTCCATGTTTCTCATACATGACCATTAGGTACCTTATGATTCTGAACATGTGGAACCATGTAACTAGTAATATAATTCTCTAGGATTAGCCACCTTGAATCCAAAATAGATTCTAAAATAAAATAATTTAACTTAAACAATCATTATACAACATATTTTTATACCCAAAATATAAACATTAAGTAGTTAAAACCCAATTGAAAAATAATCCCTTAACATGAATAAAATTATTAATATGTTCCATGATTGTGTCACATTAAATTCCAAAAACAAATAATATTACTTTTAAATTATATAACTATAGAGATAGGTTGATACACTAAAAGATAATGGGACACAAAAATCTAATACATATTATTAAGAGAAACCTATTATACATCAACCTCTTTTTTTCATTAATTATCTTACACGCAATCATGATATATGAGATAACAATGTATATTTTATTACCCAACAAAAACATATACTTGTAAAGCATACCCCAATAATTTTCCTTTGTCTTAAATATAAAAGTTTCATTATGTTTTCATAAATATCCTCATCTAATGTTTAATACTTGATAATATCTTATTAAACACTACCGTAAACTGAGCATACGAGTCAAGAGACAATAATTTCCTTAGTCCCCTAAAAAAGGAATGGATATTTTGACATATAATTTCAAAATAAATTACATGAATTATCAATTGTGACATATTATATACTATCAATAAAAGGACCCTCCCTTACCCTCATATGGTGATAAAAATTCCATAAATTAATCTTTATGAAACATGTAGATCACATTTAAAAAATTAATAGGCAGTGAATCCTCAATAAGGGATAATTTTTATTCAAAATCACATTATAAAACTAATATTATTTTATATGAAACATAAATCTACCATATGAATTCATCCGTAATAACACATGAATAGACCATGGTGACAAAGAGGGTTGGAATAAACCGTTTTGATAAACATTATCAATATTAATATATAAATATAATAATAAAAATAAATTATAATATAGGTATGCATCAAAATCATGGAGACAATAGGTTGAAAAGCTATCCCTATATTTATATCCATTTTATGTATCGTGTTATAAACTCTTGTTTATCCATCATTGATGTAATCAACAACTCTTATATACAGCACATCTTCACCATACGTATAACTAATCATGAATCCTTTTAATGAGAAAAGGTAGTGTATAAAAAACATTGATCCTTTAATGGTTCATATTATTGATGAAAGTTTCCCCTTAACCCTCCACATCATTGAAAATAACTCCCTTTTATAAGAAATGACACATATAACGTAGTAAATATAAAAAATCCATGAAATTGATGAAATTTTTTTTACAAGACAATATTTTGTGGAATATTTGTTCATATTAATTTATTCATTATGATATTTTTCATACACACAACATTGATTTTATCATTATTTAAATGAAACACTTGAATTATCTAGTGTTCCATCCATAATGATGTTCATACAAAACCTGAAATTCTATTAAATTATTTTTATTTAATATGATGGTTGTCACCTAGTCATAGGAATAGAGAGTATGAATATGATTAAATATATTAATATAATATGTAGATTAATCTTATATATATATACATAATTATTGTCTACCTATAAATTAAAAATGAATATAAGATATATTTGAAATGAAAGGAAAAATTTATATGGAAAATTAATTTATGAAAAAAAATTATATTTTAAATCTAGAAATTAGAAAAATATATTTTTATGATTGATTTTAATTAAATTTATAAATTATATACTGAATTAAATAACTATCATTCATCTTAGGTATTGTCTTTATAATAGATATTAATAAATATGAATTATTTATTATAAAATATATTTTTCTGAAATGATTTTTTGTCTCTTTATTGGACACATATTTTAAAATTAATTTGTTTTATATTTTTAAAAAATTATTTAAAAATTGTAATTTATTTTTTAAACATAAATTCAAATATTATAGTAGGTTAATGTTTTGAAAATATTCAAAGAAGATAGATTATTTGGTATATAGTTAAAAAACATATTTTTATTAATAACTGTAATATAAATTAAAACATTTAAAAACAAAAAAAAAAATTTATTAATATTATTTTAAAGTTTAAATTTTTTCTAAAATATATCAATTAAACTAATTTAGTTCAATTTAATAATATTCTTGTTTATTTTTCATATAAATTTTTATTTACATGGGAGGATTTTTTCTTTGGTAAAATGATTTCTCATCATGTATGTGGGATCAAAATTTAATTTTAATTTTCAAATTCAATGAATTAAATCTAGAAAAATTTATTCCATATTTGGATCAAATGTAATTTATAATATCTAATAAATTTAACAAATTTTTTTACCACAATTATTAGTTATAAGACTTAAAATTATTTACAGTTGTTAAGGTAAAAATAGTTTTATTATGTATTACGATGGTTAATGAAAAAAATGACCCCAAAAATTTCCAAAATTCATTATTTGGAAATATTTCAACCCTATATATTCTACTATCATGAATTTATTTTTTTCGAGCCATGTAACATGTGAAAAACTGCTAATAACTTCTTCTATCCATAACATTCAGGCATGCCAATCACCTCACATATAAAATAAAACCCTTCCCTATCTCTTATTCACACTAACAAAAAAATTGTTTTAGAAAAATAATGCTCAAATTTCTTCTTAAATTGAAACCACTCATTATAAAAGCCATATTTTTTTTTGAAATATTTTACAACAATATATTTGTTAAAATAGAATGATGTTTACCAAATAAGAATAAATATCTCTAACTAAGTGTTTAATTTTTTCATTAATCCACCTGCATAAATTTTTAATAAAAGGTTATGATATAAAATAATCAGTATATAAAATATAAAAATATTTTTTTATTGATATAATCAAAATCTGTCTCCTCTTCCATCAAATGTGTAATAAAATCATCATTCCCATATAGGGAGAACATCCACCTCACAAATCGAATGTTATTTTGTTTCAATATCCGCATATCATGGATAGATATAATGTTTTATTTAATGGTTATATATGATATTTATGATACTAATATTATTATTGAATAATAATATCACACTGTCCTTCTTACTAGACAATATGTGGAAATATGACAAGGCTCATGGAGTGATGTGATTTTTTCATAAATTACATGTAATTTAATAATCATATTATTAATAAAAATGTTTGATGTATATGAAATTCAAATTATTTTTTAATTATAATATTTTATTTTCCATTTTTTCATTATTTTCATTAGGAAAATGGATACAATATTAATGTGTACATACAACCTGCCTTTTCCTTGACCAATGCATTTCATCTTCCATCTATAACTTTTTTGATCATTATAAATATATATATACAAAAAATATATAATATTTATATCATTTTTCACATTATATAGATTATGGAACAATAATCATTATAATAGGGAAAAAAATAAAAAATAAAAAAATAAAAAATAAACATAGTTGATATTTCTTAAAACATGACATTAACATGGAATTTATAAAAAACATGTAACAAATTGTCATTAATTAACTACATATGTTATGATATATATATATATATATTGTTCTTTAGTATATATAATGTAACCTTAAATTTATTATATAGAAGGTTATAATCTGTATAAAGGATGTTGAAACTTATTGTATGAGATTTCGGTCTCAAATTTTACTTCTATGAGACAGATGACATATTCACCACATATATAATTCATTTGGTGTATATAATTCTAATGAATGTATTTTATAATGATTATAATGAGAATTTTATAGATTTAAATATTAATTTATGGATATCACTGTCAGGGGGTTCACAGTTCAAAAGATTCCAAAGGAGTAAGGGAATTTTATCATAGTTTTTCTTCTTTGGGGCATACAATATGTTATGAAACTATCTTCTTTTATGAGGTGTATATTAAAAAAATTGTTCCTGTTATATCATGAAATTATATATTATATAGATATTATATGTTTCTGTTAATATCAATTTTTCATGGGGATTATAATTAAATATTACGAAAGTTGAAAGAGTTTTATAATAAAATTTTATCATTTAATGGGATTGATTATGATTATGAATCCAATGATTAAATATTATGATATGTCCCTAAAAAATAATAAATTTTTATAACCTCTATTTTTTTCAGGATTTTGAATTTTTTCTTTTATTTATATATCTATATTTACTCAATATTTCAAAATAATGTTTTTATCAAAATCCAATTTTATTATTTTCATTGGTCAAATATTATTATTCATCTATAAATGTGTCTTAAAAATTGTTTTTTTAAATATAATTATAAAAATTATTTATTAAATCGATTTAATGCAAATTTTTATTTTTATAATTTTTCTAAAAAGATTATTTCTAAAAAAATTCTCTTATTTATTTTACGGAAAATATAAAAGGAATATTTTTTCATTTTTGACGAAATGAATTTTACTATGCATCTTCAACACCCACTCATTAATTTGATTCTTAATTTATATTTTTTTCATTATTATTTTATGTGAAAAAAAATTTGGATGTTTATTATATTTAAAAACGTTTTCTTTAATGTGGAATCATAAATTTGATCATGAGATGTTCTAAGTAATCTTTAAAGATAATATTTAATATAATATGACTTTATTTGATGTTACATATGATTTACAGGGAGAATATTAAGTGATACGGTCTTTTTTTTCAAGGGATGGTTAATTTCTATGTTTATGAAATTTTTATGAAACCCATTTATTTTTCATTGTATATAATTTGGTTTGATTGGTAGAATTAGAGATGTCCCAAAATTAATGGTTTTATTTTTTTAATAAAAATATTAATATAGAATTATGACAAATGACTTGTTAGAATATTCTATTTTTGTTATGATTTAAGATCCTAAATACTGTCCTTGATCTTGAACAATTACAAAGAAGTTATCCCTTTATTAGAGAGACTATATGATAAGTAATTTTCTTCAGGATATATATGTGTGATCATTTTGTTCTGTGGAAAATTATTGTCGTACAGGTTTCTCTATCAGAAATTAAGCATCCCTAATATATGAATAATACCATTTCAAACATCATTCACCATATTAGTATAATCACATTCAATCCAAAAGTAGAGGTAGGACCAATGTTTTTAAAATTTTACCACAATTATATTCCCAATCAGTTTTGTATATAGGATTGTATTTACTCTATAAGGACCATAGTGGCATCACCATTTTTTGCCTCTATATTTTTTGAAAATTTCACCATAATCAGAAGGGCCCTGATTTCATCTTGGATAAAAGAAATATACTAATTTAGACATCTTGTGTTTGGAGGGATTCACCTAAAATCCATGCTTCTATAAGGTGGACATTATTTACCTATAACAGTACTTATTCAGTGTAATTTATGTATTTGGTTACCAAAAAACCCATTTTATATGTCCTTTTCTTGTTTCCCAAAATCATGTACATTCTTCAGGGATGATAGTATTAAAAAAGAAGTTTTTTCATGAACCATAATACTTTTTATTATCTAGATCAAATGAATTAATACTAAATAGGTTGTAAGGAAATTGTTTCTAAGATGATGTGATAGTGGCTTCTCGATGAATGATAGAAGGTACAACTTCATTCTTGTTATACAATGATTTATTCTTTCAAAAAAAAAACAATTGAAATTCTCCATAGAGAATTTTTTATGAAACAACATAGGAAAAAATTGATTGATGACCTATGTATATTGGATGAAAAGAACATGTCTCAAACATATATTGATTCCATAACCTTGAAAAAACAACTGTGAAAAAATATGAGTACATTATCCATCAAGAAACATAAAATCATAAAGGATATATCTATCCATTTAATATAACCTTGGACTCAAACTTATATTTCCCTTTAACTGCCTCTCATTACATTGTATTTGAGGATAGTTACCCGTTTGAGATAGTTTCCCAAAAAAAGGATTTCATTACCATGTATAATGACATATCCCAGAACCATATCAATGATTTTAGATGGAATTATGCCTTGTGTATGGTCCTTCTTTTACCTGATTGACACATTTGTATCTATAGATATATTAGAAGAATTTATTATATTAAGAAAATTCATATCTATATATTTTCATATCCAAAAATTTAGAGGTGAATTATTTTTTTTCCATATAGTGAGAATTAATTAAGTTACCTAGAACTAATTTTTATGAATTTTATAAATTTAAGATTCCTTATAATTTAAATTTCACTATATAAGACTAAATAAGAATGTGGATCTCAAAAAATAAAAATCCCCTAAATTATTATTAAGAAACCTCCACACGAAATTTTCATAAAGTCTCATTGAATTTACAATGGTTATTTTTTCCAAATCCCACTATAATCAATTGGATGACAAAATTATTTCCAAAGTACATTAAAAGTTTTACTCTTAAGGATTATTCCACTCCATAAGAAATATTTGATAGATTTTTTGATACTCTTAATAAGGGATTAGGACTATTTGTACAAAATGGAAGTGAAAAAATGAATTAATAATATTCGTGAATAGTCTAATTCTACCAGCCCTCAATAGCATCTTTCCTTTCCCAAAGACTAACTAATTTCTTACACGAATGAAAATGTGGTAAAAATACCAGATAAATATTTTTCCACTGAACATTGGGATTAAAATGTATATAAATGTAATCATACCTTCTCTGATTCCTAACTCGTTATTTAAATATTATTTTCGAGCCATATTAATATTTTTCTAAATATAATAATGATTTCTTAAAACTAATATCCCAAACTGAGAATTGATCATAATTAAGGATGAAATATATTTTTTAATGTACTTATTATCTCCACGAGTAAATTGTACAATTTCATTAAGAATGTGTTTGTGAGTGGGAGAATTAATTCCCCTGGTGTCTATGTTTGATTTTATTATGTTGTAATTAGCCATACATGAATGGGGTCTATATAACAAATATTCCTCTAAGGAGAATTTTATGGATGAGAGAGTTTCCCTGTTCCTTGAACCTTTGGAGAGTGTGAAATATTACTATGGAGGTCCATTAATAAGTAATGAGATATGTGTATATTCTAAAATAATATTATCTCATTTATTAAAAATCCAATCACATAAAAAATTACATCATACCTTGAAAATTAATCCCATGTCCAACATTTAAAAATAATCTTTAACATCAAGCATGATGGAATTTATTCCATCATTGGAAACCTTTTAGAATGGATTAACACATTATGAAGTAGTTATAATTAAATCATGAATAGTTATATATTTGGTGAAACAAAACAAGTCTATAGATACAATCATATTTTAAATTCATGAAAATATATTGAAATAAAATTTACAAATAATTTTTAAAAATAGTTTTCTGATGGAACGCTTATCAAAATATATTTATCCCATTTTCCCCCAATTTTTAAATTAGAGGTAGGAAATATGCATTAACAACATAAGTTATTTGACCAAAAATGAAAAAAAAAACAATGATAGGAATGATGGCATCACAATGAATAATCTCCCAATATAATTGAAAAAAAGTTTTGGTGAACCCGTCCAAACCATGATATCGAAAATAATTTTGGAAAAAGATCATATTTGATCTAAAATTCATGTTTATTATAAATAACTCTTAAAATATAAAAATCAGTGAGAATACATGGAATAAAATCCTTCATCAGATCAATACATGTGTTGGGACTATCAATTAAGTTCTTGGAGAAATATGCCACTTGATAAGAAAAATATTATCTTTTCTCAAGAATCATCTCATCTTCAATGAGAATAGCGAGATGAATATTGGGATTTTGGAGTCATTTTAGAGTGATAATAAACCTAGTGTTTATATCTCCCACTTGAATGAATTTCAGATTAATGTATTTACTTTTCATACAATATTTGTGGTTTAAAATATTATTTAGTTCATCAATAATTCTATATTCGTACTTATGACCATTTGAATACTCACAACTATTGTTACTCTCATAGATGTTATGATGTAGATATTCAAGATGATAAATATTTTTCTTAAGGTGTCTAAATCATTCCCGACTCAAAATTTTTAATATTATCCTCTTCACATTGAGCCTATAAAAAAATAGGAGGAATTATTATAATAGTATATGGTATTCCTTGTATATCAGACCAATATTTTATGTTCATGATGTAATATTAAATAATTATAAAATATTTATGGAAATGGATGTTCAATATCTATATTGGAAAGAAATGTAAAATTATGATGATGATCTAAATTACATACTAACAGAGATGAGGAAGAGAAGGATCCCAAAAATCTTTGCCCATATCACTAAAAAATCCATATCCAATTATCGAGCCACCACATTATTATAGTGCTTATAATACCATGTGTATTTATCCCACACCAGGATGACATCATTCATGTTTCCATTATCAATAAATTACGTAATTTATAATTTTAATGTACAAGAATTGATAATTTATAACATCTCATTAGAATTATGAATGTACCAGAAGTCGCCAGGTATAATATAAGAAACATTTTTTTGTCAAATAAAATATGGAATATTCATCGATAACTCTATTCTTTCATAATATCCATTAATGTAAAATATGAAGGAGGAGAATTTTTCCCTTCCCATATATTTACAATATAAATGTTCCAACAATATTTACATAAAATATAATATTTACCATCAAATAACAACAAATTTAAAACCCAAATCCTATTTATGTCATTAAAGGACAGATTACTAGTCATAATTTGTTTTTTTATCTTTCTAAGAGATTAAATATTATCATAAAACTCTTATTCAGTTGTGAGAGACCTAGAATTTCAGGATTGTTCTTATTAAAAAATCATAACTTATATTATTGTTTTAGGCTAGGATAATACCTGAAAATTATAAACCATTGTCTTCATTTAATTTCACACTAAGGGATAAAACCCCATCTTTTCTTATATCCAAATTTTTTATTTATTTCTAATTTCATGATTGAAGATCATTTTATACGATATTTTTCTAAATTATCATCATTATCCGGTTTTGGATTGAATTTCATAGTATATAACATTTCTAATTTATAATCTAGAACATTAAAAATATTAGGAAATATTTCCTTTGGAATTTATTTAGGTTCTAGTTCTCCAAAGATGTTTGTATGGTCCATTGGGTTATAAATATTCTTGCACATATAGGTGGAATATCCCATTACATCATTCAATTCGTTTTTGTTGTTTTGGATTTTTCCCACAACTATGTTACCATCAACAATGACCTTAATAGTTCTTCATGTATTAGTTCCTTCCATGATTGTTATTCCAATAGATATATCAACCATTTTACAATGTGAAATAATTTACCTATTTTTTTAATTTGGTTTATGTGTATTTTTAGAAGAAATATGATTATGAAAATATAGTTTACATATCCCATGATAATGAGAAATACATACGATAATATCTCAAACAGATTTCACTGATATTCCTTTTATGTTATCATCTAGAATGCCTTCATGATATTCACGGGAGACATTAAGGGGACTACCAAGCATACATCGGGACTATATGGCTTAGTGAAACCTTATAGGTGTATATATTTCATGATAGAACATTTAGAATTATATGATGTATCATTATTTTTAATGATTATATTTTCATGAAGAGATATTTTTTTGTCATACCTATTCTGAGAAGATTCAAATTCATCAGACCGATCATAGGTTATGGTGAGGGGTTCATAATGTAGAGAGTCAAAAATTATATTGATCTCCTGAGAAATATCAAGAGAAAAATCATTAACTTCAGTAGTCTAGAATTTTATGATAATATATACTTCCCCCATCAAGGACATAAATATTATTCTTGGGTGAATAGACCTCATCTTCCCCATCAGCTACTAGGGATGACCATGTTTTTAAATTGTTATTCTTTAAAATTTTGGATTTCAGTAAATTTTCACCCATTTGATAAGGTCATCATTTATTATTGGGTGTCCTTTTTCCATAAAAACATTATTTTCATTCTTATTTCTAGTGGCCACATTCAATGAATTGTGATCTCAAGAAGGATTCCCTTATTTCTTAAAAACACTTCAATTTCTAATGGGATACCTAAAATACTTTATAATTTACAAAATCATATAACATGTTCATATTGATCCTTTATCTCATATTTTTTTAACATTTTTAATGAATCTTGTTACATTTAAGAGTTTTTTATCAATATTGGAATAAACCAATATTCATGAGTAATGTCCCTACTCACCATTGAGAGTGTGATGATAATTTTTCAATGGTACACTAATGTAATATTAATGATCATTTAGAATATTTTAATGTGAAAATTCGTAATTTAGATCATTTAATCTAACCCATATTTGTTTTATTGAATTTATTTGATTGATGGGATTGAAACTGATATCCCATTTTGAGATCCTAAAATTACCATGCTTCAGAGGAAAAATTATAATAATTTCCCTGAATCTAGTTTATATTGATTACCCATGATTAATTAATATATTTCTATACTTATCCAACCCATTTTCTATTAATTACTTCCTCAGTAGTGTGGAATCAATAATTTTAGATCAATTTAAGGCCTTCATTTATCTCCCATCAGATACCTTACATAACAATGAATTTAGAATTTACATATGTCATGTATTTTTTGTAATGCCTATGGATCTACAACAACCATGAGTCCATAATCAATGAAATTCATGAAAATGGTTCCCTAGGCAACTTATATTAGGATTTATCCACACCATGAAGATCTGCTGAAAACATGATTCCGTTATAATTAAAAATCATATAATCTCTACTATGATTTTGTGTTTTAGTAAGTTTGTTCTATAATTCTAAAGGATCTCAAGATACATCCATGAAACAACATTACCAATACTGATGAAATTATTATATTAACTTATATAATTATATTTTGGAAGAGGTATCTTTGGATTCCACCAAAATATAAAAAGAGTATCAATTGAAGATCATATTCACAATCAGAATGATGGCCATAATTGACACCAGTATCTATATATTGGATCATGGGATATTCAATAATGAATTTATGAAATGATTATAAAACTTTTTTTCATTACCTGGGTTATAAAGTGATGAAATGATAAATTATTTATGATATTATGGCACACAAAATTATGATTTTAATTATGAGAATGGTGGTACCTATACCCACATCCAAATCCTGGTGTAATGCATAATATTAAAAGAGATGATAACGGGAAACACTATGATGGCATTGTTCTACTATTGTAAATATGTGAGTCCATATACTCTATAGAAAACAAGTGAGTCATGATCCACTAAAATAAATAGTTTTATCATGATCCAACATTGAAAATTGGTGATATGACCTTATAAACAATGTTGATGTTTGTGGTTGTTATCCATGAAATTGAAAATGGTATTATATATTTATAATGGTTCCAAAAATTTATTAAATGATATTTGGGATCATGACCTATTTATGTTTATTTACAAGTGTTATAGACCATGTTTTCTATCATGATAAAGTTTTATGCAACAACATATGATTATGATCTATCACAAGATTAGTATGTTATTTTATATTTATGTTCATGATAAAATTCACAAATGCTTCTCTAAATATTTCATATTATCATAGATTGATGCTTATTATATTTAAAATCAATGAACACCTATGATCAACCATTCTTATTTTTCCATCCCCAGGTAATGAATAATATTTTAAAATGGTATCCATACGAGTAGTACTATGTGAGATTATCTTTGTGGGATATGACATAACTCATATATGGATATTTTTTATATGTTTCTATATATCAAAATCCATTATTCCAAAACAATTCTAGAATTGATTATTTTTTTATGTATTGAATTTTAATCAAACGTGATGTGATATACATGAATGATTTTTTGGGGTCTCTATAATTAGTACCCTATTAGGGTTTAGTTAATAATTGGAATCTGTGATGAGAAATAATTAGTGAGATTCCTATGGATATTTCCAAGCATACAGATAAGGAAGATTATTTGTATGATTTAAAATATGGGAAAAGGGCATGTAATTGAGGTAATGGATAGATTGAGTTTTTTCCCATAAATAACATCCAATTATATATATTACATGTGGATGTGGATCTATCACATTTTCACTAGGGGTAATAACTATGAAAATTGATAATTATGATTAACTTGATCTCTAACACGTGTTTGATAATGGGCCTTTCTTCCCACCGGTCTTGACATTATCGTGGGATATTTATTGGAAATTCATAAACACTTTACGAACCATCAAGATGGATTTAAAGTGATGATTAAAATGAATGTACTAATATAAACCTTATGAATCATATATTAAAAACAATGTGTCCTGACATAGGCATCCAACAAGATATTTTCTGTGATTATGTAGATCCCCAATATGAAAATTATTAATCAAAAAATTATTATTTTATAGTAAATGTAGGGAACTAGATTGAACATGGAAACATTTAATATTATATAGAATGGGTTTATGAAAATCCAAATGGAATGATTACTACTGAAATGGATATTTTAATAAATTTTATTCAGTTTTAATGATATGTTACTAATAAAATTCACCTTAACCAACTCTCATTAACAATAAAGATGAGAAGGATAGTGGTCATTGAGAGTTAATGTGGTAGATACAATATGAGAAAGATGATTCAGTATCCCAAATGTAAAAATTTGGGAAGAAGAACAGATGATAATTCCATAAAGAATAATAAGATATTTGGTCTATAGAAAGGAAGAGAGTATGGACTGTATGATTAGAATTATGAATGAAATGTTCAGTTAACATAATGGATTAGAATAATGGTATCCCTATGGTATCAACAAAAGACGAATTTTGAAAATGTGAAATGTATGAGCATTATGAAAAATGATGTCCCAAGGGGAAAGATCATGAGGATAATTAGAAAAGGTTTACAAGTAATGGGCATATTACAAATTATGAGGAGACATAAAATGTAATATAAAGGAAAATAAGCGTTATGGAATAATTTGATGAATCTTGGTTTCTTATTTATCAATGAATTTGAATGATTTGACTATTTATGTTTTAGAATTCAATAATTATGTTTTATGAATCATGAAATACATAAGGATTATTGATCAAATTTTTATTATTTTTTTGTTATTTTTTCAGAGGTACTGATATCACGGAATTGTGATTTAATGGAAAAGTTCAATTTTATAGAAAAATCTTAATTAAGGGAATATTAAACATAATATGTTACTTATGGTGAGATAATCATGCTAGGATAATGTGATGATGGATATGAAAAAAATTGTTCTTGTACTGATGAATATGGAACAGATTAATAATTTTTTGACAATGTGGATTATTCTATAATTGAAGTAAATTACATTATTTTCATTATTTAAGGAATATATCCAATAATATATATATATTTTTGAAATAATGACGAAATTGTATTTTCAACATGCCATTACTGTAATTAATGTTATTATAATAAATCAAGAGAATATATGATGAAGGTATTAAAATGATTGGAATGTGAAAATTAAGAGATCCTATATAATATTTATTGGATTAATGAAAAGTATATTTTCAAAATTATAGAGTAATTGTAATAAATTTTTGAATTTTGAAATTTTTATAATGTTAACCATTTATGGAGTGGTTTTTTCAAAAATTATTTGTGGTTTTATTGGTTATTGTAATAAATTACCACAAGAGGTTTCAGGAATATTTAATAACTAGATGGAACTATTTTTTATTGATGATAACCAGAGCTAGAATGAATGAATTATTATTCCACTACTGATTTTCTGATTCATTAGTGATTCTGGAATAAATAAAATCATTATGGGTCTTATGATCCATTATGGATCTATTTTTTTGACTAAGAGATGAGGTATAAATTTTTTAAAACACAACAAAGAGGTGAAATTGTGTTTATGATATAATGGAAATCTAATCCATAGGTATATCAGTACCTCTGAAAATAAATATCAAATAGTAATAGGAGCCAATAATTTTGTTCTTCCAAAAAAACTGTTTTAGTTTAATGATTTTTTCAATTTATATCACTTGAGGATGTACAGACCTCTTCTATCACATATACTAAACTATTTGTTCATAAAACAAAATAATGATCATTCTTATAAGGGAAACTGGTTGAGATTCTGAATATAAAAGAAAATGTTGAATGAAATAATAAAACTGACGTTGTTAATGTATTTTGGTAAATATACAAGAATGAAAATGATATATGGGAACCTATTTATGTGATGATTAATAAAAATACTCAATTATTTTTAATAATGTGATGAATTTCAAGGCATAAATTTATTTAATGGAGGTAAAATGTTACACCCTAGGATTTATTGAAGAAAAAATTCAAATTAATTTATTATTTTTGATATTTTTTGTTACATTCAATTATAAGTTTATCTTTCATTATATACTACAATACATATAAATTGAGTTACATGCAACATCCATTTTAGAAAATATGTTATATATGATTAAAATATTTTTTTTTAAATGATAGATATGACCAAGCCATATGAATGGGGGTATGAATATATTTAAATTAAATATCAAAATATATATTTTACACGTATATATATACTAAATTCATGGGTGAAAATGTATATAGAAATGTGAAAATTCAGTTGATGATAAAGGATAACATTATTCATAAAAACTATTTTATGCACCAAAATAGTTATTATAAATATTAAATTAAGCAATTAATATTTTATTTTTTATTTTTTGTAAATAAAAACATTATATATAAAATAAATTTTGTAACCTTCATATTATTTTTTTTCTAGAAAAGGGATAATAATAAATCTTCTTTTAGTCTTAAAAATGTAATTTTCTAAAAATTAGTTTTTCACCATTATGGACACATACATTTTACATAATTTTGTCCAATTATTTGAATTGTTTTTAAAAATAGAAATTAGTTTTTTAAATCACTATATCATATTTTCATTAATTTTTTTGTGAATATTATGAGAACATCAAAATTTTTTATAAATAATTATTAATACCTGATTTTATTTAGAAATATTACTTCTATTAAAGAAATTAAAAAAACCCAAATTGTATTATGATTTTTTGGAAGGTAAATCTAGTTCATGATATCATTTATGTGATTAGAATACATACCATATTTTTTTATATAAATTTGTTTTAAAGATTTGTTCATTTCCACTTTGGTAAATTTATTTATCACTAGGACAGAGGGATTATTTTTATTTCATATTTTTTTAGTTTGGTGAAGTTAATTTTTAAAAATGAATTGAATAATTATAATTAGATTAATTTACATTATCAAATATTTTAAAATTTATTTTTTACCATAATGAATAGTAAAAAAATAAAAATTACTTTCCCAATTTAAGATAAATATTTTAATTAGGTGTAAAATTAAAAATATAAATTTTTAAAATAACCTAAAACTCATACACACCCCATTGGTTTTCCATAAATATACAATGTATCTTATATAATAGATAGTGAGAATTTTGGAGACTTTTGGTGTGTTGAGAACATGAGTGTACCTTTTTCTATTAAAAAATTACAACTATGCCACTCACCTCACATAAACAATGTAATCCACATCTTTTCTCCACACCACACTTGCATACCACATTGGATTAGAAAATAAATACCTAAATCACATCCTAACATCCCTCCTATCATAATATAAATATTATTGTGGTAAAAAAATCCATCATATGAAACCTTTTGAAGAAAACAAAAATATCTTTTCTGAATAAGATATAATGTTCGTAACCAATCATTTTTGTCTGTTTCTCCCCCACTTACATATGTTATTATTGAAATATAATGATATAATAATATATGTATATACCTTATATTGTTATGTTTTTGTGTTAATTAAATAAGCTGAATATGTCGCCACATCAATAAAATGGATTATTAAATCCTTAATTTTGTGTATGGGGGACTACTCCATCGTGAATCAATGTTATTCTTTTTCCATCCCCACCTATCAAGAATAGACATAAAAATGTTTTTAATTTAAATAATTAAATTTCAAATATTATTATGATTGTTTAATCTTGATATCCCATTCGAATTCTTACATTCCACTATGTGGGAATTTGAAAACATTGTTCCACCGTATGGAAGTCTACATTCTCATGAAGTGGTGTAATTTGTCCAATCATTACTTTTAAGGTAATAAGAATGGTATTAATAATACAATGTGGAATATATATAATAAAAATAAATTTTGAATTTTATTCTATAATTTATCTTTCATTTTTTCCTTCAGTTGGGATAATGGAAATAGAATTAATATGTACATATGGTTTACCATCTCCAAGAATGGTGCATTACATTATATATTGTTAATTTTCTCAGACCACTGGGAATAAATTTTTTTCAAAATAAATATGTTATTATTATCATTGTTAATTTTTTTATATTATTCATCCTTGATAAATTTTGGTCGGAAAAAATAAGAAATTAAATCCTAAAAAAAAACAAAGCAGTTATTACCAAAAACAGAACTATAAAAATGAATTCTTAATAAAAATGTAATAAAATATAATCATTGTTTTATATATGGTATGTTATATATTTTTATTATTCTATGTTATATTTATAAAAACATTATAATTATTATAATCAATGTTTGAACATGATTGATTTTTTTTGACTTATGATAAGGGATTTCTATCTAACTTTTCACCTTTGTCATTCACATGCCATATTCACAGTCTAATGATTTATTGAATTGTATATACCAAAAATTATTTTATATTTATGATAATTACTCTAGATATCATTGAGATTTATATTGAATTTTTGTAATATCTTTTTCATGTGGTTTACAGTTCAAATTATACCATTGTAGAATGGCATTTTGTCTCATTGTTTCTTCTTTGATACATATGTAATGTTATGAACATATATTATTTTATGAGGGGAATATAATAATTTTTTTATATGTAATAATATTAATTTATTTATTATTAATATATCACATTATTCATTATATGTTATTATATTATGGGGATTATAATTCCTTGATACCAAAATGGTAAGTCATTAATGATATGATCTTATCATCTATTAGGATAATTTCTGATTATTAATCCAACATTTAAATCCTAGGATATATCCATCAATAAACATATTATTTTTCTATTATAATGGATATAGAATTATTATTAAATTTTCCCTTCATTTTCTTCTCTCTATGTACTAAAAAAGCAATATAATGTTTTATTAAAACCATATTTTATTACTTCATTCAGTCAAATATAAATTCTCTTCCAAAATCATGTTTTCTAAAAAATATAATGTTTATAATATTATAAATTTATATTAATAAAATTTTAGCCATTTTTTATTTCTTATAATTTTTTAAATGAAATATTCATTTCATTCTAAAAGAAACAACGTTCCATTGGTTTTTACAAAAAAATGAATGGAAGATTTTTTTAAAAAAGATACGACATGAATTTTATTTTATATCTTAAAGACACAATAATTGTTTTAATTACTCAATTATAAGTTTTAATGGTTATTTTAAAACAAAATAATTTTGAAATCTCAATTTTTTTAAATGTTTTTCATGTTTGAAAGGATTTTCTTCTGATGAGATTTTTGAAGTGATCTATAAAAATAATTTTTCTTCTAGATGTCATCGATTGATGTTACATATGATTTTCATTGGATAATATTGAATTATTAAATCCTTATTATTTATTTTTATGGTTAATTTTTATGTTGATTTTATTTTTATTAAAACCATTTATTTATCAGGGGTTATGTATTTGTTAATTGATTAAAGGTTTATGTGAAAAAATTTCATTACACCATTTATAAGGTGATGATATGACGAATATATTATGATATCATGGAACACATAAGTATTTTTATAATTATGAGATATATGTGACTGATATCTCCCAGAAATGAATCTGTTAAATCAGTATATTCAGTGACATAGAAATGGAAATTAAGTCAATTGGCATGATCCACTATGGTAAATAAGGGAGACCTATTAAATTAATGGGAAAAAGTGAGTCCTAATACATTATGGGAAACATAAGAATCCTAGTCAAAAATGATAAATAAGTGATAAGACATTATCTACTAGTTTTATGGTATTAGTAGTTATCATTTATATATTCAATTTTTTTCTATATTTATGATGGTGCCTCACTTTTATGACACGATCTTATGTTTTGTGATTTATCTATAACGATTTCTCACACTTATAGAAAACATATTATGAATTGATATTATTTAATTTAATGACTCATGGTTATGATATATGATAGGACATGTATTAACATTGTAGGTCTTGTTCAAGAGGACATAACAATGTGCTTATATTTTTCATTGTATACGATCATAAATTGAAAAATCTATATTTTTACCAATACTTTGCATCTAATCTCACATTCTCTTTTGTTTATTTTACTATGTTATAAATAATGGTATAATAAAGGTATATCTAAGATGAGTATTATGTGATAATATCTTTCTAGGAGAGGACATAGCTCACTTATGGACTTTTTTATTCTATCATAGATATTAAATATGAAGCATACATAATCAATTTTGGAATGGATAATTTTTTTATGTGTTGAATATTCATCTAAAAATATGTGAAATTTATTTATGAATTGTTTTTCATTCTAACAACATTGGGTTTTATTTTTAGTAAGAATAAAACAAAAAAATATCAGTTTTTCCATTGCATAGTCTCATGATCCCAAAATAACAAATTAAATATATACATAAAAGTATCAATAATATTCCATAATATAGATGTTATATGCGTCTCTAATCTGTGAACTAAAAAATGTTCTAGTATAATTGAAATTATGAAGTATAACTACATCTATTTGGCCCATATCAATTAAATGAAACTCGAGTGAGTGTTTACACATAACCTAAGGAATGACCACCTATATACTATAGTACAATAACTTTTGGAAATTACAAAAATATTCTTTGAGATAGTATTAAATTCAAATTAAGGACTATGGTTCATTTCCAAATTTACTGAAATATAACCAGAACTATTCATATAAATAACATTGAAACACTTCTAACAATAAACCATAATATAATGCCCTGACCCCTCTATATCAGATTCGGTGCATTAAAAATTATATTGGAATTTTTAGAAGGAATCGAATCCTGAAATAAGGATCAATTCTGTAATCTCGAAGAAACTAGGTATAATGATGTAACTCAAATTACATTGGAAAATATGTAAAAATAAAATAAAAAAAAACAAAAAAACTGAAAACATGGTAAGTCAATAAATATTCTCATCATTATAACATGTCAAAGATAATCCAATGAAACGAATGAGATAAAATGATTAGTATGGCTTAAAAATAGCAGAATAATGAATAAATAATAAATGAATCATAAACCACTTGGCATAATCAATAAGGAATAGTGAATAAATAAAAAACACAAGCCATTAATAAACTGAGAAAGGGCTTTCATGCATGGATTTTATCATAGTGAAATCCTAATGGATAGTAATAAATGAAAATGAATAAAGACAATGTCAATTATTTTTTTCATGTATCTAGAACATGATACCATAATACCATTAAAACAGTTTAGTTGTGTAGGTAGAAACCTTTCAAATGTTTTTGAAAAAAACTCAAAGGGTTTTTTGCCAAAATAATTTCCTCATGAGACATATCGATGCATCAAGGGGCTATAGCAGGCCCCACCCACCGCTGAATGTGAATATAATTCTCTATACATTGATTTAATACATGACTAATTTTCTTTTTCAATATTAATATAGAGTAGAGGATCTGATTCATCAATATTTCAATAGTTAAAAAATCATTCCAAATAATCACTATATGTAAAATTGTATATGGTCAAACAATATACATATCCATGATATGAGAATATGGATAGTTAACAGAAATATAATTTCAAATGAAAAGTTATCTCAAATGGGAAGTAGGTACACCACATAAGGATTATTAGGTGTTCTTTGGTTGATCCTTGAAACATGTGTTCTAGTTTTAAGAATCACTATTTCTAGGTGGTATCCATTGGATTTATTTATGGAACCGGAAACACCCAACAGTTATTTACTCAACGAGGACCTGTTTTCATATGGTAGGTGTTCGTTATGTTTGAATATTATGATACTTAATAATGTGCATTGGTTGAGAAGATGAGAAATAAGACTCATCACACCACTTTGGTGGTAATTAATTTTTACTCCAGGACACTCTTTGTAAATTTATGATATTTTCATGAATCTTTATTAATTAACCAGTTATATCATAAGTATACCTTGGAATTAACATTCACTTATTAACATGTGTAAAATTTATAATCATCAGTATGAATTCAAGGTTATTTATTAATGGAGATATCAATATGTATTTGAGGTTTTCCATCAATGGTATCATCCAATATACTAAATAGAGATTCATTTTAACATCATTATTATGATACTAGTTTTTAAGCAACTCAATGGGGGCACTCTGGAATTTATTTTCATCCAAGGAGAATAAGTTTTGATTTGATCTTGGGATCCTGCCAAACAAATTGGCAACATACATATCCTTGTGAAAGGAATATGAACCCTCATATTTCGATGCCACTTAATAGGACACATTATACCTTTTAACTTCACGTGATAAGGACCTCTAAGAGAAAGGTTCATGGGAAAAAATACTGTTGGACTTATCTTGAAGAAGCTCGTGGAACATGGAAAGAATATGGGTTTCCAAGTAAAATCAGACCCTCTTGGGAATATAGCCCAAGGAGAACATGGTTTATTTGAATTGTTGTGTTTGAACCTCAAGGAGGCTCCTTACATGTCCCATATGGAAAGGGAATCAATGCCCACATAGTTCTATAAGTATCATAGGAGAGTATAGTCCTTTGAGTGAATCAAGTTTGGACTTACATCCTAAAAAGGATGCTGTAATGATTTGGGGTATAATTTGGTTATTATTCCTAATGAAGATGCCTAGATTAAAGGAATTAGGGTTGGATTCCTAAATAGGATTTCCAGTAGGCTCAAGACCTGGAAAGGCTTCATACATATCCTTGTTTGAAGAGGAATCAATGTTCTCATAGTTTATTATACCATGGGTGTTTTTGAACATGTTGTAACCCTGAAAAATCTATAGGAACACATGTGTCATGCTCAATGTGATAAATATGAGGATATAAAAAATTCAACTAAGGCACTCAAATTTTCAAATATTTCATCCTCTATTGATGGAATAGGGTGCCTCAACCGTGGAAGAGGGAGAGGCAACCTTGTTAGTAGGTGAGACGACAAGCCACCACTTTATTCTGTTTACATTGGACAATGGTCCAAATGGAAGGATGAAAGAATGAAAATTGGTGGATTACACTAGGATGGTTTCCCATGGTGTCAAAGCACAACTAGAGAGGGGGAGGGTAACAAGAGTCCTTGTTCCCATCCCTCTACGGACTTTGGCATTAAAGAAGAGAGGATGAGCAATGATCCCACCTCCTGCATGAAACATTAAGGGCATACAGCAAGAGAGTTTCCTTAAATTTGATCCTGGTACAGAAGAGATACTTCTCCTATGATTGCGTGGAAACGTAAGTGTGAACTATAACTTCCCTACCAGTGACCTGAAGTTTCGGGTCATCTCCTCGAGAAGGGAGAGGACAGGACCCATCCTTCCTCCAAAACAGGAATATCCCAACACTGTTTCTAGGAGAAAGACCCATGTGAGTAGGGATATGCAAGCCCACAAACAATCCATGAATCATAACCCCACTTTGAAACAAATTTGGGAAGCCTCTGACAGTGGAAATACAAACCCAAATCGGAGACATAATAATGTTCCATTCCAAAAAGTTTGAGCAGTCAGGAGGTTTTGGTGGAAGTTTCAATATTGTCCCTTTCTAATAAGGGAACCCAGAATATAGATTCTCTACCATGAATGGATTTTAAAAATGGTACCTGAGTTTGTCACGTAGGTCCTTTGTGCATGTATGCTGTATAGGTACCCCACGTTGATGTACCACGTATGTATACCGCACAGTTATGGCACGTTGGTATGTCGCATAGGTATGATTGATTCCTAAGGAATGTGTTTTAAATCTATGGACCAAAACAATGTATAATTTTTTTAAATACATTCAAAACATTCTTGTCCCATTTAATTATCTCTTGTCTCTTTGATTAGAGAGCTACCTGAGTCAATTCAAGGGATCTAGGGGAAAGAGCTATGCAATGGGAGCTTTAGAGTGTCTATCATATTTTTTTTCTGTTCCGAAATGGGGAGCCCAAGGGCCCAATTTATAGGCACATATAGGGCATGGTCAAAGATATGTTTATTGCACAGGTCCTTCGAGCAGCTTTGCTGCGCAGGTACTCCGCGTAGAGGCACAAAAAATATTCTTGCATGGAGTTCTACCGCTATGTTTTGTCGCATAGATCCATCGCGGAGGTCTATCACGTAGCTCTACCATGTAGGCCAGTGAATCTAGTCTATCATGAATCACTTTTGGAGTATTTTGACTTTACTTTGAACTCTTTGAATCTTGCTTTGGGATTTTAAATATCTGGGGTTCTCTTCATAGTCTTTTTTTCTCAAGTGGTGTCAAAAAAATACCCCCTTCAGGATTGGATCCAAAATTAGAAATATGGTTGTGTCCTGAGGTGAATTTGTGGGGATAAAAGACTATAGACTGATTTTTGAACAGCATATGTTAGCAGCGTTGGTACCCCATGCTGATATCCCGCACAAATGTCTCTTTTGGATGTTCTGTGTAGTCCATGCATGTAGGTCATTGGTTTTATATAAATAGGTCTTATCCTTTTCAATTTTCTTCACCTATGCTTTTCCTAATTTTACTACTCCTGTTGTGTATCTCGTTCTCTTAGCTCCATCACCTTGTTCTCTTGCGTAATTCCCTTGTTATTTCTTCATGTTAAAATTATTTAAGTGATGGAGCTAAACTAATGTATTTTATCAAAGTAATTATGCTAGAATCCTTTCCAAGGGAACTACACGACGAACTGCATCGAAGGACATACATAATGAAACTCATTGAAGGGCCTATGTGAATAGTGTCCTTTGACAAAAAAATTTATTTATCAATGTTTTAAAGAAATTACAACCTAATTGTGGAAATTTGGTAATTCTTTTGTAGGAAAGAAAAACTCATTTTTTGACCCATACTAAAGAAGCTACGACACGTAAAAATGAAATGATGAAGACCATCAGACCAGACTACTTTTATCTTGTTGAAAGTACACTTCCTAGGTTATGGAAGGGTTTAATTCCATACCAGCATGATTATCCAAAATGTCATTACTTACCCTTGTATGGGCATGAGCTTTTTTAAGAAGCCCCTGATTCATTAGTTAAGAATTAATTTCCAATGTATTGATTTCATCAATAATCCATTTGTAACTGCATGAATATTAGTGCAAGGGGGTTCCATTATAAGAAGAAATGGTCCCTATTTGTTGCATCCATCATTATAGTGGTTGTACTCTCGATATGAAGGATCAAAATAAGGACAAGGACACATTGTTATAATTCCACATTTCGGGCATCTCAAACATTTTAATCTAATGGTTAGAAAGAAGATTGGGATCTATGTTCTGGAGGAGGTGTCAAGCCTAAATGGATGTGGTAAGTCTGGGTAAGTCGGACTAGTGCAAAATTCTAGAAAGAGTTATCAGACGGCTATATCTGAGAAGCTTTATGGATAGGGAAAACTTTTGTTTATAAATTTGATTTCATTCCCGAATTACTTTTTCCAATGGTTTCCACATATGAATTCCTTTCATTTTACTCATGGTGAAGTTGGTATTAGTTTCTGGGATATTTACCAAATAACTGGAATTCCCATTCTTTGGGAAATGTATCATGAATTCATTCCACTTGCCACAAAATTTGTGTATACTTCTAGAACACTACTGATGGACCATGAATTATTGAAAATATCTAATATTTTACCCGTGGATAAGAATGATATTCATTCCAGAGTGTGGATGTAAGCCTTTATAGAACCAAAAACATAAAAAGGCCCAACCTTTCGGTGTACTACTATTTTTTATTTTGCAGATAACCGAGGTACTTCAGACACATATTTGACAATACTAGAAACAGGTGATTGTAAGCACTGGGGATATAATGTAAAACAACATATAGTTGCAATGGAACACTTAGCTTCCTTATTTGATACATGTCTAAGTGTTTTCTTGCTTACAGTTCGTGAATCTGGAGGTTGTGTAAGATCAAGGACTTTTTTCATGGTAGAAAAACTAGTAGAAGTGAAGTATATAAGATTAAAAACCCCTGTATTGTAATTAATTTACTATCTTCTACTGCATTTATATAAATGGAAGGATCCATTTAGAATATAATGGCCATTCTAAGTGTTGTAGGGCTGGATTACAACACATTTTTCTTCATACTAAGTTTTTAATTCAGTTAGAGTTCCCAATGGATGATTCACCCTATTTTTACTCAACATTTCCGTTATTCAGCCTCTAAACATGAGACTTGTTTTGGTGATAAATGCATTGAATGTATCGGGAGAAATAAACTTCTTTCTTTTTTTTAACCCACAAGTTTGAAAATTTATTGATAATGGTAAAGAAAAAAATTATGAGCTAAGATCATATATGATGGAATTAAGGGATGATATATAATCATCCAGGATAGATGGTGAAATTATCATCAATTCATACATCCCCTATAGGTTTTCTCTTCAGTTAATATGTCTTCATCAATCCAACACTTTTCCACCCACTTATGTATGACAAGAGAAACACCCAATGGTAGCGTGGCAATTATGGATTCTAACATCTTTAGAGGTATCTAAACTGTCGATTATGTTACGTACACTAGGTGCATCAATTGGATTGGAAGATGGGTTTTCCAATGCTTGGGGTTCTTCATATACTCAAGGGGCTTTAGAAAAGGAATATATCAAGTGATGGCTACACCGACTATTGCACATGGATATCGTGGAAAAAAGTCCATGGTTAGAGATGATATTGAAGATTCAAGGGTTTCAGAGCCCTCAATATGTCTTCGTAGGATGAATACTATGAATACCAGGGCTCGAGAAGAAAAACCTCCAATTCCACGACGATCCTATAGCCGCAATCAAACAGAGGTTCTTATTCCTTCTATTGAACTTTTTAATGAAAAAAAGAAGTTATGAATAAGATCACCATTCAGAAGGCATTTAATCTCCTCAACAATAAACCATTCCAAGATTTAATTATGTGTGACATTTATCCATTCATCAATGGGAGAGTGCATCTCATTATAATTGGGATTCATGGGAATTCCTCCATCATTGTATTCGAATACCTGAAATTGGTGACATCAAGGAAAATTCTGATTCCAATTCGAAAAATAATGTAGGTTATATACATATTTATATTATGGAGTTGGAGTCCTTTATATATGCAACTAATTAACAAATCCCAGTCTCTAAACGAGTATCTCATATGGTGGACTTAGGAGTACCGGATGGGGTAATTATTGACTCTGAGGGGGAGTGGGATATTTATGTTAATACTGAGAACATATTTTCATTTTTCTTTTTTATCAACTCTTATATATCATTTATCATCATTAATTTAGATGAAAATGTATTTGCGCAGCTTGAATGTAGAGAATAACGCTCTAGAAAAATTCTTGAATCACATAATTATGGTCCTATAGGCTCTCTTATTCATGCAATGAATGATCCTCCTAGACCACCAGAACATTCTCCAGGTGCAAGAATTGTGACTGGGGTAATGGAGACAGATAATCCCCCACCATTACCTAATGTTTCTCTTATTAAGAGGAGTTTTTGAATATCTCCACTTCCTTTTCAACAAAAATTCTAGAGAAAAATGAGATTTATCTGAAGCGTTCAACAAAGGAGTAAGTTTTTACACTTTTCTAAAGTCATATAATTATATCAATACACTATGGTAACCACATTTTAACCTCTTGTGGGATTTTTGTCTCTATCCTCCCTCAAGGGATTAAGAGATGATTCTTCGAGATGAGAAAATGAAACCCATGGGGAATCCCGGGTTCATGTTGATGAATCTGCAATATTCAGAGATAAATCACCAAAATATTTAGCAATACCTACTCTTGTCTCTATTGGGAGAGAGGATAGACATGATAATATTTAATACATTCCTCAGTTTCATTCGTTAGAGGATCCTGAAATAATCAATACTGATATTACTATTGCTCTAGAAGAAATTAACGAAGACCCAGGGAAGTCTGAGATAAATACTGATGTTGGTCCGAACCTGGAATGATCTAATGATGCTATACTAATAGAAGTTACGATTGAATATAATGTCAGTGGATCCAATTTAATTATCAAAAAATGTTTTTTGTATACCTTAAATTGTAAGGATTATATAACATTCCACTCTCCATATACTTAAATAGTGAAAGCCCTTATCTAAATATTGATATTCCAGGTTCCATCAAGGAGTTTGAAAATTTCCATCAGAAAGTTCGAGAACATTAGTATTTATTATTTCATTTTCCATATGTAATTATTATTATTTACATGATTCTTTACATTAATTTTAACCTTTTTCATCTTTATATGTTGAAAATGTCGCAAATGATTTTTAGAAACGGGGTATTATACTCTATCCTTTTATTGGATTTGGATAAATACTTATAGAAGATCCTTCATAAGGAGATTCTATAGTTGCTTCAAATATAATAACTTAGCCAACTCAAATGGATGCACCTTCTAAAGAAACATCTGCTCATATAACAGAAGCTGAGAATATAAGGGTTGAATCCAATCAATTAGCTAGAATATTTTTGGGTAAATATAATCAGTTTTCTAAATCATATTTTTTTCATTAATTTTAAATTGATAATGAACTTGATATATCATTTAGAGTTATTAGAAAAAAAATCATAAGGTGAAGCTTCTACTATTCGAAGAGAAGTCTAACAAGGCAGATCATTTTTTGACATGTTTCCAGAGTACATTTTACCACATGGTAGTGACTCAGATTCAGACATAGATATTCAATGTGCTCTTGGCATGGCACGTACGAAGACATGGCAGCAAATATACAGTATAATAGGTTATAAGGCTTTAGATGAATTGATATTTAAGTTTTCAAAACTTCTTACTTTATTTTGTGAATTGGGATTTGGTGGATTTAATTATCGACATTTCCATGATACTATGAAAGATATCATTCTCCGATAGGAGGAAGAGTATAATATGGGGAAAAATTTTGAAGAGGATAATCGAATGAACAATATTGAAGGATTTCAAGGTACGGTAGTTGAGGCAGAGGGAAATCATAACATGAAATCAATAAAAATTATCCAACATGTTATAGAAGCCATGAAGTAGTTGTTATATTGTCAATAGATACTAGATTCAGTTCATAACAAACATTACCAGTTGAATAAATATTTCGGAGGAACTGAATTAGAGGAGATAACTGCCATTTTAACTATTGAGGAAGTGTTTCATCATGAAGGGAAGGTTGGAGTTGATCAACTGTCTCAACTTCAACAAGCAGATGATAGTGCTCATGAAGTGGTCCAACAAATGAAAAGTCATGTTGTATGTTTATTATAAAAAATGATAGAGAGGCTCAATTTTGTTGATGGACCACTGATTTCATATGAATGAAAAGAATTTTTTCTTCTATAATATATACCTTCATTCGTATTTTCCATGATTCTAGTATTAATGGTAAATAATAATAATAATAATTAATTCTTTATGTTATAGAATAATTATTATAATAGAATGAATGGAGTGCTCAAAATTTTCTTATTAAGCTGATGGCCCTAATGAGTATAATTTAAAAAATACAAGAGTTATATGGATAACCCCATAAATTTCATATCTTTTTACTTTTTTCTCAATATTACCTAAATCATACAAAAAATGTATTCTTAGTGAGATGGGACTCGACTTTTGGTTAGAGTTCCCTTCACGGGATCTCAATCTAATGAGCACTGAGTCATTTTTTTTGGTAGTTTAGAGTCATGAATGTTGGACTATAAAGGGATACTATTTAAGGCCGAATTTTTTTGACCATAAATTTTGAAATTAGATCCCAAAATAAACTCTATGGTTAAAAATTTCTTTAATATTATTTAAATATCTCCTATGGGAATCATGAGACATGATTTTTATGGTCACCAAATTTAAAAATCATGTCAACATAAGGTGGGTCTTTTCCAGGAACGAAAGTACCATTGTTTAAAAAACCCCTAATGGGGGCTATGTTATGCTGGACAACTGGGGAATTTTCTACATAGCCAAATAGTGGAATCATTTGACGTACATGTCTATATGTAAACAACTTATGCAAGTACGCCTAAGGGAACATACTACATAGTCAAACAAAAGAACTCGTTGAAGTGTAACATTTTAATTTTTATACATAGGAGAAAACAAGATTTGGGTGACTCAAGAAAATAGTGTGTTGTTTTTATAAGGAAATGAATTTTAAAAATGAAAAAGGGATATTTTAGACCGACAAAAGTCATTAATTGGATTACCATTTCTATTCAAAATTGGGTCCTGAGTAATGGTTAAAATTTATTAGAAATGGGAATTTCTTATAGCATATTGTGTGGTTTTACGTCATATAGTGAGGACATTGGTACTGTGCAGTTTTATTTCATGTAGTGATGACATTGGTACTATGCAGGTTTATGTCATTCAGTGAGGACATTTTACTGTACAGTTTTAATTCATGCGATGAAAACATTCTACTGTGATGTTTTCAGTCATGCAGTGAAGACATTGTGCTTTGTTGTTTTTGGTCATGCAGGGGGGACATTGTACTATGTGGTTTTACATCATGCAGTGAGGAAATTATACTATGTAGTTTTAATTCATGTAGTGAGGACATTATACTATGCAGTTTTAAGTCATGTAGTGAGGACATTATACTATGCTATTTTAAGTCATGTAGTGAGAAAATTTTACTGTGTACTTTTATGCCATGTAGTGGACAAATTTTACTGTGTAGTTTTAGGTGATGTATTGAGGACATTGTACTATGCAATTTTAACTCATGCAATGAGGACATTGCACTGTTCATTTTTATGTCATGCAGTGAGGACATTGTTCTATGCAGTATTAAGTCATGCATTGAAGACATTGTACTATGCAGTTTTATGTCATACAGTGAGTACATTGTACTGTGCAGTTTTACGTCTTGCAGTGAGGACATTGTACACTGAAGTTTTAAGTCATGAAGTGATAACATTGTACTATGCAGTTTTAAGACATGCAGTGAGGACGTTAAACTGTGCCGTTCTATGTCATGCAGTGAGACATTGTACTGTGCTGTTTTATATCATACAGTGAGGATATTGTATTGTGTACTTTTATGTCAAGTAGTGAGGAAATCATGTGGATATAATTTCAGGTCTTTAGCTTTGACCAAAGGTACTAAACTCTCCAAATTTCGAGATAATTTGATTGGAAATATACTATCATATTTAGGTATGTAATGGAAAAATTGTAAACTATGATTTGTGAATATAAGGAACCAAGGAATGATAATGGAAAATGGATAAAAGCATGTAGATGAAGTCTTTTCCAAAAACGAAGTTACCATTATTTGAAGAACCCATTATGGGGGATGTATTATGAATGGTAAACTGGGGAATATGCTGCATAGTAAAATAGTAGCATCATTTGACTGAAAGGCCTATTATATAAGAAACATATGCAAGTCTACCTAAAGGAACTTTCTGCATAGTCAGAAAAAAGTGATCTAAGAATTTTGACATTGTATTTCTAAAAGGTGAAAAAAGTTTATAGAGATTCCGATTTTCTGAAGAACAAAGTATGTTTTTCGGAGAAAGGTACCTGAATATGGAAAGGTCATTCGCATCCAAGATGTCCAAATAATCAATTCAATATGACTTTTATGAATGGATTACCAAAACTAAGAAGTTATGGTGTCTTTAGTTTTAGAGCATACAACTAGCACTGGAAATAGAAACCATATATAATATGTGTCCAAGTGATTTTGAGGTTATTTTAAAATGTATTGAATAGATGGTTGGGAAAATGTGTAATCCACGGTCATGAATACTTTAATATTATAAGAAATATAATGGGACATGTAAACATGAATGATTGTTTTAAAATATAAATTTCTGTATTTTGTCATCATAGATTAAAGGGGACCAATATACTATAACCAAGAATGAAGTTACACTTATTTAAAAAACCCGTTATGGGGGATGTATTATCCATGGACAACTGAGGTAATATACTGCATAGCTAAATAGTGGAATCTTTTGACTGACATACCGATTATGTGGGAAATATAGGCAATGCCACCTAAGGGAACATGTTCCAAAGTGAAGTAAAAGTGCTATGAAGTATTTGATACTCTGTCGCTAGAAACGGTATGAAATATTATGAGGATATGAAAATATTCAAGATTAAGAGTCTAAAATATGGAATAGGTATATTTCTAGTGCATATGGAAAATATTTATACCTATATTGTCCATGAGTTTGACAACCTTTACCTAGATCTGACTCATATGTTAAATGGAGACTTTCTTTGTTTCCCCTGAATTAATATTATGACATGTAATTTATAGTCCTATAATGAGGACATTATACTATGCAATTTTAAGTCAGGCAGTGAAGAAATTAATAATCCTTTAATAAATTGAGACACCTTATTTATATAAAAAATCCATTTAACAAAATCCTAAGCCCACGTGAGCTATGCTCAATGTGAGAAACAAGGAGTAGTAAGGGTTTCTTTTACAGTGAAAATGAGACAGAAGTGAAGAATAGGGATGCTATATTTCCATGTAGTTTAACATAATTTGTTAAGGATGAAGATAAACTTATGTGAAAGGAAAAGACATTGCAACTGGGTTATGGGATAAAACCCAAGTGTCACTATATGTATTTTTTGGGGAAGGAATCAAGTAATAAATAGCTTTTAAATATTCCCTATGCATATTTGACATTTATACAAGAAATAAAGATTTTTTAACATGGCTGACCCTAAGATTGTAGATCTAGGCCTCTCTACATATCTGATTGAAATATGATAATCCACACATACATAGTTCTTGAAACATTCATTTCTTATGCCAATCGAGTTTGACATGATGAATGAAAACTTTTAACACATTTTGAGATAATGGTAAATCATAAGTCATAAATTGGTATAAGGACTAAATCATATATCTTAAGGAAACACATTATATAGATCTGATTCATATACATGAGGAGGAAAGAAAATAAGATGATTTTTTTGATTTTGGCTCGACTAAAAATTGAAGATTTAAGAATATCTACATATCTCATTGGAAAATGAGAATCAAGACACATGTAGTTCCCAAAAAAATGTCTCTATACAGATATGACTCAGACATAGGAAAGATAGTGACTCATATACTACAAAGTAGTAGTGATGACGTCAATGATGTTTTCTTATGGAAGATTCTAACGTCAAAATAGAGAAAACATTAGTTGTACATATGATGTCATGTAGTTTAACCTCATGTGACAAGGACGAGATGATATGAATTTTATCGTCATGATGCTTGGACGATTAGGGTTGTTATGTAGTTTAATGTCTTGAAACTAGGACATTATACTGTTAAGTTTATAGTCTTGTTGTATGGACATGGGGGTTGTGCAGTTTTTAGTCTTACAACTAGGACATTGTGATGTGCAGTTTAATGTATTGCAGTAAGGACAAGGGGGTTGTGCAGTTTTTAGTATTTTTACCAGGACATTTTAATGTGAAGTATAATGTCATATAGAGGGAAAGAGTGTGCACAACTACACAATGTATTTCTTCATAAAACTCGCATTAGTTGGAGTTGTAATAATCTCCCCATCCATTGAGATTAAGTCATAATCATCATTCACATATACATTATTTTTGTAATATGGTCATTCCCAAATTGGATCATGTTTTGGAGGTCTCTTTCATTGCATCATTGGTTTCCTAATAACCAATACAAATTCTCCTTTATGTAATGAACGAATGTGAGCTTTCTTGTTAAATGTTTAATATATTCTATTCTGATATACTTCAAGAGAATGTGAAGTAAGAAATATTTTCTCTTCTAATCATTCTAACTCATTGTACCATTTTTAAGAACATTCAACTATAGACAATTGATCACAGATTGTAACTCAGATTGAAGGAAATTTCATTCAAATTGAAAAAACTACATTTGGTACAGATACCAATGAATAAGGGGTTTCTTGGGTAGTAGTACGGGTAGTTGTCCGATAATCCCATAAAGAATTCAAATATTTATCTGGACATGATTTCTTATCTTTATCCACCATTTTACAGATTATATTTGACAGGGTCTTGTTAAAGGCCTCTATATATCAATTGGTTGTCGTATGATATAACGATGAATGGTTGGATTTGATATTATGTTCCTGATATAACTTTTTTACCTCAATAGAAAAAAAATTAGTGCCATAGTCCATCAAAATTTTTTGAGAGACACAAATCCATTTGATCATATTAGTTTTGAAAAAACTAACAATTATTTTGGATCCAAATTCCATGAGAGTTATTTTTCAGACCATTTAGAGAAGAAGTTAGTAGCAGTGATAATATACTTGAACTACTTAACAGTGGGTAGAAGATAAGGCCTTACTACATCCATTACCCATTTGGAAAATGTCCTGGAGTATTTATTTTTATATAGAAACACTAGGGGTTGATGAATAAAGTTGGAATGCACTTGGTAGGGATGCCATTTTTTAGTGAAATTTGTACATTCCTGCGTCATTGAAGGCCAAAAATATCCAAGCCTTCTGATCTGATCAGAGTGTCTGTGCCCAAACTAGTGGGCACCAAAAACTCATGAATGTACATCTTTCATGATAGCTGCATTATTTTCTCTATTAATACATCGGAAGAGAATTCCATCAAATCCTAGCTTGTAGAGTAACTTTTGGTTTTCCGACTATCATAAAGAGTAAAATTAGCTGCTCAATGTCAAATTTTTTATTATTCAGCCCTATCTGGTGGAAATATCCCATTTCGAAGATATTCCATGATGGATGTTCTCCATCCCATTGTATGACCATAAGGTTTTGAAATAGGGAAATATTTATTAATTTCTTCCATTCCTGATTTAATAAAAGGTGAGACCACCTGACGATGGGATATTTTAATGATTGTCTTATCCCAATTTGGATCTTCCAAGGCTCTAGATACATTATCCAGTGCATTTTCTTGGGGATTTTGTGATTGCGACACATAAAACAATGTCCTCTCTAAGGGAAATTCATCCATTAACCCTTTGTCATACTAACACAAATGGATTTACTCTTAATTTTGTATAGAATATTCCCCATTTATTTGTTTGATTACTAATTCTGAATCACCTTTCACCTTTAATGATCCATTTCCACCTGAAGGGCCAATTCCATACATGTGATGGGAGCTTGATATTATGCCTCATTGTTGGAACCGCCTTCTGAAAACAAAAAAGGAATATGGTAATACTGCTTTATCTGGGTAAATAAGGACAATTCCTTACAAAACATTGCTGATTTTAGGGGTTTCCATTCCCTTTCCTTTGGAACTTCTAAAATCACCATCAAAATAAATTTCCCATGTATGGGATTTATCTTGAATAGAGATGACATCTTCATCAAGAAGTTCAGTATTAAACGATGTATCATTTTCATATGGATGCTCAGTAAGGAGTGAATCCAGAGGATGGCCTTTTATTTCCTTTTGAGACACAAACTAGATATAAAACTATTGCAAAATAACTGCCTACTATTCCAGACACCCAATGAGCAAAGGATGACTGAGGATAAATTTGAGTTGATTGTTGCGAGATACCAATTGGTCCTCATGATGTTACAGTTATTGACTTAATTTTGGAACTACAAATATTAATGCCATGAAGCAATTTTCAAAAGATGAATATCATGTTTTCTCATCAAGAATAGTTCGAATGAGATAGTAAATGATGTTTTCATTACCAGCATCATTATTTTGCAAGAGGAAGGCACCTAGTGATCTCTCTAAAGCTGTCAAATAGAGATTAAGTGGCCTTCCTTGAACAGGTGGCATTAATACTAGTGGACAAAAGAGATATTTCTTGATGGTATAAAATGCTTCATAGTAGTCATTAGTCCAATTGTAGGTGACTCCCTTTTTCATTAATCTAGTGAAGGGAAAATAACTACCATCTAAATTGTCGATAAAGCACCGAATATAGGCCATGTGTCCTTGGATTCCTCTTAATTCATTCATATATTTAGGAGGTGACATTCCGAGGATTGCTTTTGTTTTCTCAGGATCAAATATGATACCACAATATCGTATAATGATGCAAAGGATCTTTTATGAGGTTACCCTGATAGAAAATTTCAAGGGTTTTATCTTCAAACTATATATCCTATGATTATGGAATATGGTTTCTAAATAAGCCAAGTGATTGGATCATTGTCTGGATTTAACCACCATATTATCCACATAACATTCAACAAATTTCCCTATGAAGGGATTGATGATATAGTGTGTGGAATGTTGTTAAGTTGCATCTACATTCTTTAAACAAAAGGGAATTACTCAATAAAAAAATACAACTTGACGGGCTCTAAAGTATGTATATTCTTCATCCTCTAGGGCCATAAGAATTTGATTATACCTAGTGAAGCCATCCATGATGGATAGAGAATCATAGCTAGTTGTTGCATCAATTAGAAGCTCTGTAATTGTAATTTTAAAATCATATTTAGGAAAATTTCGGTTATGATCTCTAAAATAAATGGAGACTCTAATTTTCCCAGTTTTCTTTTTCACTGGGTCAATTTTGGCCAATAATTTTGAATACTGAACTAACCTGAAAAATTTAGCCTTTATAATATTATCATCTTCTTCTTAAATTTTAGTGGCATGGGTTGGGTGTGTTCTTCTTTCTACCTTCTTGAATCCATGATGTTATTATGGAAAACCCAAATGATGAATGGCTACATCATGATTAAGACCTGGCATTTTTGTATAATTCCAAGAAAATATATATCTTTGTTTTTTTATAAATGAAGTATACACCTATTTCTCTTCAGATGTCATGGCCAAACTAATTAGAGTGGGGCATGGGTATTATTTTATACCCAAATTTATTTCATTCATCTCATCCACAGTGGTAGACACACCTTCCTCAAATGCTAGAGGAGAATCCCTAAGACTTTCCTCTACTTCTTCATTAAGATTTACCTCTTTTGATTCCATTTTCATATTAGATGAGGTTTCAAAACTCTCTGAGTTAGGGGGGAAATTATTATTTGAACATCCTGAAGAATAGGCCACCATATCATACCTTACTGATGATGAATGGTCTTCCTATGGTAATAAAGTTCGATTGATAGATTTAGAATCAACAAGTTTTTCTTTATCTAGAATTTCTATAATCTATTCTACTCAAGTTGAAAAAGTAGATGCTTGTTTTAATTTAGTGGATGAAATGAAAACATCTCCATTTAGGCATTCATCATTGTAGGTAAATAACCAATTTCTTCCATGTTGTTGGGCTCGATTTCCATAATTGACATTATAGAAGTTATTGGACATGTTCCCAGATTTGGATTTATATTTTCAATTTGATTGATGGGTAACACATAATCTGTACTTAAATGCATAAAGGGATTTTTTTGGATCTTTTCCAGTCCATTTGGAGCATTGAATCTGGTTATTTCCTTTATCATGTCCTTTGTTCCTTTTGTATGATAAAATATTTCATCAATGTATTGGGATTCACATGTTTTGAATGGATCCTTGTCACCATTAAATGTCCCGAGTTGACCATTGAAATTGTAATTTAGACATTGGTGTTATGACGAGGCTATGGCCGTGTGTTAATGCAACCAATGCCTTCCAAGAAGAATATTGAATGTTGTATCCTGACGTACTACCATGAAATATGAATTAGACACAAGATCTCCAAATTGAGTTCTAAGTGTAATCTCAACCAGAGGTTCTTCTTCATTCTTATCATAATCTTTCAACATTAAAGTAAAAGAGATATGTCATATTTAGTTAGGCCTAATCGATGAAGTGTATGGATTGGAATGAAGTTTACTGTAGATCCATTATCAATAAAGGCTCAACGGATGTCTATGTCATTAAACTTTCCAGAAAAATTAAAGGATCTGATATGCCCATGCACAACATAATTTTCATTATCATTTGTAAAATTTATGACTACATGACATTCTACATAATTATTCTTTATACGGTAGACCTCAATATCAACAACATTGGTTTAAAAATCTTGAGGACTTTACAAAACCTCAACGTGTTCTTCTCGAATATATTTTTACAGCTGCAAATCATCCACAATTGACAACGTGACTGATCCATGGGCCAATTGATTTAATCCATCATTGTTTTGGTCCAAAGGTCTGTATTTTCCAGCATGGAGATGCGGTTCTATAGGTTCTTTGTAAGTTGATGCTTCTAATGTAGTTGTATTCTGTTTCAGGGAAAAAGATTCAAATACTCCAGGCTTTGGTAAATTATACTAACTAATAAAATTCATTTGCTGAGTAGAATATGCTGGGACTTCTAATTGATCTTCCAAAATAACTGTCTCAGAACTAAACATATCTTTTGTGGAAGAAACTCCTTGTTCTTGTTGAACCCACATAAGGGCTCTTCCAGGAGTTTCTACCATATATATGGTTCATGTAGTGGTAGAGTTAAAATGGTGGTTTCTAGAATTCCCACGTCTTCCCCTGTATCCTCGAACATGGTAGCTTCCTCTTGTTCCCCGATTAGGTACATGGAATTACGGATCATTATAATTAGAATCACAATTATAAAAAGGATATGTTAAATGGATAACATTAATAGAACCAATGATCAATTCTTTATCTCACAAATATTATTGTTGAAAAATTTATTTAGTTTGTGCCTTTTGGTGGGGTGGAGCTCGTGCTTTTAAAACTGATGGCATAAAATCATTCAGGGTCTAGGAAAACTTTGGAAATGATTAAATATTGTCTTCTTCAAACTGCTCTTTGTCCTCATAATCACTTCACTATATTAAGGAATAACCTTTTGATGAAAATGGTTTTGATGTGGTTGGAGTGGTAGAAGACACAATCTGTTGTTTCAACTGTGTTCGTAAAATGACATGAGTTAGGTTGATCATTATCCTGATCATCCAATCGTCAAATTTCTGTACATTTTTGTTTTGACCTCTTTCCATTATCCTTCTTCCTTTGGATCAGTAGCAATAACACATGCTTCTTGATCTGATGAACTTTTAAGATTTACTTGTCCATATTCTACCATATTTTTCATAAGGACATTGAAAACAAAACACTCTTGAATGGTGACCCAACATCTGGTGAAATGGACAATAATTTAGAAGATATTCATCTCTGTATTTATTTGGCTTCTTCGTCCTTAGGAACTGAACCAAATTCATTTTTAAGGCTAAGATGATGTAACAAGGAACGTGTTCATTCCAAAAAGAATCAACATTATTCTTTAATTCTCTACACTATTTCTTCCTTTGATCTATTTGATCATCAAGATAAGGCGGTATTTGATGATGACTCTCAAGATGTGGAGGCTATCGGTATGATTAATGACTTGAAGTAGAAGCATATAGAAGTTCATCTTTGAGTGTTACTATAGAAACTTCTGCCTTTCGTATCCTCATCCTTGGAGATGATGGAATTACATGAGTTTTATCCTTATTTTATATAATAGTTTCTTCAATCTGTTGAGTGATTGAAGTATGGTTTCAAAAACCTCATGTGTATTTCTTAGTGATCAATGTTGTGTGTAGCTCATCAAGCAAATTTTCCACACAAATTTGCAGCAACTCTTCTTGAGGGCGTGCTATACTTAAGGAATATGTTTATCCTTTCCATCATGCAATGAAATATTGAACTATTTCATTATATCTTTGATTACAACTGGAAAGATAAAAAACAGTCATCATTGGTAGTGTTGAGTGAAATTGAAGAACGAATTTCTGAGGGAGATCTTCCCATCCTATAATTGATTAAGATCGTAAACTTGTATACCAGAAAAAAGCCAGTCCTTGTAATGACTATAGAAAACACCTAAGTTTAACGACGTCTTGTTTTTGAGAAGTTCCCATGATGAGATCAAAACTAGAAACAAAATGTGTTAACTATTGTTATTGATCTCACAAACCCTTAAATATTGGGAATGTGGTATTCAAAAAATTTGGTGGGTGAGGAATTTCATCCACTCATTCTGGGTAAGATCTCTTTTCCCGATGAACTATTGCAAGTCATTCTTCTATAGATTCCAATCGATCCATTAATGCATCAATTGTGTTCATAAGAATTTTGGAACATCTAGATGATCTAGAACTTGAACATGTATATCATTTGGAGGTCGAGCTTGTAAAACGACCTACAAAACCACTGTTTCCGGTGCTGATATCTTCTATGGATATCCCACAGAAATAAAACATTCAGGATGTGTTTGGTCCCACTTTGATTGTGTAACTAGTCGAGGGAATTCATTATCCACACCAATAGTTACTACTAATCCTCCTGGCCATGGAGATCCTACAGGATTTTCAAGGTAAGGACCTCTCTGGGGTCTACGTCTAGAAAAAATGTTGTTTCGAAGTAACAATAAATAGATTCTTTTCAATTTCTTAATTTCGTCTTCCTGCTCTGATAATCACCCTTCAAGTGAATGATATTGACCTTCTCTAGTATAAATGTGAGACAAAATGTGAATTTTTTCCTTTACCCTTATTAGATACCATTCAGAGAGGGGGGATTTGGTTATTTGAATACATACCTAGATTCTGGGTAAGCCTTTGATTTCAGGTGCGCACACCTTCTTCACATTCCTTAGTGTGCATCATATTATGGAAAAGAACTTCATCTGCTGATTCGCTTGAACTGGAATTATTTTCATGAGGATATTTGGAAACGTTGTTCATGAAATTTACTAACACATAATGAAATGATTGCATTCTGTCAATATTTTTGTGAGATCGTCTTCCTTCATGTCTTTCCTGAGACTTCGTTTTCCTGTATGATGAAATCCCTTGAACTGTTTGGTGGACAGTAACCCAAAGCGAGTCTTCAGATAGTTTAGTCATACGATTTCCTTTTGAATTCTTCTATAATTGGAGGAAAACGTACTTCTTTAGAAGAGGATATTGTAGATGTGAAAATTCCCCCAGCCCTACAGGCTGAGGTTGTTCCTTTTCTTTTTGTTCATGTCTTTGAACATAGTTGGATGATCTTGAAGGTTGAATTAAACAAACCTCTAACCTTGCAAGATGGGATGATTCCTGAACTGCTATGGCTGAATTTTTTGCAACTAGACATCTGATATTGTGGATTTTGGTTCAGACATTAGCTGGATGCAATATCTGAAAACCATTTAAATCACCAATTTCAGAAGATTGTTGTTCTATTTCAGACATTTTCATTCCCTGATGACTAACATCTTTTATGAGGGATACCTGCTCAAGATTCTCGGATTCTTTATGTAAATGTTGTAACACCCCAAGATTTCTTAGGATGTTATTTCTTCAATATAATTCAATAACTTTCACTATACGCAACACCGAGTTTGAAGCGCAGCACAAGATACCAAACTAGCAATTCAGAAGAGGTTATAAATATTTTACTAAATTTAGATCTTTATATAATCCTTATAATTTTAGAATCCATATTATAAGTTTCATAGACATAATGAAAAACAAAAATCAATTTTTTCAGATTAAAAAATTATTTTTTTTAAATTCATTTTTACAGCCTTTTAATGTCAAATCCTTTTTATATCTAATAATTGAAACTTATAAATATTTAATATGAAAAATAAACTTATTCATTAGAATTGGGACATAGGAATTTAGTTTCAATAAATTTTTGGTGTTTTCTGATAACTTTTATATTTGGGTGAATAGTGATCATACTATATTTTAACTGAAAACAACATTTTTAATCAAAATAATTTATAGTGTTAAATTATATATTTTAATTGTCTGGATGCAAAAATTGATTATTTTTTTACCATTTAATTCAATTTTATTCATTGGAAATAATTTCACTTTGAAATTGAACATAAACAAGTATCAATATTTTTTTTAGTTATTATTTCTAAAAAACACGCTTTTTGGTTTTGACAATGGGAATTAATTTTTAATTAATAAATGAAACTTCTATGTTTTGATTTTTGTAAAATTGTCTTAATTTTTTAATTCATAATATCAAAATTATCTTAGTTTGAAATTTTGGTATTTCTCTGAAAACATTCAATTTTTTACTAATAGTGAAAAACACTACGTTATTGGTTAAAACCGACATTTTATGTAAATAATTAGTTATTTTATTTAAATTTATTTTAGGTAAAAATAGAAACATAATACCTATGTATGATCAATATAATTCATTGGAGTCATTTTATAATAAGTTTAGATATATAAAATTTTATCGAACATTTTACCGTCTTTTACCCACCTCCTAGTAGCATTTGAAAATTTGCATAAAACTTAATTTTACAGCTTCTGTGAGTTGAATTTCAAAAATCCAAGAGACAGGATTAACCTCAGTACATAATTTTTGGTTCAATAAGATGAAAATAATTTTTTTTAATAGTAACTTTTGACTTTTATTTAACACTGTTAAAAGTAAATAGGGTAATTTGGGCTAAAAATGATATTATAATTAACCTAACACATGTCCTGATTCTATTGGATAAGTGTAATTCAACCACAAACAACCTTATGAATAAAATATGATCCTTTAGGTCCAAATGGTTTAGATTAAGAAATTTATTATTATTTAATTTAAAGAAGAGTTAAAAGTGATAAAATTCAAGTTTTCATAACTAAAACATTTTTAATATAGGGATATTCATAAGATAAGTTAGACTATAAATATTCAATAGAAATCTATTAATATTTCCTAAATAATAGTGTTTATTTATAAAATTTAGACATTAAATAAATTTATTTATTTGTGACACAATGATGAAGCAGTAAATACCATATTAATAAAAGTTTAAAATAATTGATATTATTAATACCCAAATAAATGTAATTTGAGACTTTTGATGATTTCTGATAATTATATAGTTTAATATAACATGTTATTTTTGATTAAATAAATTTTTTCTAAGTAATGATGCTAATATGATTTTTACAAAAAAATACCAAATAATGTCCAAATTGACATAAAATAGTTTCTAAAACAAGTACTATATTATTGGTTGATATAATATTCCTAAAAATCTAAGTTTAATCAAAAGGGATTAAATAATAATATATATGTTATTAATGAACCACGTGAGATTCTCTTGGAATTTTACAGTAAGTTTATTAAGAATATAGTGTAAGAATACAACAAGACATGGTAAAAGATAAACTATTTAACTAAGAGTTAAATCTAAATGATATGGGTAAAATGGTAACTGAAACATGTCTAAAACCTTTTGGATGAGAGGTTTTATTCCCATCCCCACCTTATACTTTAAATAATTCATTTTGGAGTCATTAGAAACCGAAAATTATTTTATTATAAAATAATATTTCAAACTTTATATAAAGTGACCCTCACCTCTCTTATAAAATGACACTTCCCCTTATATTAAGTTCACACCTCCAAAGACATTTTCCAAGGCCAAGACCTGAACACATATCTGCCCAACATTCCTCCCTTCATCCTAGAGTCCTTCCTTTGGTCAGAAATCCATCCTAAGGAGCCCTTTTGATAAAATCAAAAGGAAGAACTTGAAAACGAGGTAAATATCTCATCACATCTTTCAAGTTCTTTTCTTCTTCCACTTCCTCTTTCTTTGTTGTTTCCATTCTAAAATAATAACTCCGGTATCTTTAATGTACATTGATGTTATTATATAAATCACTACTAGAAATCTTGGTATTTGCGACGGCATCTCGTCACAAATAATCTTTAATGACAGGGCCCCATTGCAAATAGCTTGTTGCAGAAAACGCTGTCACAAATACAATTATTTGCAACAGGAAACATCACCATCGCAAATAAGTCTATGATTATAAGTATTATATATACATAAACATTTTCACGATGGGACCGTCGTAAATAAGCTTTAACTAAATATGTTTTTTTAAAATATTTAGTTAGACTATTTGAGACGGGGTCCCATCGCAAAAGTATCATCCCAAATAATAAATTAATTAAAAAATTAATATAATTACGATTAAAGAAACATTAATATTACTATTACTAAAAAAGATATATATTAAAATTCTCAATATTCACAAAAAATAAAATAAAAAACCATAAAATAATATTATTATTATTACTATTAGTAAATAAAAAAACATTAAAAAATATAATACTAAAAAAATATAATTAATAAATTAATATAATTATTATTAAAATAATAAAAAAATAAAAAATATTAAAATTATCATTTTTCTCAATAAAATATTAAAAAATATTAAAAAATTAAAAATTAAATTATGTAATATTTGCATCGATATAAAAGAAAGAAAATGTAAATAATTTAAATTACAATGTTAAATTCAATTGTTTTTAACGTAAAAAAAATTATTGGGGGTCGTCTTCTGTAGGAGATGGATAAACTGGTGGAGGAAACTTCATCCCTAAACTACGTGTCAGACGGTGGATGTACTCCATCTACTCGTGAGGCTGATGCCGCCATCGATGCATCTCCTCCTCATGCTACTACTACTATTACTGTTTCTTCCATCGACACATATACTCTTTGTGATGATGCTCCGGCTGCTGCTGACGCTGACACATCTCTTCTTGTTGCTTCTTAAAAGACTCTATAAGATCATCCTGAGCTCGCTACTGCTCCTGATACTTTGAGCCATAAGATGATTCCTCTCCCCGAGCTCCCTTCGAGTTGGACGCTGACATCGTAGCAGTACTATAATAAGTTCTTGGAGTCAAATGAGATCTGATTCCAACTCATCTACCCTTATCAAAGCCATACTGAGTCGCTTGCATCCATGCTGCCTCATCGAAATGGTGTGCACTGGTCTGCTTAGTCGTCTCGTCCTGACCCTCAGCCTGTGTCTGAGAGGTCGTTACCTCATATGACTCCTTAAATTCCAATTTAAAATTAAATTTGTCAAAATATTATATGCAGTTAATTGTCAAACTGAAAACATAATACTATCCACAATCTGACGTGTTCGATCACCTTCAATCTCTCTAGTGGCTGGATCACTATACATCCTCTTGTAAATGTCAAACTCCGTAATATCGGGATACTCGACTTTCTACAGAAATATAAAATAAACTATGTATATTTAATGTTATATAAAATATTTAAAAAATATACTCACTAGATGATCTCTATGCAAACTAAATTTACGGATACCAACTCGATGTGTCACCTCCTATCTCCCCCGGTTCTGCCGTCCCACTGAAGATCTCCTCTGAAATCCACCACCCAACCAGTGTAAACATAATACATCCCAAACAAGATATAAAATGTACTCTCGTTGGTGGGGTCTACACGACTCATCAAATTCTGTCACTCCTACTTTCTTAATGGATGTCCTTCTTAAATTGTGCAAAAACTGACAAAAACGGTTACGCATAGAAACCTGCCATGCCGTGAGGACAGCGTTGCGCATGCAATCATCGATAGGATACCATAATCCCTACAAATAATTTATAATATCACGATGTTAATAAAATAAATTTCAAAATTAATATTATTTATTTACGTACCAGCCAATGATGGAACATGCCGCGTCACATATCAATAGGAATCTGTTCCCATGTGATTCATGGCTGAGAAAAATAATTGTGCAATATAAATCTCCCCTATCCAATAGCTACATGCGCAAAACTGTGAAAAAGGAATAAATAATCAAAAAAATTAGTATATATATAAATAAATTAATAAAATATAACTAAAATATAGAGGATATCATATACCTCTGTGTGCATGGATCGAAACCACGATGTGGAAATCGCTTGGGGATAGGGTCAGAAATCATCAGTCATGCAAGATAGAACCCCCTCCACGTACCTCATGAACCACCTGTTGGCTGAGGGTTAGATGATCCCACATCCCTATCATCCAAAGGTAGCTATGCCTCCTCTAACTAATTCAATATATCAGAGTCCATCTAAAATACAAATTGATTGTTGTTAGAAGATATTTGAAAATAATTATTATATATATATATATTAGTTATGATTATAACCAGTATTTAACAGAGTCAATGTTCATCTACATCCTCTTATCCATAGCTGTCAATGTCAATGTCTTCATCTTCCTCCTCAGCATCATCAATATCCATATGATTTTCAGTTTCAGCATCTCCTATCATTTCAAATTCACTTGTAACATCATTAACATCTTCATCACAATCTATTCTTAATTTTGGGGTGTCATCATCGATATTCACATCTCTTTGTGAATCAAATGGATTTTGAGCAGTCTCTTGAAAATTTTCAATTCATTCCACTACAGCGGAACCACATTCAGTTTGAGTAAACTAATTTTCCGAGATTTCATTTTTATTATGATCCACCAATCACTCAAGTCTCATGAAGTACAAAGTACTTTGCATAATAAATTTGATGTGCATGTTGAGCTAGTAATAATGGTTTATTTACTGTAAGAAGACTTTTATATTTAATATCGACCTTTCCATGAGTTGGATGAACACACAAGCCTCTCTCAGTATCCAACCACCGACATTTAAACATTGTTATATAATTATGTCCTAGATAACACATCTCAATAATTTCATCCAAAATGCCATAAAAGTCAACTTCAATTTCACTGTGATGTGATCCTCTCAAGAAAACTACACTATTCATTGTTTGCATTGATTCCCCGTATGCATGTGTATGAAATCAATAACCATTCACTATATATGTATTATAAGATTTGACCATTGTGTATGGTGGGTTACTCAATATACACAATCACTTATCAATTTTATCATAATATTGAGACACCTGAAATTTTTTAAAACAATTATCAATATAATAAATAATTAATGGAATTGATATTAAACCATCAATAATTTATGTTACAAGTTTTTGAAACCATTGAGAAATTTTTTTGTCTGCGTTCTTCAAAAGAAACTACTGTAATTTGTAGAAGTTGTTTCTTGATATGATTATCATATAACCTACAAATAAAATAATTATAAATATTGTAACATAAATTATAGAATAAGTGATAGAATCAATCACAAGACAAATGATTCCATTTCATCATAGTTGAGAAGAACATATGTATGAGCTCTGTGATGTTCATCATCTGAAAGCCATCGTTCATGAACTCCACCGAAACCAAGATTTGGCTGATTAAAAACTGTTAATTGATTTTCCATTTTTTTCATTAATATTCCCCTCATTTTGTCCCATTTTATTTTGTTTTGAGGGATACTGAGATTCAAAATACTTATAGCAGAAAAATGAAATTTCCTCTTGAAAATAAGCTTCAGCAATTGAGCCTTCAACTGATACTTTGTTACGTAGTTTTTTCTTCAATTTCTGCATGCATATCTCGAATGGGTACATCCATCGAAACTGTACTGTACATACACATTTAGCTTAATTTGGATAATGTAATATCATATGATCTATTGAGTCAAAGAAATTCGGCGGAAATATTTTTTCCAGTTTACAAATAATTACAGCATCATCTTCTTCCAGTTTTTTTAGCGCATCGTAGTCTATTGTCGTTGCACAAATGTTTCGAAAAAAATATTACATGTTTTTTATCGAATCCCAAATCATAGAATTAAACAAACTTCTAAATCAAATTGGCATAAGTCTTTCCATTATAACATGACAATCATGACATTTTAATCCAGTAATATAACCATTCTTAACACATCTGCCCATATTGGAAGCATAACCATCTGGAAGTATCAAATCTACAATTCACTGAAAAAATAATAAGAAACTCTCTTTGGATAGTATATAAGATGCTTTTGGATTCATTAACCTTTGTGATCTGAAATTTTCAAATAGTTCAAATTATGGTCGCCTAAAAATTTTGGGAAAGATCTAACCATGCCTTTATAGTATATTCGGTCTTACTTGGTTATCCAAAACTGTATGAAATAAATTATCAAAACAGTTCTTCTCAATATTCATAACATCCAACATGTGGTGGACCAACAAATCATACCCATACAGAAGATCCCAAAAAAATGATCTGTTTTATCCAATTATCTTCTTTCTCAAATCCATGAATATTCTGTTGGTTTACTGTTGGTCCAATTGTGATGGGGGTAATGAAAATACAACTAATTATAACTCTGTTCATGAGATCATCTTTGGAGGTTCATCCCTTTCAACTGTACATTTTCTATAATGATATTTGTTCCTCTGAAAAAGATGACCGGTTGGAAGAAATATACGGTGACAATAAAAAAAGCATGGTTTTTTCAATTGATGAGCACAAAGGATTTGTTTTCTTTCATACAGTAAGGACATGATTTTAGATCATTTGTACTCCAACCAGATAACATTCTATATGCCAGAAACTCACTAATCGTCCACATCAATACAACTTTTAATATAAAATTTTGATTCGCAGCAACATCGTATGTATTAACACTATCACTCCACAATTCATTTAACCCATCAATCAATGGATTCAAATAAACATCAATATTTATTTTCGGGTGTCCTTAGATTAATACAGTCAAAAATATATAAGGCTTCATCATCAACATCCATGGAGGCAAATTGTACAGAGTTATAAAGACATACCAACATGAACACTGACTACCACAAGAACCAAATGGACAGAAACCATCAGTAGAAAGACCAAATCACACGTTTCGGGCTTCTATAGCAAAAGAAGGATGCAGACGGTCAAAATGTTTTCATGAATCACCATCAGATGGATGATTCAAGCTTTTATCAGTTGAAATCTTGGTTTTGTGCCATGCCATCAATGACGATGTGTTCTGAGACATAAATAAACGCTATAACCTGAGTGTAAGGGGGAAATATCTCAACTATTTTACTGGAATTGATCTAGACTTCCCTAGTTGAGCTTCTTTATACCTCGATTTTCCACATGTGGGACAACTATTCAGTGACTCATTTTCTCCAGAATATAAGATTCAATCATTTTTACATGCATGAATCATCCGATAACTAAGGCCCAAATTACTAATCAGCCTCTTCTTCTCATAGTAATTTGCAGGAAACACATTTCCATCTGGTAATACTGTTTTAACTAAAGAAAATATCTAATAAAAATAGTTGTTTGACATTGCATTATCTAATTTAATAGCCATAAATTTTTCAATCGCTTCTAATTTTCTTATCTTGCAACCAGGATATATTGCATCCTCAACAGACCTTAACAACTCATAAAATTTGGATGGTGCCAACTCAGGAGTCAAATCAATATCATCATGAGTTTTAGTCTGTTGCACATATGGACCTATAACATCATGTACTAAATTTTGAAACCGTGATGGATCCAGAATAAAGTTATTAGGATCTTCTCTGGAACTACATTCACCGTGTTGATACCAAAAAACATAATCTGGTTGAAAACCAAACCGCAAGAGATGTCCCAAAACCTTGTCAAATGTGTCAAACATTCTCAGAGCACATTTTTTACAAGCACACTTAATTGTGCCTTCTGAAACATATTCTATTTTTGATGAAGCAAATGCTAAGAAAGATTCAACACCCTCAATATATAATGTATTTAAACCAGAACCATTTGGATTTCAGCGCTGATTTATCCAAGAGCGATCTTCTAATAATGACTGATGTCGACTTCCTTATTCCATATTTTTCTCCATAAAATATAAAATCTTCACTATGTTTAATAATTTGAAATTAAAAAAACACTATCTGAAAAAAGAAGATAAATAATTACAACAACATAATAATTACCATTAATTAAGGGCGTCACAATTTCCAATGGATTGATGGCTACTCTTTTGTCTGATGGCTCATTTAATAATTATCATCGTTGTGGAGATGATTATAAATTTTCCCTTCATTATCCAAGAAGTTTTCTTTTACTAATTATTACAAATAAAAAAAAATTATATTATCAATATTTATTAAAAAACAATATTAATATTATTAAAATAATATAAAGTTTATAAAATATTAAAATTATCAATATTCGCAACAGACATTTCTCTATTCTTAACATGTTCAAATATCAAAGGATTGTCAATTGTAAGTTCATGCGTAATAAAAAGTTTGTGTCAGCCATGTCCAATGTAAAATCTATAATTTTACTTGCATGGTTGATCACCTTGCAATTAGTGTTTCAATAGGATGACTAAAGTAATGTCGTTCTCATCTCTAAGAATCATCTCTCTCCCTTTATATAGATCATTCTTCCTTAAAAATTTGAGGGGATATCAGTATCTTTCCCTTGAATTTTCAAGGAAGAATGGTCTATGTAAAGGGCCATGTGAAATAATTCTTATAGATGAGAAGGGCATGACTTGGGTTGTCCTATTGGAACACTAAATGCGAGGTGATCATCCATGCATGGAAAATTATAGAGATTACATGGGACATGGCTTACACAAAATTTTTATTGCACATGACCTGACAATTGGAGACCCTTTGAGATTTGAACATGTAAGAATAGAGAAATATTTGTTGCGAATATTGATAATTTATTTATTTTATAAATTTTTTATTTATTTAATAATATTAATATTATTGTTTCATAAATATTGATAATATAATTTTTTTAATAGTAAATATTACTAATTATTACTAATTATTTCTAATTATTACTAATTATATCTATTTATTCTTAATAATTACTAATTATTACTAATTATTACTAATTATTACGAATTATTATGAATTATTACGAATTTTATCTAATTATTAATAATTATATGTAATTATTACTAATTATATCTAATTATATCTAATTATTACTAATTATATCTAATTATTACTAATTATATTTAATTATTACTAATTATTAATAATTGTTGCTAATTATTACTAATTATTAATAATTATTACTAATTATTAATAATTGTTACTAATTATATCTAATTAATACTAATTATTACTAATTATTACTAATTATATCTAATTCTATCTAATTATAACTAATTATTTCTAATTATATTAATTATTGCTAATTATTACTAATTATATCTAATTATTACAAATTATTGCTAATTACTACTTATTATTACTATTTATTTTTAATTATTGCTAATTATTGCTAATTATTGCTAATTATTGCTAATTATTTCTTTTTTTGCTAATTTTTGCTAATTTTTGCTAATTATTGCTAATTATTCCTAATTATTACTAATTATTACTAATGATTTCTAATTATTACTAATTAATACTAATTATTAGTAATTATTACTAATTATTACTAATTATTAATAATTATTACTAATTATTACTAATTATTACTAATTATTACTCATTATATCTGATTATTACAAATTATTACTAATTATTATTAATTATTACTAATTATTACAATTTATTACTAATTATTACAATTTATTACAAATTATTACAGTTTATTACAATTTATTAGTAATTTAGCAATAATTAGCAATACTTAGCAAAATGAAAACTGCTTGAATAATGAATGGAAATTTGGTAATCATCGTTGCGAAGATGATTAGAAATTTTCCCTTCATTATCCAAGCACATTTCATTTACTAATTATTACTAATAAAAATTTATATTATCAATATTTATGAAAAAACAATGTTACCATTATTAAAATAATAAAAAATTTATAAAATATTAAAATTATAAATATTCGCAATAGAACTTGCTCTATTCTTTACATGTTCAAATGTCAAAAGGTCGACAATTATCAGGTCATGTGCAATAAAAAGTTTGTGTCAGCCATGTCCAATGTAAACATTATAATTGAACTTGCATGGTTGATCACCCCGTAAATATTGGTGCAATAGAACGACCAAAGTAATGTCATTATCATCTCTAAGAATTATCCCACATGACCCTTTACATGGATCATTCTTTCTTAATAATTTGAGGGGATATCAGTAGCTTTCCATTAAAATTTCAAGGAAGAATGGTCAATGTAAAGGGTCATGTGAGAAAATTTTTATAAATGAGAAGGCCATGACTTGGGTTATTCTATTGCAACACTACTTGCGAGGTGATCAACCTTGCAAGGACAATTATAGAGTTTACATTGGACATGGCTGACACAAACATTTTATTTTGCATGACCTGGTAATTGGAGACCCTTTGAGATTTGAACATGTTAAGAATAGAGCAGAGCCTGTTGCGAATATTGATAATTTTAATATTTTATAACTTTTTTGTTATTTTAATAATATTAATATTTTTTTCATAAATATTGATAATATAAATTTTTAATACTAATTAATACTAATTATTACTAATTATTACTAATTATTACTAATTATTACTTATTGTAACTAATTATTACTAATCATTACTAATTAATACTAATTTTTACTATTTATTAATAATTATTACTAATTATTACTAATTATTACTAATTATTACTAATTATTACTAATTATTACTAACCATTACTAATTATTATTAATTATTACTAATTATTACTAATTATTACCAATTATTACTATTTATTACTAATTATTAATAATTATTAGTAATTATAACTAATTATTACTAATTATTACTAATTATTACTGATTATTACTACTTATTCCTAATTTTTCCTAATTATTCCAAATTATTCCTAATTATTCTTAATTATAGCTAATTATTCCTAATTATAGAAAATTACAGCTAATTAGACCTAATTATTCCTAATTATATCTAATTATTCGTAAATATACCTAATTATTCCTAATTATATCTAATTATTGCTAATTATATCTAATTATTCCTAATTATATCTAATTATTTCTATTTATATCTAATTATTCTTAATTATTGCTAATTATTCCAAATTATTGCAAATTATTCCTAATTATTGCTAATTATTCCTAATTATTCCTAATTATTTTTAATTATTCGTAATTATAGCTAATTAAACGTAATTATTGCTAATTATTCCTAATTATTGCTAATTATTCCTAATTATTTCTAATTATTCCTAATTATTCTTAATCATTCTTAATTATTACTAATTCTTCATAAGTATTGCTAATTCATCCTAATTATTGCTAATTATTCATAATTATTTCTAATTATTCCTAATTGTTGCTAATTATTCCTAATTATGTCTAATTATTCCTAATTAATCCAAATTATGTCTATTTATTCCTAATTATTCCTAATTATGTCTATTTATTCCTAATTATTACTAATTATATCTGTTTATTACTAATTATATCTATTTATATCTAATTATATCTATGTATTACTAATTATATCTATTTATTACTAATTATATCTATTTTTTGCTAATTATATCAATTTATTACTAATTAAATCTATTTATTACTAATTATATCAATTTATTACTAATTATATCTATTTATTACTAATTATATCTATTTATAACTAATTATATATATTTATTACTAATTATATCTAATTATTACTAATTATATCTAATTATTACTAATATATCTAATTATTACTAATTATATCTAATTATTACTAATTATATCTAATTCTATCTAATTCTATCTAATTATCTCTAATTGTTACAAATTAACAATAATTATTTATAATTATCACTAACAATATCAATTTATTACTAAAAATAAATATTAATAAAAATCAATTGAAATCTAATTTAATTAAAACTAATAAACAATAATAAAGATTAATATAAAAAAATAAAATACAATTTTTAAAAATAAAATATAAATACCTTAATATTTGATATTCTGAAGATATTGGCGCCCTCCAATTGCTCCCGTATAAAACATTTTAACTCAAAGAAATTTTTTCCTTGAAACTGAAGAATGAAAAGAGAGAAAGAGGAAGATCTGAGTGATTTGGGAAAAAACGGATGAGGGTATATATAGGTTATATTAGTTGTGACGGGGTTATTTGCGATGGTAACCCCTCGAAAAATGAGGTATTTGCTATGGGGCCCGTCGCAAATACCCTCACGCGCATTAATTACAGTTGTTGGTTAAAAACGTATTTGCGACGGGCCCCGTCACAAATAGTTCATGTCGACATTCTTTTTGCGACGGAAAGACATCTGTGATGGGGGCCGTTGCAAATACCCTCGCACGCTTTAATTACAGTCGTCAGTTAAAAGGGTATTTACGACGGGGCCCGTCGCAAATAGTTCATGCCGACACTCTTTTTGCAACGGGACGACATGTTGTCGCAAAAAGCTATTAACCGCCGCCAGGTATTTGCGACGGGTACCCATCACAAATACTCTTGCACGGTTTGGCGTGCATGCCGCGTGGTTTGGCGCACAAGTCACGCCAAACTATTTTCAACGGGAGACAAAAACCCATCGCAAATACTATTCACGTGGTTTGGCATGCATGTCGCGCCGAACTATTTGCGATGGGAGACGAAACCCCGTCGCAAATAATTGGTTATCTGCGACGAGGAAATTTCTCCTTCGGAAATAACTTCCTAGATGGGTTATTTACGACTGGAAAAAATCTCGTCGCAAATATTGATTTTTCCCGTAGTGAATGGTACAACCATATTAATTATTCTATCCATCTTATAAATGACAAAGTCACGAAATGTGGGTACACACGGATTACCATATCCACGTCGTGGTGCAGTTTTTTACTCAAACACTTCATTATTTGGATGGGTATAATAATGAGTATAATTTATGTAAATAAAAAAATATAAATCTTAATAATTCTGTATATATTATATAATATACAATTACATATGATTTCGCCATCAATATAATGATATTTTCGCTCGTGCATACGTACGGATTACCGTCTCCACCACATGATGAGATTCATTTCCAAATTTACCATTCAACGAGGATTATAAAATATATATTATTAATAAGTACGTAATATATTACATAATAATGCTACTGAAGATATATATATGTACTTACATGTATCTTTTTCAATTAGTTCCGTTCAATATGATATGAAAACGGAAACAACGTTTATACGTACGTACAGACTACCGTCACCATAAATGGTGTTTTCCATTTCATATATATGTCTATTATAAATAATTATATTCTAAATATATATGATATATAAATCTTGATTTATATTCAGGATGTATTTAAATCTTGAACTATGTGATACAATCAAGAGTAACAAGTTAAAACACGTACGATAAAGATATCAATTATTACTCTCAATGTTAAATAAACATGAAAATTATTATTAAATGGGTGTTATAAAGTCATAAATGAATCATGAATGATATCATAAATATTAATATGATTGAGGTATAATTTGATAACATACTATGATCTTCATATAGGAGGTTAAACGTACCTCCGACTAAAGGAAAGTGCATGGTAAGGGTTAATTTCACAGTCACATTATTATCCGAGGTTGTTTTTACGAAATATCATCTGGGACATATTTGTTATCCATGTCCATGTTTCATAAACTAGTTTTCAAATGGATTCTATTTAAGGGAATTCTTACTAAAACATCATTTTAAATGTTTTAATGATTTATTCTTCTAAACCATTCTCATTAATGTCAATGTTTTCAAAATGGTTTTAAGGACTTATTTAAATGGACATGAATGTTTTAAAATGTTCATTTCATTCAAAATTTTCAAGGTGGAATGGGACACTTTGATTCAATAATGTTTATAAATTTCTTCCTTTCTAAATTGTGTGACTTTTTAATATTTTTAGGAAAAAGGGATATTTCTCTCAAAGCGTTTTACAAATTATTTTCCTCTATGTCGAAATCCATTAATGTATTTTAAACTAGTTTGAAGTTGATTTATTATGAAACAAATATTCTGTATTGTATTAATGGGTTAGTGATATGATTGACTATGGATGTTTTATTTTTATTCCATTAATGTTTTATGGATAATTTATTGACCTTTCGTATGCTAGTTTTAATACAATTGTTAATGTTATGTTTAAACCTTTTCATATGAGGAATGCATTGGACATAATAAGTGATGGGTGGAGCCCGCTATAACTCCTCGATGCATCTGTAGGTCTCATGGGAGAAACTAGTGTCTTGGCACAAGTCCATGAAAAAAATCATATTTGTAGTCTTTTCACAAGGCCTTGAATATGTGGTTATGAAGTCTGGCATTATGCACTCCATCATTATGAAAGTGGCTATTGATATTGGATGTGATTATTCGACTAGTAGAACAACCATGTGAATAAGTAAATGGAATTATTTTATTGTATCTTTTCCATATTATGATGAAGTTTATGTTTAAAAGGATTTTGTTTTAGTCTTATACATTTCCTTAAATGTTTATTCCTATTTATTAATGTTTCCGCTATATTGTTATCCTTACTGAGTATCAGAGCACACCCCTTTCTATGTTTTAATTTTTCAGGATTACAAGAAGTGTATTATGATTGATAAGCATGGTTAAGCTAGGTGATTAATGCCGTTCTCAAAGGATCATTTATATTGTTTTTTATTTTCTAATGTGTAATTTAACATTCATTTATGTAATCTATTTTCCAAACCTGCTAAACTGGTCGGTCTTTCGGGACATGATTTCTTGTAATCATGCCAATTTTTTAAAATAATGCACCGACTCTGGGTAACTGGGGTCAGGGCGTTACAGTTGGTATCATAGAAAGTTTAGAAACTACTTTGGATATAGATTTACTTAAACTCTGATGAGAGAACATTACCGTAAGATAGACTTTGAGGATTAGTATAGAAGAACTTCCATGAATTTTGGTGCTGTAGAGATTTTGTGTGATTTGGAAGAAATACATCCCTGTCTGGATACGAGCAGGTTGAGGCAGCTCTGGCACAAATATACCTAGTGGAAAACCCAAAAACAGCGCTTTGACCTAGACTCGAATGGAAACTGGTGCACGACAACAGGCCTTGTTGTAGTCTTGGTTACGACACTCTCAGGGGATATGCTTATGATAATTCACATTTTCCTTATAAGCCATTATGAAGGATTTATGAGTAAATACCTTCTTAAATAATACATTTTATGATTATATATTATATGCATAATCTTTTCAATTTACGTTAGGTATTTTTCATGTTTGGAAATATGAATTGTGATTCATAAACTAACCAAGTGTATTTAATTATTTATAAATGGCACCTAGTAGTAGGAATGAGAGCTCCAGTAATACGCATGATCCAAAGAGGAAGAAGGACCATATATTTAATTGTATTAAGCCAACATTTTGAAAAAAAATTGTGTCCCACATATTATCATCATATGAAGAAATAATATCATGTTTTAATGACATAAGTAAATAATTATTTGAGTCATATGGCTTTGAAGGGATACTAGAGAAGAAAGGGATGGTATAAAAAAAAGTTAGATAAAGGGAATAAGGGTAAGAATGATTTTCCCATATGTGATAACTATGGAAAGAATCAATTTTTTAAATACTTTAAGGGAATGAGAGTTTGTTATAAGTGTGGACAAAAATAACACCAATTACGTGATTGAAAAGGTAAGAAAAGGGTTTCAAATGTACAATGCATCATATACAAGGAGTTGAGACACTACACGAATCAATGTCAAAATCATTTGAGTATACACCAAATACTGCTATTGGATAATAATCAAGTTATGCTACAATAAAAAAAGAAATAGAAATGATTTAGAGTTCTTATGTTGTTATTAAAGTATTGTTTCATTTGAGTATTGTATTAATGATGTACATGTAATAAGAATTATACAGTATATAAAGAGGGTACTGCAGAACTATTTTATTGAGGATTTGAGATTATATGGTTCTACAAAAAGTGACTTTATAGTAAGATACACTTTTTGGAAAATACATGGTTTAAGGAAAGGTAATACTTAATATGGTCCTACTAATGAGGTAGTGATTATGGAATATGAGATGGATGACTTGGATAAATTATATTGGATATTCCTAACTACCTTGAAACTGATTAATGATTTGTATATTCCATCATTGTTAGAGATTTAAACATTTTTGGATAGAAGGTGTATATCCAGTATTCTATAAGGAATAAGGGAGCATGAATGCAATCAATAAGGTTTTATGGTAATTCAGGAATTTGTAGTGTTTTAAAATAATACATGATAAAGGTGTTCACATTTTATTAAATGGAAAAAAGGATCTTCATTGTGTTTACCTTCATTATAAATTTTGGACTATGAGTTTGGAAAAAGTATTTTGGATAAGTCTAGTTTGATATTATTTTTAGATTGCCATAAAAATGACAACTCGAAGGTCGGGCGGCAAACCATTGCGTCCGACAAGGCCGCAAGACTTGAACCAGCCACCGAAGGGCGACAAGGTTGTATCACCTACCACTAGACCACATGATGTCATGTATTGAATAATGTAGTTTTATTAAGGACTAGTAGATAAATTATAAATTCACATTTTGGAATCCTATACGAATAGGATAAATATAATATATTTTTTATGTTCTATTATCTTTTATAGTGAAAGATGAGTTTGTCGAAGAAATTAGTTAAATGACGGAATTCTACTTGTAAATAAATAAATATATATATATATATATATATATATATTCCTCTTATTCTATGTATAAATTATTTATTAATCTTTGTGTAAGGGATATTAAAAAAAATGTTTTATCCTAATACGTTATGTTTTGTTGAACTGATGATATTTTAAAATATCATAGGTTGATGTCTTTGTGGCCCTCAATTCTAAAATTGTTTGTGACTGATGACCTCAATCACTACCTATAAATATTTATGTTTTTCCTCCAATTATGTGTTTCTAATTTCCACCAATGTTCTCCTAATTGAGATCAGAATTTTTTGGTGACTTCTTTATTTCCCTTTTTGTAACACCCCAAGATTTCATAATACATTATTTCTTCAATGTAATTCAATAACTTGTACTACATGCAACACCGAGTTCTAGCGCACCATGACATACCAAACAAGCCATTCAAAAACAATTATGAATGGTATTAATTGAATTTTGAACATTATATATTCCTTATAATTTTAGAATCCATATTATAAGTTTCTTAGACATAATGTAAGAACAAATACATTTTTTCTGATAAAAGAAGTATTTTTAAAAAAAATGCAATTTTACCACCTTTTAATGGAGAAGACTTTTTAAATCCAATAGTTGAAACTTTTATATATTGAATTTGACAAAATATATTTCTTCTTTAGAATTGGGACATAACAATTTAGTTTCGATAATGTTTTGGTGTTTTTCTAATAACTTTCATATTTGGGTAAATAGTGAAAAATACTATATCTTAACTGAAAACAACATTTTTAATCAAAATAATTTATATTGTTAAATTATAAATTTTAATCGTATGGAATAATAAATAGATTATATTTTTTCCATTTAATCCAATGATGGTCATTGTATGTAATTTCACTTTGAAATTGGACATAAAGAAGTGTCATACTTTTGATAGTTATTATTTCATAAAAATACGCCTTATGGTTTTAATAATGAGAATTAATTTTAAATTAATAAATTAAAATACAATGTTTTGAATTTGGTAAAATAGACTTCATTACTGAATTTTGAATATCAAAATTAGCTTATGATAATTTTTTGGTATTTTTCTGAAAACATTTATTTTTTAGGAATATTGAAAAACAGTTAATTATAGTTTAAAATCGAATTTTTATTTAAATATTTATTTATTTTATTTAAATTTATTTTATGTCAATATAGATACTCACTACATATATAAGTTAAATTATTTCATTGGATTCATTTTATAATAATTTTATATATATAAAAATTTTATTGAACTTTTCACCGTCTTTTACCCACCTCATAGGAAAACATACAAATTCACATAAAACCTAATTTTAACACTCCTATGAGTGGAATTTTGAAAATACAAGAGACACAGTTAATATCATGGAGTAAAATGTGGTTCAATAAGATAAAAATATGTTTTGGAGAATAGTAATATTTGACTTTTATTTACCGCGGGTAAAGGTAAATAGGGTAATTCAAGATAAAAAGTATATTATAATAATACAAAATTACCTTAACACTTGTCCTAACCTTATTGGATGAGTCATGAACGACCATGGGAATACTTGGGTAGATTTTGGGACCCCATGGATCCACTTGAGAGTGATAGTGACTCTTTAAATTAATTAATTTAAAGTAAATACAAAAATGATAAAAACAAATAGCTTTTAGTAAATTAATTTTTACATGGGGTTATATAAGTTATATTTTCGAATATAAATATCCATTGGAAGGCTAAATATATTTTCTACATAATTTTATTTTTTTATAATTTTTATACATCCAATAAATTATTTTATTTATGACATAATGATGATGCAGTAATTACCTTATTAATGAAATATTAACATAATTGATATTATAAATACCCAAATAAATATAATTTTGGAGTTTTAATGAATTAAACTAATTTTATTTGTTAATATGACATTTTAGGATTTATTAAATAAATTTTTATATAATTAATAAAATTATTAATACTTTAAAAAAAATTGATTATTAAATAGTGTCAAAAATGAAATAAATGAGCTTTTAAAACAAATATTATATTATTAATTGATATAATATTCATAAAAATATAAGGTTCGGAAAAATGACTTATATGATGATTGGTATGACTTTAATGAACCACTTGGGGTTCTATTGGTAGTTTATAGTAAGTTTATTAACCATATAATATAAAAATAAAAAGATCCATGGTAAATGTCAAACTATTTAACTAAGAGTTAAATCTAAAATATAAGGTTAATAAAGTGACCCATGCCTGTCTAAAACCTATTGGTTTAGTATTTTTCAACCTATCCCAACCTTTTAATTTTAATAATACACTTTGGATCCATTAGTAACCGAATATGAATTTATAATAAAATAATACTTTAAGTTTTTTTTAAAGAGCCCCTCCTCCCCCTTATTAAAGGACACCACTTCTAACCAATTATTCACACCACTAAAAACTTTTGGCACATCCACCCTCTACCAAATTAAGCTCCCTACATACCTATACTCCTCTTAGAAGCCTTAACTTAGGCTGGAAGAACTTCAAGAGTCCATTTTGGGTCAAACCAAAGGGAGTTACCCAAGTTAAAGGTAACAATTTCTCTTAGATTCTTTTCATTTATTTTACTTCTCCAACCCCTAAAATCTTCTTATTCATTTTTTTTGTAACAACAAAAGTATACTAAATATACTAGGATATTTCTATTAGAATTATTTGAACTACACTTACACACACATCAATCTAATTCTTTAAGAACATAATGTTTCTGTGGATAGAAACCAAACGCCTCACGAAACGATGATTGTTAAATTCTCTCCTACCACCTCTCGTGGTGGAAATTATGAAGGAAAAATAATTAAAAATGATATTTATGATATTTATTTTATATATAATCTTCTTTAATTCCATTTTATAGCATACCATTATTGATTTCAGGATTTATATATATACGATAATTTCATTTGAGGAAGTGAGCACTACCGCCCCTCAAAGTGATATGACTCGTTCATACCATACGTGGAACATATAAAAGATGGTGTTGATGAACATAAGTAACACATATAAGATATTATATTATAATGTAATAATAATATACCTTTGTATAATTTGGTTTTTATTTATTTTAAAATGAAAAATGAAATGGAAGTAGCTTTCTTGCGTATGTACGGATTACCATCTCCACGAACGCGATGAGATACATTTCCCCATCATATCCATTCACGAATAATTCTCATTTTATGATTAAAAGTAATGTTTAAATAGTTGATATAATTCTGGATATAAATAATATACAACCTATCCATAACAAACATGGCTCACGTAACAACTCATATAAAAGAAAACGAATTAGTTAACACCCAAAACGACGATAATACTAAAATATTATTAACAAAAAAATATTAAAAGATCATATATGATATCATATTTATGTATATAATTCGTGTATAATTTAATAAAAATGATTTAACTATTATACAAGAGGTTAACCTACACTCTATCAAGAAAAATTACAAGGTAAGGGTTTAATTCACAATATCTTTATTATCCGAGGTTGTTTATACATAATTATCTATTGGGACCTCTTTATCATCCACATCCATGTTTCTTAAAAATGTTTTTCACAACATTCATTCTAATTTACAGAATATGGGTTATATTCATTTATACCCTTGTTTTAATTTTTATAAGATGTTTATAAAGGAATCTTTACATCATTTTTCAAACAAGGACCTTTTTAACCTTTTCGAAAAATTAAGGTAAGAATGTATTTTTTTAACTTATACGGCGGGTGAGGCTATTTTCCACGGTTGTAAAATCTTCGAAGCTTCCCTTATAATATAGTAATAATATTTTTAAAGTAAATGTTTTCTTTTGTAATTATGTGACTTTTAAATTATTTCAAAAAAGGGATATATCTCTCAAATAGTTTTGATTTCATCTATGTCAACATCCTTTGAGGGATTTTAAGCTTATTTGAAGTTGATTTATTATGATACAAAACTTCAATATTTTATTGATGGTTTTTTGATGTGTTTGACTATGGATGTGTTATTTTTATACGATTCATGGTTTACGGAGAATGTATTTACATTTTGTATGCTAGTTTTAATACGAATGTTTATGTTATGTTTAAACCTATTCCTATGAGGAATGCATTGGACTTAGTAAGTGATGGGTGAATCCCACTATAGATCCTCGATGCATAGGTAGGTCTCATGGGACAAACTAGTGTGTGGCACGAGGCCTTGAAAAAATCTTATTTGTAGTCTTGGCACGAGGCCTTGGCTACGTGGTTATGATAGTCTGGCATTATGCATTCCATCCTTATGAAAGTGGTTATTGATATTTCATGTGATTATTCAACTGGTAGAATATCCATTTGAATATGTAAATGGAATTATTTCATTTTATTTTTTCCATATAATGCTGAAGTTCAAGTTTAAAAGGCTTTTGTTTTAGTTATACATTACCTTAAATGTTTCTGTTCATTTATGAAAGTTTCTACTATATTGTTATCCTTACTGAGCATCCGAGCTCACCCCATTATATGTTTTATTTTTTCTAGGATGTGAATAAATATTTTATGACTGACCTACAGGGAATGTCTGAAGATGATATGAGTGGGGACTATGGAGAATATTTTATTTTAGATTTTCACTTTATGATGTATTGTAACATTTATGAATGTATATAGTGTTTCCAAGGCTACTAAACTATTCTGCCTTTTGAGACTTGATCTTTTTTTATCATGCCAATGATACGTAATAATACATCGACTCTGGGTAACTGGGGTTGGGGCATTATAGTTGGTATCAGAGGAAGTTTAGTACAAACCTTGGAAGCTAGATTTAGATAATCATTTATTAGATCACTTAAACCTAAGATGGAATTTAAGGATTAGTATAGAAGAACTTCCTAAAATTTTGGTATTGTAGATATTTTTTGAGTTTTTCGAGCAATACATCCCTGTCTGGATACGAGCATATAGAGGCGACTCTGGAACAGATGTACCTAGGGGTAAAACCTAAAAACACCATTTTGATCTAGACTCGAACGAGAACTGGTGCACGAAAACGGGCCTTGTTGCACTCTTGGTTACGACACTCCTGGGGGATATGCTTAGGATAATTCTAAATTTCTATACAAATAATTAAGAAGGGCTTATGAGTATTTAATTCCTCAATGAAAAAATCTTTATGATTATGGTTTATATCCATAAACCATTCAATTTACGTTAGGTATTTTATAAGTTTGGAATTATTCATTTTAATTCATAAACTAACCTAGTTTATGCTATTGTATAGAAATAGAGCCCAGTAGAAGGAATGTGAACTCCAGCAATATGTATGATCCAATGAGTAAAAAGGAGCATATCTTTCACAGTATTAATCCATAATTTAGAAGGGAAATAGTCTCCCATGTATTCTCAACATATAATGAAACAGTCTCATGTGTTAATAAGATAAGTAAAGAATTCTCCGATTCCTATGGCTTTGAAGGGAAGGAAGAGAAGAAAAGGATGGAAGAGAGAATGATGGATAAAGGGAAGAGGGAAAAGAAGAATTTTACCATATGTGATAACAATGGGAAGAGACACCCTGGAACTTTCCTGAATGGAATGAGAGTTTGTTATAAGTGTGGAGAAAAAGGACACCATGTACATGACTGCAAGGTTAAGAAAAAGGTTTCAAATGTATAATGGTTTACCTACAAGGAGTTGTGAAAGTACTTGAATCAATGTACCATTAATAAGAGTATATCACAAATGATGTTATTGGATAATAATTAAGTTTTGATACTACCATAGATGAGGAGTAATGATTAGAGTTCCTATGTTGTTATTAGGGAATTATGTCATTTGAGTGTTGTATCAACAATGTACTGGTTATAATAATTATGGAGTATATAAGGATTGTAATGTAGTTCTATTTCATTAAGGACTTTAGATTGTGTGGAACCACGAAAAGTGACTCAATAAAAGGTTAAATTTTTTGGAAAATATATGGTTGAGAGAGATATAAACCACAATATGGTTCTGATACTGAGGTACTGATTTTGGAATAATACATGATTTATTTGGATAAATTATATTGGATATTCTTGATTACCTTGAAACTGATTAATGATTTGTATATTACATAATTGTTGGAGTTTAAAACATTTTTGTATAGAAGGATTATATCTAGTATTCTATAATGAATAATATATCATGATTGTAATCAATAAGTTTTTATGGTAATTCCAGATGATGCAATGTTTTAAAAGAATACATGATGAAAGTGTTCACATGTTATTACGCCGAAAAAAGTATCTTCATTTTGTTTAACGTCCTTATAAATTTTGGACTGTGAGTTTGGATAGAAGTATTTTGGATAATTCTATTTTGAGATTATTTTTGGAATTCCATAAAAGGACAAGATGGAGGTCAGGCAATAACCTATCTCGTCCGGTAAGGCTGCGAGACTTGAACCTGAAACTGAAGAGGGGCAATGGTGTATCACCTACCACTGGCCCATGTGATGTCCTGGATTGAATAACGTAGTCTTTTTTAAAAAAAATCTGGTTGAAATATTATAAATTCTTTTTTTTGAAACCCTATATGAATAGGATAAATAGAATATTATTTTTCAGATCTATTATCTTTTAAAGTGAAAGATGAGTTTGTGGTAGAAATTAGTAAAATTATGGGACTCTACTTGTCAAGTATATATTTTTATTCTTCTCTTATTCTATGAAGAAATTAATTCATATACTTTAGTGAAGGGAGCTTAAAACAAAAAATGTGTTATCCTAATACCATATGTTTTTTTCAACTGATGGTATTTTAAATCATCATAGATTGATGAATTTAAGGACCTCAATTTTACACTTGTTTGTGATAGATGAAATCAATCAATACCTATAAATATTTAAAATTTTCCTTGAATTATATGTCTCTAATTTCCACCAATGTTCTCTTAATTGAGATCATAATTTGGTGGTGACCCTTTCATTTTCTTTTCCTCTTATTCAGACTACATTTTATTAACCTATTTTCTGATGTGGGCTTTCCCAAAGGAATTTTCTATTTTAAAACTTTTATTTTCAGAAAATACTTTCAAACTATGAGGATTAAATTTATTGAATGAGGGAAGAATTTAACACCCCAAGATTTCATAGTAAGATATTTTTTCAATGTAATTCAATAACTTTCACTACACGCAACATTGAGTTCTAGCGCACCATGACTTACCAAACAAGCCGTTCAAAAGCGGTTATGAATAGTATTAAATGAATTTTGAACATTATATAATCCATGTAATTTTAGAATCCAAATTATTAATTTCATAGATATAATGTAAGAACATATAAATTTGTTTCAGATAAAAGAATTATTTTTAAAAAAATGGAATTTTAACAACTTTTAATGGAGAAGCCTTTTTAAATCCAATATTTGAAACTTTTATATATTTAATTTTACAAAATAAACTTCTTATTTAGAGTCAGGACATAAAAATTTAGTTTCAATAATGTTTTGGTGTTTTTCTGATAACTTTCATATTTGGATGAATAATGAAAAATACTATATTTTAACTGAAAACATCTTTTTTAATAAAAATAATTTATATTGTTAAATTATGAATTTTATTGGTATGGAAGTATAAATATATTATTTTTTTACAATTTAATCTAATAATGGTCATTTTAAGTAATTTCACATTGAAATTGGGCATAAACGAGTGTCAAACTTTTGGTAGTTATTATTTCTTAAAAATACTCCTTTTGGTTTTAATAGCGGGAATTAATTTTAAATTAATAAATGGAACTTATATGTTTTTAATTTGGTAAAATAGACTTCATTATTGAATCTGGAATATCAAAATTAGCTTAGGGTAAATTTTTGTTATTTTTCTGAAAACTATTAATTTTTTATGAATAGTGAAAAACACTGAGTTATAGTTTAAAACCAAATTTTTATTTGAATAATTATTTATTTTATTTAAATTTATTTTATCTCAAAATAGATACATACAAATTATATAAGTTCAATGTAATTCATTAGAGTCAGTTTATAATAATTATAGATATATAAAATTTTTATTGAACTTTTTACAGTCTTTTACCCACCTCATAGGAGAATTTACAAATTTACATAAAACTTAATTTTACCGCTTCTGTGAGTGAAATTTCGAAATCCGAGAGACACGGTTAAAATCAAGGAGAAAAATGTGGTTCAGTAAGATAAAAATATTTTTTGGTGAATAGTAACTTTTGACTTTTATTTACCTCGGTTAAAAGTAAATAGGGTAATTCAAGTTAAAAATCATATTATAATAATACAAAATTAACTTAAAACTTTCCCTAAATTTATTGGACGAGTCATGGCCGACCACGAGAATCCTTGGGTCAATTTTTGGGATCACATGGAGCCACTTGAGAGTGATAATGACTCTTTAGATTAATTAATTTTAACTAAAGACAAAAATGGCACAAAAAAATATCTTTTAGTAAATTAATTTTTACATGGGGTTATATAAGTTATATTTAAGAATATGAATATTATCTGGAAAGATAAAATATTTCCTATATCATTTTATTTTCTTTATAATTTTTATACATAAAATAGATTAAGTTATTTCTTACATAATGATGATGCAGTAATTACCTTATTAATGAAATATTAAAATAATTGATATTATAAATACCCAAATAAATAAAATTTTATACTTTTAATTAATTAAAAGAATTTTATTGGTCAATATGACATGTTAGTATTGATTAAATAATTATTTTTCTAATTAATAACATTATTAAGACTTTAAAAAAATCAATTATTAAATACTGTAAAAAATGACATAAAAGAATTTTTAAAACAAAGATTATATTATTAATTGATATAATATACCAAAAAATGTAAGGTTCGACCAAAGGACTTATATGATGATAGATATGTCATTAACGAACCACGTGGGGTTCTATTGGCAGTTTATAGTAAGTTTATTAACCATATAATATAAAAATACAAAGAGACATGGTAAATGTCAAACTATTTAACTAAGTGTTAAATCTATAAAATAATGTTAATAAAGTGGCTCAAACCTATATAAAACCTATTGTACGATTTTTTTAGACCTATACCCAACTTAGACTTTTAATAATACACTTTGGAGCCATTATAAACTGAATATGATTTTATAATAAAATAATACTTTATGTTTTTTCTAAACATCCCCTCCTCCCCCTTATAGAAGGACACCACATCTAACCAATTCCTCACACCTTTCAAGCCTTTAAGCTCATCCAAACTCTGCAGAATTATGCACCCTACATCTCTCTCCTCCTCTTAGAAGCCTTACCATAGGCAAAAGGCACATCAAGAGTTATTTTTGGTTCAAACCAAACGGAGTTACCCAAATTAAAGGTAACGATTTCTCTTAGCTTCTTTTCTTTTATTTTACTTCTCCAACCCCTAAACTCTTCTTATTAATTTATTTTGTAACATCACCATTATAATAAATACACTAGGATATTGTTTTGTGAATTATTTGAACTACACTTAAACACAAATCCATAAAATGGGTGAAGAACATAATGTTTCTGTGGATGACAACCAAACGCCTAACGAAACGATGATTGTTCAATTATCTCCTACCACCTCTCGTGGTGGACATTATGATGGAACTATAATTAAATATGATATTAATGATATTTATTTAATATATAATCTTCTTTAATTCCATTTTATAGCATACCATTATTTGTTTCATATTGTATATATATACGATAATTTAATTTGAGGAAGTGTGGACTACCGCCCCCTCAATGTGATATGACTCGTTCATACCATACATGGAACGTATAAAAGTTGTTGTTAATGAAATTAAGTAACAAATATAAGATTTTTTATTATACTGGAATAATTATATACCTATTTATCATTTGGTTTTGATTCCTTTTAAAATGAAAAATGAAATGGTTGTTGCGTTCGTGCGTACGTACGGATTACCATCCTCACGAACACGATGAGATTCATTTCCCCATCATATCCATTCAAGACTAATTCTCGATTGATGAATAAATTAATGTATGAGGAATTTATATCCTTCTGGATATGAATAATATACAAACTATCCATACGAATCATGGCATACGTAATAAAGCATATAAAGGAAAACGAATCAGTTAACACCTGAAACGACAATAATACTAAATTATTATTAACAAATCAATATTAAAATATCATATATGATATCATATTTATGTATATGATTCTTGTATAATTTAATAAAAATGGTTTAAATATTATATAAGAGTTTAACAGACACTCTATCAAGGAAAATTATAAAGTAAGGGTTTATTTCACAATCACTTTATTATCCGTGGTTGTTTATACGTAATTATATACTGGGACCTCCTTATCATCCACATCCATGTTTCTTAAAAAATGTATTTCAGAACATTCTTAATATTTTACTGAATATGGGTTAAATTCATTTATACCCTTGTTTTATTTTTTATAAGAAGTTTCTAAAGGAATCTTTACGTCATTTTCCAAACAATGACCATTTTATCCTTTTCAACAAATTAAGGTAAGAATGTCATTTTTTAACTTATACGGTGGGTGCGGCTATTTTCCACCATTGTAAAATTTTCGAATCATCCCCTAAAATATTATAAGAATATTTTTAAAGTAAATGTTTTCTTTTTTAATTATGTGACTTTTAAATGATTTCAAAAAAAGAGATATTTCTCTCAAATAGTTTTGATTTCATCTATGTCAACATCCTTTGTTGGATTTTAAGCTTATTTGAAGTTGATTTATTATGATACAAAACTTCCATATTGTATTGAAGGTTTTGTGATGTGTTTTATTGTGGATGTGTTATTTTTATACCATTCATGGTTTATGGAAAAATTATTTACATTTTGTATGCTAGTTTTAATACGAATGTTTATGTTATGTTTAAACCTGTTCATATGAGGAATTCATTGGACTTAGTAAGTGACAAGTGGAGCCCTCTATATCTCCTCGATGCATTGTCAAGTCTAATGAGACAAACTTGTGTGTTGTAATGAGGCCTCGACAAAATCTTATTTGTAGTCTTGGCACGAGGCCTTGGCTACGTGGTTATGAGATTCTAGCATTATGAATTCCATCATTATGAAAGTGGTTATTGATATTTCATGTGATAATTTGACTAGTATAATATCCATGTGAATAATTAAATGACATTATTTAATTTTATTTTTTCCATATTATGCTGAAATTCATGTTTAAAAGGATTTTGATTTAGTTATACATTTCTTTAAATGTTTATGTTTATTTATGAATTTTTCCGTTATATTGTTATCCTTACTGACCATCTGAGCTCACCCCTTTCTATGTTTTATTTTTCCCAAGATTTGAAGAAATATGTTATGACTGACCTATATGGATAGTATGAAGGGGATATGAGTGTGGACTATGGAGACTATGTTATTTTAGTTTATCACATTATGATGTAATGTAACATTTATAAATGTATCTAGTGTTTCCAAGGCTACTAAAATAATCGGTCTTTTGAGACTTGATCTTTTGTGATCATTCCAATGATACGTAATAATGCACCGACACTGGGTAACTGGGGTCGAGGCGTTACACTTTTCCTCTTATTAAGACTAAATTTTATTAATCCAATTTTCGATGTGGGTTTTCCCATAAAGGTATTTTCTATTTTCAACCTTTTATTTTCGAAGAACAGTATTAAATTTCTAGGATGCAATTTACTGAAGGAGGGAAGAATGTAACACCCCATGATTTCATAGTACGTTATTTGTTCAAAGTAATTCAATAACTTACACTATATGCAACACCAAGTTCAAGCACACCATATCTTACCAAACTAGCCGTTAAAAAGAGGTTATGAATAGTATTAACTAAATTTTGAACTTTATTTAATCCTTATAATTTTAAAATCCATATTATGAGTTTATTAGTCATAATGAAAAAACAAATTCATTTTTTTATATAAAAGAAGTATTTTATAAAAAATGAAATTTTATTGCCTATTAATTGAAAAACCTATTTAAATCCAATATTTGATACTTTTATATATTTAATTTGGAAAAATAATATTTTTCTTTAGAATCAGGAAATAAGAATTTAGTTTCAATAAATGTTTTGTGTTTTTCTGATAACATTCATATTTGGTTGGATAGTCAAAATTATTATATTTTAACTGAAAACAACTTTTTTAATCAAAATAATCTTTCATATTAAATTATATATTTTAATGGTTTGGAAGTATAAATAGATTTTATTTTTACCATTTAATCCAATATTATTCATTGGAAAGAATTTCACATTGAAATTGAACATAAACAAGTATCAATTTTTTGTTAGTTTTTATGTCTTAAAAACACACTTTTTGGTTTTGACAATGGTAATTAATTTTTAATTAATAAATGAAACATCTATGTTTTGAATTTGGTAAAATAGAATTAATTTTTGAATTCAGATTATCACAATTATTTTAGGGTGAAATTTTGGTATTTTTCTGAAAACTTTCAATTTTTGATGAACAATGAAACACACTTAGTTATTGGTTAAAACCAACTTTTTATTTAAATAATATTTTATATTATTTAAATTAATTTTATGTCAAAATAGATACATTATACCTATATAATATCAATATATTTCATTATAGTCATTTTATAATAAGTTTTGATATATAAAATTTTATCGAACTTTTTACCGTCTTTTACCGACCTCCTAGGACCATTTTCAAATTTGAATAAAACATAATTTTACCGCATCAGTGAGTTGAATTTTAAAAATAAGAGAGACATAGTTAATCTCATTATGTAAAATGTGGTTCAATAAGATGAAAATAATTTTTTGTGAATAGTAACATTTGAATTTTATTTACCACGGTTAAAAGTAAATAGGGTAATTAAGGGTAAAAATGATACTATAAATAACCTAACACATGTCCTAATTCTATTGGATAAGTGTAATTATACCAAAAACAACCTTAGGAATAAAATATGATCCTGTAGGTCCATTAGGATTAGATTAGGTCATTTTTTATTATTAAATTTAATAAATATTTAAGTGTTAAAATTCAAGTTTTCATAACCTAAACATGTTTAATATGGAGATATACATAAGATAAGTGAGACTATAAATATTAATTATAAAGATAATGATATTTCATACATCATTTTATTTTATTTACAAATTTTATACGTTAAATAATTAAATTTATTTATGAAACAATGAGGATGTAGTATTTACCTTATTGATAGAAGATTAAAATAATTGATATTATAAATACCGAAATAAAGGTTATTTGAGACTTTTGATGATTACACTAATTTTATAGGTTAGTATGACTTTTTAGGGTTTATTAAATCCTTTTTTTCCAATTAATCATGTTTTTATGATTTTTACAAAAAATAAAACAAATACCAAATAATATCAAAATTGACATAAAATAGTTTTTTAAAACAAATTCTATATTATTGGTTGATATAAAATTCCTAAAAATATAAGTTTTATCCAAAGGGATTAAATATTATTATATATTTCATTAATGAACCACTTGTGGTTCTCTTGAATGATTATAGTATGTTTGTTAACCATATATTGTAAGAATACAAGAAGATACAGTAAAAGTTTAACTATTTTACTAAGAGTTAAATCTAAAAGATATGGTTAAAATGGTTATATAAACTTCTCTAAAAACTATTGGTTGAAATGTTTTCGACACATACCCATATTTTCCTTTTAATAATTCATTTTTTAGCCATTAAAAAACAAAATAATTTTATTATTAAATAATATTTCAAACCTTACATAAAGTGACCCTCACCTCTCTTATAAAAGGGAACTTAAAATTCTCTTTATTTCACTCCTCCTAAGCCATTTGGCTCGGCCAAACCATGCCCAAATATCCTCCAAAAATTCAACCCTTCATCCTAGAGGCCTTAATTTGTTCATAAAGCAAACCTATGAAGCCCTTCTGATCATATCAAAAGGTAGAACCCGAAAAAGAGGTAAATATTTCATCATGTCTTTCATGATCTTTTATTCTTCCACTTCCTTTATCATTGTTGTTTCCATTCTAAAATAAAAACTCCATAATCCTCTATATATTTTTATGTAATAATATAAATCGTTCAACCATATTTATTAATCTATCCATCCTATAAATGAAAAAGTCACCATACGTGTTTACGTACGGATTACCGTCTCCATGTTGTGGTGTAGTTTGTAATTCAAAAACTTCATTATTTGGATGGTTATAGTAATGAGTATAACTAAAGTAAATAATAAATATAACATGTTAATGATTATTTATATATGATATACCATCCAATTAGATATGATTTCTCCATCAATATAATGATAATTCCAATCGTGCATACATACAGATTACCGTCTCCACGACGTGATGAGATTCATTTCCAAGTTCACCATTCAACGATGATTATAAAATATATATCATTAATAAGTATGTAATATATGACATAATAATTCTTCTTGATAGATATATAAATATATTTACTTACATATATCTTATTCACTTAGTTCTGTTCAATACGATATCAAAACGGACACAACGTTTATGCGTACGTACGGACTACCGTGTCCATAAACGGTGTTTTCCATTTCATATATATGTTTATTTTAAATATTTATTTTCTAAATATATACTATATATAAATAATTTTTAATATTCTGGATGTATTTAAATATTGATCTATGTGATACAATCAAGAGTAACAAGTTAAAACACGTACCATAAAGAAAGTGATTGTTACACAAAATGTTAATTTAACATGGAAATTATTATTAAATGGGTTGTATAATGTCATAAATGAATCATGTATGATATCATAAATATTAATATGGTTATTTTAAAATTTAAAAACATACTACAATCTTCATACATGAGGTTAAATGTACCCTCGACTAAAGGAATGTTCAAGGTAAGAGTTAATTTCACAATTTCTTTATTATCCGAGGTTGTTTTTATGTAAGTATATTCTGGGACATATTTATTATTAATGTCCATGATTCATAAAATAGTTTTCAAATGGATTAATCTTAAGGTAATTTTTACTAAAACATCAATTTAAAAATATTAATGATTTATTCTTCTAAACCATTCTCATTAATGTCCATGATTTCAAAATGGTTTTAAGGATTTATTTAGATAGACATGAATCTTTTAAAATGTTAATTCCTTTAAAAAGATTGAAATTTTTATGGGAATATTTTATTGAAAAATGTCTTTAAATTTATTCTTTTCTAAATTGTGTGACATTTAAATGTTTTCATGAAAATGGTATATTCCTCTCAAAGAGATTTACATATCATTTTCATCTATGTCAAAACCCTTTAATGGATTTTAAACTTGTTTGAAGTTGATTTATTATGATAAAAATATTCCATATTGTATTAATGTTTTTGTGATATGTTTGACTATGGATGTGTTATTTGTATACCATTCATTTTTTTGGATAAAGTATTGACATTTTGTATGCCAGTTTTAATACGAATATTTATGTTATTTTTAAACCTTTTCATATGAGGAATTAATTGGACATAGGAAGTTACAGGTGGAGCCTGCAATAGCTCTTTAATGCATCAGAAGATCTCATTAGACAAACTAGTGTCTTGGCACGAGGATTTCACAAAATCTTATTTGTAGTCTTGGTACAAGGTGTTGACTATGTTGTTATGAAGTCTGGCATTATGCATTCCATCATTATGAAAGTGGCTATTGATATATCATGTGATTATTAGACTATTAGAATATCTATTTGAATAAGTAAATGATATTATTTTATTGTATCTTTGCAATATTATTCTGAATTTTATGTTTGAAAGGATTTTGTTTTAGTCTTATAAATTTCCTTAAATTTTTATGCTTATTTATTAAATGTTTTGCTATATTGTTATCGTTACTGATCATCTGAGCTCACCCATTTCTATGTATTAATTTTTACAGGATTACAAGAAGTATATTATGATTGATATGATGGGTTAAGCTTGGTTATTAATGGAGTTCTCAAAATATCATTTATGTTGTGTTTTATTTTCTAATGTGTAATGTAACGTTCATGTATGTAATCTATTTTCCATGACTGCTAAACTGATCGGTCTTTTGGGACTTGATTCCTTGTAATCATTCCAATGTATTAAAATAATGCACCGAATCTGGGTTACTAGGGTCAGGGCGATACAAAAGTAACTTAAGAACATCATTTTTGGGCCTGATTCTGATTAGAACTGGTTGAGGTCGGTTCTTGAGCGTAAATATGATTACATACAAAATCTATTGATTGTGTATAAATGTGGGAATTAAAATTGCATGAGACCAATTTTGGTTGACATAGGAGATTTTGGGGTGTATTGATATACAATGCTCTATATGAACCCCATCCTCTAATAAAAACAATATATGGGGAATCAGAAATTAACTGGAACAGTCTCTTTATAGCATTGAGACATGCACGCTGAAGGGTTATCTGCAGTTTTTCAACCTTTGGATGTTGGGAAACTGAGAGGGAGGCCAAGTGAATTTGGTGTTGCAGCCCTTTTATTAGATTTACTTGATTTTGATATTCATCATATATTAATACTTTAGTTCTCAAATGACCATTATTTTTCCATAACATGAGATAGATTTCAGGAATTCAATCTTCTATCATTAATTCTAGAACGTTATACTGAGAATTTTCCAAAGGCCAGAACATGTATGGTATTTCTATTTTAAATAATTGTTTCCTCGTGTTTAACATATCTTCATCATATTTGACTAGAGGTTTCTCCACTTGGTCTGACCAAGGTGGATGCTCTGTATTAGAAGAAAAGTGAGTCAAGGGAGGTTTGGAGAAAAACTGTTCCCTTGAGTTGTCGTATGGTTGAGAAAGTGTTTCACCTATAAATGACAAGGCATCAGACATGATTGGCCTTTTGTTTTCATGTGCCTCTCTATAGAAGGGATTTCTCATCGCTAATTAGTCTATTTTGGAATTGTTTTGATAATGCGAAATACTACTACAAATTGGACTTTTTTTAGAGAATTCCATTATGGGGAGGATCACCATGATGGATTAAAAAATGCGATAAATCATCTTTATCATTATGTTTCTTGTCACACTGAGGGTCTCCATGACTCTTATCCCGAGATATGCATTCTGAATTGATCGAATTTTCATGGTGCAAGCCATCCTGATGAAGTGTCGGATGAGGAACATCCAAATTACAACTACCACACCAATAATTTGGTTATGGGAGGGTAGGATATAGAGCTGAAACATATAAATGTTTGAGGGATTCAAGAACTCCAGAATTAAGAGAATCCAATTCACAGCATGACTATTGATTTTCCAACAGTGAATGGCGAGAAATATTTTTTGAGGTTCTCTTATACTTAGTTGGGGCCCCTTTCTAGGAAAAGTGGTTATCATGGGAAAGTGTATGTTCTATCCTTGGAGTGGTAACCATAATGAACCAATTACCTCCAATTGGAAAGGGTGTATATTCCTGATCTTGTTGTCCATATGATATGGGGGAATATGCCCCATGACCCTCCTAGACTGGAATAAAGTATGTATCTGCTCCAGAATGGAATGTCGATGTGTCATCCCATGTGTAAGGATAGATTTATGTGTATGTTCCCATTATACTACTTAAGTAGTTCTTATAATATACTGGCATGCTTCCCGAATATGGGCAGCGATATGTGATAACCCTTTCACCATTGATACGATTTGTTTGGTGACTTTAGCAACCAGAATGGGAATATATGTCCATTCTATATCTAGAGTTGGGGTATGTGTCTGCTCCTGTCCACTTTTTACTATCAATGGATATTGTAAGTACTTATTCTTGTGGGAAGAGATTTGGGTCTTCCCCAAATTTTTCATCAGAGCATTCCGACTAACTTCTTTGGGCTCTACCAAATGAGATGTTAGAAGGCTTGATCAACATTAGAAGGTGTATGTTCATGCTGAATGTTTTATGTAAAGTGTGGTTGAAGGTCTTCATTCAACATTGGAACATGAGACCGTTGAATGAAATGGTGATTGTAAACAGGTGTATTATCTGGTTCACCAATTTTCACCACATTAGATTGGGGGGCTTCTTTAAATGCATTCAGACAAGCCTGCCAACTAACTAATGAATTGTAAGCAGTTGTATGATCTTGTTCATGGTACTCCACTGGGTTTATCTGGTGGGTTGTGGTTAGATGACTCTGTAGAGAATCAAAATTAGGGTGGACATGTGTATGTAGAATCACGTTTTTTACCATTAAGTTAAATTTATGGATAGCTTCAGAGGGGGAAGAAGTGAGAACATACTTCATGTTGACCGGAAATTGTCCCTGGAAGGTTCTATTGCATGATCAGGTCTGAGAGACCTGGGCCAAATGGTCAGATGCAACACCTCTATCATGTTGGGGTTATACTACCCCACAATTCTGGTGGCGACTACTAGTGAGAGTCCTCATGAAGGACTCCTACATTCTTGATTGGAGGATCTGAATAATCTATTGATCCATCTTCTTTTATTATAGGAGGGATTTATTATTGTGTTCTGGGAATAAGGACCCAAAACAGTAGGAAATAGTTGTTGGAACAGTTTTCATCTTGATCATTAGTCGTCATTGGCAAGATGATCGAGGATTGTTAGTGTCATGGAGGGTTGGTCGAGCAGCCTCTAATGTTGGGATTGTACTATGCTTGTGATATTCTTTTACCAGCACATTAGATACCCAGTGTTGAAGATGATAGGATGGTAATGATGTTCTTCCCATGGATGGAGATCCAGCTTGAGCAGTAGTCGGGAAGTTCATTGATGTTATCTTGGAGAAATCCATTTTTTTAATGATGGTATTTTTGATAAAAAAATGAGAGACAGCAACAAACTCCATTAAAGAAACATCTTTCTCAATGGTTACATGAATGATTTATTCCTTTATTTGACCTTCCATTATCAGTGGATAGGTTCCTAGAAAGTGGGTAACAATATTAACTTGGTTAAGGATTCGTGTTAGGTTCACCATTTTTGTTTAATTTCTCCTTGAGAAATGTGTTCTAGTTTTAAGAAACACAATTTCCAAGTGGTTTCCATTGGATTTTTTTATGGAACTAGAAACATCCAATAGTTCATTATCCAAAGGAGTCCAGATTTCCAATGGAAGGTGTTCATTATGTTTGAACATTATGATACTTTAGAATGTTCATTTTTTGGGAGGATGTGAGATTATACTCATCAAACCCTTTAGGGTGGAATTATTGTCAAATTCGAGACAATATTTGTATATTTAAGATATTTTCATGAATCCTTATTAATTCACCATGTATATCATATGTATCCCTTGTAATTCACAATCACTTCTTAACATGTGTAAAATTTAGAATCATCAGTATGCATTCAAGGTTCTCGATTAATGGAAATACTTATATGTATTCGAGGTTTTACATAAATGGTATCATCTAATATACTGATTATATATTCTTTTAGTCATGTTTTTGTTGATACAGGTTTTTAATACACTTAGTGTGGCACTCTGGAATTTATTTTCATCCAGGGGGATGAAGGTTTGTTTTGATCTTTGGATCGTGCCTGTACAATGGGAAACCTATGTATCCTTGTGAAAGATTCAGAACCCTCGTAGTTCAGTGCTGCTTAATATGAAACACAATACCTTTTATGTTAATGTGATATGAACCTCTAAGAGAAAGGTGCTTGGTTAAAAAATTGTGTGGGACTTATGGTGATGTAGCCCAAGGAACATGGAAAGGATATGGGTTTCAAGGTAAAATCAGCCCCTATTGGGAATATTTACCACGGAGAACAGGTTTGATTTGAAGTGTTGGGTTTGAACCTCAAGGAGGATTTGTACGTATCCTATATGGAAAGTGAATCTAATTCCATGTAGTTCGATAAGTATTATAAGAGAGTATAGTCATTTGAGAAAAATGAGTTTTGGATTACTTAATGAAACGTATGCCTTGATGATTTGGGGTATAATTTGGGGCTTATTCCTGAGGAGGATGCCCAGATTAATGGAATTAGGGTTGGATTCATGAAGAGGATGTCCGGTGAGCTCGGGCCCTGAAAAAGCTTCCTACGTAACCTGGTTTGAATAGGAACCCATGTTCTCATAGTTCATTATACCATGGGTGTTTGTTCCCATATTGTAACCATGAAAAATCCCTAAGCCCACATGAGTTTTGATTGGAGTGAGAAACAAGAGGATGTCCCATGTTTAATGAAAGAACTCACATTTTCAAATCTTTCATACTCCACTGATGTATGAGGGAACATCAACCATGGAAGACGGTGAGGAGACCCGGGAAGAGGGGGAGGCGAAAACCCATCCCTCTATTATCTTTACATTGGGCAGGGGTCCAAATGGAAGGATGAAATAATGAAAATGTGTGGCTTACACCACGATGGAATCCCATGGTGACAAATTCCAATGGGATAGGGAAAGGGTAACAAAATACCCTGTTCCTATCCCCCTTAGGTCTTTGGCATCAAATAAGAGAGGAAGAACAATGAGGACACCTCCTACAAGATAATCTAGGGGATTATACCATGATGGTTTCCCAAAAATTAATCATGGTAGGGAAGGGAGACATATATTATGCATGCATGGAAAAAAATGTGTGAACTGTACATTCCCAACCATAGACCTAAGGTTGAGGGTCATCTTTTCGAGAAGGGAGTGTCCAGGACCCTACCTTCTTCCAAACCAGGAAATTTCCAACACTATTTCAGGGAGAAAGGTCCATGTGAATATAAATATTAAAAAAAAAATCCGTGAATCCTAACCCCATTGTGAAACAAATGTGGGAAACCTATGATTGTTGAAATACAAACACAAATAGGAGTCACACTAAGGCACCTTTCCCAAAAGTTTGGCATGTTAAGAGGTTTTGATGGAGGCCTCAACATAGTATCTTCAGATAAGGGAACCAAAAATGGATGTAACTTCCCATGAATGGATTTTAAAAAGTGTACTAGATTTGGTCATGTAGGACCCTGGTGCAATTATTCCACATAGGTACCCCACGTTGATGTACCACGTAGGTTTACCGTGCAAGTATGGTGCACATGTATTCCACATAGGTATGAATGATGACTGAAGATTGTGTTTTACATAGAAGGACCAAAACTATGTAAAATTTGTAAAAAGACTATCAAAACATGCTTGTACTGATTTACTATCACTTCTCTCTTTGTTTAGAGAGCTACCTAAGACAATTTTAGGGATCTAGGTGAAAGAGCTACTCAATGGGAGCTTCAGAGAGTCCTTGAACGTTTTTTCAGTTCTGAAATGGGGAGCCAATTTTCTCTATTTATAGGCATAGATGGGTCCTGTTCTAAGAGATGTTGCTCGTGTAAGCCCTTCACGCTGCTCTTCCATGCATGTACTCAGTGTATGGTCACAAAAAATATTCTGGCAGAGACCTCGACCACAGAGGTATATCGCATAGCTCCACTGCGGTGGTATGTCATGTGGCTCTATCACGAAGGCCTGTGAAGCTATTCTATCATGAACCTCTTTTAGTGTATGTTGACATTCCTTTGAAATATTTGAATCCTATTTTGGGATTTGAAATATCCATAGTTTTCTTCATAGTATATTTTTTTCTTATGTGGTGTCAACTGGTGCACAATATAAACATAGTCAAAACAAAATGGAAGTTGATACTAATTACATTACCACAATGTAATTAGTCAAATCATATGGACAAAACATAATAACAACAAAATTAATATTTTTACAACCTAAATATAAATGTAATAATGATATTATATGAAAAATGGAAGTACACATACACCACATACAAGAAATAAGCAGAAAATAATTGAAATCCCACAGAAATGAAGTGAGATATAAAAAACCCTAACAATCATATTTTCAGGGTAACTAGTGTTCTAATTAGGGATTAATGAGAGGTAATGGGGTATCAAAATATTTATATATCATAATAGAAGTATTTTGAGGTTTTCAAACATACACCATCATTAGGAATTAAATATAAATGGAAAAAACATAGTGGAAATTCTTGAATAAAAGTTAGAGAATGAATCCCTTAACAAGAACTTATCATTAGATTTATGAAAAATAAATGAAATAATTATGTTTTACAAACATAAACTCACAAAATAAAAGTGGATATATAGAATAAAATAGTTATAGGGAATTCACACATATTTTGGGAAATTAAAAAACCAATAACAAAGATGTTTAAATCAACGAATGGAAATTGAGTTAAGAAATCCCATAACATATGTTCGATGGTGTCTTTGATTATTATTAATGACCTGAATAATAAAATTTTTTTTCATTAATTTATAAATCCAGAACATCATAAACATATAATGGATACATTATAACATTATTAAGTTCATTAATGTCCTTTTTGAAGGGTTTAAGAGTATTAATTTTATTGTTTTAGAAGCATTTTCTTCCTGAGATTTCATGATCCTTTTACTTGTATTAATGAATAGAAGTTCATTTAAAATTTGGTTAAACAATAATAATTGTTAATATATATTGTTAGATACATTTAATAAATATAAATTATCTTATAATGATTCTAGTTATATACCACTAGGATGACCCATTCGATGAGTAAATGATAAACACTTGGATTTCGTTTGGAGTTTTTGTGTACAATGAACTTGTTTAGAATTACTATTCCATATTAAGAGTGCGTAAGGATCCCAAAACATTAAAAAGATAAAATAAATATATAATGATATGGTTCAACCATTGAAAAGGTTTTATGATGGGTAATAAATATAATAATTTAAATTTGAATCTCTCCATCCTTGAGTGTGATAAATTAACACATCTAAGATGGTGTTAACATTTATATTATAAAAGGTTTGAAATAATAGATAAGATGATGAAATATTCCATTATAATAATGAAAATCCAGAACATGTATGGTACATGAATTAGCATGTCATTTAGATTAGGTGTGGTAAGAGTAGAGAACAGAATAATGAAACATTATATATGAAATTGAAAAGAAAAGGAAGAGAGGTTCACCTCTTGAGTACTCCACATTGATAATCTCTTTAAGACCTTCATTTATGGCCTTTTGGTGAGAAAAAAATGTCTTTGTCATGTCAGAAAAGTTTACGGAGCTATTTGTGATGAATTCAGGCATGTCGTGAAGCTTGAGTGTTGTGGGGGGAAGAGGGGGTGAGGGGTGGTTTATATAGTGGTGGGGAGGAGAGTTTTCTTAATATTATAATCATTAATTAATTATTTCTTCTCAATAAAAGCAATAGTGATTATTCCCTAACCTAGAATACTAATAAGAGCATCTATGTTCTAGATTTCTATTCATACATCGCTCATGATTCTAGTAATAGATAATTAAATTTATAATGTATATATACATTAAATTAATGTATTTTACAATTCACGAAAAATTCAAGTATTTCAGAAAAATTGCAAAAAATCACTCGGACAATTTTTTGACATGTAGAATCTAAAAATAAATTCCATTTTTCAAATAAAATTTTCTTAATATGATTAATTTAATTTTTTACTAAAATCATTATTTAATCAAAAAGTACAAACACATAAAATATTCATCATCATTTTTTAACTGCCTAAATTTATTCATACATTCAAGGGTTTTGATACCATTTAAAAGAGTCATATTACTATTCCTAATTATATGTTACTATTCATCAAAAATTATTTTAATTCTATAAAACTCTATATATCAACCAGAACATAACTATGTATGTTATATTTTCAAAATTCAAATCACAAAACTAGAAAATTTAATTTTAATGGATAGGTTATGACTATATCCTATAAATAACAATGTTCTTTTTCTATATTGTCTCATTTATACATGAAATATATGCTATCTAATTAATACAATTTATTTAATAGAAACATAAAATAAAATTTTTGGGGTGCAACATTATTCCCTCCTTTGGAAATTTCATCCTCGAATATTTTCATTTATAAATCCCTTCAAAAAGATGTTGGTGGTTCTTCTTCACAACCTCATCAGGTTCCCACGTTGGTTCCTCTATATTATGGTTTCTATAAATAACATTAAATAGACGTGTTATTGGATTTCTAACGAATTATCCCTTGTGCCAATAATCCTGATAGGATCTTCATATTAAGACCAATTAGGTTCTAGCTCTATTTATTCATAGGATAGTATACATGTTGGGTCTAGCATGATTTTTATTAACAACGACACATGGAACTCATCATGAAATATAGAGTGACATGGAGGAATTTCTAAATGGTCCTCTACCACACTCAATATTTCCATAATTACGAATGGTATGATGTACCTAGGACTCAGTTTTCCTTTCTTACCGAACCTTAAGACACATCCATGGAGATAAATTCAGAAATATATAATCTACAACATGGAATTCGAAATCCTTTTTATGGTTGTCATCATAACTCTTATGCCTAATTTTGGATGCTTTAATATGTTATTGAATTGTATTTACCTTTTCCATTATCTCTTCAATATGTTTTGGGCCTATAAGTTTTCTCTTACCAAGTTCGTCCCCACAAGATGGAGTTCAACATCTCTTTCCATATAATGCTTCATATGGAGCAATTCAAATACATAAATGTAAACTATTAATGTAGGAAAACTCCACAAAAGGATAGTATTGATTCAACATAGATTAAAAGTATTAATAGAATGATCTGAACATGTATTCAAGTGTTTGAGTAGTCTATTCATTCTATACGTTAGCTTGGAGGTGATATACAATACTCATACGACGATCAGTATTCAAAAATGTTTAGAGAATTTTCTAGAATATTTATGTAAACTGGGGGTCTCGATTGGACACAATCTATAGAGGTGCACCATGAAGTCTTAAAAATTCATTAATATAAAATCATTCCAGGAGCGTAAGTGGTAAATAATCCATTATAGCAATGAAATGTGCAGATTTTTTTGAGACGATCAACAATTACCTATATTGCATCATTCCTTATATGCATCCTTGGTAGTCCGGTAACAAAATCCATTTTAATTTCATATCACTTCAATATAGGAATAGGTAGAGGTTGCAAGACCCCTCTAGGATGTTGTCTCAATTCCTTTAGTAGTTGACAAACTAGGCACATTGACACGTTGTTAGCAATCTCTCGCTTCATATTATCAAACAAAAAAATATTCCATCAGATCTCTATACATCATTGTGATATCCGATTGTATAGAGATATTTGATCTATGAGCATCAACTAATTGTTCCATTTTTATCTTATGTACTGATGGAACACATAACTACTTACCTAATTTTAAAACTCCTTTATCATACATGAAGTCTTCATATATGCCTTCCTTAACCACATTAATTTTCTTGTGTACATTTTCATCATAAAATTAAGAGATTTTTATTTCACTATTAAATATGGGTTAGAAATCATTTGAAATAGTAATGATGTTTCCCCTTCCTTAATAAATTCCTTATCCATAATTAATAGATCCATGAATATAGGATCTATCTCAATCCTGATTTATGTCAGAAGTCCATGAACATTCATGCTTAACACATCTTCTTCTTTAGTTTCCTTTCATGGGTGGTAGTGTATTGAACAATTTTAATATTTGAAAAACTAGAGCCATCTCCTTTGCCTCATGTTGAGATCCTTTTGTGAATAAATGTATTTAAAACTCATGTGATCTGTTTGTATCACACATTTTTCACGCTAAGATAATGTATCAATATTTTCAGGGAAAATATTATAGCTGCTAACTAAAGAACATGAGTTGGATAATTTATCTCATGAGTTTTCAATTTCCTTGAAGCATAAGCAATAACCCTTTCATTTTTCATAAGGGATAAACATATCTTATTCATTGAAATATCACTATATATTACAAATACATCACTTCTAGATCGAAGAGTCAAAATTGGAGCATTGAAAAATCTTATTTTCAATAATTAAAACCATTATGTAAATTGTTTCATCCACACAAACATAACTCCTTTACGTGTGATCATGTTTAGCGGTTTTTCTAGTCGAACAAAATTCTGGACAAAAAACTGATAGTAACCTACTAAGACAATAAAACTATGTACCTCTGTTATGTTCATTGGTGTGGTCAATTATTGGATTTCCTTTTTCTTAGCAGGATCAACTTGGATTCTATCCATAGACACAATATGGACTAGAAAAGAAACTGATTGATGCTAGAATTCACACATTCTATAATTCCCATATAATTCATTCTTTCATGTTATTTCATAATAATCCCCATGTGATTCTCATAGACTTCATATCTATTGGAGTATACAGGGATATTATCGAGAAATTCCACAACAACTTTATTTAGATATCCTTTGAAAAATATTTTCATTAAATCAATGAAGATATATGGTGCATTACTTTGACCAAAAGGCAACACTATAAACTCGCAATGCTAATATTTAGTGCAAAATTTTCTGTTTGGAATATCATCCATCCTCACATGTAGCTAATGATATCCAAATCTAATGTCAATCTTCGAAAAAAAATGTTCTACAAGAAGTTGATCAAATATATCATCAATTCACGACATAAGGTACTTATTCTTTTTGTAATAGCTTTGATTTCCTTGTAATCACTACATAGCCTCATGTACCAATCTCTCTTCATGAAAAAGAGGACATTGTCTCCCTATGGAGATACACTCTATAAAATAATTCCATTTTTACTCAATTCCTCTAGTTTTAACATAAAATCCACTAATTCCATATAGGCCATTCTACAAGTAGTCTTTGATATAGGTCTTTCACCATGAATTAAATAAATAGAGAACTCAAATTCCCACACTAGAGGATGTCCACGTAAATCCTCTACAAATATGTCTATTTATTCATACACTATTTTTATATATTTAATTTGATGATTTATTTCGTCACCCATAGATATTGGGTTCTCTTTTTCTCTAGAATTGAATTTTGTAGAGCTACTGTGGGTGGATCTAGATATGAATCAGATAACATGGTTTTTGCTCTATAGATAAGGGATTCTACATAATTTTCAAAAAATGTAACAACTTTTTTCTTTCAATAAATCTTCGCATCATATTTCGACTGCCATTTCATATCAAGAATTATATCAATGTCAGTCATTGGAATGATGATAATGTTAGAAACTAAACCATGTTTATGTGTCAAGATGAGGGATAATATACATGCCTTTGTTGTAATGATGCATCACCTAAGTGTTTTGATAGACAACACCAATATTAAATTAAATTGGGAATGTCTAATTTTCTTGAAAAATTGGTGATATATAAATGAATGTGATGATCCAGAATCAATTAATGTGTTGGATAATTTTGAGGAAACAATTAATGTACCTACCAATACATCATTTTGAACTTCATCCTCTGTGGTTGTAATGGAATAAGAACTCTCTTTCTATCATGGACTTGTCTGAGGCATGTTTCCTTGGTGCTTTGGACACTCATTTTAATAGTGTCTCTTCTATCTAAAACTATTTCACTGAAAATAATAAAAAAATTTCTTCCCCTCTTTTCATTATATTGATGAAACTTTTATCCACACATAGAGAAAAATAATAGGCCTTTCAAGATTTTTGAAATATGACTCATTCCATAGATCTCTCATAATGGTAATTTCATCATTCTATTTTTCAACTATGACACTTTACCTTTTCCATGGTTATCAGAGTACCACTTCTTATCTTGGATTCCCTTGAACATATTTATACTAGTAAATTACTTCTCTGTCTTTATGGCACTTGATACAATTTCATCATAAGACGGAAATGTTTGAGAAGCCAGGGCCCTTTGAGGACAAGTCCTAAGACCTTCAAATAAATGATCAATCATGTATTCCGAGTGTTTTATGTAATCTATAGAATAACTAGATAGTCATGTGATTGTAGCTTCATAATCTATAATAATATCTTCCTCCCTTTTCTTTAAGTTAAGTAATTTCATCTTAAATTCAGTTCATTGCACACAAGGTAAAAAAATTCTCAAATAATATTTCCTTAAAATTCCTCCATTCCATATATTCTATTTCTTATTCCTTAGTTGTATTCGTGATCATGGACCACCATTGATCAACATCACCCTTGAGAAAACATACTTCCATCACTACATTTACATTTTCAAAGCATCTTAATGTAATGAATATCTTTAAAAGTGACTTGATCCACTACTCAGAAAAAACTATAAAAGTTGTACCACTGAAATATGGGGGATTCTACCACATGAAATGATCCAATAAAGGTGTGTCATGGTTTTTGTGTCACAAACTGATAAGTTTTCCCAATATGGAAATGATATGATCTACTCCAACATTTATTATGTTAACTTGATCAAGGGGGGAGATCACTAAATTTCCCCCATGTATTGATTCCCCCTCTTCTATTAGGCACCATTTCTAAATAATGTAACACACTAGATGAGGTTATAAATCTAAAATAGAAAATCACTTAACATAGATTGAAATTATATTTATAACTAATCTCATAAACATGGTTTCTCTGAGGAATAATTTTCATTAAAATATTTTATATTGGGGTTCAATGAATATGTGAATTATACTATGTATATACCATAGGATTTCCAATATGAAGAGTGTAGAAAGGATCTTTTTCGTGTACGAGGATACCCAGAGTAAATCCTAAAACTCCTTTTTGGAGTTTTCACTACAAGGTAAATTTGTGCCAAAGAAGCACCCAACCAATTTGTATCTAGACCAAGATGTAATTTCTAGAAAGATCCCCATAATCTATTCCTTACCAAACTGCTATGACATTCCTTTATGTTTTTTCTCAAATACTACCTTAGGAATTTTTTCTCTAATCAATATTTTTTACCCTAATTACCAATGTTTCTACAAAACATTATTTGATTACAACTATAACACTCTGACCCCTCCAGACCAGAGCCAGTTCATTACATTGGCATTGTTAATAGGAATCAATTCCTGAAGGAAATATCAGTTTAGTATTCTCGAATAATATAGATACATAGATTTTACTCAAATTACCTTGGAAAATGTAACAAAATACAATACAAACGAAACTTAATAAACAATAACCATGTGAACTCAATAAATAGTATCCTCTTAAAAACAAGTTGAAGGGATGAAAATGAAAGGGGTGATCTCAAATTCATAGTAAGGTTTAAATGTAGCGGAATCATAAATAAATAAAAATGGAATCATAATCAACTTGGCATAATCAATATGGAAGGGTGAATAAATGAAAACACACAACTTTAATAAATTGAGATAAAGACTACATCAATAGATTTTGTCATAGTGAAAACCTCATGGATACTAATAACTGAAAATGAATAAATATAATGATTATTAATAGGATTTCATGTATCTGTAACATGATACCATAAAATCATTAATACTATTTAGTTCTATGTGTAGAAACCCATCAGATTTTTTAGAAACAAACTCAAAGGATTTGTCGCCAAACTAATTGCCTCATTAGAACTGTCTATGCATCATGGGGATTTAGAGCACGCTAACCACCTTTGAGTGTCCATATAATTTTATATAAACATATTTAATACAATATAAATATGCCTTTTCAATATCTTTATAGAGTAGATTATACATAATCATCAATATTTCCATAGTTAAAACAACATTCCAAATAATCACTGTATGTAAAATTGTATACGATTTAGGCAATAAACAGATCCATGATATGAGTATATGGATATTTAATATAAATATATTTTCAAAATAAATTGATCTAAAATTGAAAGTATGTACACCATAAAAGAATTATTATGTGCACAATACAATGTCAGTCACAACAAAATGGAAGTTGAGACAATGTCTCTTACCACAATTTATCAGTCAAATCATATGAAATAAATTTTATAATCATCAAATGAATCATTGAATATCTAGAATATAAAGGTATTAATTATATTATATGAAAAATATAAATACAAACAAAACATATAAAATAAATAATTTGTGAAAAACGGAAATATCACGGAAATAAAAGTTGGATGACAAAACCCCTTACAAACATTTCGACATGGTAACAAGTGATCTTGTGAGGGATTAATGAGAGGTAAGGAGAAATCCAATTATATATATATATATCATAAGGTCAGTATGGGGGTGGTGTGAAAACATACATCATTATTAGGAATTAAAAAAGAGGACAAAACATATGGGTAATTCTTGAATAAAAGTGTGAGAGAGAGAATCTATTACTAAGAATGAAACATTAGATTGCAGAAAATGTAATGACATAATTATGTGTGGAAAAAATAAACCCACATAATAAAATTGGATATACATAATAAAAAATTCATATGTCATTCACACATATTATAGGAAATGAAAAAACCAATGACATTGATGTTTTACTTAATGAATGTAAATTGAGTTAATATATCACTTACCTTAAGTTCGAAGGTGGTCTTGATTGTTCTTAATTACCTAAATAATCAGATAAGGATTCAGTAATAAATAATTCCAAATCCTCACCAAAATTTAATTGAAATGGTATTACCATATTAGGTTCATTAATTTTTTTATGCGTTTAAGATATTTAATTTTATTGTTTTGGAAGCATTTTCATCCTCAGTTTTCATGATTCGATTACTTGTATTCATGAATTGAAGTTCATTTGAAAAATGGATAAACATCCAAAATTGATAATATATTTTATTAGTTACATTAATTATTTATAAATTATTTTAAAATTAATTTGGTTATATACCATGAAGATGACTCATTCGATGAGTTAATGATAAATTCTTGGATTTGACCTGGAGGTTTTGTGCACAATGAACATGGTTTGTATTATTATTCCATATTATGAGTGTGTAAGGATTACATAACATTAAAAAAGATAAAATACATAGATTTAAATATATTTCAACTATTGAAAAGGTTTCATGACCAGTCTTGAATATTGTAATGCAAATTGAAAACTCGTCTTCCTTGAGTGTGATAAATTAACACATCTTAGACGATGTTTACATTTATAGTATAAAAAGAAGGGAAAATAGATATGATGATGTAATATTTCATTATCATAATGAAAATCCAGTACATGTATGGAGAATGAATTATCAAGGAATTTGGATGAGGTGATATAAGAATAGAGAACAAAATTATGAAACTTTGTAGAAGATATTGAAGGAAAAGGAAGAGAGGTTTACATCTTGAGTACAGCTCCCTGATAATATCCTTAAGGCATTTGTTTTTTGGCCTTTTGGTGAGACCAGTAGGTCTTGGAATTGGGATAGGAGGTTAGAGAGTTATTGGAGTATTATTAAGGCAAGGATTGATGCTTGAGTGGTGTGGGAGGAAGAGGGGGTGAGGGTGGTTTATATAGTATAGTGGAGGAGACTTTTCATAATATTGTAATCATTAATTTATTATTTATTCTCAATGAAAGAAATAGTTAGTATTCCATGACCTAGCATCGTAATAAGATAATGTGAGTTAGATATTTGGGTTCATACACCACTTACGATTCTGGTAATAGTTAATTTAATTTATAATATATTTATATGGTAAATTAATGAATTTTACTATTCACCAAAAATTCATGTATTTAAGAAAAATCCCAAAAAAAACTCACTCTTACCATTTTTTGAAGTGTAGAATCCAAAAAAGATCTTCATTTTTCAATAATAATTTTCTAAATGTGATATATTTAATTTTTAAGTAAAATAATTATTTAATCAAAATGTTCAAGCACTTAAAATATTAATCATCATTTTAATGTGCCTAAATTTATTTATACATTCAAGGGTCGACATATCATTAATAAGAGAAATATTACTATTCATTAGGGAACATTACTATTACTAAGTGTTGGATATTATTCATTGGAAATTATGTTTATTCTAACAGACCCTAAATATCATCCGGAACACAATCGTGTATGTCATATTTTCAAAATTTAAATCATAGAACTGGAATATTTAATTTTAATGGATAGGTTATGACTACCTCTTAAAAATAACTTTGTTTTGTTCAATAGCGGCTCAGTTATTCATGAAATATAGGCTATCTAATTAATACATTGTATTAAAGTGAAACATATCATAAAAAGTTTTGTGCGCTACAATAATATAAGTGGACCCCATAAAAAATATTGAATATCTTAAGAATATATTTGATATATTGTAACATAACTAAGAAGAAGAATCATATATACATGATAAGAATCAAAAATATATTTAATAATCTGGAAGACATGCCAATATTAATGCAGTTCCACATCCTGAAAATAAATTTATAATGGCCTTCAACCCATCTCATAACATCATACATATAGAATCTATGGCCTCTATTATAATTCTAATAAGGATAAATTTATCAAGAAGTACTCTTATACATATGCACAAAATAATACCAAAAAACCACCCACATAAATAAAAACATATATTGTGCATATGAGTTGGGGTTATCCCAACTGATAAATAGGATTTCTATATCTGAATTAACAATTTACATATACATTAGATGAAGTGTATTTTAATGGTAATATATGAAGTGTGAATGTAATTATTTATGGAACTCTCTCACCCAAAATATGACAGTTAATGCACAGTAAAGAACATAAAATATGTCATATTAATATGTCAATGATATAATGAAATAATACCTCACCTAATTTGAATGTTACCAAGTAAATGTTTTGTCTCAGAACACAACAATACACATATCCTATCACATATGAAATGATCCTACAATTGAGTCCCAACCACTAAAATCTAACTCATTGAAAGAAATCATTTTGAGTCCCAATATCCTATCTCATATCATGAAGAATCACATACGTTCATCCTCTCACACAGAGTGAGGTATAAATATAATTTTCATTCCATGCCTATACCATGAAATTCTACCTTCAGGTTATGTATCATATAACATTCTATAAGAGGTTAATTACATTCCTTCACCCACTCACATTGGATGATTTCTACAACCAAATCACATTGAATTATAAATTAATCTACCTCTATATTTGTGTAAAGCCTCATACCCCATAACATATAATATAACATATAATTACCCTATCAATAAGGTAGATCCATAATCACATATAGAATTTCATAGAATATTCCTACACCCACTACATCGAGGAGATCTCTCATACCATATCCCATATTATGTCACATACCATGTCACATTCAACTATACTCCCACTCAGTGTAAGGCCTAATTTGTATTTTTATATTTTATATAATAAGTAAAATAAAACAATGAATAAATATTATATACACTTCATTCATATAGAAATTATTATCCACCTAGAATTTCTCTAGAGGATGATTCAATAATGACTCTATATAACAAACCATGGACAATATACAAAACCCAGTCATCATAGAAAACATGAGTGTACATGATATCAATATTTAACGTGAAGAATATCCTAGATATCACCTCCTATATGTTTTGAAATAAACATAGAGATCATCATGATATCAAAATTCCAATTGGGATACATACCCATAAATAGATTCATATAAATGGTATACACCATATCAACAATTTCAGAAAATAGTGGAATCAGTATTATAAAATCCAAATTTTTTAATCCATGTTTTAGATCACTATACCACATGGTCCAGGTCTCTAGAACTAGTCATATTACATTAATCAATACCATGAGGATTTACTCCACCCTCATGCATCTGTATCAATTTTGAGGCTTTCTTTAATGAAAATGCAGTTTAAGTGCACCACTGAAAAAAAGTTACAAACTATCTGAGGGAAAATTATAAGAATATCACCCATAAACCAATAAATATCAAAATCCCATGGATGATCACTAGTATCAACATGATTCAATATACATATAGTAAAATGACACCAGAAAATAATCTTAATTTTATACAATTGATCTATCACACCTCCAAAAGGTATCTCATAATGATCCTATATTATAATGTAAGATGATTAAATAACAAATAATATACCATAAAACCATATTAAAGGTGAAAAAAGCATATAGGGTCTATAAAAAAGAATTCCCCATATATTTGAATAGACCAAATTAAGTATTCAACCATGAAATCACAGTTTCCGTTTATTCACCATGTCAAAATAACATTTACAACTAATTTATGGAAGGTATTTGATACCATATTTACTCATATTTGGACGATAACCAAAATAATAAGAATGAATTACCTAAAAATCCTCACTTACATTGAAATAAATTTTTAGGACCCAACCTTTAAGTCACATTTTTTTATTTTAAAAAATAGATAATATTAAAACTTCTTTTAAATTTAATATATTAAAAATGTGGTCCCACATACATTTTAAAAAACCAAATCAATCTATCAAACATATCAATTAGTGGTCAACCAACAATTTGTCTAATAAGTAACTTCTAATGATCCATATTACATGTTATATTATTCATTTTGTCTAAATATTATGTGATACCATCCCATTTTATTGGGATAGATCACAAAACTATTTTTAAAAATATAAAATGACATTAAAAAAAGAACATAGAAATTAAATATCCTAATAAAATAGCGAATTGGTAAGGAAAAATTCCACCAAACATTATTATATGTAAAAAATATTCCCATGATTTCATTTACCACAAAAAACCCCTTGATCAAGTACATGATCGAAATAAAATAATCGAATTAATAAATGAAACATTTGAAAAAAAATATGATTTGTTATGGAGTACACAAATTATTCTTGGTGACCCTATGGATCCTAAATAATGACTCGTGAGTGGTGGTCTACTCTTCAGATGTTACTAGGCCTAGTCCATAAAAATAACTAATATATAACCTCAATTTGGTGGTTTTGTTCCTGAATTTCAATAAAAATATCTAATTAAATTTACATGGAAACATACCAAGAAGCAAATGGTATGAAACAGTAATAAATAACCTTGATTAAGGGGAAGTAAAAGGGTTTATAATTAGAACTGTATAAAATATACCTCTCTATATATTTGAGTCTCTTGATATAACTAGTCGTGAGAGTGTTCAAATCTGACACCCCAAAGATATTAAAAAATGACCCATTAAAAAATATAAGTGTGTGTATTATAGTATAATCATAATAATAATTAGGAAATTAAAAACCGCATCAATTTCCACATTATAAAACAAACTTTGGATTCATGGTGTGACACATTAGATCTATTATCTCATTATGATTGTACCCTTAAATCATTTCAATGTTCCATATTTTCTAATTGCCCCTATAATTATTTCCACATATTGTGGTTCGGCCAATGGAAACACTACAAAACTCCCAAATTATTGAATGATCACATTAAAAATACTAAACCTAGGAATTTCTTTGAGTTTAGGGATTCAATTCCTAATACAAAATATTATATCTTTTCTCTATGAAATCTACAAATTATATTCTATCATAGGGGAAACATTTTTCAATTCCTCATTTAACGTCATGAACACCCACGGAATAAAAACATTTCTACTGATATAGCACCCTTACACAAAAAAACTTTCTTGTTATGGCACAATATTATTCTCACTTCATAATTCCATCCACTAATAACATATATAAACCACATGTGTTTTTCCACACCTGATATTTCCCATAAAAAACATTAAACCTTCATAAATCATTGTTTCCTCAGCATGACTCATAAAAAAAATTCATTCATCTAACAAAATATATGATATATTACCTTCCACATAGCCTATATACAGTAAAATCTATGGTTGATTACAGAATCCCCAATAATATTGATCATCCTGATGATGTTGTTGTGGTCTTACGAAAAAAAATAATGGCCTTCACAATCCATAAATTCATCAAAACCCTTTAATGTTCCACTTACAAACATTAATATCACTTTCATTATACTTTTCCAAAATGAAAATTCACCATGAACAAAAATTCTTAAGACCATGTCATCGAGTATTCACCCAAAAAAAACCAAAATAACAATTAAATCGATGACAATATTATCTCTACAATATTACATGTTTTGGAAAATAGATTATTTAAAATGCAACTCTCATATAACACTAAATGACAGTAATGGTGTATAAATGAACTCCTCGATTCAAAAACACTATAATTTAAAAGAAATATACTAATGATTGTTGTGTTTACTAGAAAAATATCAACTACAATAAACAAATATTTCTTATCTTTCTCCCCAAAATAATAATCATGTAAAGGAATACAATCCAAAATTTCATTATATAAAAACACAATAACATGAATATCTGACTACTCAGGATTTCAACCAATAATTAATCGATTAATACTGATACTAATGGATCATCCAAAACAAAAATGACATACATATACAAAAAAACTAGTTAAATCTCAGGAATCTCTATTTTAATGGTGAAATAAATAAAACTATGTCTATATAAATACATTTTTATTATTGAAATTAAATTTTAAGCATTTTATACAGTCAAAAACTAACATCAATTTTTGAAAACTCTTTTGGAATCAAAGGAATTAGAAAAAATTCTAAAATACCAAAATGAGAATATTTATCAATAATTTCTTTACAAAATGATTCAATTATAATAATAATTTAATATTTAAAACTGAAATACCATTTCAATGTATTTTTATAAAAATATAAAAATAGAACACTATTTTACTCTCACTATAGTCAACTGCATGGGATTTCATTCACAAATAGGTGTTTTTTGAAAAAGAAAACATCATAAATATAATTTTCCTATGAAAAATGTAAAAACATTAATATATGATCAATTAAAGAATCCAAATAAGCTTGATTAATATAATCATCCATGATAATTTATTTGGGAAAAATCAAATATAGGTTATGTTTCGATAAGTAACAATGGATCATGATGAGTAAATATTCATACAACTCAACCCATTGATTCATCTTTCATGCACAAAGAATACATATATAATAATGTATAAACAACTAAATTAATGTGGAATCAGTCCAATGAGACATATATTTTCTATTCTATCCCATTTTATGATTCGTAGTAAATCACCTCACTCCACATAGAATTTGTAATTATGAACCATTGAAATTATTTGATCAAAATGGATTTTCATTGATTGTATTCAATCCAATAATTCCTTTAAAATAAACACATTGAAAATAATAGTATTTATATCAATAATTGTGTCATTATTGTTAATAATCATAACCTTATATGGATTTTTAATTCTTTATCAATAAACACTCAAACTAAGACTAAAAAACCACCACAACATGTCTATAGGTTTTCTTATATTATTATGTATCCCACTAAGACTTGGAACGCTCCTAAAATAGTTATTGGAATACTATTACATCATATGTAATGAATTAGGATCATTCCTATGTTTACTCAAAATTTGGAAAGAATCCGCCATAAAATAATAATTACAAAAACATATATATATAATTTGGGATACAAGTGGACCCACATTGATATGACCCAAAATTCTAACTTATGAACATTGTATTCAATAATGTGTATGGAACCTAACACAAAGAGGGTAAGGTAATATACCATCCTAATAATTTATAATATATGTAATATTTTAAATAAATTAAAACTATGATATGTTATGAAATTCATGGAGTAAAATTTTTTAATTCATCATAAATAAAAATTAATTTCATTGATATATTATTTTACATGAAAATAAGAGTATTAAAGAACAGTAATGAGTTATTAAATCATTATTTTTTAATATATTTTCATATATCCTAACTGATAAAAATTATGATATGAATATTATTAACAAAACGTATGAGAATATATTTTTATAAAAATATTATTTTAATTACTTATTTAAAAATTAATTAGAAACAAAAATATAGGCTAATAGAATATAAAGGATATATTTTTTATGCTTTAAAAGGAATTTTGAATTTATAAATTAAATTAGTTAAACTTATTGTGTAATATTAAATAAGTGTATATATATATATTTAGTAAATAATTTTTAACATCCAAAAATTGATTTCATGGTCATAAGCTTAGAGAAAACCATATAATTTACATAAAAATAAATATTTTTCTAGAGGAACATTTACACATATTAATAATGAACCAATTTTAAATAAAATTTATCGAAGATATAGAAATATTATTTGTAAAAATAAGCTTTATTTGTTAATTTTGAACATTAAAATATGGTTAGGGGTGTTTTTGAATTTATTCTGTGATGTATCTTTTTTCCATGAATTGTGAAAAATTATGAATTTTAGTTAAAAATTTATTTTCTATGTAATTTATTTAAACTGTTATGTTATATTTTATTTTGGTTTTACAGTTTAATTAAATAAATAGTAAATTAATTAATAAAATTTATTTCATTGGAATCAATTTCACTTTCAAATTGAATATAAATAACATAGAAAAATTTTGATCATTCTTTCTTTAATAACTCACATTGTCATTCATTATGAGGGAAGAAATTAATTTTAAATTTCATCTGCTTCATTGATTTTAATATAGAAAAATTGACTCCATATTATAAATAATAATAATTTATAAGTTATAATAAGGTTAACTTAGGTTTTTACAATAAATATTAAGGACCGTGATTAAATTTAATTACAGTGATTGAGATACAAATTATCATATCATGTGAATAACACATAAAATTATTGTCTGAAAAGACCTATCGGATTTTAAAAATTCAAATAGATTTATATATTTCTAAAATATACTCCCATTATATGAATTGGGTTCATTATGATATCCACTCTTCCTGGGAAAAACATTTTCGGAACACCCTTTTCAATACTATACATGAATGATACTCCCCGTTGGCTATAAATGGTACTCACCCCTCCCACTAATTCATGTATCAAGAGATACTATTGATCAGCAATTATATAAAAATTATCTCATAAATATACCTCCCCTAATCCTACGGTCCTTTAATTGTGTAGGAATCCATCCATGGAATCCCTTTTGGGAAATTCAAAAGGATTTTTCCAAAAAAGATTTCACATTATTCCTCAAGATATTATATTTAATTTTCATTATCCTACCAATAAAATATTAAAAATACCTGATAATAAAAGAGCCTAGGTCTCATTAATATATTGATATTTTTTTATTCTAATTTCTTAACATACACTTACACACACTTCCATTTAATGGGTAATGATCTTACCATTTATGTGTACTGCGAACCACGGCCTCACAAAACTATGTTAATCATTTTTCCTTTACCACCTCTCATTGATGGGAGTAATGATGTATACACAATTAAAAAATGATATATTTTATATTTATAGTTTTTTATTCATCTGAAGGTTTTACATAACAAATACCTTTATGTCTTTAATTGTGTGGGAATATGATAATATCATTTGTTAATGTGCTGACTACCACCACCTCAAAGAAATGCGATCCATTCACACTATAAATGGAATGAATATAGGATTATTTTTATAAAAATATGTAACATATATGAAATTTATATTGTAAGTTAATTACTATATTAATTATTATCATTTGGGTTTCATTTTTTATATATGAATATGAAAGGAAAATAACAATCATATGTATGTACTACCTATCATCTCAATTAACGGGGCAATTAATTACATATCTCAATTTTTTATTGATTATTAAAACAAATAATAATAGACATAAAATATTTCAATCATGGTTTATATTTAGAGATGATGAAATGTCGATCTAATTAATAGTAACAAAAACTGACATGTGAAATAAAACTTGAAAAATTATGAAATTTAATATTTATACTAGTGAAAAAAATTGAAGGTTGTTAACAGCTGGTTAATAATTAATTAAAATAAATTAAAATATGTTATTATCAATATAATTATTGTTTTTATGAGTTAATGACATGTTTAAATCCATTATAATAGTTTTTATATTATGTTACCCCAATAGGGAATGTGAGGTAAGGGATTTTTTTCTCAATTTTCATTCCATGATACATCATCCATTTTCACCACATAATTCATATTTTGTGTCTTATAAACATAAAATATTTTTATTTATTGCGTAAATATAAATATATTTATTATATTTATAATTTAATTTGATAATATTTCTTTTTGGGGTTTATTATTCTAAATTTTCAAGGTAGTAAGGGACTTCCACTATATTCACATTCTTTTTAATATGATTTATTGTTCTTCTACTAATTTATTAAATATGGTGTACGAAATACTAATTTTACTTTAAATATCCCAATTAATTAATTATTCATGATGTTTTTTTACAATATTAATTATTTCATCTAATGAGATTTGAATTTAGTGTTACTAATTTGAATGGAATTTCAAAACCCTATATATTTTCTTTGGGTATATTACTTCTTCATTGTTTTTAAAATTATAAAAATATTCATGTAATAAATTTTTCCATATATTATTGTGTTAAAAAATTGTTAATATACATTTAAATTTGAAACACTGAATCTATTTATCGTATAATTATCCCACAAACATTGTTGTCAATTGATGGGTTTATATCTCAATCAAATCTTAGTAGGGATGGTTTATACATGAATATAAATCAAATAAATCATTAATATTTTCCCATTGAAATGATTAATTTTCATCTTGAATGATTATTCCAGACCTTTTTTATTTAATATAATAATTTTTAAACTCTTTGGTAATTATAATATTTTTTAATATTTGTTAAAGAAAACCAAACTTCATTTCTCTCAACAGTCAGAGAACCTATTTTCATTGTAAAACCCTATTTTGTCAAAACATTTCTTAATAGTTTTTTTTCACATTTTCAGATTTATTAATAAAGGCTTTTTATGAGTTTTTTTTTTGTTTACATATAATACCAATGTAAACATATTGTCTCATCATGAGAAAGTAATTTTTATATCTATTTTACTGTGAAAAATGAATGTTATTTTTTTATTCTATGGAGTTTATGGATATAACTACAATAATGTAATTGATACATCTTTTACATGTTTTAAAATATTATTTTTAATGTAAATGTTTTAAAATTTTATTTTTAATAAAAATTATTTTTAGAAATTATTTTAAAATAAAAAATATATTTCCTTCAAGAATGTTTTCAAATGAAAATTTTATAATATTAACATTCAGAAACAAAAACAATGCTTTAATTTTATTCAAATTAATATATATTGTATTAATACCACCCTTATTCATCATTAAGAAGTTTCTTGTTTGATTTGGACAATGATAGTATTCACATTCACATCCTTTACTACGTTGTTAATACCCCTTGAAATATTCAATTTTATATGATCATTAAAGAATGAATTTACCCTAGTTAACTATATCATTTATCAATGATGATTTAATTGTCTTCATTTTATATAATTTTTATAAATGGTGTTCAATATGATTATTATTTCATTATTTGGAAAAATATTGATGGATATTTATTCGTTATTTTTTGGGGATATTTGATATGGAATATTGTGTAATAATTATATTCATTATTAGATATGAGTAATTTTTTGAATTGGAAATTGAGGGTATTTATGAGGTTTATATATACCCTTGATGCATCAACATGTTCTCGTGAGACAAGTAAGGTTTTAAAAATTAAATTGGTTTCTACCTTTAATTTTAAACATTATTTTGAATGTCTTTACAGTATAGGATTTCATATTCCTTTGACATCACGTATAATAATTAATAATTTCCTTAATTTATATTATGTTATTATTACCCATGATAGTTTTTCATTAACAAAATATATGGATTCATTTCATTCTATATTCATTGAATAATGGAATGTGGTTTCATTTTCATACCATTACATGTTGATTTTCTCTTTTACTATAACATAAATGGAATGTGTTTTCTATTATTTACATTTCCCTATTGTTTCCACACTTACTTATCACCTTATCAGATACCTGTCACATGTCTTCAGTTAAATCCTTTTCATATTGATTATTTCCATTGATTAATTATTTATTTCACTATACTATACCCTAACCTATAATTTTATGCAACCCCTATTTTATTTCGTTCCCCAATAATCCCATAATTATAATAAGAAATATGTGAAGGTATAAGATATATGAAATAATGTTGTACTCAAAATATTTTTTTTATAAAATTAGTGTATTCCACTGAAATATAAGACTCATTCTTATATCTTGTTTAGCCAGAAAAATAAACTCTTCAGTACATCTGTATTTGATTCCATTTAATTATGATAACATAACGGTAGTAGACACTATATATGATCATTCATGGGACGGGGTTCTATAGTCATAGTCTAAACTATAAATTAAATTGATAGTTTATATTATGAATCTAAATATAATAATTTTACATGTACAATTATAAATAATAAAAGTAATCCATATAATGAATGTACTATAAAATTAAATAATATTGATGTTGTGCAAATATTTGAAAAAAATGGCCTCTAGATCCACTCACAATCTCATCCTTAATGAATCTTTATCTTCCATAACAATGATCATCCTAATAAATTCATGAACTATATTTTGGTATAATTTACATAAATAACACCTAATGACTTCTATTTTACATCAAATCCCATATCATGTACCTGGTTATGGTGTTATTTTACATAATGAATAAGATTATATCATCTGTATAAAAAAATTTATTGGTTCTATTATCAAATGGATGTTCCTAAAAATATTAGTATGGTTCCAGTTATTCATACTAAAGTTAACCCATGCATAACAATAACAATGAATGCATGAAATTAAATGTTTATGGTTATTGGTTTCTATCTTGGCCACCACAGAACCCAAACTTTCCTTTGTAATTAATTTCCAATATATGAAATTTTCCAACAAAAAATCCCAACTCACCGTCCACCACACAAGGAAATGACATACAAATATTCCCTTACTATTACCCTATTATATTTTGGAAGGACTCATAAATATCCCCAATCTCATGTCCAATATTCCACCATATTATATACTTCTACACTATAATTATGTTTTTGATCTCATACCACATCCCCTAAAATTTCATATGCCACCACCCTCAAACTCATGTTAAAAAATAATATCACATACCAAACCACATCATAGTCATCCACTCTCCCACTAATGGTGGGGTATAAAAAAACATCAAATTTCTGTTCACATACCTCTACCCTTTTACTCATGGACATGTATCATACCATAAACCATATCACACAGCATATCTCCACCATAGCATAAAAGGGGAGGAATCATATTATATCCAAAGGCATTTCACTATTCTCAACACACACTTTATGGATAATGAATTATACCACAATACACATCCCATAACATACTTAATTATATACCACTATCCTTGCAATATAGGTAAGGTATCACGACTCGACCATCCACGGACCATGATGCAACTACCTAGAGCCCCCCTCAAATTGTCTATGGGCTAGAAATCAACATCTTATAGTCATATCACACACATGGGAGGCATTATACTATTATTTCTACACATATGCACAAATATCCAAGACCATTAAATGATGAAATTGAAAATAGTTGATAAAAAATATTCCAAAATCTACAATCACAATATCCAATTGTGACATTTGAATTTGAAAGCCTAAAAATGATCCAAATAATATCCCATTGAATATAGGAAAATATATTATAACCTTCCTATAAGGAGGGGTCTACTGAAAAATTATAAATTTACTTACACATCAGTCTTCCTATCTTAAAATATTTTCCATGTTCTCATAGTCCTCTGAGGACTTCACAAAAATATTTCTCATCTGTATATGACATAACATGTGTGGGAAGATAAAATATATGTATGAGTATAATCATACTGTGTTGGGAACCATAAATAAATAAATCAAACATAAATAATCAAGATTAGTAATATTATGCACCATAATTTTTTGATTCTATATATGATACAGAACAATGAAAAAAGATATCTGAGATATAATTAGGAAATCCTAGCATTCCATGTGGTCATAACTATGATATATTCTTTAGGATCCTACTAAAGTCTCAATGTTAATTATCTTTTTGGAGATATCACTCTATGAGAACTACAATCAGTAATGGAAAAAAATAATAGATATTAATCAATTGGGACAACAATTCCCATTAAACATACATTCCATGAAATATAGAATACATATATGAGAAAACACTCTTTGGGTTTCCCAATGAAGAAATTCACACTAGAAACTTGGAGGATTTGTCCAAGATATACACTCCATCATACTAATTCCCTATTTGAATGGTCTGATATCAATACAATGATAGGGGTTAAATGACAAGGTCTCAATAGGGGGAAACCTAGATCTGTTTCAATTATCCTTATGTATTGGGGATCTACTCTCATGTTTTGTTCTTAATAGCAATTATAGAAACCCTATATATGCAAACACAATTGAAAAGTGGATTTATCCAGGACAGTTAAATGGATACATTACCTATGTTATAGAGTGGTTTGTGGTATAATTCTCATGACCATATGCAATACTATAACCTATATTATAGGATTGATATTCCTCACTCAAAAATATGGGAATTAACAGCCACTATAGAGATCAACGAGACAATCTAGTGTGGTTACCCTGTACAATTAAATTGAGATACTACATCAATCCTCCATATAAATTTAACAAAGGAATAATAGATAATGGAAATTAGTAGAAGCTCATAACAATGATGAACTAATAATAAATTGGAATCTAACCTTCCCATATAGTATTATATGGTGTGTCCCTAGTGATATATGTCATACCACACTTATCCTGAAACTACAAGTGCCTCACAGTCACACATTGTGACAATTTCCACAATACATGACATTTTACATGGGTACACATCGTGTAGAAATTTCCTTTTCACTCATCATTCCATTCTACCCATTTTCATGGACACCTAGTTGTGAACATTAACTTGGTTGTTTCATTTCACACATATATGATCTTGTACTCATGCCTTCCAGTTTATATCTAAAGTACATGTTCTGCGGGCTCACATGGACAGCTATGTGTGTTCCACCTATACACTCGAATATGGCCAGCTAAGTGTCACTTGACATGTGACATGTTTCACATTATGTTTGCTATATATCACTACTGAGAAAAATTACCTCATCATAGTGGGGATAACACAAAATGTGTCCATAAGAAGACATGTCGTGTTATTTGGATTTCACATAATTTATAGATTATTTCACTCATTTCCACCCAATCCTCCAAAAATATATATTTCATGAGAAATAATTTCATACATAGAAAATATGGGTTTGAACAAACACTCTCATCATTATTAATCAGAATTCATTTTTATTTGATACTTGGGAAATGACAATTACCATTCCATTTGATTATTGCATGCCATAAGTAAAAATAAAAACTAAAATCCATATTTGGATCTACTATCCACATCATTTACCAAAATAGTGAAATATGATCTCCATTTTAAACCCTACATAGAGAAAACATGTTCCAAATATTAAATACATAATGATCATTCACTTTTTATTCATCGAATTGGGGGCCAAAATTAAATTCCAATGATAAAATCCCATAAAATGTGGATTAAATATGTACAAAATAGTAACATTAGTAACAGAACTCATCCAATGTTCATTTGAACGTTGATTCATTATCACTATACAATATACTTAGACAATGAAATAAAAAAATGCAATATCAATTCTGATACAACAAGATTATAAATGAATTACAAAAAAAAATAACCAACCCATGAATTAATGTTATGTGATTATTTCACATTCATCATTGATAAATCAAAACATTATAAATATATAAAAAACTTCATGTTATTTGGATAAATCACTGATTATGAATAGTAAACGATTTTTTTATTTGTGTGATCCATGAAATCTGATGGCATAATGATCGTATATCAGGGTTTGATTTAAACATAGATGAATTCTGTAATCCAATGCATGTCTAAATATATAGGGTTATGTGGAAAACCCTGAGATATCATCATTACCATATATTAATAATGAAAAAATATCCCCATTTCTATAAAATATATAAATAAATAATGTTAATTTATTACACTTGACACTTCCCTTTATCAAAATACCAAATGGTATAAAATGTTGTGTCACCAAAAGGGTAGAATGCACATTAGGAACATCATGGTGGTATCTAATTTATAATGGTAGAATATTCTTGGAATTAATTTCAATTTTCCTTGAAAACTACACATTTATGAGATTAAAATATTTCATATCTTTAAAACAATAATTTCTGGCTCACTAGGCCAAAGAATCTCACACCATCATAAAGCCTAGTTTTGGAAATATTCCTTGAAATATTGAAAATTATTATACAGAAAAAACTTATTTTTTATATTATTTTCCCTTCAAGTATTTTTCTACCAAAAAAAGAAAATATAAACGAAAATATGGGAATATTGAGCTCTTAAATAGATCTCCTACTCCCTAAATTTACCCTAGAGGTTTCATGAGTTGTCAACAAAACACAACTAAAAACACTTTTCCATGAAGAGTCTATACCCAATAGATCTCAATGCCACTAGTTCCTTGAATGATGGAACTCCACTCCCACGTACCTTCATAACAAGGTCTATATTGTATAATTATTCATGAAAATAACTCTTCTTATTTTATATTTGATGAATAAAATGAAAAAAAAACAATAATGTTCAATTAGTAATGTGATTCACCACCTTTCCAACATGACACAACAATATGAAAAATAAATGAACTGATAACCCCATAGAAATCCTACCAAAATATATAAAACTCCCAAACCATTGAACTCAAATTGAATACGTCATTTTTATATAAACAACTCCAACCACATATATTATGACAACCCTGATTTTATTACAAACTTAACCATGATTTATTACATAAAACATCACTTGATACAACAAGAAGATCAAGAGTTTTAGTGACTTTAGGGCTAAGGAGCATTACATAAATACTTAAAACATGAAATGCAACATCTTTATTGAAAACTTCCTTTACATGACCACTACATTCCCTCGTACTTAGCATTGCATGGGATAACCTGAGGACATGCATAAGAAAAGGGTGAGCTATAAAGCCCAGTAAGGGAGTAGACATGGAATAACATGAGGAGTACAATACATGTTAGACAATAGGCATATCAATAGAGCATTAAAGAAACATGAACATAAAGGCATGATAAATCATGATAATCATAACATGGAAATGTGGCAACAACACTTAACATGGAATTATCATGAGCCAAGGCTCATTGCACATAGAGCATGAGTAAATCCTCATTACACATGAAGCATGATTAAACCCTTGTTGCACTTGAATTAGCATGATTCAAAACTCATTGCACATGACGTATCATGATACTATACTTTACCCAATGCATTGGAGCTCTATATGGGCGCACCCTTCTTAAACATTTCATTTCATGCATAAGTGTGCCACATGGATCATAAAACATGGATTCATAAAACAGAATCATTTATTCAATAAAAAAGGAATTTATAATTCATACACGAAACGTTATAATCAATAAGTAAATGTGCATAAAGTTGAATACCCTTGATGGAGAAATGGGCATGGTATTCACTACACAATGACATTGGCTTGGAAAATCGGTGCGATTTCGGCAGCATAACGACGTGACATAAGAATTCCTAAAAATGGTTGATGAGAGAAAATGGGGTTAATCATCTTATCTAAATGTAATGGACAGTAAGGAGGTCATATAAATACATTTCCCAACAATTGTAATGGAATTTACATTCATGACACAAAAGTATTGCTTGAATGTAAAAGAGGATAGAGAAGTTCCTTTCTGAATTTCGGCATAGTAACAGGTGTACATGGGAGGCATTTAATTAGAGATAAAGGGTCTCCCATCATTCAAAAATAAATAGGGAAGTATGAGGGAGGTGCGAAACCATACCCCAACATTCATAATTTAAATTAAAAGGGCAATACAACTTAAAGAAAATTGACAAAAATGAGAAAGGAAGAAAAAACCCTTACTTGGAAGTGTGATTCCAAAGGCTAGAGAGAGGCTTATGAGAGGATTTTTGGGAGCTTGGGGAACCTTGGGAGGATTCTAGAGAAAGTAGGGAAGAGGCTGGGCGAACTCCAAGGGCTTTGAGTGGGGAGGAAGTGGGATCATGGGTGGGTTTATATAGGAAAGGTGAGGGAATTCTTTATTATTTAGGTTTGGGTCCCCTTACATTAAATTAATCAAAACCACAAACCATCCCATGGTTTTTTCCTATGGTTTTTGTCAAAGGAAAGAGGAAAACAAAATTTTATAAGTCCAATGTCCGAAATTCTTAAAATATTAGGGTTTCTTATGTGGAGGTGAGTCACACTCCCATGTAAATTAATTTAAAAAGGCAAGGTGTTGAATAAGTCTTGAGGGATCCATTAATGCTTTGAAAAGTAAGTCAAACAAACCAAAAATCACATTATTTTAATTTTAAATCATATATTGGCCGAAAATAAAGATTATATTATTTTATTACATCACTATTGGGTCATTATGATGTCATAAAACACATTATATATTTAAACGGTATTTAATTTTTACCAAAAAATTTGACTGTCTCAGAAAATTATGAAAAATTCACCATTGGATAATTTCGACGTCCAGATTCCAGAAATGACATTTATTTTATCGAATTTTTTTCTAAATATGTTAATTGTCACTTTTAAAACAAAAATTGACAGTTATCGAAAATTCAATGGTTTTGACAGAAATGGATTTCAAACTTTAATAAAAATTATAATTGCATTCATAAAATTATAAGATCATTTATATTTAATAAAAATTCATTTAATAATAATATCAATAATAATATTTTATTAAAATATTATTTAATTCAAAAAAATTCCCTTATTTTAATAAAATAGAATTCTTAATTAAATAATAACTAAAAACACAATTTGTACTTTAAAAACTATTTACAATGTATCAAAAATGACTAGAAATTATATTCATTATTATATAAAAAAATAATGTACATGAAAATAGTACTACTTATTTGTTACAAAACCCCTTAAATCAGCCACATAAGACTTAAGGGTAAGGTGTGTGATGCTGAAAGACTCTTGGGGTGGCTCAGATAACATCACTCGAGTGGTAATCTCTATAAACTTCCACTTTTCCCGTAGAAGGTCCCGTTCGAGCTTAACATGGTGAAGTTCAGCTTGGGCTAGGTCAAGAGCGAAGCCCAAGGATGCCACCTCTTTTTCGAGCTCTGAAAAATGGGCTTCATATAGGGAAATTCTACTGGATGAGGCCATCGCTTCTTTTGTCTGAGTAAATTGGATTTGTTAATGTCCTATATTTATACTAATCATGTGATCACTGTTCAACAACTATATTAGCAACGGTCAAAAATTCTTAACATAAAACCAAAGAAGATGACATTTTACATAAACATAAAGCGACATTTAATTAGATCAAGAGGGATTTCCATTAATGAAACTTTGGGTCGTTACAATATTCCCCCCTTAAGAAATTTCACCCTCGAAATTTTCCTTTTCCCACACTAAAAAAATGTGGGTTACTCAGCTTTATCATATCCTCCGACACCCAAGTCGCTTCTTCAAACTTGTGGTTTCTCCACAACACCTTAATGAGGGAAATTTTCTTATTTCGTAGAACTTTTTCTATACGATCTAAGATCTTCACTGGTTGCTCCTCATATGAAAGATCATATTCCAATTGTACCACCTCAGAAGAGAGTACATGTGAAGGGTCTGGTATGTACTTTCTTAAGAGGGATACATGAAAGACATCATGTACTTTGGCCATGGTAGGTGGAAGTGCTAGTCAATAGGCCACATGCCTGACATGATCAAGAATCTCGAAGGGGCCGATGTACCTTGGAATTATCTTCCCTTTCCTTCCAAACCTTATGACCTTGTTCCATGGAGATATGAGTAGAAACACCATTTCTACAACTTTAAACTCAAGGTCTCGTCGACGATTATCTGCATAACTCATATGTCGACTTTGGGATTCCTTGATATGCTGCTGAATAGTTTTCACCTACTCCACCATTTCTACGACCATTTCTGGTCCAAGCAGCTTACGTTCACCGACCTCATCCCATCATTCTGGTGTTCTTCACCTTTTCCCATGCAGTGCTTCATATGGTGCCATTTGGATGCTCGATTGGAAACTGTTATTATATGAGAACTCAACCAGAGGAAGATGTTGATCCCATCCTCCTTTAAAGTCCATTGAGCATGCTCTCAAAATATCCTCATGTGTTTGGATAGTCCGCTCGTATTGGTCAAAGGTTTGAGGATGATAGGTCGTACTGAAGTTCAGTTCAGTATTCAGAACATGTTGAAGGATCTTCCAAAACATAGAGGTGAATCTTGGATCTCGGTCAGACACAATAGATAGTGGTACTCCATGCAACCTTACCACTTTTCTGAAATATATCCGCACTAGTTGATCCAATGAAAAATACTTCCAAATAGAAATGAAGTGTGCAGTCTTTGTAAGACGATCCACAAAAACCCAGATTACATTGTTACCTTTGGATGTCCTCAGAAGTCCGGTGACAAATTCCATGGTGATGTTCTCCCATTTCCATTCTGGTATGGGCAATGGTTGCATCATCCCCCTAGACTTCTACCTCTCTTCCTTCACTTTCTGACACACCAGTCACTTTGATGTATATTCAGCGATCTCCTTCTTCATATTATCCCACCAAAAGTTTTCTCGGAGATCTCAATACATCTTTGTGCTCCCTGGGTGAATAGAGAAATTTGAACTATGTGCGTCATCTAAAAGTTCCTTCTTCAGCTCCGGACTTGATGGAACACATAGTCTTTTCCCAAACCACACAATACCTTCTTCATTAACAATAAACTCCAAGGATTTCCCCTTTTTGATAGCTTCCACTTTTTCTTGAATTCCCACATCATCCTTTTAAGCATCCCTTAACTTTTCCAAAAGAGGCGGTTGAGCAATCATTTGTGAAAGGATTGATGATGTTCCTATCTCTATGACTCCCATGTACATCTTTATCAAGTCTAAGAGGATTGGATCCTTCTCAATTATCATCATTTGATAGAATCACTGGATCCTTTCTACTTAGGGCATCTTCCACCTTGTTCACTTTCCCAGGGTTGTAATGTATTGAACAGTCATAGTCCTTGATGAGCTCTATCCATCTTCTCTGGTGCATATTAAGCTCTTTCTATGTGAATGTATATTTAAGACTCTTGTGGTCAGTATATATTTCACATTTCTCTCCATAGAGATAATGCCGCCAGATTTTCAAGACAAAGCTCACAGCCGCCAACTCCAGATCATGCGTTGGATAGCTTCACTCATGGATTTTCAACTGCCTTGAGGCATAGGATATCACTTTATCATTCTGCATCATCACACAACCTAAGACCTTTTTTGAAGCATCACTGAATACCACAAAAAGTTCCCCACTTGTGGGTAAAGTGAGCACGTGCACAATGATCAGCTTCCTTTTCAACTCGTTGAAGATTTCTTCGCATTCATCACTCCAAGAAAACTTTACTCCCTTTCGAGTTATCTTGGTAAGAGTGTTGGACAATCGTGAGAAATTCCTCAAAAATCGTCGATAATATCCAGCTAACCCCAAGAAGCTACGGATATCTGTTACCGATGTTGGCCTCAGCCATCCCTCAATTTCATCTGTTTTGGAGGGGTCCACAGATATCCAATTTAGTGTGATGAGATGGCCCAAGAATGAGACCTCCCTCAACTATAACTCACACTTGTTGTACTTTTCATAGATCTTCTCCTTGCGCAAAGTCTCTAGTACAGTTTTTAAATGCTCCTCATGATCCTCCTTTGTTTTGGAGTATATTAGAATACCATCTATAAAGACTACCACAAGCTTGTCAAGGTAATCTCTAAAGACACTCTTCATCAAGTCCATGAATATTGCTGGATCATTGGTGAGTCCGAAAGGCATTAATATGAATTCATAGTGCCCATATCTTATGCAGAAAGCAGTCTTGGGGATATCTTCATTCTTCACCCTTACTTGATAATATCCCGACCGCAAATCCACCTTGGAGAAGTATTGTGCTCCACGTAGCTGATCAAACAAGTCATCGATTCATGGGAGAGGATACTTGTTCATTATCGTGATTTTGTTACATTCACGATAATCGATGCAAAGCCGCATTGACCCATCCTTCTTCTTGACGAAGAGGACTGATGCACCCCTTGGTGAAGCACTTGGGAATATAAACCCTTTATCCAGATTCTCGTGTAGTTGTTTCTTTAGCTCTTCAAGCTCAACAACAGACATTCTATATGGAGTATTTGATATTGGTAGCACCTCAGGTATAAGTTCAATTGAGAACTCAACATCTCTTCTTGGAGGAAGACCAGGCAGTTCCTTGGGAAATACTTCAGGGAATTCCATCACAATACGCATTTCTTCAAGGGTGGTTTCTTCCTTGGACTCAATCATCTGAGCCAGATACGCGTTCTCATAAGGCAGTAATATCCATGCTTGAGATGATGGAGCTAAAGGAGATTCATCTTCCTCATGACACTTGTAAAGAATCAGGGGTCTATTCTCTATATGGAGTGTGATTTCCCTCTCCCGAAAATTTATGTTGGCTCTATATAAGAAAAGCCAATCCATGCCAAGAATTGCATCAAATTTCAGCAGAGGGAGTATGACGAGGTTCACCGAGAAATTCAATCCAAAGATTATAATAGGGGAGGACTTATATTCATGGGATGCAATGATTTCCCCATTTGATGTACTCCCTGACATCTTTACTTCCATGATTTGTGGTGGTGATGGGATTGTTCTACTAAACTTTTGAGAAATAAAAGATTGAGTATAACCTGAATCAAAAATTATGTTCGCAATTCTGGAATGAATAACTAGCGTACCTATCACCACTTCGTTGTCGGGGTTCACTTCGGCAGAAGTGATGGCAAAATCTCTCCCTTGCTGCCTTGGAGGCTGTTGGTTGTCTCCGAAAACCCTTGGATTAGGGCACTGATTTGCAAAATGACCTAGTTCTTTTCATTTGTAGAATTGAACAACGCGTTGAGGTTCGAATGGAGCATTCCTCTCCACTGTCACAGTCGTGGGTCTTTCTTACCGACAGTCAACAGAAAGGTGCCCTTCTCTTCCACACCTGAAGCATTTTCTTGTCCCCTTAAGGAAATTTCCCGGTGCTTCATTCCGCACATTTGGAAAGTGGGGTGCTGGATCTTCTTAGCACCATTGGACTTATTCATCGGACCACCAGCATTGAATTACACCTTATTATTCTTGTCCCCATGATACCCCTATGATTCCCCGATCTCCATTTCATCTTTGATGGCACATCGGAAAATTTCCTTATAGCTGTCGAAGTCACGGATCGCTAATGCTTTCTGCAAGCTAGGCTTCAGCCTACTAAAGAAGCGGTCAACCTTGCATTCGGGGGTAACGACAAAGCCGGAAGCGTATCGTGCAAGACTTGTGAAGTTTTCCTCGTACGATCCAACATATTCTTCATCTTTTTGCTTGAGGGAAAGGAAGTCCCATTCCATCTTAAGCCGGAGGGTGCGCAGAAAATATTTATCGAAAAACATTTTCTAGAAATCAGTCAATTCCAATGCCTCGATCTCCTCCTCAGGCATTGTATTTTTGATCAACGACCACCATTGATCAGCTTCACCCTCCATACGATAAGCCGCCAGGAGAACATTCTCTTGTTAAAAACATTGGAGGATGTAGAAGATCTTTTCAATGGAGTTGATCCATTGTTCAGCGATCGTGGGATCAGATTATCCACTAAAAGTAGGAGGCCTTTGTCTCATGAAGCTTTCGATAGTGACTTGTTCTTTCTTAGGGGGTTTGAACGTTCCTCTTGACCCGTGATTCTATTCAAAACATGAGTTATCTGAGAGAGAAGCATGACAAAGTTTTCGATTCCCACTCCCATTGGATTGGGCATCTCATTAGTACAGTCATCACACTGATCTTCACTATGGTTGTTAGCCCGAGTCCTCCTATTACCGACCATTGGCTGGAATAAAAGAAAATTTAGGGGTAACACATAAAGGGTAATCCAAATAAAAAAGTTTATGACTTATAAATAAACTTTTATTTAATTAAATCATGAGTCTATAGGCTTCAATCTAGGATTTTCATTATCTACTTTCTAACATATATTCTTAGGGGATTTTTTTTAATTCGCTTAATAAGGGTTAATACTAAGCTTGTGAATTTATAAAAACATATCCCCCAGTAGTTTCTTAACCAAGAGTGTTGTAAGGCCCATTTTCGTGCACCATTTCCCGTTCGAGTCTAGCTCAAAGCGGTGTTTTCAGGTTTTACCCCTAGGATACATCTCTACCAAAGCCGCCTCTACCTGCTCGTATCCAGAAAACGATGTATTTGTTTGATAAACCACTTACTCAGTACTTACCAAAACATAGGGATGTTTTTATTATACTTGGTCTTGTATCTAAGGCTTTACTAGGGCTTCCTAATCCCAAAAATAACTAAACTTATCCTCTGATACAAACTATTACAACCCTGATTTTATTACAAACTTAAACATGATTTATTACATAAAACTTCACTTGATACAATAAAAAGATCGAGTGGTTTAGTGTATTTAGGGATTAGTATCATTACATAAGAACTTATAACATGAAATACAACATCTTTATTGAAAACATCCTTTACATGACCAGTACATTCCCTCATACTTAGCATTGCATGGGATAACCTGAGGACATGCATAAGAAAAGGGTGAGATATAAAGCCCAGTAAGGGAGTACACATGGAATAACATGAGGAGTAAAATACATTTTAGACAATAGGAATATCAATAGAGCATTAAAGAAACATGAACATAAAGGCATGATAACGAATGATAATCATAACATAGAAATGTGGCAACCACGCTTAACATGGAATTAGCATGAGCCAAGGGTCATTGCACATAGAGCATGAGTAAATCCTCATTACACATGAAGCACGAGTAAAACCTCGTTTCACTTGAATTATCATGAGTCAACACTAATTTCACATAATGTATCATGATACTATACTTTACCCAATGCATTGGAGCACTATAAGGGTGCACCCTTCTTAAACATTTCATTTCATACATAAGTGTGCCACATGGATCATAAAACATGGATTCATAAAAAATAATCATTTATTACATGAAAAAGGAATGTGGAATTCATACATGAAACATTAAAATCAATATGTAAATGTGCATAAAGGTGAATACCCTTGTTGGAGAAATGGGCATGGTATTCACTACACAATGACATTGGCTTAGAAAATCGGTGTGATTTCAGGAGCGTAACGGCGTGACATAAGAATTAATAAAAATGGTTGATGAGAGAGAAAGGGGTTACTCATCATATTTACATGTAATGGACAGTAAGGAGGTAATATAGATACATGTCGCAACAATTGTAATGGAATTTAGATTCATGACACAAAAGTATTTCTTGAATGTAAAAGAGGAGAGAGAAGTTCCTTTCAGAATTTCGGCATAGTAACGGGTGTACATGGGAGGCATTTAATGAGGGAGAAAGGGTCTCCAATAATTCAAACATAAAGAGGGAAGTATTAGGGAGGAGCGAAAACATACCCCAACATTCATAATTGAAATTAAAATGGCAATACAACTTAATGAAAATTGACAAAAATGAGAAAGGAAGAAAAAACCCTTACTAGGAAGTGTGCTTCCAAAGGCTAGAGAGAGGCTTGTGAGAGACTTCTTGGGAACTTGGGGCACCTTGGGAGGATTCTAGAGAGAGTAGGGTAGAGGTTGGATGAACTCCAAGGGCTTTGAGTGGGGAGGAAGTGGGAGCTTGGATGAGTTTATATAGGAAATGTGAGGAAATTCTTAATTATTTAGGTTTGGGTCCCCTTACATTAAATTAATCCAAACCATAAACCATCACATGGTTTTTGCCCATGGTTTTTGGAAAAGGAAAGAGGAAAAAAATATTTTATAAGGCCACAGTCCTAACTTCTTAAAATATTATGGCTGCTTATGTGGAGGTGAGTCACACTCCCATGGAAATTAATTTTAAAAGGCAATGTGTTGAATAAGTCTTGAGGGGTCCATTAATGCTTTGAAAATTAAGTTAAAAAAAAACAAAAAAACACATTATTTTAATGGTAAATCATATATTTTCCCAAAATAAAGATTATAGTATTTTATTACATCACTATTGGGTCATTATGATGTCATAAAAACATTATATATTTAAACGGTATTTAATTTTTACCCAAAAATTTGACTGTCTCAAAAAATTATGAAAAATTCACCGTTGGATAATGTCAACGTCCTGATTCCAGAAATGACATTTATTTTATATAATTTTTTTTCTAAATATGTTAATTTTCACTTTTAAAATAAAAACCGATATTTATCGAAAATTCACGGGTTTTGACAGCAATGGGTTTCAAACCTTAAAAAAACTTATAATTACCTTCATAAAATTATAAGATCATTTATATTTAATAAAAATTAATTTAATAATAATAATAATAATAATAGTTTATTAAAATATTATTTACTTCAAAAAAATCCCTTAATTTAATAATATATAATTCGTAATTAAAAAATAAATAAAAACACTTTTTGTACTTTAAAAACTATTTACAATGTATCAAAAATGACTTGAAATTATATTCATTATTATATACAAAAAAAATAATGTACATGAACATAGTACTACTTATTTGTTACATAACCCCTTAAAACAGCCGCATAAGACCTAAGGGTAAGGTGTGCGATGGTGACAGACTCTTGGGGTGGCTCGGATAACATCGCTCGAGTGGTAATCTCTATCAACTTCCACTTTTCCCATAGACAGTCACGTTCGAGCTTGACATGGTGAAGCACAGCTTGGGCTTGGTCAAGAGCGAAGCCCAAGGATGCCACCTCTTTTTCGAGCTCTGACAAATGGGCTTCGTATGGGGCAATTCTACTGGATGAGGCCATCACTTCTTTTGTCTGAGTAAATTGGATTTGTTAAAGTCCTATATTTATAATAATCATGTGATCACTGTTCAACAACTATACTAGCAATGGTCATAAATTCATAACATAAAACCAAATAAGTTGACATTTTATATAAACACAAAGAGGCATTTAATTATATCAGGAGATATTTCTAGTAATGAAACTTTTGGTCGTTACATATATAATGTTCAAATCCCCTCTAGATGATCTTAACCCATAGAACCATTTTTTGAACAAAAACTAGGACCCTAGAACAATCACCTACTATCTTATAATAGTACAAAATTGACCGATAAGGTCACTCATACATTTCCAAAAAATATTCTACATTGGATTTGATGTATAATTCATCAGGATACACAAACACCACTACTGATAGATGATCCTAAAATATATGGTCCAAGACTAAAATATCACCTAATAATTGTTCATAAGAACCTGAATAGTAAACTTTTCATGGATAGATAATTTGATTAAAGTACTATGATAAATTACAAATGATTAAACAAAGGATTTATATATCCAATCTAAACTTTTTCATGAAGTATATATAAGATTCTAAAATGATAATCATTTAAATTCCATGAAGATGGAGTACATCATACTCCCACAACTGTCCCAAACACTCCAAAAATACCCCTTTTTCATTACCTATAAACACATCAGACAACAAGATAATAACTAGAAATATTTCTATAATTCTCGTGGCTTCCCAAAGGATGGAAACAGTTCCCAATATATCCTCCCAATTACAAGATGTTATACTATGGAAAGAACCTCCTCAAAACCTCTTTCCATAGAGTTACTAGTATCACGGTCCATCCTTGAACATTGATGATGATCTTCCAACCTTTTGAAAATCAATTGGGAATATATGAAATGGATCTATAGTCATGAAATATCTCCAAATTTTTATCCATTAGTTAGAACTCTCTATAATTTTGATGAATAGGAGGGGGGAATAATGTAATGGTAAATTACACCATCCAAATGAGTCTCACATGCTCCTACTCAGTCATCAAGGATATAGGGATTTGATCAAAGAACACTACCATGAAATGATACTATAATGGTTAAGGATCAAGTTACAGAGAATCATGACTTTTTTTTTCTTATATCATGCCAAATGGTATCACCACCAAATCAAAAAAACAATAGTGAATTTGGAAATACTCTTCTTGTATATCTTTCTCCAAGAGAAGAGATAATGATAATAAATCCCATGGTCAAACCCTAAGAATAAATTCTCCCCAATCAAAATATTTAATAAATCAATGATTCTAGGGATTAGATACTCTACCTTATATAACATTTTTCAGGTTGAAACCATTCAAACACAACCTCAAGAACTCATTAATCTCTATGTAAAACTAAAATGTGTTTCTCGGGTTAAGACATTGGGTCTAAAAATCATCTTTCTATTCAAAATCCCTATAGATATTTCAGTATATGATTCTCAAGGGGTTTTATATGATGTTCCAATGAGAAAATAAGGTTCAATCCCAATTGTGATTACATGAAGATTACTAACTCCTAGGGAGAATAAAAACATGTCACAACCCTAGTAAAAATCTACATACATTCCACCACCACACCAAGAAAGAAATACTTATATAATCAACTATTCAGGAGGTATCACTAGCCAAAAAATAAGAAGTTGGATGTATCCTATTTCAATTGAGATCATCTAGTTCTGCATAGTATTACTCATTATCAATGGTTGAATACTATATATCATCATGAAGAAACATCTCTACACCCACATGTAGAATCCAAATAATAATGGAGGTTAGGAATCTTTCCAATAATTAGGATAAATTTGTAGGGTCTCACAACCACTATGAATAAATTTCAAGAGATGATATCTCCCTCTCTTCATTGAATCAGTTCAGACTATCAGTAGAATTGAATAATCAATGAACCGTTATGTAGGTTACTACAATAATCTAGTCTAACTAAAATGATCTACTTGTATCACTAGGTCTCGATATGGGATTTTCTTAGTGATTAGGGTCTAATAGTTCCATGTGAAAACTAAAACTTGTGTAGTTAAGACACACAACATACCTTGAACCAAAATTGAATCCTATGTGTTCTCATACATCCTAGATCCATCCTCTTCCCTTCCCAAATATTTACCACAATAATGGATTTTTTTTAATAAATTAACAGAATACAACAGAACCCTTATGCAACACCTTAACATTATCCCCATTAGCTGTCACTATGTCAGCCACACATTTTTGGATCACACCTCAATAATGTCCCTCATTGGGGGAATTTTCCATCATCATTAGATATCCAAATTCATTTAAAACATAACCACATAGGGATATACCAACACCCTATCACACCCTAGAACAAAACTTTAAAATTTATGAAATAATTGTGGTTATTAATTGTAACTTATACTAATACAAAAAAATCATATAGAACTCATATATTTTTTTCAAACAATGTTGCATCCTTTGGGTAAAAAGACTCTATTTCCTGTAGATATTTATGATATTTTTCTATAGCTTCCATAGACTGTAGTGTTCCATATTGAGTGGTGGGGTAGTATCAAACTAGTGTTCATGCAACCTCCTACATCTCCCATAGCTCCTATATCAAATTTGAAACATTATAGAACTCATATCTCCAACCACTACCTCTACATATGTGGCTCGTCATATCCTTCTTTGACTGCAACGAAATGGATATAAAAATACCATGTGATAATTCATATTTCATGACATATATTGAATCGTATAATCATTATAGAACAATCATATTCATAATATCATTCTAGAAACCTCGTTTTTCATGATATGCATCACAGACCTCCTGATAATAGGTCCATCTAAACATGAATCCAAGAAGATACCTCCCTCAAAATATCGTGATATTATTTTAATAATTTTGATTCATTATCCATATACCATTGAGGAATAAAATACACATTCCAACATGCTACAAGAACCTGAATCACTAAATGTGGGTCTATGAACTAATAAATGAGTGAAATCGCCACATGCTGACCATCATAACGGAGGACATCCATGTGACCAATCCCCTTCATTGATCCATTTTCACTCATTAATTCATAGAATCAAATATATTGTGGAAAACTCAATAGATATAATTGTGGAAACATCATTTAATGAGACAATATGTACTATAGTAAAATATGTATAACTGATGAGAAAACTGATGAAGGTCATGGAAACCACATCCCATTCATATATAATGCATGTAGAATTATTTTCACCTACCACTAGTTTCTACATACACCAAGTATACAAGATGATTATAAGAGTCATATTGAATGGATTATTTCGATATTTCACCAAAACTAGATTCCTAGTGTAGAAATATGAAATTGAAACATTATTCATTGTTACCCTAATATCCAAACCAAATTTCACTTCTATGAAAATCATAAAACTATTTTCCTAACCTTAGGAAGTTCTATTACACATACAAGTGGGAAATATTCTTATGAAAGAACTCTGTCATGAGCTAACCCATTAGGTCCCGAGCAACAGAACCCCTAATCCCACCTCCAATATGCTAGTGGTTGGCACACATTGATGTGTATGCATATCAAAATCTTGTGAGGCGATAGACTAATGTACCTTTACAGAAGATAAAATACACAAGACCCTAGAATTATATAAATAAAAATAGAATATAAAAATTATTTTTGAAATATATAATCCAAAAAACATAGTATGACATAATGTGTAGAAAACATAAAATGTGTCTAATTCATGAACACTTAAAATTGAAAATAATGCACGACCTACTCAAAATGAGGGGAAAGTTTACAAATGAAGCATTGATAAAAAAATCTATCCACTTTTCCCAAATTATATTCAACCAAACCATATCCTCTAGGAATTATATAAAAAATTCCATCATCTACATAATACATGACATATGTTGGTAAATCTCATTCATGTGTGAGTACAACTATATGTAGATAAACACCCCAAAAATGCCAAATAAAAACCATCAAGAGTATTCATATAAAATAAAAATATTTCAATCGTGCTGTGAGGAATAAAAATTAAAAAGTAAAAACAATGTATAATTAAAAATATTCATGTCTCACATGCTAAAAACCATAAAGAAATCCCTAATATTGTACATGAGGATCAAATGTAATTCTCTTCCTGGGCATATAACTCTACGGGGCATTGTATCCCTAAAGGAACTCGGCCAAGAGATATCACTCAATTGGAATCTCTAATCCGATGGAACATCCCTTCCACCCAAAATGGAATACAACCGATATAACATGATTTTCAATTCTCTCCATAAAGAAAGCTTCTCTTGAAACTGAGAGTATTCATCCGAGATACAAAATCCATCATACTAATAGCACATAAATGTTATAATATATTGATATAGAAATATGTGGTCAATTTATAGGGATCAATTGGGGGATACCTTACCCTAATAAGATTTTCCTGAAAAATTCAGTAATGAAAGATGTGTAGTGTTGGTCACACTAAATCTAAATAATACTACCTAATGAATCATGACTGAAATGAGGATCACACAGAGTTTCTCAACGAAATATACACTCCAAGTCATGAAAAAGTATATAATTCGATGATCGGAAACATATTTTATATGTCCCCATATATAAGCATTCTAATATAACCGGCTGAAAATTAACATCTTTATTATCAATAAACATTTGAGGAAAAAGTGAGAAACCACAAAATCCAAAAATTAACACCAAATAAATCCATGAAAAAGGATAACTGAAGAGCAAAATACATGATTTCCCCTCTCTATTGATTACATCATGATAAAAATTCTTCACAATCACATGATCACTCAACATGTGGTCCCATACATTGTTTCATGATATGGATACTGATGGTAGAGTCGTACCATCTAAGACATTCTAATATGAATGGAATGCTAATGTGATAGCTTACTACTATGATCCTCATATGAAGAATACCCATGTAGTGTGCTTGTTTCAAACACACAAAATACACTCAATAGACCTGATGACTCAATACTCACCCATACATCAACCAGAAACCGCCACTGAATATTTCAAAATCTAGATCCAAAAGAATTAAACAGTGAAATATATGATTAATCACATTAAAAACAAAATCATATCCATCCATCTAGAAATCTAAAATAGAACACATCTAAATATAGATGATTCATCCAAACTATGAACAAAATATTCAAAAGAATCTTGGAAAACCTAAAATTTTCAACCATTTTCAAAATAAAAAAACCCCCAAGAAAAACTCAATGTTGCCGCTAATTTGAACCACGATTCCGCCAAACCACCAGAGCATAATAACCACAGGAAAAAAATCCAAATCCAAAAGATTAACCAAATACATATCCAAATTGCACTACCCAAATAAAAAAACACAAAAAAAGGAAAACTAGTCACCAAAAATAGTAACCCAGAAATCATAAAAACCCTTCACCAGCATGAACCAAAAAACTCCATTTCCTCCTTTGGGACTGCACATAGTGACCAGATCCACCCCACACACCTGCAGACATCATAGAAACATGTGGTTAATCTTCACTAAAATAGCTACAATCTTGTACATTGGACCATCACCACGGCTCCATGTTGAGCAATGTCAATATTGAAGGGTCTGTAATGAAAAGTCCACCAATTGGTAAGCTCACTAAGATGTTCAAACATGCAGAGTCTCCCAACACAGCCACATGAATAGAAACCACATGCCACAAGCTCATTTGGATGAAGTATCTAGGATAATAGAAACAGATTCTCCATGGGAGGCGAAGTTGGTGGTGGGGGGAAATTCTGGTGTAGATCCCCTTTTGGGAACAACAAAATACACCAATATGGATCATTCCAAAATAAGGTAACTCTCCTAGACTACAATGGTCAATATAAAGCTACATATGGGTCACCCTTTTTGTAAATAATGGTATTATACATATATCACTAATATGAAAGGTTCAAGGGGACACAATTAATCCGTTATGGTGAAAGGAATCATGTAGAATATAAAAAAAATTGAATTGTAAAGAAAATGGAATCCAACACATCATGAATGATGTACACAGTGTGTCCTTTGGGGTACACAGTGTGTATCACTATTTTTAGAACTTCCCAAGTCTCATTATCACATGGAATATAATTTTACATAGTAATTGGAATTTACCATGTGTACAAGGTGTTTATATATTTTATTGGAACATGTTGATCCATTCTTCCAATGCCAATTTACACAAGTTTTTTCCCACATAATAGTTCTTGTCTGATTACATGACTTTATCCGTGTACTTAAGAATATCTATATACCACCCAACTCCACTGAGAGTGGGGACACGAATCCACCTGGTTGTGTATAGAAAATACAAGATGATATAGTTAGATAATTTCCATATTTATTAAGTCAAATGTTGCATGGTTTTTGATATGTATCACTATGATGAAACCCTAGCACTATATATAAGGGAATATACAATGTTTGTTCATTTAAATACACACTCTTTACACGAAATTTAAGTGAAATAACATATAATTTTTTATATGATTATGATCATTTCTATCCAAATATTTATTATTTATTTATTCCATACATCATGAACCTGGGGTTGAAAGAACCCACTAAATCTTATTTCTTATATTTATGAAATATTCCTTTCTCAATAAAATACCAATGTCAAAAATTGTTAGATCCGTTAGCCAAAACTATGAACACTGACATCAATCAGTATACAAATCTATTATAATAATCATGTACCACAAAAATGATCTCATATCTCAATCCCAAACCCATGGTAGTGATCCTTTGTTCTAAAAAATGAAGGATTAATGATCATTCACAAGGTATCCACCGAATTTGGGCTCTGAAAAAATCTCAATGATGGAAACACATAGAACAACGAGAGAATATGAACAAAAAAATAGTATTATTATTGTCCAAAATAAATATTAATGTTGGCCTCAATTCAATATCATTTAATAAAAAATGATGACAAATAATGAAAAAAGTAAAAAAATATTAATTCATATAATCTCTGATGATAAAGAAATTATCTGAGTAAAATGATCAATCCACAAATCAATTTGTTAGGTTTTCAATTCACGATCAACATGAGTAATATAATAAAAGGATAAATAAAATATAGAAATTCATGAAAATAGTATGATTAAATATCTAATAAAGAATTTTACAATTTTATCATTATTAGTGATATCTATAAAATTCAATAATTTAATGATCCTCGGTCTTGTTATGATTTTCTCTACTAAGAATGATCTCCTACAACAGTCTTCATGGTCTAAATGGTTATGATTACATCCAATATGTATCATCAAAACCATTTATTTATAGGGTAAAGTAGGTCATTGCATCGATAATGTATATATATATATATATTATTCTTATTACTTTTATTTTTCAAGATATCCATTATTGATAAAAATTCATATCTCGCATATGGTAAACCATACATTTTGAAGTAAATTGTCATCTCAAATTTCTAATATGAGATTCCATTTCATTTCATTGCACATTTTCAGTAAAACTACATTTTTTTGATGTCAATATATTTAATAACATTAAAATATCAATTTCAGAATCATCGGGAGTTAGAATCTTGCACTGTGTCTGCACGTTTCTCTACAAATGTTCAAATAAATATTCCAATATCCTAAATAGAATAGATTATTAATTAAATAATGAATCATAAATATATAAATTTTATGGAAAACTATAATAGTCATATAAGGATGGAATATCCCATACCTAGATCTGGGTAAAAAATTTCCCATATATGGTACTTTATTAGATGATATTAAAATAATAGCTCATCGCAATGCTCCATAACCAATTTAAGCATAAAAAGTCACCAAAATAGTCATTAATATTCTCAAGAATAAAATAATCTAGATATAATTTCATTTTAAATACCATATATATTTATCAACAAAGTATATAGTCAAATCATGTAGTCAAAATTCCAAATATGATTTATGCCCAATGATACAATTTCATAACTGTTATACACTACGTTTAATAAGAGTGACTCACCATTATCATCTGAATTTTTTTTTTCATTCATATTCTATACCAACATTATATACCAAATGAAACTTAATTTTCTATATAATCTATATCATACAATCTAATTGTATTCAATCAATGAATAACACATGGTCTAACTACCTCCCTAATCATAATGACCGGTCATGAAGCACTCCTACATAGATTAGAGGATGTAGGTTGGTGTCAAATTTTTTTCAACAACATAATATAGTTATCAATGAATATATCTCACATCACTTATACAATTTCATATTCTTACACCCACACACATAGTATAAATATGTTAAAATGGACCTATTCTAAAAAGAAACCAATAACATTATGAATATATTCTAACATGACCATTAAACCGTGGAAATGTATTTCATTTCAATCCAATTATTTCATTCATCATCATCTAATAATAGATAATGTTACAGAATAGATAAATAATACATAACCTACATGAATAAAATTTTAGAATACAATTTATTTTTTCTACTAGGATAATATAAAATTATAAATTCAATCCCTCCCAAAATCCTATTGAATTATATGTCAAAATCCACTTTAAAAATAAATTTAAAATTGAATCACATGATTTTATAATTCATTATAAAACATTGAAAAATATAAATAAATAAAGACCAAAAATCCACTAGTTTCCTTTGAATAACCATTTCAAACCCAAATTATCAAATCACATTATTTAAATTGAAATTACACTTCAATCAAACCCCTTTTAAAAATTACACATTTTAATGAAATGAAAATAAATTTTAAAATTCAACTCATACAACCAATGAACCGTAAACTTTTTCTATGAAAATCATTCAATAAAAAACTACTAAAAATATTTACCAATTTATAAGATCCTTTATGGATATCATTTTGAGGGGATAAAACTCAATTTCATTGGGTTTGTACTCAAAATTCATGATGTTGTGAAATATATAATACTAATGATAACGAATGAAAAAAATCACCAAATTATAAAGGGGTTAAATATTTTAAATATATCTACCTTAATCACTTGATCCACAATCATATAAATCTGTTAACAAATCAATGATCATATCAGAAATATCTTCATCTCTAAACATCGGTATTTCAATGACAAAACAATTTATAGCTCCAATCCCATGATGTTATATTTGACACCAAGAAAAAGAATGATCCTACAACAATGAAATAAAAAATCCCAAGTTGGTAACCACTATTGAAATACACCATAACATTTTCAATTAAAAATTCAAAATTTAAAACACTAACTAAATTTTAATTTTTGAAAAATTAGTAAAAATATATCATATTGAAGAGTAATATAATTTCAATAAGACCGAGTTGAATGGTATTTCATAGAAGTAATATATTCTATTAGATTTTTAACATTTACATATTATTAAATGATATATTTCGTTCAATATTTCAATAATGTTATCATATAATAATGGTTTCCAACATTATTTATAAAATCAAATTTATAATGAAATATTAATAGAAACATATTCATTTTTGATTCATATATAGAAGAAATCAATACAAATACAAAAATTAAATGTAAACATTATAATGATATAAGGTAAAAAACTATAGAAAAATTATATTAGTATATTGAATAGTTAATATTAGGTTAAATTGAGTTTGAAAACCCTTATATAATGTATCAATGGTTTACACTGACCAGAATTTAAACTGTATTTATTTAGAATAATTTACCTTTATAATAATGTTCATGAATACGCTATATTTATATCCTTGGATTCCCTTCATCAAAATGGTCAAACATAATAGTCTTCTTATCCCTGGAATCCCTCAATTAAAAATATTGGGAACATCATTTATAAGAATATAATTTTCTAATATATTCAAAATCCCTACATAGATTTCATTGAATTAAAGCTCTATAATCATTTATAAAACAAGAGTAAAAAGATGTTATCCCTCGATGAAATTCACATTGGATTAGTTAAAAAAGAATCTGGTACCACCACATATAATGAAGCTAAATTTTTATAAAAATCATTAAAGGATATATAATATGATTCTATGAGTGAGTTAAAAAATGTTTGAAATGTAATTCCTTATATTGGAATATTCTGTTCAAACTTCATAAAATGGTATCATTGGTAGAATCATTATTACTCTATAATATAAATTTTAAAATAGATTTAAAATTAAAACTTTTTTAGGATATATTTTATTAATATATTGAATTGAAAATCATGAATGGATTGTTTCACAATTATTTACTCAAATATTATGTATAAATTTTTTGATTATTTTTTATAAATTTATAAAAGTGATACACCATCCATCGACACATAGTTATTTTTTGCCTGTTAGACATTATAATACATAATTTGATGATATATAAAATAATTCTTATAATGTAAAAAATTAAATGTTCATTTGATTATAATGATCTGTATGATTATAAAATATCATCAAATTATAAAAAATAATAAGTATATAATTTTATCCAATTATAATATAACAACCAATTATAAAAGGTCATTAGATTAAAAATGTTTTCTATATATAGAAAAGTATATATTTTCTAAAAAAAGTCAAATAAAATTTGAATTATTATTTCAGTAAAACATTATTTTTTACCAAACGTGTCATGGTCTTCAAAAATGAGAATATAATGTTATGATTATAGAACAATATATTAAAAAAATCTCATTTTAAAAAGAAAAAAACAAAACCCATATGAGATAAATATTAGAATCATACATTCCCATATATTAATAAATTTAATAAATTTTACAATTCTTCTTTTTTTTCTTATAATAATAAATATTATTCATTTTCTCCTTTTTTCCCCAATATATATTCCACAACTTCTTTTGAAAATCATTATTTAAACGAATTTTTAAATTGTTAGGTGTAAAAAAATTTCTTATGATAGTTTCTTTTATAATATTCAACCACTTTTGATTTAAATTTTTTTTGTTATAATGTTTACATAAATGTTAGATTAATTCATATCTGTAATAGCTCGGGTTTTTGGGGTCAATTACTTGGTAAAAATCTAATATTTGAGGTGTTGTGGGTTTCCTAGAAGGCCATCCCAGCTTCTCGGTGACTCCTACCGGTAACCTTGTCCAATCGGTAGCCTCGGCCTTCCGGTAGACCTATCCTACCAATGACCATGGGGTACCGGTAGCTCTCGGCTACCAGTGGCTCTCAGATACTGGTAACTCTCGGCAACTGCTAGCTCTTGGATACCGGTGGCTCTCGGCTACCGGTAGCTCTAGGCTACTGGTGGCTCTCGGCTACCGGTACCTCTAGGCTACCAGTAGCTGTCACCAACTGGTAGCACTCAACTATTGGTAGTTGTCCCCAACCGATAGCTCTAGTCTACTGGTAGCTCATGGATACTGGTACCTCTAGGCTACCGGTAGCTCTCAGCTACCAGTAGCTATTGCCAAACCGGTAGATGTCACCAACCGGTAGCTCTCGGCTACCGCTACCTCTAGTCTACCGGTATCTCTTAGCTGCCGGTAGCTGTTGCCAAAAGGTAGCCCTCAGCTACTGGTACCTGTCGCCAACCGGTATCCCTCGGCTACCGGTAGCTGTCGCTACCCCAAGGGTTTTCCAGTAGCGCATCCTTTTTGCGCAAATTGGGTTTTAAACCATGTTTTTACCCCTTTTAAGCCTATCTTAAATCCCATTAATGCCCGTTTCAATTAAATTATTGGTGAGGTACCCCTTAAATGAAATACCATGAGGTATTTGTCAGTTTAAACCGCCCCGAAGGGCGGGGACCTTTAAGTAGTGTGTGGGGTGTCTCAGCCTTGTGGTCAACCCACAATCCTGCTTCTTACGCAGTTTGGAGTTTTTCTTTGTGTATCATAACCATCCCGGGAATGCTGTATCTCATCCTTTATAACCAAAGGATTCTCCCTATGTTTCGTTTCTCGATCATCCTACTCGGAGTACCCTTACTCTCGACGAGTTGTACCCATGTTGCGATGTTTTCCTTGATCACATTCCGTGGAGTTCCTCCTACTCTTGTTTTCATGTTTCTACGCGAGGACATAACGTCGATCATTCATGTAGGGACTTTTCTCCTTAATATATCCTTTTAGTGTATCATGTAGGGTAAGAATGCTTTTTCCTTTGTGGAAATTGATGAAATTGAACATAACGAAGATAATGAACCGACCTTTCAAGGGGGGTGTGACCTATGTTCTGTTACTCTCTTTTATTGTTGATATATGTTGTGAATTATACGGGCATATTCTCACTGAAAATCAGGGCCGTTGGTTGTATTTTATGTGAACTAATGAACCTTGGTGTTTTTGGATATTTAAATAACCGTAACATAGAATTGGTTATTTACGTATACTCAGTCAAATAAATTGGCAGCACCAGGATCAACCCTTTTCTATGATAACCCCGGTTAAAGTACAGTGGAATTGAAACCATGGAGTGTGTTAAATCTATTAAATATGAAAATAACTGCATGGTTATTCCTTGTGATGGTGGTAAGAGTTTGGTCGTTTCCTTCACAGGTCAATTTCTAGGGCGATGCGGGTGGGGATGGGATCCCCTGTTGTTATACTTTCTCTGGTTGTTAATTTGAGGCAATGTGATTACTCTGCTTATATCACGAATTGGGGTGGGATCCTCTATTGTTGAGAAACTGTTAACTCCTAGTTTTTGGGAACATGGGGCTGTATGTTGGGGTTTTCTTTGGTTCTAGTACTTAGATGGATCTCCCATATCCCATTGTTGTTGTGGATTTTCAAGAGAACTGGGTGTGAATGCTTAAATTGTTGTTGGCTATAAATTTTTATCTTGGTTTGTGCTCATGCTGCTAGTTGAAAATAATTCAGAAAATTATTTGAATGAGATTAATTGAACATGGAAGAAAGAATAGCCTAAAAGGGAATTGGTTCTGGGGTGGTGAGTTGTGACTCGGCTATGAGCAGTGTGCTTCCTATGAATAAGGATGAGTGTGCTTGTGCTTTTATTGGATTTGGAAACCCTAGGTTGGGTTTAGTGTTTGTTACTTATACATATTTTTTTTAGTTCTCATGTTTCTTATTCGCTCCCCACCCAAGTTGAGAACTTAGTGCCGAACACCCCCATATCATGGGGGAGGGTGTTTTTCCAACACTTCTATTAGTGGCTTGTTATTATCTCCTTTATGATCCCTTTCCCGGATAGCCCAAGTATCTTTGGGCAGGATGTGATGGCCCGAGGTCCATTATTAGCCCAAGAATCTTCGGGCGGTTTGGTTTCGTTGGTTGGCCCAGATGTTTACGGGCAGGTTGTTTCCCATGTTTTTTTTGGGATGAGTCCCAAGTGAATTCGGGCATGGAAGTGGTCGTTCTGGCCTAGGTGTTTGCAGGCATGGTTATGTGAGATTGTTGTGGCCCATTTGTATGCGGGCAGGATAGCGTTTGTGGCCTAGGTGTTTGCGGGCGGGATGTGTGGTTTTGGACCAGGTGTGTGCGGGAAGGTGTGGTAGTGGGAATGCGGTGAGAATAGCGGGATTGGTTCGATGCAAAGGATGTCTTCAATAACCAGTGGAAAAGCGGCGCGGGGTACCCAAACAACAATTTGGTATTACTATACATTACTTAAGTTGAGTTATTTGGGAAGTGTGCCTTGGTGAGGCTTGAGTGGATAGTTTACCTTGTTAGGTGTTTGGTTATCTCTTTTTCCACAGGTCATTAGAATGTCTCCTCACTTGTGCACGGGAGTCTTTGGTTTTCCCCACTGAGTGTACTTGTATGCTCACCCTACATATATAAAACTTCTTTCAGGTTTCCAAGAGGACATCTGTGAACGTGTGGGGTCGTACTAGCTCTGACCTTTGGGGTAGTTGCTGTTGTTTTTTTCCTTTTCTTGGTATCCTTTCACCTTTGGAGTTTTGTGATTTGTATCTTATACCTTTGGACATGCATATGGGAATGGTTTACTATCCGTTGTACTTGCACTTTATGTTTTGGTGTTGTGGGATTCACTATCTTATCTCTCGATCCTATTAAAAGAAAAATGGTAATGCCTTCTATTTAGTGTGGGATTCCATACCCTTGGTACTCATCGCCACTCTGGGACCTATTGAAGGCGGGTTTTGAGGGTCATTATCTCTCTTCAACTTAAATAAGGAAGGTCATGGAAATATGCTGACCCTTCCCTCCTATTGGGGAAGGCGGGTCGTGACAGAATGGTATCAGAGGAGAGGTTGAGAGATAGGATGGAGTCTGGAGTTAGGCACAATAAGGATTTCATGGGATGGTAGGGAAACAGTGTTGGGTGACCTTGGTACGTGAATTAGTCCAGGGAATACTGGCTAGGACACATGATTTTAGGGCCCCCTTGATCCAATGGAAGGACTCTGGACCTATCGAACGACCATGTGAGGCCATGATGATTACAGGGTAGAGACCCTAAAAAGGTACATGCATCATACTGACTTGTGTTCTCGTGTTTCTAGGGTGTTTTGGGAAATTTTAATAGATATAAAGTTTAATAATTTTTAATAACAATATTCTGTACTACATAGGCTTAGGCATTCTTTATTTACCTTGCATCTATGGAACCCGGGAGATGACCACGAGTTGTACGGGCGATCGATGCCTAGGAGGTCGACTTGGCCGATCAGGAGAGGGCCGATCGAGAGGAGGAGGAAGACCAGTGGTAGAAGACGCTTCGATCCTTACAGCGACAGACCCTGAAGAATTATGTGGGAATCACCTTTGACATGAAGACAGAGGGCTGCCTATAGGAGCTGGGGATAGCCTTCGGCTTGATCTGGGCTCCGAATGAGTACTGGGTTCTTCTGCCCTTCAGCCAAATGCGGGTAGAAGCGCGTCAGTGGTGGACGCTCTACCTGGGGGAGAGGAGAGAGGCTGAGGTGGCATGGGCTGATTTCGAGATGGAGTTCCGGGCGAAATTCCTCTCTTCTACGATGAAGTCAGAGAAGAGGCGGGAGCTACTTTCCCTCCAATAGGGGAGTATGTTAGTAAGGGAGCTGGGGATCAAGTTCAAGGACCTCCTCCACTTTGCTCCGGACCTCTTTCCAGTCGAGGAGTCTCGGGCGAGATGTTTAGAGGAGGCGCTCCGACCCTCCCTCTAGTACGTTATTACCCCCTTCACCTTGATGACATACTTGGAGGTCCAGAAGAAGGAAAAGGTGGTGGATAGGATGTAGATGGTGGGAGGTAGGTCATGAGAGGGGATTTAGCTAGGCCCGTCAAAGGGAAAGTCCGTCAACACCAGACCTCCAGCATCGGGACCCTCTAGGATCCGACTAGCAGGGAGAAGGCTGCAGTAGTTCTAGTTCCAGTCCCCCGGTCCTCGCCCATTCCCTTCGGGCCCATGACTATGGTGCTTCATCAATGTGAGCCATGGACATCTCCAGAATCAGTGCCCAGACCGAGTACAATACGGCGATGGCGGACATGGCCAGCACCCGCCTTAGCAGCAGCTTCTAGCTAGGCCCTTTCAGCAGCAGTAGCAAGGGCACCGAGCTCCATCTCCTTCGAGGGCAGAAGTTGCAGGGGGAGGCCGACATCAGGGCGCTCATCAAGTACCTCGACCAGGGCGTGGTCGGGGAGGTGGCCGACAGCCAAGGGGCCGAGGAGTTGGGCATGGACAGTTGCACGCCGCTGAGGCAGCAGTTCTAGCGGGACCGGAGGTTGTTCAAGGTACGATCAGTTTGTTCAGTACCCTTTCTTACGCTTTGTTTGATACCGGAGCTTCACACTCCTTTGTTGCACCTAGTCTGTCCCTTTCTCTGGGTCTAGATTCCGAGAGACATCCAATCCCTCTGGTGCTGAGCACACCATTCGTAGGTTAGACCAACTAGTTATATGTTTGTAGAGGATTCGGACTGATGATAGGGCCACAACAATTGTTCAGGGATCTACTACTACTACAGATACAACCATACGATTTCATCCTAGGCATCAACTGGCTGTTCTCTGTGTGTGCCATCATCGACTACTTCCTAGGAAGGGTTTTTTTCTCAGACTTGGGCGGCCGATGTGTTACTTTCACCTGTGAGCGGAGTGTCTAGAAGGGCAGAAGGTGAGAGGAACCCCTCCTCTCCTTATTAGCAGAGCTTTCAGTAGAGTCAGTGGATTCTGAGATGGTTGAGGTACCAGGGATCGTCAGTGAGTTTATGTACGTCTTCACTAAGGAGGTGATGAATCCACCCCCTTGACGTGATATTGAGTTTGGGATAGACTTGCAGCCTGGTGCTTGTCCGATTTCGATGGCTCCCTACCGAATGGTTCTTTCGGAGCTACCAGAGTTGAGGATTCAGATTGACGATATGATGAAGAAGGGTTTTGTTCGACTGAGTGTGTCATTGTGGGGTGCTCCTGTGTTTTTTGCAAAAAAGGCGGATGGTGGTAGAAGGCTGTTCATAGACTACAATAGGCTGAATCAGGTAAATGTCAAGAATCACTACCCTCCTCCAAGGATAGGCGATCTCTTTGACCAGCTGAAAGGGGTAGGATGGTTCTCGAAGATCGACCTGTGGTCTGTGTATCACCAGTTGAGGGTAATGGATGGTGACATCTCGAAGATGGCCTTCAGGTGAAGATAAGGGCACTTAGATTTTGTAGTCATTCCTTTCGGCGTTATGAATGATCCGGCTGTGTTCATGGGGCTTATGAACTCCATCTTCCGGGAGTATCTGGATCGGTTTGGAGTCATGTTCATTGAAGACATCCTGATCTACTCAAGATCATAGGAGGACCACTCTGAGCACTTGAAGACAGTTTTGGAGGTCCTCCGACAACACCAACTCTATGGGATGTTGTCGAAATGAAAGTTCTGGACGCGAGAAGTTCACTTCCTTGGGAACGTAGTGTCCGAGCAAGGGGTAGCGGTGGACCCATCAAAGGTTGAAGCTGTTGATTCTTGTGCAACACCCAAGAAAGTGGTAGTGGTTCGTAGTTTCCTCGGGCTAGAAGGTTACTATTAGAGGTTCGTACCCAACTTCTCTCAAGTTGTGGCACCTTTGACGGCCTTGACCATGAAGGACCAGGTTTTTGTGTGGGGTGAGCAGTGTGAGGCAGCCTTTAGCTATCTGAAGGAGAAGCTGGTTAGTGCCCCAGTGCTGAGACAACGAGATGAAGGGGTAGCATATGAGGTGTTTTGTGATGCTTCAGGGAAAGACCTCAGATGTGTGTTGATGCAGCAACAACGGGTGATCTCTTATGGGTCCAGGAAGCTACGCCCTCATGAGCGAAATTATGCCTCCCATGATCTAGAGCATTCATTGGTTGTTTTTTCACTAATGTTGTGGCGGCATTACCCCATCAGAGAAAACATTGTGGTCTTCACAGATCACAAAAGCTTGAGGTATATCTTCTCCAAGTGGGACCTAAACTTATGGCAGCGAAGGTGGGTGGAGTTCCTCCAAGATTACGACTTCGATATTTCCTACACATCAAGAAATGGGAATGTAGTGGCCGATTATTTGAGAAAGATGTAGCAGAAGAATGTGGTACGAGAGTCAGCTGACGCTTGGAAGGCGATGGAGGAGTTGGATACCTTTCACATGAATGCGGGGATGGATAGTGGTAGAGGTTGCTTGTATCAGATGATAGTGCAATCTTCTCTGTTGCAGCAAGTGGAGGAGTCTCAGTGGGGTGACCCAGAGTGCGAAGTGATGCGTGGACGAGTTGACCAAGGTGATGATCCGGAAGGGTGGACGGAAGATGGTCAAAATCGGATGCCCTTCCGGGGGAAGCTATTTGTTCCAGAGGCGATGTGTGGAAAGGTTCTTAGTGAGTTCCACAACTCACCCCTAGAGATACACCCAAAAGTTTCCAAGATGTACCTAGGTCTGAGGAGACAGCTTTGGTGGCCTGGAGTGAAGCGAGCAGTGGTAGCGTTTGTGGCCAAGTGCCGAGTGTGTCAGCAGGTAAAGGCTGAAAACCATGTTCTAGGTGGGTTGTTGCAACCTTTAGATGTCCCCAAGTGGAAGTGGGATGACATCTCGATGGATTTCGTCATGGGACTACCCAAGGTGCAAGGGGGATGCGACGCCATCTGTGTAGTAGTGGACTGCTTGATGAAGTCGGCTCACTTTCTGGCGATTAAGGATTTGAGTGCAGTGCACGCTCTAGCACGGAATTATGTGAATGAGATAGTGCAGTTGAATGGAGTTCCGAGTTCCATAGTCTCATAAAGGGTTGCAAAGTTTACCTCAACAGTCTGGAGGGGTTTGGATCATGCTTTTGGCACCCAACTGCACCTTAGAACTGCTTCCCACCCCCAGACAGATGGAAAGACAGAGCGCACCATCTAGACCTTGGAGGATATGCTCCAAGCATGCGTTCTGGACTTCGAGGGATCATTGGTGTGACACTTGCCTCTGTTAGAGTTCTCCTACAATAATATCCATCACTCTACCATTGGCATGGCTCCATTATAAGCCCTATATTGATGGTCGTGTTTCTAACCCGTGTGCTGGACTGAGGTTGGGGAAGTAGGTGTTCTTGTCCCGGAGGTGGTGCAGAGCATGACAAAGAAGGTTCAGCTTATATGAGAAAGGATGAAGGTGGATCAAGGCCGACAGAAGTCATATTCCGATAATAGGAGGAGAAACTTTGAGTTCGAGGTCGGGGACTACGTGTTCTTGATGGTCTCCCCTCGGCGTGGACAACGGAGGTTCGACAGGGGAAGTAAGCTTTCTCCCAGGTTCATCGGACCCTTCGAGGTGTTGCGGTGGGTCGGTGAAGTGGATTATCAGCTAGCTATACCACCACCACTACTTAGGATACCCGATGTATTCCATGTGTTCATGCTTCATCGATATATACACGATGACTCCCACGTCATCTATTGGGGAAAGTTAGATGTCGAAGATGATGCGACCTTCATAGAACGACGAATCAAGATCGATGATCGTAAAGAGAAAGTGCATCATGGATGAACCATCCCCTTGATTCATGTCTTGTGGAGGCATGGTGGCCTGGAGAGAGCACATGGGAGCAGGAGGCCCTGTTACGCGTTCAGTACCCAGAGCTTTTGTGACTTCCTTTTTGTTTTTTGTTCTGATCCTTGAGATGTTGTACCTTGTGCTTTAATATATGAAATGCTTGTTTTGCTTACCTATTAGATGATCTGTTCCATGTTCTCTATTTGTGTGTGTGGATGAATTTTTGATGATGGAAAATTCTGACTGCTAATCAGGATGCATTAATGTGGATGCGATTAAAACCGTGTGGGCGAGTAAGTGCCGCTCAAAGAAGATAATATCCTAAATGTATGAGGTGAATCCCTAACTCATGTGTTGGACATGTGATCCTTGTAATTTTTGTGTATGTTTGTGGTTGCTAACTCTTTGGGGAGTATACTTGGATGTAGGGGGAGGGTTCTATTCCAGCATTCAAACAACTCTGGGGTTTTCCCCTAAGAAGTATCATTAGAGGGTGGTTGTTCGGACCCCACTTTTCTCCTTTTTGGGTTATTCTTATATTCTCAGGGACGAGAATAGTTTGAGAATTAACTGATGTAATGGCCCGGGTTTTTAGGGACTATTACTTGGTAAAAATCTGATATTTGAGGTGTTCTGGGTGGCCTAGAAGGCCATCCCAGCTTCTCGGTGACTTCTAGAGGTAGCCTTGGCCTACCGGTAGACTTAGCCTACCAGTGACCTTGGGATACTAGTAGACCTTGGGGTATCATTAGCTCTCGGATATCGGTGGCTCTCATCCACTGGTGGCTCTCAGCTACCATTGGATCTCGACAACCGGTGGCTCTCAGCAACCGGTGGCTCTCAGCTACCGGTGGCTCTCAGCTACCGGTGGCTCTTGGCTACCAGTGGCTCTAGGCTACCGGTCTCTCTCGGCAACTGGTAACTCTAGGCTACCGGTAGCTGTCGCCAACCGGTATCTCTCAGCTACTGGTATATGTCCCCAGATGGTAGCTCTAGGCTACTGGTAGCTCTCGTCTAGTAGTAGCTCTCGACTACCGGTAACTCTAGGCTACCGGTAGCTCTCAGCTACTAGTAGTTGTCGCCAATCGGTAGCTATCGCAAACCGGTAGCTCTAGGCTACCGGTAGCTCTTGGCTACTGGTAACTCTAGGATACTGGTAGTTGTCGCCAACTGGTAGCTCTCGGCTACAGGTAGCATTCGCCAACTGGTAGCCTTCGGCTACCGGTAGTTGTCACTACCCCCACAAATTTTCCAGTATCGCCTCCTTTTTGCGCAAATTGGTTTTTAAACCATGTTTTGACCCCTTTTAATCCTATTTTAAAGCCCATTAATTCCTGGTTAAATTAAATGATTTGTGAGGTACCCCTTAAATTAAAAACCATGAGGTATCTGTCGGTTTAAACCGCCCCAAAAGGCAGGACCTTTAAGTAGTGTGTGGGGTGTCTCAGCCACATGGTCAACCCACGATCCTGCTTCTTACGCGGTTTAAAGTTTTTCTCTCCCTATCTTAACCGTCCCGAGAATGCTGTATCTCAGACTTTATAACCAAAGTCTTCTCCCTAGTTTTCTTTTCACAATCATCCAGCTCGGAGTACCCTTCCTCCCAACGAGCTGTACCCCTGTTGCAATGTTTTCCATGATCGTGTTCCGTGGAGTTCCTGCTACTCCTGTTTTCCAGTTTCCACTCAAGGACATAATGTCGATCCTTTAAGTAGTGATTTTTCTCCTTCGTCTCTCCTTTGTGTGTATCATGATGGTGGGCATGATTTTTCCTTTATGGAAATTGACGAAACCGAACTTAACAAATATAACTAACCGACCTTTCAGGGGGGTGTGACCGATGTTCTGCTACGCTCTTTTAATGTTGATATATGTTGTGAATTATACGGGCCTATTCTCACTAAAAATCATGGCCGTTGGTGGTATTTTTCTATGCACTAACGAACTTAGGTGTTTTTGGATATATAAATAACTGTAACATGGAATTGGTTAATTACGTATACTCGGTTTAATAAATTGGAAGCACTAGGATCAACCATTTTCTGTGATAACCCTGGTTAAAGAACAATGTAATTGAAACCATGGAGTGTGTTAAATCTTTTAAATCTGAAAATACCTGCATGGGCCTACCTTGTGTTGGTGGTAGTAGTTTGGTCGTTTCTATCACATGCCTATTGTTGGGGTGATGTGGGTGGGGATGGGATCCCCTATTGTTATACTTTCTCTGGTTGTGAATTTGAGGTTGTCTGATTACTCTGCTTATATCACGAATTGGGGTGGGAACCTCTATTGTTGAGAAACCGTTGACTCCTAGATTTTGGGAACATGGGGCTGTATCTTGGTTTTTTCTTTGGTTCCAGTACATCGATGGATCTCTCTTAACCCTTTGTTGTTGTGTCTTTGCAAGAGAACCAGGTTTGAATGATTATATTTTTTTTGGCTGTAACTTTTTCCCTTGGTTTGTGCTCATGCTGCTACTTTCTATTAGTGAATAACATTATTTAAATGAGATTAATTGAACATGGAAGCAAGAATAGCATAAATGGGAATTGGTTCTGGGGTGGGGGGTGAGTTGTGACTCAGCTATGAGCAGTGTGCTTCCTATGAATAGGGACGAGTATGCTTGTGCTTGGATTGGCTTTGAAAACCCTAGGATGGGTTGATTGTTTGTTACATATACATATATTTTTGTAGTTGTTAGGTTTCTTATTCACGCCCCAACTATGTTGATCACTTAGTGCCGAACACCCCCATTTCATGGGGGAGGGTGTTTTTCCCCACACTTCTATTAGTGGATGATTATTAGCTCCTTTCTGCTCCCTTTCCCGGATAGCCCAAGTATCTTTGGGTAGGCTGTGATGTCCTGAGGTCAATTATTAGCCCAACAATATTTGGGCGGGGTGGTTGCGGTGGTTGGCCCAGTTGTTTACGGGTAGGTTGTTTCCCAAGTATCTTCGGGATGAGGCCCAGGTGTCTTCGGGCGTGGCAGTCGTCATTCTGGACTAGGTGTTTGGGGGCATGGTTACGTGAGATTGTTGTGGCCCAGGTTTCTGTGGGAGGGATAGCGGTTTTGGCCCAGGTGTTTGTGGGTGGGATGTGGGGTTGTGGCCCAGGTGTTTGCGGGCGGGTGTGGAAGTGGAATTGCGTTGAGAATGGAAGGATTGGTTCGATGCGTAGGATGTCTTCAATAACCAATGGGAAAGTGGTGCGGGGTACCCAAACATCGATGTGATATTACTATACTTTACATGACTTGCATTATTTGGGGAGTGTTCCTTGGTGAGGCTTGGGTGGATAGTTTACCTTGTTAGGTGTTTGGATATCTCTTTTTCCATGGGGCATTAGAATGTCTCCTCACTTGTGCATGAGAGTCTTTGGTTTTCCCTATTGAGTGTACTTGTATGCTCACCCGACGTATATAAAACTACTTTCATTTTTCTAGGAGGATGTCAGGGATCGTGCGGGGCCATACTATCTTGGACCTTTGGGGCAGTTGCTGTTGTTGTTTTTCATTTTCTTGGTATCCTTTCACCTTTGGAGTTTTGTCACTTGTATCTTTTATCTTTGAACATGCATATGGGAATGGTTTACTTTCAGCCATACTTGCACTTCCATTTTTGGTTTTGTGGGACTAAATATATTATCTTTCGATCTTATTAAAAGAAAAAGGGTAATTCCTTCCATTTATTGGGTGATTACATACCCTTGGTGTTTGTCGCCACTCCGGGAACTATTGAAGCTGGGTTTTGGGGGTCATTATCTCTCCTTCAACTTAAATAAGGAAGGGCATGGCAATCTGCTGATCCTTCCCTCCTTTTGGTGAAGGAGGGTCGTGACAATATCAATGAATAAATTTAATATAAATGATCATTCATACAAGAATTATCGAATTAAAATACATCGATTTTTTTTTGAAAATATTCAACTAAAAACATGTGATGAAATATTCATTGAAAATTTCTTTTAAATGTATGATTATTAAAAAATATCAATATTTTATGAAAAATATTTTCATTGTGTGACAACATATTCATGATTATTTTCATCTACTGAAATTTAGCATAATACATCTCTCGATTTTTATTGGAGTATTTCATCTTCATAGTGTTATCTTCAGCGACATAAATATTTATATTCTCTGATTTCAATCCAAAAAAATCATCTTCCTGAAATTATAATTTATTATTTTCAATATTAAATTTAAAACTTTATTCTTCAGGGTACATAATTAAATTTATTTGTTCATTAAGTTATTAATAGTGAGACAAAGAATGGGCTTTCATATAATATACATCATTTGAATTTTCATAAAAATATTATGACATATCATTGAAATAAATTTTTACATAGAATTTATATTTCATAAAACCATTAATACACTCCTCATGGTACTTTATATATCATTTAGTTTGTTTGATCCATCTAATTAATTGATTAAACCTTCATTTCTCAAAATTAGAAATAATCTGTAGGTCTTTAATTATTCTTCATTTTTTACAACTGTAACATGTAGTAGTTTTAGTTATATTTATATTTCTATATCATCCTACATTTTCTACAAAAAAACATCATGATACCATGTGATGTATAATGATTTTAAAGATGGTCTTTATGAAAGTGTGTTGTGATTTTTATAATAATTGTATGAAATTGAAAAATTTATAACATTTTCCTTGATAAAATATCATTCATTTAGATATATACTTATCGTGTAATAATTAATTACACTATTCTTCCAATATATCAATGTTTTTAATTGATTTTGAGTAAAAATTTATCAATAATAAAATCATATTTAATCCAAATTGTATTCATAAAGTTCATGAATTTCTTATTAATTATATCATTCACTAGGATTGATTTTTACATTATAAGTGGTGGATATATGTTGAGAACAAGATGATGTAGAGGGGAAATAGTTCAAAATCTAAAATATCCCAAGAACACATGTGTCCTTATTTTCACATTATTAAAAATATGTTTAATTAATTGGTATGAATTTTTGTAAGCATGTATATAAATTCCGATAAAATATATTTATTTTATAGATAGTAATAGTTTATCTATCTAGGGGAATAAAAATCTATCTATCTAGAAAACTAAAATTTTTATGTTTAGAGTAAAAATAAGTATGAGGATAATATCTTATATTCTTGAAGTAAATTTTACACTAATTTTTATATACTGAAATTATATTAGACATGAAATAACTATTGTTTTCTAATAAGCATAATATTAGTGATTTTCATGTTTTTTTAGAATATAATTTTGAAGGATTATCTAATGAATTATATTTTTCGATGTAGATTTATTTACATGTAGTCTGTAATATTTTTCAATGGTTTTTAATGATTTATAAGTTAACTTTTAATTTGAATAAAGATTAGAAATAAATAAAATTAGGATAACGTGTAAGTGTATAATATGCATGGTTTTACAATATATGTGTTCAAAATAAAGGGAATAGAGATATAGGTGTTCCCCATATATGGTTCCTAATAATGTGGTACTCAATATAGGGGTTCCAAATAGAAATTTTTTTGTCACATGGGTTTATGATGTAAGTATTTTTGATGCATGTGTTATGTAAAAAGGGGATACTAAAATAAGGATTCCTGGTGTAAAGACCAAATGGGGATCCATGTTTGAGTGGAACAATTTACAAGTCCTCAATGATATATGGGGACTCCATTTTTGTATTTTTTAATAAAGAAATCAAAATATATTATTTAAATGGATTTTTTATATCTAAATACAATAATTTATTTGAAATATGTATTATGAAAAGAATCAATAAATGTTTCAATTTATCATTTCAACCAAGTTGTTTGATTATATCATGTCATATTGAAGCCTATTTGTGCTCTTTTGACCTGAACATCACATTATATATTAGGTAAAATATGGGAGGGTATGTGAAATGTGAAAAATACGTTATATGTGTTTTTTATTAAATAAAAATATTTTAATATATTTTTTATCTCTAATTATTTATGTACGATGAATTGTTGAATTATAATATTTCTATAATTTGTACTAAGATAGATCTATTAAGAAAAATAAAAATTATTTATTCCACCCTAACCTGTCATATTATCCTATGAAATAGTTAAATTAATTATAAGTCTCAATTAACATTTATTTGGATATTTATAATATCAATTATTTTAATATTTCATTATTAAGGTAATTATTACGTCATCATTGTGTCATAAATAAATTAAATTATTTAATGTCTAAAAATTATAAATAAAATATAATTATATTGAAAATAATTTTAACTTTATAAAGAATATTTATAGTCTAATTTATATTGTGTTTAACCTTATATTATAAATGGTTTAGTTATTAAAATAAGAAATTAACTCTTTTAAATCTTCTTTAAATAAAATAATAATAAATGTCCTAATCAAATCCAAGTGGACCAAAGGGAAACATATTTTTTTCCTAATGTTATTTTTAGTCTAATTACACTTATCCAATAGAATGAAGACATGTCTAAGGGTAATTAAAATTTAAATTTTCTCATTATTTACCCTATTTACTTTTAATCGTGGTAAATACAAGTGAAAAGTTACTATTCACCAAAATTTATTTTCATCTTATCGAACCACATTTTGCATACTAATGTCAATTGTGTCTCTCTGATTTTTTAAATTCAACTCATAGAAGTGATAAAATTATGTTTTATGCAAATTTGCAAATGCTCCTGGAAGGTTGTTAAAAAAGGTAAAAAGTTCAATAAAATTTTATATATCTAAACATTTCATAAAATGACTCTAATGAATTACTGTAGGTTCATGAAAAATCCACAAAGGAGATTCTACCCAAATCCCCTAAAAATTGAGGCAAATAATCAAAGAAGAGACACAAACATGACCGGTCTGTGAACCTGTCCCATGGAAGTGCAGAGTGGCTAGGCCCTGCAAGGTACCCCCCTCCGCGAACTATTCTCATTCGAAAAATGGAGGTGGAGAGGCTCCTCGGTCATGATGTAGGATGGGTGCCAGTCCGGTTCACCATCATGAACGGCCCCAACCATGGACCGTGTTGGCTGGTTCAAGCCGCACCCACTGTCGTTCGCGAAATGGAGGCGGAACCCTCCGCAGCCGCGGAGCAGTCCCTGAGTTCGCCTCGCAGAGGGACGAAGCGTTCAATACCTACCACAAATCGTGGATTGACCAAGTCAGTTGTGAACTGGTTATTTGGTAATGGACCTCCGCGAAAGGTGATGCATGGCCACAGATACATCCCTTTCCCCACTATATAAAAGGGGACCAAGAGAGAAAGAAAAGAGGAGATTAGAGCATTGGAATCAGATTTAGAGGGATTGGAGATTCGGAAGGAGATCAGTTGAAGTATGGCTTTGGATTTTGCAAATAGTGAAATTCCCATCCGCGAACCATAGCAGGTATACGAATTAATAAGGAATTGGAAAACGCATAATAATTTGGTAAACCGTGCACCTAAAAATAATGAAAAAGGAGAACCGTGACCATACCCCCCTCCGCGGATGACTTCCCCATGGACTAGGGAATTTATGCCTCTTTTCCCATCTGGCGTACTGCGTAGTACTCTCCTACGTGGGAGAAGCCCTGACCGACAAGCCTCCGATCGGTGCCGCCCTTGGCCGCCGCTGCCTGCTTGGAACCCTCCGCAAACCACACTGGTTTGCGGATTGAACCCGAAGCTGCGAACCACCCTGGTTCATGGATTGAACCCAAAGCCGCAAACTACCCTAGTTCACAGGATGCCAATCAGTCCGCGGACCGCCCTGGTTCGCGGACGGCATCTCCAGCCGCATGGCACTTCCCCGCGCGAAGGGAGCCACCACCCATACCTCTCGGTGGCTCTCCAAATACTTTGGCGTTCTCATTTCCAGAGCCAGGTAAAATCCTTCTGATCCAGCCAAGTCCTCTGCGACTCCCTCTTTGGCCTATTCATCGGCCCCGAGTTGAGGCCTCCACCGGAGCCACCAAATCCGAATGGTGTAACTTTCAGGCGCATCAACATGCCATTTTGAGCTCACGTACCCACGGTAAACAGGGGCGAAGGGGTTTCCCTGACCCTTGAGCAGATTCCCGAAGCATTCCTGGGTTCACATTCCCACGGTAATGTGGATCCTGAGCTCGAGAATCCCTTTTCTTCCCATCCATTTGTTGAGGGTTCCTCGAAGATGGAAAAATAGCCACAGAAGGAAGCCCTCATGCACTGTAAGATAGGATATAGGAACAGGAGCACCCCATTTCCCTCTCCCGATGGGCTTTGTCACCCCGGGCGTCCATCTCCTAGTAAGCCCCGACCCTCTGGGCCTCCTCAGAGTGTAATCCCTAATTCATCATCCTGGGCCCCTCCATGCGTAATCCCCACTCCACTTCTCACAGACGCACCTTTCGCGGCGTGATCCTCCGGTCCCTGCTGCCTCTTGTTTCTCACACCAAGAATGACTCATGTGGGCTTAGAGTAAGCATCGACCATGAAATCCTACCATGGGCCTCCTCAGATTGTAATCCCCAATCCATCATTCAGGGCCTCCTTATAGTGTAATCCCAAATCTAAAGAAAACTATGGGGACTTTGATCCATGGCAATGCATGGTATGTAGGAAGCCTCCATGAGGTTCAAGCCCACCACTCGGTCGTTTCTTCACATCGAGTTCCACCCTCATCCAACATGACGTTAATATATATATACGAACTATGGGGAATTTTATCCTTGCCTCCTAAGTAGGGTACGTAGGAAGCCTCCCTGAGGTTCAAGCCCAACAACCGGTTGATCCGATCATTTCCACACTGGTTCACTGCACCACTCTTAGTGCCGCCTCAAGCGAGTTCCAACCCTTTTGGGTTATTAATCCAACGAGTGATGGTAAACCTCGGGCATAAATTATTCTGAACCCCTACATCCAATTGACCATTTCCCACCATGGCTAAATCTGTGGATACTATGTTTGGGTATAAACCAAAGATTCGCGAATATATGAATACATCTTAAATCTATCAGAGAGTCCTGAAACATGCAATAATTCCCCCAAAAAGGGGTGTGATGAGCCTGAATTTCCATCCTATCGACCAATGTGAGTTCTTAAGAGTCGCTGGTCAGACCATCCAGCGAATTCTTGCCTTTGGAAAGCAGGTCCATCAATCATTGGATATGGAGCCGTTGGACATTTCGTGGCTGAAAACCCGAACGAAACAAAAAAAGTTGAACCCGACATAAATCTTTAACAAAACATGATCGATTAAACTTAATCCCACCCTGATCCCCCCTATGCTCTAAAGGAGGTCCAAGCACGGTCATTAATTACTCATGGGATTATGGGATGCTGCTTTGACGGGTTTTCTGCTTGTATTTGCTAAAATGTTTTGCAGGAACTACTTTTAGAACACCCTTAGATCCAATGGCATCACGAGGGAACTCGCAAGTGTGCACTTTAGGTAATGCATTGACCGGACGTCCTCACCCACGGAGGACCCCGTCACCCACCCAGCGTCTTCAACGCCCGGTCTCAGATGCGCTGATCCGAGAGTACCACGTGAACGGTACTCTCCCAATAGTGGAGGCGGCCATGCACGCCCTCCAATCCTCTAGAACTCACCGGTCTCCTGCCCAACAGCGGCCACAAAGGCAGATCCAGACAGCCCCTGTTGTTGTCTCCAACCGTTTCGGGAGTCTATCCCCAGAACGGGAAAATGCGTACCTCCCTTATCATAGGGAGGCGGATGAGGTCGATGTTGAGGACTACATCCCCACCGAACAAGGGTTCCGCTCCAAGGCCCCCGCAGGCAGACGTCATCGCGGTCATGCCGTGATTCATCATACTCATGCTGAGGATGATGTCTCCTTGAGGATTTAGGCCCACGCTCCCTGAGCTCCAGCCCCTCGGACTGCTCGACGAGGGCATAAGACATACAATCAGGGACCAGTCATCACCCTAGTCTCAGAGGAGGAGCTCCGCTGCCCAGACCCAGAGATGTACCATGAACTGGCACCTACACCTGTTCGCTCCTCCCGAGCCCTCCATCTAGACATGGAGGTATCATACGAGCCGGCACACATCCCCGCCGAGCTCCATCAAGCCCGTCGCTCATGCAGGATGGCACTTACTAGGCAGGCGCCTCTCCCTGCCCAAGGTCATGAAGCCCAGCAAATTGACATGGTGGCGACCCAGCACCTGCAGGACCAACTCCTGACAGTTGCTTCATACGCCCGCCATCCTGATATGTTGGCCATCAACAAAGCCAGCCACCTAGATGTGGCGGAAAATCATAGTAGGGCACATCTCCCCACCAACAAAGGCCACAGACTCGATACAGTGGGAAACCAATATATGTAGGGCCATCTCCCTGCGGATGCAAGTAAAGTCCACCACCCTGATGTGGCGGCAAACGAAGAGAGAAACCGGCGTATCCCGGTACAGGGGCAGATTCATTCACCTGCCCCGACACAGGATAATTGTTAGTACCCACTGACCACCGAAGGACCGAAGTAGGATATTCCTACTCTGATACTGGAATGGGACATCATACCCATTCTAGCCAAAGATGTATCTCTATATATCCTGGAAATGATGGAGGAGCAGGTATCGATCCCAGATCATATCTTGCAGACTTGCCAGAATGTAATTGCATTAGTGGCAACAGCAAGGACTCGGGCCTGTGAGCCCATCTCCCCAATTGAGGCGACTCATATAAGATACGATATGTCCGCCTCAAAGCATATATTCATCCCTGCTTCAGTCCGGGAAAGTAGACAGCCATATTCCACAAAGTGAGGGCAATCGGATCGACCAGCTTCACTCGTTCCAACTGGGGGACACCCTTCCATCATGGTGGATGCTCCAGAGCCGGCATATATCCCTGCTAAAAGTTAAGAGGTTTGTCGGTGTATCCCAACTGCATTTTGGGACCCAATTAGAAAGGACCCAAAGGAGATGAAGGTTGTTTCCAACAACAGACGGTCCTCGCTGCCAGCAAAAGAGCGGCCCGAACGCGCCGAAGGCAGCCGTAAAATAAAGAGCGGGTTCATGACTCTTATCTGCTGGAAGCTGGGGTTCCCAACGCCACTAAGAACTCATCATAGAATCTAAAACCTTCCCTCTCATTACAATATTATGGGAGATAAAGTAGCAGTTGTGAAGCCCCCCCCCCCCCCCCGCAATGTCGCTACCAGCAGCTCTAAAGGTCCTCCTCGGAGCACTCGTGGGAGCTTCCCCCGCGGGTATATAATGATTGGTCACGAGATATTCTCTCTTGATGCGAGTCATGGAAACCCTCCACCAGACCAGAAGATCGAGCAGCAAGAAGGTCCTCCACTTGCTGCGGTCCACCTTGATGTTCCTCCCTGGGGTATACACTGCAATCACTCTCCATGCAGTGGGACCACAGATTGTGATGGTAGTCCTCGCTATCATAGTCACAACTACGGAGGTCCTCCCCATAGTGATGTCTCATCATGAATAAAAGGCCCTCCCCTTTTCATGGCTTTCCCTGAAGGTCCTTCCCAGGGGTTATGCTGCAACAGAACTCCACGCAACCAGGCATCAGGTCACGGTGGTATTCCTCACCACCCTGATAACGAAGGTCCTCCCCGTAGAGACATCAAGCAACTAGAAGGCCCTCCCCTCATTGCGGTACATTCTGGAGGCCCTCCCTAGGATGTATCCCGCAGATATTCTCCCTGCGGTAGCAGTAATGTTAGTACTTTCCATTTCCATAGCTATAATGGTAGTCTTCACCACCACGACCGCCATTGTGAAGGTCATCCCCGCAATGTCCCCAAGTAACAAAATGGTCATCCCCTTATCGCAGCATGTCCTGAAGGTCCTCCCCAAGATGCGCGTTGAACGTCAAGCCATGATGGTCATCCTCACCATGATGGCATTTGTTGCGATGTTCCTCCCCATAGGGACGCTACGCAGCAAGAAGGTCCACCCCTTGCTGCGAAACGCCCTTGAGGTCCTCCCAATGGTGTGCACTGCAAAAGTCCTCTATGTAGTGAAGCATCATGTAGTAATGGTAGTCCTCGCCATTACGGCCGCCATTGTAGAGGTCCTCCCTGCGATGACATATTATTTCGACAGGAGGGCCTTCCCCCTACCCAAGCAAGCACCGAAAGGCCCTCATATGTCGAGGCACTCATAAGGACAGGATCAAGCATGTCAGATTCCGAGATTGTCTCTAGCGACGCCCTTCTTCGATCAGGAGTGATTATAGGGCCACGTTAATCTTCTTAACCACCTCAGAATCGCCCACAAGACAATTTGATACCTACCAGTCCCACTGCCTCCGACTACAGTGAGTGCCATAGTTTGGCTGATCAGGTAGAGGAATCACTAGTGGAGGAGTATGCTGATATGATGCACCTGAGGAAATGACTGGACAGGAATGAAATACCAGTTATGTTTTAGCCCAAGGCCACCTCTCATTACGACATACCCCGGGAGTTGTCGGAAGAATTCATGCACGACATCCACCATAATATATGGATGACCCTCCGCCGGCTGAAATCGATATTTCTACCGTATGACGGGTATGTAGACCACGTTAAGACAATAGGCGACCTCCTGTGTGACATTGACCTCGAGGCCCTTTCCTCAACGCGACAACAACGTCCCGAGAGGCGCAAAGGGAATATAAAGGCAGCTTTCCTCTATGCACTGCACGAACTGTGCAGCCTCGTTGGTGACGCTCCGATGGGAGACCATATCAGGGGATGGGGGGAACATGGAGATCTTCATTTCACTCCGCTCCCCACCTAGAAGAACCCATTCGGTATGATGTCTTGCAATGTTGTCACATCGAGATGGAAATCGGGTGGACCCCCTGTTCAGGAAAGGCAACACACCTAACATACGTGGGCCTTGATTATGTCCCAGAAGTGCCAGGCATGTCGGGAATGAGCCATTCAAGAACTCCTGAATCAGGCCACCGATAGAATCCAGTAGGCCTCATGCCTAAGGGAGTCCAATCAGCAATCTTTTCCTGCCTCTCCAGAAGGGGTTGATTCACAGGTGAATTCGGCACTAGATCTGGTTCACCCTCGGATGGGGGCATGCGAGATCAGGTAGGTCGTGATAGTCGCAGCCACTGCCGCAATCCAGGGTCAACCCCAGCCTGAAGGGTTGGGGGATTTTTTAACAACAACTGCCCCCGTAAGACCAATAAAACCGGGAAGAGAATCAACGTCCAGGGAACGAAGCCAACCCCAACCCTCAGGGCTGGGGGAATTATTGCCCCCTCAACAACAACCTCCCCCATGAGAGTCGGTATTCCCTCATCTGGGAAGGATACTCAGAAGAGGAGGTTCCCGTCCTATCCCGTCATTTGAATCATCATCCCCTCTGAGAGGAAGGCGCACCGTAAGGCCGCATCAAATAACTCTCAGCATCACCCTTCGTCAAGAAGTCTGAGGTCAATCCTAGGTCATGAATGGGTAGGCCAAACGTAGATGTGGGATATCCTATTACTATTTGGAAGATGACATCCCCTCCACCCCGCAAAATGCGTTCATCAATGCCATAGAGGCTGACACCACGTGAGACACTGGATAAAATGAAAATCCAGACGGATCAAGAGACGACGGTTCCGGTCAGGCTGTGACTCACAACGAACCCCCAGGTGTGTACACCCGGAACCAGAGGGCCGCTTTAAATATGGCCTCCCCTTCAACTAACCTCCCTCCGCATACCCTGCAAGCTTCCAAAAAGGATAAGAATAAAGTAACGGTTACCCTGAACCCATCCCCTTCCCTCGATAAAAATGAGCCACTCACGCTTGAAGAGAGGCTCGCTCGACAGGAAGAAGAGATGAAAGAATTGAGAAGGCTTAATGCCGAGCTTCTCCAGAGGAACCACTTTATTGAAAGTGCGTCCCATGAAGTGCCACATCATACACTCCCAGCAAGGGCACCTCAAAGGCTATATTTTTCCCTAACAAAAGAAATATGGACAGGGCTCCCGTCTAAAGAGGCGCCTGGCCCGTCCAACTACCTAGATATGGATCCAGATGAATAACAATATTTCCCTCCACTCAGGAAGAAATCGGAGCGAGTACGCCAGAAGCCTCCAAGGGTGCCTCGAACGGAATATGCACCCTTGGTTCTGGCCAACCTGGATCCTCAAGAAATGCCTCAGGCTACGCCTGCCCAGGATCGAGCCTAACAGGATGTAAACCATGGACTCACTAACTCCATCGAGGCACTAACAGCACGATTGAAAGTGATGGAAGGTCGACGCGCTCCGATACAGCCGGCACGGAAACCCTACCCAGACTGGGTGTCCAACACACCACCGCCACCCAATTTTGGGAGCCCTGTATTCCCCATCTTAAATGGATCGGGCGATCCAGAGCAGCATTTGATGCACTGCGTGTCCTATTACGACCCTATGACGGGGAATCTGGAACAACAAGAAGTAGTGAAACTAATATGCTTTGTATGAACCTTGAATGGATCTGCCTTCGTTTGGTATACGATTCTGCCGACCCAGTCGACAAAGAGTTGGGAGGACCTCCGGCAGCAGTTCCTGTTCCACTTCAGCTCAATGCTGTAAAAAACAACGGTCAGCGACCTCATTAACTGCAAGCAGAGGGAGAACAAAAGGGTCTCATATTTCATCACCAGATGGAAAGGCCTGACCAATTCTCTGAAAAGACCAATACATCAAGATGAGATGCTAGACATATGCATCAATAATTATAGAGATGTGATGCGAACACCGCTCATACCAGTGGAGTGCACCATTGGCTTCCGCCATCTCTCAGCCATTGCCCAGAGAATTGAGGACTCCCTGCAGCGGACAAATTCAATGTCCCGAATAGCCTCGTAGGCTCCTGTGAAAAGTGCCACTAGAGCTAAAGAGTCCGCTGTCACACTCTAGCCTGCCCCTGTGCCTGCTCCGCCACTCAGGCCTCCACCAAATCGTCAAGGGCCCCTACATATCAGCGACCGCCCTCGCCTAAACGGGATGATCCGACAAGACTGAAGTGGAACTAGTTTTTCGAACGAAGACAAAAAGTATACTCGTTTTGAGACGATCAAGTTTGTGGCTACTTCATTGCCTCCATGAACTGCAACATGCTCTGAATCCCAGAGTTGAAGAGACCTAAAGAAGTTGGTCATGATGACAGGCCATATTACTGCCCCTACCATCAGATGTTGGGGAAAAGTGTCTGAGAATGCTTCATCTTCAAAGACCTCCTGCAGAGGATGGTAGATTCCAGACAAGTCGAGCTGCGACCACCCCCAGCACATGTGGCATGTATCTCTACCACTGACTACAAAAAAGAAGAGGGATGCAAAAAAGTCACCAGCAAGAAGGGGCAGAAATTTGACAACTAGATGACTTGGAAGACTTTTAACCGAGCCCATGGCATGCTCCGAGCTCAACTACAGTAGCCGGTGTTTCCACCAGTAGCCCCTAGAGCCGCAAATCCAACCACATCGGCCTCACAACCCTCCCAAACCCACTCATCCAGATGATCTCAAAGAAGAAAACAATCACAAGAGGAGAAGTCCGTGATGGGTCCAATGTTTGTCCCGACCCTGGAAAATTTCATGCCCTCGAATTTGGCACCACGGGCACCGAACCACGAAACGAGACCATCAGAAGCAACCAACTAGGTTGACCTGTCCGAGGATAAAGAGCGATTTTTTGGTTCTATCAACGTCATCCATCTCATGGAATCATTCCCTGACGAAGGGTATGACTAGGAACCTGAGTTCCCTGCACGAGGAACCTAGAGGAGGAACCGCAGAGGTAGGGGATACCAGGGGAGGCGTAGCTGCGGCTGAAACCAACCCTACGGCTGGACCCCGACCCAAACTGTCAATATTGTGGAAACCCATGGGAGATCCCTTCAATGGACTCAGCAGGAGAGGGAATGCACCTCCACTTCCACAAGCAGCCTCTCTGGTCCTGTTGTTCTGCGATACCCACCAGATGAGGAGCAAGTGTCTAGTCGCCTAGTGCGCACAGATAGACCGTCCATGCCAAGTACTCAAAATGTGGGAACACCATCGACATTCGTCCCCACGACCATTCCTTCCTCGTCAAATTCTACAAATCCCAAAGCACCCGCCAAGACTCTCCCACCAATTGAGAAGCGTCGGCCGCTGGAGCAGAAATACAACATCCTTAAGCATCTAGCCTCAGTACCGGCCAAGTTGTCAATCGTGGATGCCCTGGGTTTGTCACCCGTCCTTAGGGAAGCGCTTATCGAAGCTCTGATCAGCCCCCAGGAATTTCAAGCCGAGGTAGCTGCCGTCGAGATTTACCAGACATAGACTGGCCCGACTGAATGCCATGCGGTGATTTTCATCACTGATCAGGATGAATATGCCATCATGAAAGGACACATCAGACCGTTATATGTGTCCGACATGCTGAATGGTGTTGAGATCCGAAAAGTCATTATAGACAATGGCTCTTGAGTTAACCTCCTTCCCTTACGGACACTCCATAAGTTGGGATACAGTGAGGATGATCTAATTCCCTCAGCCACGACTTTGTTGGGTTACGACAAGAGTGACTAGAAACCAATGGGATAGATTAAGCTAAAGACCCATTTTTGGTGACTTGGTAGCCTAAACATAATTTATGGTGGTTTGGCAGAGCACAACATTCAATGCCCTGCTGGGAAGTCCATGGCTCCATAAGCACATGGTCGTTACTTCATCATACCACCAGTATATCAAGTACTGCGTCAATGTACATAGCGGGACGTGCACGCCGACAAGGACCCTTTCGAGCTCTCCGAGTCACATTACATCGTCGCCGAGTTCTACGAGAAAAACAAGAAGAAGCCTTAGGTCAATGACGTCGACTGGTTCCCCGCTCGAAATGGCCTGTAAATGGTCCTTGATGACCCCCTCAGCCATCTTGGCAGAGACTATGTCGTACCCATCGACCATGTGGAAGGTAGGAGTTCAATTTTGGACATGCATATGGATGCCCTCATGACTTCAGCCACGATGGTTGATCAGAACAATGCGGGAACGTCTACCAACCCCCGATTTGGGGACGAATAGTCAAGAAGGGATGCCCACGATGCCTCTCCCTCAAACCCTCGAAGGCTCAGACCAGAAACTCTCTCCTCGTTAGATCAAGAAGATGAGGACTTGGGAGAAGAAGAGGGGGAAGATCTCAGAGATGCACCTCCCTCATTTGAGGATGGTATCTCCACCACTGTGGATGAACTCAGGGAAATAAACCTGGGTACCGAAGAAGACCTGAGGCCCACTCTCGTTAGTGTGGCCATGACCCCTGAAGTAAACGAGGTATATACCTCCTCTCTAAAGCAACACTGGGATGCCATTGCCTGGAATTACACAGAAATTCCAGGACTCAATCCCGAGGTAGAGACGCATCACCTGGGTCTTCCAGAAGTCCACCGAGGCTACAAATAGGCCGCCAGAAGGACACAACCCTCACATGCTGCCAAGATAGATGTTGAAGTCAATAAGATCATTAAAGCAGGCTTCACCAGGGAGGTCCAATACCCCATTTGGTTGGCCAACATCATCCTTGTAAAGAAAAACAATGAGAAAATCCGCGTCTTCATTGAAATCAGAGACCATAATCAGCATTTTCTGAAAGATGACTTCCCAGTTCCAATCACCGAGTTGTCAATTGATGCAACGACTAGGTATGAGGCTCTATCCTTCATGGACGGCTATTCCAGATATAATAAAATCAGGATGGACCAAGAAGACAAATAAGCCACTTCCATTAGAACCCCTCATGGGGTATTCTATTATAGGGTCATGCCCTTTGGTCTCAAAAATGCTAGCGCCACATATTAGTGTTCCATGCATCGGATCATTAAGCCGTTCTTGGGGAAATTTGCTCAATGTCACATGGATGAACTAGTGGTCAAGTCCAGAGAGCGCTCTGATCACCTGTCAGACCTTGAGACCGTCTTTAACAATCTCCTACAACATATCTTGAAGATGAACCCCTTGAAATGCGACTTTGGGGTTACCTCACGAAAATTCCTTGGCTTCGTCGTATGCCATCGTGGCATCGAAGTCGACCCTGAGAAGATGAAGGCTATCCTAAGCCTGCCACCTCCTCAAAATATCACTGAGCTGAGTAGATTCCAAGGGAACCTAGCCTATATTAGGCAGTTCATAGACAACCTAGCAGGAAAATGTTTTCCTTTCACCATGTTAATGACGAAGGGGGTTATGTACCAATGGATGGATGGCTGCCAAGAGGCGTTCGACAACTTGAAGAAGTACCTCTTAATCCCACTGGTGCTCATGCTTCCAGTTGAAGGAAGACCACTCATTCTATATGTGACGGCCCTAGAACGATCACTAAGAGCCTTCCTCGCACAAAATAATGATGTCAGCAGTGAAAACAGTTTCTATTACCTCAGTCAAACCATGATTGATGCTGAGACTCGATACTCAAATATTGAGAAGAGCTGTCTGGTCTTGGTATTCACGGTTCAAAATCTGTGACATTATTTGAAGCATCATGAGGTCCATTTGATCTCATGGAGTAACCCGCTCAAGTACATCCTCAGTCGCCCGATTCTAACCGGACGCCTATCCCGATGGGCAGTCATCCTGCAACAGTTCGACATCCGGTTCATCCCTAAAAAAGACATCAAAGGCCAAGCATTAGCAGACTTTTTGGAAGAGAACCCTTCAATAGGAACCACTACACCGAACGCTGAACTACCTGATGAAGATATCTTCTCGGTCCAAGGGGAATTCCCAGCATGGAAAATGTACTTTGATGGCGCATCCCGAAGCCCCACTGAGAAGAGGATGGAGGATCCCAGATTCAACAAAGCGGGTCTAGGGATAATACATGTGTCCCCAGAAAAGGCAGTTTTTCCGTATTCCTTCCTCTTTTTAGAGGGATGTACAAACAATGAAGCAGAATATCATGCCCTCATTGCAGGCCTGGAGCTCGCACTCCAGGCACAAGTATAGCACCTTAAGATAAATTGTGACTCAGAGCGGGTCATCAAGAATGTCAATGGTGACTATGCTATTAAAAAGGAGGAGATGATCCCCCTGTTTGACCACGTCTGAGGGCTAATGGACGAGTTCTCCAGATAACCAACATTGGAATATATTCCCCGGTCCTAGAATGCTCAAGCTGATGCATTAGCCAACACGGCCACATCCCTAGCCGACCCAGACCAAGATGAAACAGTCATCAGTATTTCTCACCGTCAAATAATATTGCTATTTGTTCAAGAGAAGACGGAAGAAATACACAAAGTAAGTCTTGTCCCTGAGCCATATGCTCTTGCCACCAGCTGGATGATCCCCATCACGAACTACCTTCAATGGGGAGAGATTCCATCAGATAGGGCTGAACGAGAGAAAATACGGAGAAGGGAAATAAATTTTTTCCTATATGGTGGCGTGGTCCAGTAAGAGGTCCTCTACAAACGAAGCCTCGATGGAGTGATCCTCAGATGCATTGATGGAGAAGAAAATAATGCTATCATGACTGAAGTACATGCAGGAGCGTGTGGAGCACATGAACCAGTGAGCAGGCTTTCCCATCAGGTTCTAAGGCCTGGGTACTACTGGCCTATAGTGGCACGAGACTGCGAGCGTTTTACCGCAAAATGCCACTCATACCAGATTCATTCCAACTTCATACACCAGCCCTCAGAGTTACTTCATCAATCTATGTACTCCTGGTTATTTACCTTATGGGGGAGGGACGTCATGGGAACATATACTCCCACCACTGCCAAACAACTGAAGTATTTCCTCACAACAACCGACTTCTTTTCCAAATGGGTAGAAGCTGTACACCTCAAGGAAGTCGGGGAAAGAAATATTTTCAGCTTCGTGAAGGCCAAAATCATGATCAGATTTGGTGTCCCTCATACTATAATGACAGACAACGACACCAATTTCTTCTCTTCTGAGTTGTAAAAGCTATACCATGAGTATGGTATCAAGGATAACCACTCATCCCGCTACCATGCGGCAGCCAACAGACAAATAGAAGCTTTCAACAATACCATGTCCAACATACTCCGGAAAATTGTGGACAAAGACAAGAAGTCATGGAAGGATAAACTCCTCCATGCATTGTGGGATTATCGAACCACAATCCGCACCACTACTCAGTCTACCCCGTACTCATTGGTGTACGACACAGAGGCGGTTCTGTCCATTGACCTCCAACTTCCCTCACTCTAGGTTGCCATCTGTGATCAATTATCCAATGATGAGCATTCAGAAAAGTAGCTAGGTGAATTGGAACTGCTAGACGAGAAGCGGCTGCACACTCTGCACCACCTGGAAGTGTACCAGAATCGGATCGCACGAGCCTTCAAAAAACAGTTCCGCCTCCGATCATTCCTGGAAGGAGAATTGGTATTGGTCCTCTGGACCCCAATGATACCCAGAAAAAAGCCTCCAAAGTTAGACCCCAAATGGGAGGGACCATACGTTGTATAGAAGGTCTACTCCAATGGAGCATATAACTAGATCTCTATGGATGTAAAATTTACAATCGCTCCTAAAAATGTGATATTCTTGAAGAAGTATTTCACATAGAAACCAAAAGTGACATCGTCCTCACCGCACGACATTAAACTGTACGGAACTCGTCCTCACTGCATGACGTTAAACTGCATGGAGTACGTCCTCACTGCATGTCGTTAAACTGCATGGAGTACGTCCTTACCGCACGACGTTAAACTGCATGGATAATAAGAGTAAAGAATTCTCCCTCCCCCTGTGTGCGGACCAGAACTGCATGGGGTGTATTTCTCATCCTCACCGCACGACGTTAAACTACACGGAACTTTTCCTCACTCCACGATATTAAACTTCACAGAACTCATCCTCACTGTAAGACTTTAAACTGCAAGAAACTCGTCCTCACCGCATGACGTTAAACTACATGGAGTACGTCCTCACCGCACGACATTAAACAGCATGGAACTCTTCCTCACCGCATGACGTTAAACTGCACGGAACTCGCCCTCACCGCATGACGTTAAACTACATGGAGTACGTCCTCACCGCATGACTTTAAACTGCATGGAGTACATCTTTACTACACGGTGTTAAACTGCATAGACAATAAGAGTCAAGAATGCTCTGTCCCCCCGTATATGGACCAGACCTACATTGGGTGTATTCCTTGTCCTCATCACACGACGTTAAACTGCACAGAACTTGTCCTTACCGCACGACGTTAAGCTGCACAGACCCCCCTTCTTTTTCCTTTTCTTTTCACGTCGGGTCACCTACGTTTTTACCGCATGACGTTAAAATGCACGGAGTTCGTACGAGCTTCATGATGTTAAACTGCCAACCAACCAACGGTCCAAACTCTATGAAGTTAAACTAAGAGTATTTCCTCCTCACCACATGACGTTAAATAGTATGGAAAGGGGGATTTAAAAATACCCTCTTCCCCTGTGTACGGACCAGACCTGCACGGCATGTGTCCTCTATCAGAGAACTACGCGAGGCTTGATTCCCACCCTCTTAGGATACGTAGTGACGCCAGAATTTCACACGTTATACTAGACACCTCAAAAATCAAAACAAAAAAATTCCCATTCCCCCATGTACAGACCAAACCTGCACGGGGTGTATTCACGTCCTCACCGCATGAAGATTAAACTGCATTAAATCCAATAATACCCCCATCCAAACCACATGACGTTAAACTGTATGGAACTCGTCCCCACCACATGACGTTAAACTGTACAGATTTCAGAGAACTACGTATGGCTTGATTCCTGCCCTTGCAGGATACGTAGTGACACCAGGATCCCCTATCCTAGCCCAGCCAATCCCTAATAAGTGTCTTCTTTCCGCCATGTCCGGACCGGCCCTGCATGGGGTGCACTTATTTCAGATAACTACGTCCAGCTTGATTCTTGCCCTCGCAGGATACGTAGTGACGCCAAGGTTCCCAATCCTAGCCCAGCCCCCCCTGAATAAAAAATAAAAATGCCCTTTCCCCCGTGTACGAACCAAACCAGCATGGGGTGTACTTCGCGTCCTTACCGCATGACGTAAAACTTCACGGATAGCACGATTTAAAAATACTCCATTTTCCCCGTGTATGGGCTAGACCTGCACAGGGAGTATTTTTGTGTCCTTGTCGCACAATGATAAACTACACGGACGATAATGTTAAAAATTCCCCTTACCCCGTATATGCACCAAACCTATATTGGGTGTATACTTCATCCTCGCCACATGACGTTAAACTGCACAGACTTCGTCCTCACCGCATGACTCTAAACTGCACGGACTTCGTCGCGACCCACCCAAAAGACATGGCAATATGAGATAGAGATACTCCATGCACATTTGGATGCATCCCATCCATACACCATACTCCATGACCTAGAAACTTATGGATCTTCATAACCACTCATGGCCATCGGAAGTGGAAATCCATCGACCCATGGACACCTTTTCATGACTATGCATACCATGCCCTCAGCGGATCTGCATAATGATAGCCCTTGGCTTGTCTACAAAAGGAATGATTTCCTCGGGTGGTACTCTTCCTAGCCCCGTATGCTTACCGACCTCAGAGCCCCAATACCATACCTCCTGATCTGGAAGTTTATGGAAAAGTTGTTTACATGTTCATTCCCCTTTTTGCATCCAGGTGTTTCCAGGGTATCCCTATCTGGCTAGCCTATGTGTCTGTCAGTGGTTCACATAGCGACCTTCCTTAACACACATCAAGCCAGGACTAGGCTACTTTGACTCAGTGGACAATTGTGATAAAGATGTTTCTTGTATACCTGAACACCATTATCCCCACATGTCGAACTCTGCAATATGAGCAATTACGGATTTTCATAACCATTCATGGCCATCGTAAGTGGAAAGTCATTGACCTGGGGACACCTTTGTGAGACTATGCATACCATGCCCTGAGCGGCTCTGCATAATGACAACCCCTAGCTCGTCCCTCAAAGGCAATATTTCATCAGGCGGTACATTTTCTAGCCTCGTACGCTTACCGACCTGAAAGCCCCCACACCGCACCTCCTAATCCGGGAAATCTAAAAGTTGCAGTTTACAACCTTCATCCCCCACCTTGTTCCATGTATATCAGAACATGTTGACTCAGTTATCCTTCGAGTGACTACAACAATATTCACCCAATGGTCCGAGCTCTATGACTGATAAACTAGGAGTGCCTCGTCCTCACCACAAGATGTTAACCTGCATGGAATGAAGGCACACCTCCGTACACAAAAAAATAGAGAGAGAAAATAAAAGTGCATGGGGGCTCTTTGAAACTCAACAAGAAACCAGGGATGGATATCCCCGACCTGTCCAGACATTCTCATTCCAAATGACATACTTCATGGCCAGGATAATTGCGGATCCTCATAACCATTCATGGCCATTGGAAGTGGAAAGTGATTGACCCGTGGACACCTTTGTACGACTATGCATACCATGATCTCAGAGGCTCTGCATAATGATATCCCCTGTATAATTCCCCAGCCTTAAACCTTATTTAATCTTGAGTTATTACAAGATTACACCTTGAGGATCTTTTCAGGTTTAGAGTTTTAGATAACTAGAACATAAAACTTGCATTACATTCCACATTTATACAAAGTGGTTACATAAGAGATATTATTCATTTTCCCATCAATGGAAACATATTTAAAATAAAACATGGATTCTTTCTTGACACTTCCTTGACAATATCATCATATCATGTACCTTTCCCTTGACCTGTGAAAAACATTTCAAAAACTTGGGATGAGCATAAAAAGCTCAGTAAAGGATATAAAAATATGGAAAGGAAACATGGGTACAAATACACATAATAATGAAATCATACTTTACCCATAAAACATATGCACTTTAACATACCTCATCAAATCATGATTAAATCATAGAAATCATAAGACATAAAAGTAACTTGAGGAATTCATAACATTCTTACGTAGGGAGTAACACTCTTGGTTACGTTTGGAATACCCATCACAGTATATTCCCTAAATCTCTTCAGAGAAACCTTAACGTTTCACTCCTTCACCTTACCCAATGCATTGGAGAGCTATATTGGGCTCACCCGCCCTTAGTTTATGCCGGAACCACCCGTCTTCATAATAATGCCCATGAACAATAACATAATCTTATCACATAAAACGTACATAAAGGAAACATACCATTACCACATTTCAATCACAAGATATTGATAAAAAACATTGATATAATAAAAACATTATGAAAACCATTTTCAATACCAAAATAAAATAAAATTAAAACAGGGTAATTATTTTTCTTTAAAAAAAATGGTATGGCTTGTAGAGGAAGCCGAAACTCAAATAATGGTCACGGCGGCGGAAAAGTCATTGTCACCGCATACGTATGACAAAAACATTCCTTTTTTTTCATTTAGAAAACTCTTCGTAAAAAAAAGATTCCTTTTGAATAATCATAAAAGTCAAAGGGGTTTATACACCGTATAAAAGAAGGTTGTGTATAAAAGAAAATATGCCTCAATGAAAGGAGAATGAGACGAAGTCCCACACCTCGGGTACGACTTGACTCGATCGTTCTTTAATGTCCTAAATAATAAACTTGGGTTAATTTCTACTTGCTTAAGAACCTTTTTCAAGTTCATTATTCCTTTTATATCACTTATTACCATGTCATGAACACTATATAATTATTTTAGTTAATAACGGTCGTTTTAACAATCATTGGAACTTGAGTCAAAATATGATCTTTATAATTACAAGTTGTTCATTATCCATTATATTCAGAGTTATAATCATGATGTATATATCATATATATCTAGTATATACATGCATTTATAATATTACATAATCATTTAGAGGTAAGAAATGAAATGCACCGTTCATGGAGACGGTAAGCCGTACGTACGCATAAACGCTACTTTCATTTCTATTCCATATTTTATAGAATGGAATAATAATGATATAAAGGTATATTATAATTCCAGTATAATATCATATATAATACCATTAATTACATCATTTATACTTCCCACATATGGCATTAATGAATCAAATCACTTTGAGGGGGCGGTAGTCCGCACTTCCTAAAATGAAGATATCACATTTACTCATAATGGTAACCATAAAGGATATGCCAAAAATGAAAAATACATAAGATTAAGTAAAACATAAACATATTATATATAATATATAAATATAGTGATATCTTAATGTCCACCTTTGAAGGTGATATATGAGTGTTGAACAATCATCGTTTCGTGAGGCAGAAATTCGCCATCCATAGAAACAGTATGTTCATTAACCATTATATGTAGGTGTGTGTCAGTGTAGCTAGAATAATTCTTATAACAACATCCTAGTATATTTAAGATACTGGAGTTTTTACAAAAGAAATGAATAAATATAGTTTAGGGGGTTGGAGAAGCAAAATAAAACAAAAGGACTCAAGTGAAGACATTACCTTAAAATTGGGTAACTCCCTTTGGTTTGAGCTCAAAGGCGTCCTTGGGAAGACTTCTGCCCAAAGTGAGGCTTGAAGGAGTAATAGAGGGATGTGGAGAGACAAAATGGGTAGGCTTTGGCTGAGCCAAATGCTTTGGATGTGTGGGTAAAGAGGTAGAGGTGGGGGCCTTTTATAAGAGGAGAGGAGGGGCACTCTTGGAATGTAAAGAAAAGTTACTTTATTTTAAAATGAGTTTCGGATTTAAAAGGTCCCACATTGATATAATTCGAGGATAAGTTGATAAGGGTTAGAAATATACCCATCCAATAGGTTTTGGACATGTGTAGGTCATAGATGTTACATTATTATTTCATTTTATTTAAATCCTTTATTAATGAGGTAATCGCTGCATCATCATGATGTCATAAATAATTTAATATGTTTAATGTGTAAAAATTATAAAAAAATATCATGATGTAGGAAATATTTTTAGATTTCTAATGAATATTTATAGTCAAAAATCTGACTTGTATAACCCCATGTAAATTTTTTTTAGTAAAACATCTCATGATTGTGTCATTTTTACATTAACATTAAATAAAAAGGTATTTATCTCATTTCCCAACCAAAGTGGCTCCATGGGGTCCCCAAGTTGACCCATGGATTTTCTTGGTCTGCCATGAGACATATAATGAGGGTAGGACATGTTTCAAGCTCATATCATATTATTAAAACATTATTTTTACCTTAAACTACACTAATTACCTCTAATCGCGATTAAAATTATAAAAGTTACTATTCACCAAAAAATTATTTTAATCAAATTGAACCGCATTTTACTTCTTAATTACAACCATGTATGTCGGATTTTTGAAATTCAAAACACAGAAGTGGAAATGTTTCATTTAAACAAAAAATCAGTTTCTTTAACTACCACTTAGTGGTTTCACTATTCATCAAAAATTGAAGTTTTTCAGAAAAATACCAAAACTTCACCCTAAGCTATATTTGATATTATGAATTCAAAAATGATGTCTATTTTACAAAATTCAAATCATATAAGTTACATTAATTAATTTAATAATTAATTACCGCTGTCATGACAAATAGCGTGTTTTTATGAAACAATAAGTATCAAAAGATTAACACTAGTTTAAGTCCAATTTCAAAGTGAAATTGATTTCAATGACCACAATTTGATTAAATGGTAAAAATATATTCTAATTTCACTTTAAAACAAATTAAAAAGATAATATAAACATATAAATAAATTAGATTAAAAAGTGGTTTTGAATTAAAATACAACATTTTTCACTATTCATTAAAAAATGAACTTTATCGGAAAATACCAAAAATTCACACAAAGTAAATTTTGATGTCCCAATCATAAATAATAAGTTTATTTTGACAAAAATAGATTATAAAATTGTCAAAAGATAGATTTAAAAATGGTTTTCCATTAAAAGGCAGTAAAATAATCTTTTAAAAATATTAGTGTATTCCATGCTTAAGATTGGATTTATTTTCATTTTAAGCCTCTAAAACACTATCTAATTCATTAATAGAAATAGAAAAAAATATCTATTATTCATTACTTACATGGGATGTTACATCCTTCCCCCCTTTAGAGAATTGTGTCCCCGCAATTTATTTACTTATCGAATAAGTGGGGGTATTTATCCCTCATTGCATTTTCAGATTCACATGTCGCCTCTTCAATCATGTGGTTTTTACCCAAAACCTTTACCCGATGAATCACCTTATTCCGTAACACCTGCTCCCTGTGGTCAAGAATCTGGACCGGTTGTTCCTCATAAGATAGGTTCTCTTCCAGCTGAACTACCACTGGACTAAAAACATGAGATTGATCTGGCATATACTTTCTCAACATCGAAACATGAAAAACATTGTGTACCAGAGATAAACTTGGAGGTAAAGACACTCGATAAGCAACTGATCCAACTCTCTCCAGAATTTCATATGGTCCAGTGAACCTTGGACTCATCTTTCCTTTCTTACCAAATTGCATCACACTTTTCCATGGAGAAACCTTGAGAAAAACATGATCACCTACCTCAAAAGAGAGATCCTTCATCCTATTGTCCGCATAACTCTTCTTCCTGCTCTGAGTTGTTCTCATGTGTTTCTGTATCAGCAGAACATTTTCTGCCATATCTTCTACCAATTCTGGTCCCATCAGGTTCCTTTAACCAACTTCATCCCAAAAAGCTGGAGTTCGACACCGCTTCCCATATAACGCATGAGATGGTGCCATCTGTATACTGGAAGGAAAACTGTTATTACATGAAAACTCAACCAATGAAAGATGTTGGTCCCAAATTCCCTGATAATCCATCAAACAAGCTCGTAGAATATCCTCCAAGGTCTGAATTGTTCGTTTCGACTTCCCATCTAATTGAAAATGAAAAGTTGTACTAAAATTTAATTCAGTACCCAATGACTTTTGAAGGCCCTTCCAAAAGTTAGAAGTAAACCTGGGATCATGATCAGATACAATGGACAGAGGAACTCCATGAATCCTGAATATCTCTTTAAGGTACAATAGAGAAAGTCGACCTAGAGATAAAGTATCTCGAATAGGAAGGAAATGAGAAGATTTAGTCAAGCGATCAACAATAACCCAGATTGCATTATTACCTCGATATTTATTCGGTAATCCCACAAAAAATTCCATGGATATATTCTCCCATTTCCACTCTGGAACTGGTAGAGGCTGAATCATCCCTTTCGGTAACTTCCTCTCTGCTTTAACCTGCTGACAAGTCAAACACTTCACCGTAAAATCAGAAATATCTTTTTTCATTCCATCCCACCAGTAAAACTCCCACAGATCTCTCTACATCTTAGTACTACCATGATAAACTGAAAAAGGATAACTATGAGATTCACATAACAACTCTCTCTTCAACTGTGAATCACAAGGCACACACAATCTCTTCCCAAATCTCAAAACACAATCACTATCAATGTTGAATTCATGCAACTTACCGTTCTGAACCAGCTCTACCTTTTTCTGCAACTCACTGTCTTGCTTCTGTGCTTGCTTGATTCTGTCTGATAGAGATGATTTCACTAATACCTGAAATAAACCAGAAGGACATCCTATACCAACATCTTCTATGCCAAAGTTCATCAAATCCTTAACCAAAGGATCACGTTCCAAATGCAACATTGTTAATGAAGCATTACATTTTCGACTCAAAGCACCAGCCACTATATTTGCATTTCCCGAATGGTAATGAATTGTACAATCATAATCCTTGATTAATTCTAGCCATCTCCTCTGTCTCATGTTAAATTATTTCTGAGTGAATATATACTTTAAAATTTTGTGATCATTATATATTTCACACTTTACTCCATACAAATGATGCCTCCAAATTTTTAAAGCTAAAACAACAACAGCTAATTCCAAATCATGTGTAGGGTAATTTACCTCATGAGTTTTCAACTTTCATGAAGCATAAGCAATTACCTGATCATTCTGCATTAGGACATAAACAAGTCCTTTTAATGAAGCATCACTTTAGATAACAAACTCACCATTCCTGGATGGATGTGCCAAAACTGGAGCATTCACCAATCTTCTTTTCAATTCCTGAAAACAATCATCACATTCTTTTGTCCAGATAAACTTAACACCCTTCCAAGTTAGCTTAGTCATTGGACTAGATAACCATGAAAAATTTCTAACAAGACTTCGGTAATAGCCTTCCAAACCAAGGATACTACGAATCTCAGTTACATTTGTGGGTCTTGGCCATTCTTCAACAACCTTTGTTTTTGCAGGATCAAAAGTTATCTCATCTTTAGAAATAATGTGACCAAGGAAAGAAATTTTTTGCAACCAAAACTCACACTAGCTGAATTTCCCATACAATTTATTTTCATTTAAGGTTTTCAAAAAAAACCCTTAAATGTCTTTCATGCTCTTCTTTACTTTTAGAAAACACCAAAATATCATCAATGAAAACAACCACAAACTTATCCAAGAAGTCATGGAAAATTATATTCATTATGTCCATGAATACAGTAGGTGCATTGGTTAGCCCAAAAGGCATTACTAAAAATTCATAATGGCCATATATTGTACGAAACACAGTCTTCGGAACATATGCTTCCTTTACCTTCAACTGATGGTACCCAGATCTCAGGTCAATCTTTGAAAAATACTGAGCTCCCTGGAGCTGATCAAAAAAATCATCGATATGAGGCAAAGGATATTTGTTCTTAACAATGATGTTATTAAAGGCTCTATAATCAATGCAAAGTCTCATTTAACCATTTATCTTTTTAACATATAAAATAGGAGCACCCCATGGTGATGTGCTAGGTCGAATGAAACCTTTCTGTAATAAATCTTGTAATTGCTCCTTCAACTCTAAAAGATAAATTTGAGCCATTCGATAAGGGGGTTTTGAAATTGGCTTAGCATCAGGAACTAAGTCGACAGTAAATTCAACTTCCCGATCTGGTATTATTCCAGGCAACTCGTCAGGAAAAACATCAGGATACTCATTTACCACTGGCACATCATTAATCTGAACAGTTCCTTTGTTTTCAACGATGTGTGCAAGGTAACATTCATTTCCACCATTTACAAGTTTCTTGGCCTCTTGAGAAGTTATCAACAGTAAGGGTTCATTCTTGTACACAAACTGAAAGTCTTTCTGAAAAGAAACTTCTTTAGCTCTACAGTCATTCTTATCATGGTAAATAGAGAGCCAATCCATACCCAGGATAACATAAAAAACTACTAGAGGTAAAACAATAAGGTTCGCAAGTAGGTTATTTCCACAGATAAGGATAAGAAGATTCTTATAAATTCTTTTTTCCTCAACATTCCCCCCATGTGTTTTTACCAAAAGTTAGGGAGTCATTTCTTGAGATGGTATTCCCATTTTACTAGAAATGTTTTCAGAGATGAATGATTGTGTAGACCCCGAATCAAACAACACACTGGCATAATCTGAAAAAACAAACAAGGTACCTGATACAACTTCATTTGATGGCTCGACATCTGCTGAAGTAGTTGCAAAGGATTTCACCACCCCTTTCTGCTTGTAGTCTACCTACTTTCAATCACTCAAGCTATTTGTCGGACACTCATTTTCATAGTGACCCATCTCATTGCACTTAAAACATTTCACTAACGATAAATAAAATTTTGTCTTACCATCACCTTGATCTTTTTCAGTGAAATCACGAGCCTTATGTCCCATCTTACCACATCGGTAGCACTTTCCAGAATTTAGAAGACATTCCCCAACATGCCTTTTACCACATTTATCACAAACTGGAAACATAGTTTTCTTACCAGCATACTTTTTTGAAGAATTCTTTCATTTCTCCTACCACCTCGGTCTCTTCTTCTATTGGTTGTTATAGAACACGTGATCATCAGCAAACTCCATTTCCACCTTCTCATCACATCAAACAAGCTTTTCATAAATTTTTAACTCATGAGAAGCTAAATCCTTTCGATATTTTGGCTTTAATCCTGAGTAAAAATGATTGATCTTACTATCAAGGTCTCGGATAAAATTTGGAGCATACCATTCCAATCGAGTGAACCTTTATTCATAGGCAGCCACTAAGTCTTCCTCTTGCCTCAATTACAAGAATTTCTTTTCCATCCTAAGTCGAACAACCTTAGAAAAATACTTCTCAAGAAACATACCTTTAAATTCATCCCAGTCGAGAGTATCAATCTCATCAGCATCCCTGATATTTTTAACCATCTACTACCACTGATCTGCTTCACCCTCCAAACGGTAAATAGTAAGACTAACCTTTTGATTTTCTGAACACCCCATGACATCGAAAATATTCTCCAGTTATTTAATCCACCCTTAAGCTAGCACAATGTTAGACGATCCTCTGAATGATGAGGGATGTTGCCTCATGAAATGTTCCACCACTGACATGTTCTTCTGTGGTTGATCTGGGTGATCTCGTGCATGGATACCACCGCCATTTATCGCTTGAGTCAACTACGCCATTACTACAACAAACTGTTCAGTTCCAATTCCGACCATCTCAGGATGCTGATTCAGAAGGTAATTTCCTTCTGTATTCCTTCCTAGAACTTCTTCCCTGTTTCCTCTACGGAAAACCATTCTGAACAAACATGTCTTAGATGAATCCACATGGTAATCTTCAAATGCATTATCATTTCAATATGACCATAAAAAATATTTTTGGATAATCATTTAATAGAATTCTAACTCTTAATTTTATCTAAACCGACCTTTGATACCAAATATAAGTCCCCAACATTAAACCTTACTTAATCTTGAGTTATTACAAGATTACACCTTGAGGATCCTTTCAGGTTTAGAGTTGTAGAGAATTAGAACATAAAACTTGAATTACATTCCGCATTTAAACAAAGTGGTTACATAAAATATATTATTCATTTTTCCCATCAATGGAATCATATTTAAAATAAAACATCGATTCTTTCTTGACACTTCCTTGACACTATCATAATATCATTTACATTTCCCTTGACCTGTGAATTTTTTTTCAAAAACATGGGATAAGCATACAAATCTGAGTAAGGGATATAAAAATATGGAAAGGAAACATGGGTACATATACACATAAGAATGAAATCATACTTTACCCATAAAACATAAGTACATTAACATACCTGATCAAATCATGAATAAATCATAGAAATCATAAGACATAAAGGTAACTTGAGGCATTCATAACATTCTTACGTAGGGAGTAACCCTCTTGGTTACGTTTGGAATACCCATCACAGTATATTCCCTAAATCTCTTCGGAGAAACCTTAATGTTTCACTCCTTCATGTTACCCAATGCATTGGAGAGCTATATCGGTCTCACCTGCCCTTAGTTTATCATGGAACCACCCGTCTTTATAATAATGCCCACGAACCATAACATAATCGTATCACGTAAAACGTACATAAAGGAAACATAACATTTCCACATTTCAATCACAAGATATAAATAAAACACATTGATATAATAAAAACACTATGAAAACCATTTTCAATATCAAAATAAAAGAAAAGTAAAACAGGGTATTTATTTTTCTTTAAAAAAATGGTATGGCTTGTAGAGGAAGCCGAAACTCAAATGATGGTCACGACGGCGGAGAAGTCGTTGTCGTTGCATATGTACGACAAAAACATTCCCTTTTGTCATTTAGTAAATTCTTCGAATAAAAAATATTCCTTTTGAATAAACATAAAAGTCAAAGGGGTTTATACACCATATAAAAGAAGGTTGTGTATAAAAGAAAATATGCCTCAATGAAAGGAGATTGAGACGAAGTCCCATACCTCGGGTCCGACTTGACTCGATCATTCTTTAATGTCCTGAATAATAAACTTGAGTTAAATTCTTACTTGCTTATGAGCCTTTTTCAAGTTCATTATTCCATTTATATCACTTATTACCATGTTATGAACACTATGTAATTATTTTAGTTAATAACTGTCGTTTTAACGATCATTGGTACTTGAGTAAAAATATGCTCTTTATAATTACAAGTTTTTCATGTATACATTATATCCATAATTATAATCATGATGTATATATCATATATATCCAGTATATACATGCATTTATAATATTACATAATCATTTAGAGGTAAGAAATTAAATGCACCGTTCATGGAGACGGCAAGCCGTATGTACGCATGAACGCTACTTTCATTTATATTACGTATTTTATAGAATGGAATCATAATGATATAAAGATATATTATAATTACAGTATAATATCATATATAATACCATTAAATATATCCTTTATACGTCCCACATATGGCATTAACGAATCAAATCACTTTGAGGGGGCGGTAGTCCGCACATCCTAAAATGAAGATATCACGTTTACTCATAACGGTAACCATAAAGGATATGCCAAAAATGAAAACTACATAAGATTAAGTAAAAAAATAAACATATTATATATAATATATAAATATAGTTAAATCTTAATTGACACCTTTGAAGGTGATATATTAGTGTTGAACAATCATCGTTTCGTGAGGCAGAAATTCGCCATCCACGGAAACAGTATGTTCTTTAACCATTAGATGTAGGTTTGTGTAAGTGTAGCTTGAATACATATTATAACAAAATCCTAGTATATTGAAGATACTGGAGTTGTTACAAAATAAATGAATAAAAAGACTTTAGGGGGTTGGATATGAAAAATAAAACAAAAAAGGACTCAAGTGAAGACATTGCCTTAAAATCGGGTAACTCCCTTTGGTTTGAGCTCAGAGGCTTCCCTGAGAAGACTTCTGCCCAAAGTGAGGCTTCAAGGTGTAATAGAGGGATGTTGAGAGACAAAATGGTCAGGGGTTTTCCGAGCCAAAGGCTTTGGAAGTGTGGGTAAATAGGTAGAGTTGGGGGCCTTTTATAAGAGGAGATGAGGGGAACTCTTGAAAAGTAAAGAAAAGTTAGTTTATTTCAAAATGAGTTTCGGATTTAAAAGGTCCCAAATTGATATACTTTTAGGATAAGTATATAAGGGTTCTAAATATACCCATCCAATAGGTTTTGGACATGTGTTGGTCATAGATTTTACATTATTATTTCATTTTATTTAAATCCTTTATTAATGAGGTAATCGCTGCATCATCATGATGTCATAAATAATTTAATATGTTTAATGTCTAAAAATTATAAAAAAAACATCATGAGGTAGGAAATATTTTTATATTTATAATTAATATTTATAGTTAAAAATCTGACTTGTATAACCCCATGTAAACATTGTTTTAGTAAAACATTTAATGATTGTGTCATTTTTACTTTAACATTAAATAAAAAGTTATTTATGTCATTTCCCAACCAAAGTGGCTCCATGGGGTCCCAAAGTTGACCCATGGATTTTATTGGTCGGAAATGACACATCCAATGAGGGTAGGACATGTTTCAATCTCATCTTATATTATTAAAACATTATTTTTACCTTAAACTACAGTAATTACCTCTAATCGCGATTAAATTCATAAAAGTTACTATTCACCACAAAATTATTTTAATCCCATTCAACCACATTTAACTTCTTAATGACAACCATGTATGTTGGATTTTTGAAATTAAATGCATTGAAGTGGCAATGTTTCATTAAAATGAAAAATCATTTTCTTTAACTACCACTTAGTGGTTTCACTATTCATCAAAAATTGAAGTTTTTCAGAAAAATACCAAAACTTCACCCTAAGCTATATTTGATATTCTGAATTCAAAAATGATATCAATTTTACAAAATTCAAATAATAAAATTTACATTAATTAATTTAATAATTAATTCCCGCTGTCATGACAAATAGTGTGTTTTTATAAAACAATAAGTATCAAAAGATTGACACTAGTTTAAGTCCAATTTCAATGTGAAATTGATTCCAATGACCACCATTGGATTAAATGGTGAAAATATATTCTAATTTCACTTTAAAACCAATTAAAAAGATAATCTAATCATATAAATAAATTAGATTAAAAAGAGGTTTTGAATTAAAATACAACATTTTTCACTATTCATTAAAAAATGAACTATATCCAAAAAATACCAAAAATTCACACAAAGTAAATTTTGATGTCCCAATAATAAAGAATAAGTTTATTTTGACAAACATAGCTTATAAAATTGTCAAAATATAGATTTAAAAATGGTTTTCCATTAAAAGGCAGTAAAACAATCTTTTAAAAATATTAGTGTAATCCATGTTTAAGATTGGATTTATTTTCCTTTTAAGCCTCTAAAACACTATCTAATTCATTTATAAGAATAGATAAAAATATCTATTATTCATTACTTACCTAGGATGTTACACCCTAGCTCTTCCATCGAAGACAAGATTTCCATAGGCGATGCTCTTCCTAGATCCGTACGTTTACTGGCCTCAGAGCCCCCATATCACCTTTCATGATCCAAGAAGACCCGAAACCATGATTTACACCAATAAAACCACCAACCCACCACATCTGGAGCATGTTGAGGTATTCAAACCCAGTTACATTTTGATGAAGACCAGCCTTTGCAAAAATACCCCTGTCCTCACTTTATGCTGTTAAACTGTATAGAAAACTTGAAAAATAACCCATGTCCTCACTGAATGATGTTAAACTGTGCATCAACCATCAAAAATTCCCCTCGTCCTTGCCGCATGACACTAAACATCACGGATTATGTCCCAAACGCAAGATGATAAACTGCACGGTCATACTCGTCATGGGTTCAATGAGAAACATAGGCTTTTCTTCGTCATTCAGTACATGGGTCAGACCTGCACGAACTACCGCCTTACACCAGCATGAGAAAGAATTACTTCACCCGTTCTCAGGGAGTTTAGTCTAGACATTTCCCCCGTATTCAGGAACCCTCTCATCATAAGCCATACTCTGTACTGAGAGAATTCCCAACTCTCATAAGCCACCCCTAGTGGTCCCAAATCTGAAAATCCTTGAAGTTTCTAGGCTATCAGAAGTGGGTTGTTTTTGACATAAGGAATCCTTTATATGACTATGCATACCATGCCCTCAACGGCTCTGCATATTGATCGCCCCTGTCCCATCTACCAATGTCAATATATCCTTAGGCAATTCTTCTCTCTGTATGCCTCTTGGCCTCTTAGCCCCAATTTTTATCTCAGGATTCAGAAACCCTCTGAGCTACAGTTTACTAACCTCTTTTACAATCCTACCTGAATGCGGAGGAACGTCTTTGAAAAGATTATAAAGAACCAGGAGATTTCATTCCATTTTAAATGATGTCCCAGCTACATGACTTTAAACTGCGCCAAGCTTCGACCATCCGTTATGCTAACTAAACGCATAGGGAAGTGGTCTCCTGACCATGCTCCTGATTAGTACAGATGCGCCCAAAACCCATTCAGATGTCACACTCCCCTTCTTATCCACCCTTGGTGGTTTTCATAATTTTCAAAACCACCCATCGTGGTTTCCATGAGATGGGCTTCCATGAAGTCCCATGGCCATCAGAAATGGATAAGTCTTTGACTTAAGGACAACTTTTTATGACTATGCATACCATGCCCTCAGCGGCTCTTCATATTGATCGCCCCTGGCTCCTCTACCAAAGGCAAGTGTTCCTTAGGCAACGCTCTTCTTACCTCTGTACGCCGACAAGACACAAATGCCTTGACACATGCCCTGCATGCCGCTAAAATTTAAACATTTTCCCCCCCACGTGTGCCTGAAAGGTATTAAGACATCGTTCAATCAGTTGATCCACATTGGGACCCTCATCCCACCATATTTGGACAAAGCTGTTCGACCCAAAACATCACTACTAATAGTCTTGACGGTGGGACATTAAACTGCCCAAGAAAAGAGGCACAAAGCCTCTTAGGCCGAAAACCTGAAAAGGGAAACCTAAGAAAAAGTCAGGCCACACCCACTGGGTCCACACTAAATGGGCCTAGGAAAAATCAGGGCATTAAAAGAAAAAGGAAAAAATTTGTGGGTTTTCTTACAAAACACTAGCAATACTCAGACTACGCTCGCTGGATCCCATGGTCCAGGAAAAAATTAGAGCTTGTTTTCTTGAGTTATGATTAGTTCTGATTTAGTGAATTGTTAGTTTCACAACAACTGTTCTAAGTAATAATTAAATTCCACATCAACAAGTTGTTGACAGAAACTGTGTTTCATTCGAAAAAAAGGGGAGGATGTCCACAAGACTTGGTATCTCCTTCACAAAAAAAGGGGGGGAAGATGGGTAAGTAAAACAGGGGATACAAAAGTATCTATGATAGTTATAAAAGATCCTTACTCGATATCCCCACCAGATCAGCGACCGTGCGGCAAAGGTTGTCGCAGGACAGTTCCAACACAACCCTCTCCCTGGTTTCAACCTCAGCCACCGGACGGACACATTCCACTATAGTTTGGAGGTCGTTGATCCCTTTTCTGGTATCTTCAAGACAACCAGTCATAGCCGATAGTTGATCCCTCAGCATCATGGCCTGTTGTTTGCATTCATTCAACTCAGAGGATAATATGGCCGCCTGATCTCGAGAGACCGCCTCCCATGCTATTAGTTGATGGAGCTTGGTTGTGGTTTACTTCAAGGATTGGGCCCCATAATGAGTGGTATCAAAGTGAGAAATCTTGCATTCATTAGTGACATATTCCTCACGGGCCATGACAACGTGGCAAGCAAGATAATGGAACTGTCGATAGTCAAAGCCACCTGACCCCAATCCCAAGAAGAGATGATGAAGAGCTTTGGTTTTAGTTTCCATTTTGGATAAAGAGGATTCAGTGATTATTTCACAGATTCAGGGCCAGGCCCACCTGTGCACTGCCCAATGGTCCTCCATGGTATGAGGATCTTTGGTATCCTCGCTGAAAGACATGAAAACAAAGTCTGACATGGTAGCCTTCGCGGATGTGTGCTCACAAGAAGTCTACATCGAAGATGGAATGTCTAGATCCTCTAACCCCGGTTCAGGCTTGGGGACCAAGTTTCTAAGCCCGGTATCAACTGGAGGGACCTCCGGGATGGTATCGCTGGTTCCCGAAACCACAGGGTCGTCCTCATCCACACACAAGAAGGATGAATTTGTCTGAACTGCGGCCACTGCTGGGTTGTGAGAGGAAATTTCTCTGATTCACTTTGATCGACGAGTCATTAGTCGGTCCTCCCTTAAAACTGATGAGGAAGGTGTAGTGGATGAATTAGCCACCATACCTCTTGATTTGGGAACCCAACGGACAACCTTCTCTAGGATCCCATCAGGATAGTATTGTACCCATGTTTTTGAATACTCCATGGAAAGGCTGGAAGCCGCCCCCGTATCAGGCATGGGAATGCTTGTGTCAGATCCCCCCCGTGTCAGCATCAGCCGCCACTGACGAAGTATGGATAGGTGCAATCCTCGAGCCAGAGGAGGGGGAAGGGAATCTTGGACTTGAATTCACAAAAACTCACGAGAAAATGATACGAGACATACAGCTCGCACATAGAAAACCCGTCGATCCGTGCGGACAGAAAGCTGTCCCGTAGAGAGATCACGTAAGAGCGCTCCTCCAGGATCCCTCGGAGGTTGTCAACTAAGATGCCAGAAGGGGAGGGATAGGGAGTGAAGATGAACTGGGAGAAGTCACTCAGGAGCTCGAGAACTTCACCAGAGTTTAGGGACTTCAAGCAAACTTCGGCTACATTCAGTAGGGTAGGCTGAAAGGTAGGAAGCAGGAAGGCCGTGTTGTGACGATACACATAACAGCGACAATGATCCTCCACCCAGCCGTACAAAAATTGAAATGGTCCGCTTAGACGGTAGGGTGACCCGCACACCTGCATGTGGCCTAGTAGCTCATAGATATGGGACAATGTGGGAACGACTAAATTCACTAGGCGGACCTCTGCTAACTCAGCCGCCATCATCAAAGTGCAGGCCCAGACACCTGGGTTAACATCCCGGGAAGGAAATAGTCAGCTACTAAAAAACATAGCAAACAGACCAGCCAACCGATGCATAGGCGACACAGCAGGGCACACCTCATAACCTCATGAAAGGTAGTCGCCTGCCTCCAGAACCACCCAGTAGGAACTTGGGGAGGTTCATGACTGTTGGGAAGGATTATTCGTGGGACGCTTAATATTTGGCGTAGGACCAATGGTGTTAAAAGATAACCCTATCCATGTGCTGTAAGGAATAAGCGAGCGAGAACGCAAGGCGTGACCCAGTGACTGCTCCGACATTACCAAAAGACCCTTCGCCAATAAAGGCACCTGTTCGACATTGTCCCATGCATTGGGAGTGGGAAAAAATTCATCATACATCTCGCCAGCAATCTGCAGTCCTCCTATCTGGTAGATGTCCCATAGACTAATGCCGACTTCACCATGGGCAAGGTGGAATGTATTAGTACATGAACACCAGCGGCTGAATAGGTCGGGCATGATCAAAGATGGTGGGTAAACAGAAAATTGGGAATCCCACACTGCAGAGTATAGATTGACCGCCTCCAGTGAACTGGGAGACTCCCGACAATGATGATAGACCTAGAAATCCAAGGAATAATCATTTGAGAGGAGCCCTCCAGACTGAAGATCCCACCTGGGAACCCACCCCACATCAGGATCCCTTCGAGAAAGGTTGATAATAGAAGGGTAGTCCTTAAGGACAGCATTCTGAGAAATGTCTTGAGTGTGTGGATCACTTTGGGTCCATATAGAGCCCCTCAGAATAAATGTGTTTTTCGGACACAAATTAGAGATTATCTCCCCGGATTGGGTAAGGTTTTCCTGAATGCATTCTGACGACGCTTCTAGAAAAGGAGAAAGGAGACCTGAGTAAGTAGGGGGGGATAGGGACGTCATCTTGAAGACCAAAGCCATAGAGTGGGAGCTAATTGGATAATGGATAACTCAGAAGCTCTGGAGAGAGCAGGTTATTCAATGCACCATCATCAAGAATGATGGACCGACTAGGGTCTTCTTTGACGCCCTTCGCTATGTGAATCATAGCTGTACATCTCTCTAAGCCAGTTGAGAGGGGCTCTGCAGCAGGCCTTGGCGTAGAACGAGGGGGAACCATATTTTCTCCCTGAACAGTAGGAGCCAACAATTGGTTAGTCCGGAATAAAATTCTGGACAAAAATAACCAAATGAATGGTTAAAGGGGCCTTCATCATCAAAATCCTTAAGGAGGCCTTGGAGGATGGTTCACGATGAAATCATCTCGTGAACCAGCCCTTCGCGAAATTAGTCCGTGAAGCCATCGCCCGTGGAGTGTTGTCCAGGAAACCGCGAACCAAGTCGCTCCTCGGAATTTCAATCCCGAGTTTATTCGGAAGAATCAGATACTTTTTAAATTTCAAGAGATTTTTAGTCTGCCGAGCATCGAAACCGCGAAGCAAGTTACTCCGCAGACCGTCATCACTTACTTTTTAATTAGTTAAGAGTAATGGTTTGTGGTTGAGAAGTTGGTCCGTGGATGAAGGCGACCATGAAGAAGGAATGGTTCGCGGAGGTCACTGCCGGTTCACGGACAATGCACTTTGCAAAAGAGAAAACACGCAGAGGCGAAGGAGGTCTGGTTTCACGAGGAACTCGGTAAAAGACAAGTGAAGGACTCCATATATTTATAGGCGTGGTCCCCTACCGGGTCCACCTTTATACCGTAAACCATCTCAGTTTCAGGACCACTCTATATCGGAATGGACTCCTCTTCATTACGATCGGACCCCATTTTGATGGGGGGCATTTGTAGAGTCCTGAAAAATCTGCAAAGTAGATTCTACCCAAATCCCCCAAGAATTGGGGAAAATAATCAACGAATAGACACAAACAGGACAGGTCCGCGAACCGGTCCCATGGAAGCACATAGTGGCCAGGCCCCATGAGGCACCCCCCCTCCGAGAACCATTGTCGTTCGTTAAATGGAGGCGGAGAGCCTCCGCAGTCGAGAGGCACGATGGGCGCCAGTCTGGTTCACCGTCATGAACCGCCCCAACCGCGGACCGTGTCGACCGGTTCAAGCCGCACCCGCTGTCATTCGCGGAATGGAGACAGAACCCTCCACAGCCGCAAAGCACTCCCTGAGTTCGCCTCGCAGAGGGGGGGGGGAAGCGTTCAATACCCCCCATAAATCGCAGATTGACCAAGTCAGCTGTGAACCATGTATTTGGTTATGGGCTTCCGTGAAAGGTGCCTCATGGCTACAAATACATCCCATTATCCACTCTATAAAAGGGGACCAAGGGGGAAACAAAAGAGAAGATCAGAGAACTGGAATCATATTCGGAGGGATTGGATATTCGGAAGGAGATCGGTTGAAGGAAGGCTTCAGATTTCGCAAACAACAAAATTCCCATCCTCGAACCATAACAGGTATAAAAATTAACAAGGAATTGCAAAAAGCAAAATAATTTGGTGAAATGTGAACCTAAAAATAACGAAAAAGGAGAACCGTGAACCATACCCCCTCCGCAGATGACTTCCCCTATGGCCCAGGGAATTTATGCCTCTTTTCCCATCTGTCGTACTGCGTAGTACTCTCATATGCGGGTGAAGCCCCGACCGATGAGCCTATGATCGGCCCCACCCTTGGCCACCGCTGCCCGCTTAGAAACCTCCATGAACCACCCTGGTTTGCGGATTGAACACTAAGACGCGAACCATTCTCATTCGTGGGATGACAATCAGTCCGCAGACCACCATGGTTCGCGGATGGCTGCTCCAGCCGTGTGGCACTTCCTCGTGCGAAGGGCGCCACCACCCATACCTCTCAGTGGCTCACCAAATACTTCGGTGTACTCATTTCTAGATCCAGGTAAAATCTTTCTGATCCAGCCAAGTCCTCCACAACTCCCTCATTGGCATATTCATCGGCCCCAAGCCGAGGCCTCCAATGGAGCCACCGAATCCACATGGTGTAACTTTCAGGCGCATCAGCGTGCCATTTTGAGTTCACATACCCACAGTAAATAGGGGCGAAGAGGTTACCCCGACCCTTGAGCAGATTCCCGAAGAATTCATAGGTTCACATTCCCCCAGTAATGTGAAGCATGAGCTCGGGAATCCTTTTTCAGCCCCTCCACTTGTTGAGGTTCCTCAGAGATGGTAAAATAGCCATCAGAAGGAAGCCCCATGCATTGTAAGAGATGAGATGGGCATAGGAGCACCCCCTTTCCCTCTCCCGCTGGGCTTTGTCGCCCCGAGCATCCATCTCGGAGTATGCCCTGACCCTCTGGGCCTCCTCATAGTGTATTCCCTAATTCATCATCCTGGGCCACTCCATGCATAAGCCCCACTCCACTTCTCACGAACGCACCTTTCAAAGCGTGATCCTCTAGTCCCTTATGCCTCTTGTTTCTCACACCGAGCATGACTCACGTGGGCTTCAAGTAAGCATCGACCATGACATCCTACCATGGGCCTCCTCAGAGTGTAAGCCCCAATCCATCATTCTGGGCCTCCCCAGAGTGTAAGCCCAAAGCCAAAGTGAACTACGGGGACTTTGATCCATGCTAAAGCATGGTACGTAGGAAGCCTCCACGAGGTTCAAGCCCACCACTTGGTCGTTTCTTCACGTCGAGTTCCACCCTTGTCCGGCATGACGTTAAACTATATATATGAACTACGGGGAATTTGATCCCTTCCTCCTAAGCAGGGTACGTAGGAAGCCTCCCTGAGGTTCGAGCCCAACAACCGGTCGATTCGATCATTTCCACATCGGTTCACCGCGCCACTCATAGTGCCGCCTCAAGTGAGTTCCATCCCTTCAGGGTCATTAATCCAATGAGGGATGGTAAACCTCGGGCATAAATGATTCCGAACCCCTGCGTCCATTTGATTGTTGCCCACAAAGGTTAAATCCTTGGATACTATGTTTGGGTATAAACCAAAGAATCGCGAACATATGAATACATCTTAAATCTATAAGAGAGTTCTAGAACAAGAAATAATTCCCCCCAAAAAAGGTGTGATGAGCCCGACTTCCCATCCTCTCGACCAATGTGAGTTCTTAAGAGTCGCTGGTCAGACCATCTGGTGAACCCCTGCCTTTGGAAAGCAGGTCCATCAATCATTGGATATGGAGCCATTGGGCATTTCGTGGCTGAAAACCAGAACAAAACCATTACATTGAATATAATATAACTAATTATTTATAAAAAATTCGGTTTTAAAGAATAATGCAGAGTTTTTCACTATTCATCAAAAATTTAATGTTTTCACAAAAATATAAAAAAAATTAGCCTAAGCTAATTTCGATATTCTGTATTCAAAAATGAATTCCATTTTGGAAAATAAATTTTATAAAATATCAAAATGTTTTTATTATTATTCATAACGGCTAGTTTGATTGGTTGTTATGTGTTAAAACTCCTTGTTGCGTACAATGAAAGCTACTACATTATTTAAAAAGAAACGTATTATGCAAGCTTGGGGGGTTACTTTCTCCCCTCCTTAAAATAATTTCTTCCTCAAAAATTTTAGAATATCACTGCATAAAAATATTCAAGAGGTTATTTATCATAAGTTCCTCAAGTTTCCACGTTGCATCTTACATCTTATAGTTTATCCATAGAACACATACCAGACTGTTCATCCGGTTGCTCAGCACTTGTTCTCTAGAATCATGAATCTTGACAAGATCTTCACAGTAAGATAGATCAGGTTCTAATTCAATTTCATCATAGGTGAGTACATGCTTTGGGTGAGGCATGCATTTCCTCAATAGTGATACGTGGAACACTGTAACACCCTGAGATTTTATGAGATATATTATATTTAATTTCTTTGATGTCTTCTATTATACACTACAAAAATATTATCTTGTACTATTCGCAACACCGTATTATCTTGCAGTATACGCAACACTATTCTTGGCTCGTGTTACACACAATTTCAAGTTCATTTTGTGGAAATTATTCTACACAACATTAAGTATAGATTTTTTTTAATGTATAAATGAAATAAGTTTTGATTATGTTATACGCAACACCAAACAGAGTTTTCACTACACACAGCCCTAACTTGTCTTGCATTACACGCAATCACGACCTTCCTCGATAGCGTGTGTAGTACGCAATACCGGGTTTCACTAAACAATGATATATTGTTATAATATTATTATGGACTAGATGTTATGAATAGTATTAACTATATTTTTAATTTTATAAAATTATTATTCATCTTACATATTTTCTAGAACAAGGTATGAGAACTAAATAATTTTTTCAGGTAAAATAAGAATATTTCAAGAAATGCAGTTTTGTCACCTTTTGATGGTGCACCCACTTTAAATCTAGTTTTTGAAATGTTTATAAGTTAAATTTGAAAAAATAAAATTCTTCCTTGGAATCAGGATATAAAAATTTAATTTGGATCAAATTTTCATATTATTCATATAACTTTCAAATTTTAATAAATAGTAAAAACACACAATATTTTAATTAAAAACAACTTTTTTCTTCACAATATTTTATATGGTTATATTATCTTTTTAATTGGTTTTAAATTGTAATTAGAATATAATTTTACCATTTAATCTAATTTGGTTCATTGTAATTAATTTCACTTTGAATTTGGACATAAACAAGTGTCGATCTTTTGATAGTTATTGTTTCTTAAAAACACGTTATTTGTTTTGATAACGGGAACTAATTTTAAAATTAATTAATTCCACATCTATTTTTTGAATTTGGAATAATAGACCTCATTTTTGAATTTGGAATATCAAATATAGCTTATGCTGAATTTTAGGTATTTTTTCTGAAAAACATCAATTTTTGATGAATAGTGAAACCACTTAGTGGTAGTTAAAAACCGACTCTTTCATTTAAATGAAATTTTACCACTTCTGTAAATTGAATTTCAAAAATCAGACATACATGGTTGTTATCAAGAAGTAAAATGTGGTTCAATAGAATAAAATAATTTTTGGTGAATAGTAACTTTTGACTTTTATTTACTATGGTTAAAGGTAAATAGGGAATTCAAGGTGAAAAGAATATTATAATTTAAAATTACCTTAACACTTGTTCTAACCTTACTAGATGAGTAGTGTCCGACCATGGGCATCCTTGGGTTGATTTTGGGACCACATTGAGCCACTTGGTAGTGATAATGACAATTTGGATTAATTAATTTAATGTAAAGACAAAATTGACATTAACAAAAATATTTTAGTAATTAATTTTTCATAAGGGGTTATATAAATTATCTTTTCAACTATAAAAATTCATTGGAAATATAAAACCATTTCCTACATGGTGGTGTTTTTTTTAATTTTTAGACATCAAATAACTCGAATTATTTATGACACAATAATGATGTAGTTTTTACCTCATTAATAAATTATTTAAATAAATAAGATTATAATGATTAAAATATTATCCAAAACCTGTAAAATTATTATTGGATGAATTTATTTCTACCATGAGTCCTCTTATATTCATCTCTAATGATTTTTGGACCTTTTTATACCGAAGATAAGTTTATAATAAAATAACATTTTCACACTTTCCAAAGGTTCCCCTCTCCTCCCTTATAAAATGGAACCTCGTCCCTCTTCTCTTCAAACCCTTTTGAGCCTTGAAGCTCAGCCAACCCATTCCAATTACTCTTCTCAACCTCTCTAGTTATATCACAGAGGTTCTTGTCTTCTCAAAAGACCAACTCTAGTTCCCTAAGAAGGAGTTTAAAGGAGGTACGTCGAGGAATATGTAATCTATTCTACCAACTCTTTCAAGTTTCTTTCTTCTTCTACTTCCTCTTATTTAGTTGTTTAATTATAAAGTAATAACATCAGTATTACTTATATACTGATATGTTATTATAAATATGAGACAACACTATTACACCTTCTATCCATCCTACAGAAAACGAAATCACCGCGCGTGTGTACGTACGGAATACCATCTCCACGTCATGGTGTAATAAGTTTTTCCACCACCACCGTACTTAGATGGGTATAATGGTGTAAAAAATAACTATATATGATTATTATAACATCATACTTATTCTAAGATATTATATCATGCACTCCAATACCACTCAATAAATATGGGAATGATATCATCACTTGTGTGTAAGTACGGATTACCGTCTCCACGACGCGATGAGAGTCATTTTCCATGTTAACAATTCAAGAATGATTATAAAGTATATATAATAAGTAATCATGAAATATATGACATAATAATACTACTGGATTTATGTATATATATATGTTTGTCATCTACTTAATTCCATTCAATTCAATAAGGAAACGAAAAACAACGTTCATGCGTATGTACGGCCTACCGTCTCCATGAACGGTGTAATTATTTCCATTTATCGATCTATTATATTTATGTATATTATTAATATATATTATATAAAAATCATATTTTATATTCTATAATTAAGTAATCATGATCTATGTGATCATATTAATAATTACAAGTCAAAATACGGACGATAAATGAAACGATTTTACCCAAAACGCTGCTTTAAAATGGAATTGACAAATGAACAGATAATATAAAGCTGTAAGTGAATAATATATGATATCATAAATATTAGTATAGTTATGTTACAAGTTAATAATATTTTTAACCCCACTATATATGAGTCTCGGACACATACAGATGAAATTGGAATAAGGTAAGGGATGATTTTGCAATATCATTTTTATCTGAGATTGCTTATACGTAAGTATTTACTGGGGTTATATTTTACATCCATGTCCATAAAATGTTTTTCATAAAGTGTTTAATATTATTCCATGTATGTTTAAATTCATTTTTACCCTTATTTTCCTTTTAATTTGTGTTATGGATGGAATCATTATTTTGTTTACCATACGTGGTACTTTTTGACTTTTCCGTTAAATGTACGAGGAGAATGTTTTTTTAACTTATACGACATGAATGGATTTTTACAGTTCATATCACCTTATTTTCATAAATCATACTATACAATATTTCATTACTATTTTCAACAAAATAATTTTCTTTTAATGTTGCCTGGCATTTTATAAAATGAAATGATTTTGAAGAAGAAAGGATATTTTCTTCAAGAATTCATTTCAGATGTTTTATCAAAACCATTTTCCATATAAGATGACATTATTTCATATGTTTATGTTTCAAGTATAATTTCACTATGATTTACATGGTTTCACTTTTCTTATGATGAAATGATATCCAATTTTTTATATGGATTATGTTATCATGGGATGATGTTTATGAAACCCATTTTATTCTTTGGGTAACGATGAATGATTTATGTTCATGTTGTGGCACACGTAAGAATGATTTCATTATGAGATGGGTGGGACCTATATCCCCCACAAAAGCATTGGGTAAAGATTTATATCTCATGAGATAGACATGGCTGGAATGAAAAGTTTATCTAGTTCAGTGATATAGGACTGGAACGAGGAGTGAAATTGGTTCAGTAAGAGAGTCTGTCCACTCAGATGGTCTTGGTAGCAGTGCATTGGATACTATGGAAATCATATCATGTGGTTAATGTTTTTTCAAAATTACAAGTTTTATTTCCAAGATATTTTATCATTATTGATGTTCCATTATGATCTTTTCCTTACATACTGCCATGTTTTATGTCATTGCTCATGATTTTGATGTTTAAACATTATCTTCATGTTTTTATGTTCAAATGTGTATGGTTTGTTTTATTGTCTCCATGCTTACCCATATGAGAATTTGAGCTCACCCTTTATATGTTTTCTTTTCCCCAAGATATAAAGAAAGGATTTAGGTAAGAAAAAAGGGAAGATCTTTATGGGAGATGTTGAAGATCTTTCACCATGATTAGAAGATTATGTTCTGAGTTTCCAAAATAATAAACTATTACGATCCTTTGGTGTCTGTTTTTGTTATGTATTAATTATTCAACAAAAGTAATGTAATTTTCATGTACGTCATGCTTTGGGTCTCTATAGTTCGTATTAGAGGAAAGGTTTAGTTAACCTTTGGAAACTAGGATGTGAAAACTTTAGTGAAATCCTTAGAGATATTTCTATGTTATTTCTAAAGATGTACCTAAGGTTAAGTATAAGTATAGGTTATAGTTCTACAGTTACGGTAATATATTATAATTAAACATAAGATGTTGGATATTGAAGGTACTCCCCATTTATTATGTTGTTTTCCCTATCATGATGTTTTCCTCTCATACTATTCTTTTTTTGTTTTAGACGATGGCTGCAACCCGAAGGAACCGTGTTGATCAATAAAATGGTCAATGAAATGATTTTCCTCATGAACAAACCAATGTTATGGGAGATGGAGTGAAAAATATCATTTCTATACTTACAGAAGCTATGAATCATTCTGGACATACAAATGAGAAGAGAAGGGAACAATATTCTATTGAGCCCTTCATGAGGCAACGTCCACCTTTTTTCAGTGGGTCTTCTGATCCACTTTTTGCTGAACAATGGATCAGTACCATTGAAAAGATATTTTCCCTACATCACTATTCAGAAAATTAAAAAGTCATTCTGGCTATTTACTGTTTAGAAGGTGAAGAAGATCAATGGTGGACTCTAATTAGGAATACGAGGCCCCGAGATGAAATTGAATACATGGAATGGGATGAGTTCAAGATCTTATTTTTCAAAAATTACTTCCCTCGTATTCTTTAAAAAAGATTGAAAATGATTTCCTTGAGCTTAAGAAAAAGGATGATGAATCTGTTGGTATATAAAAAGTGAATTTTACAAGTCTTGAAAGGTATGCATCTGGCTTATTAATCCAACCTGAAAGTAAGGTTGATCGATTCTTTAGTGTCATTAAGCCAAGTCTTCGAAGGGCATTAGCTATAAGAGACATCTGTAGCTATGAAGAAATTTTGTGTTGCGCTATCATGGTTGAAATGAATGTTTGTGTTACACATCCATATCATGGTTTTGAAAAGTAATGAAACAAGGATTTCAAGGAGAAATCTTAGAATGATGGTGAAAAAAAGATGAATGTTTGTTTATGCTAAAAGTGTGGAAAGAAGCATGGTGGAGATTGTCATAAAGGGACTAGAAAATTTTTTATGTGTGGAAAAGAAGGTCATCGAGAAGCTAAGTTTTGAAGTAATGGAAAAAGGGTTTCTAATGATGTGAATAAAGAAAAGACTGTAGAAAATGCACCACCAAAACTTTAATTCTTCAATTGCAAGGAAATGGGGCATTATGCTAATCAATGCCCTGATCAAAGGGTTAATGATGATCAAAGTGAGAAACCTCTTAAGGAAAAGGATAAAGGGAAGTCACATAAAATCACTATTTGTGATGTTGAGTATGAAAATTATGTTGTGTAATGATTAAGTGTTTATGTAATGGGATTTCAAAATTGTATCATGGAATCTCATTTATGGTATCGTGGAATTTTGGAATATCTATGTATTGGTTATCAATAATTATATGGTAACGGTAACCATGAAAAGTGATTGAAATATTTTTAGAAATCAGATGATATGTGCATAATGAAGGGATAATGAGAAAATAATATTAATGGGATCATGACTGATATAAGGACAAAGTGATATCATGATTTGAGTATATTGAAATTTTGGGATTTTGGTATGTGGAAAGAGTTACCTTTTGATATAATTCATGTTTTCACTATGGTTCTATGGTAATTCATGTTGCAAGAGAATACATGATTAAGGTATTCACTTGTTTGGAATGTGATAAACAAGATATATCTTATGATATATGGGGGATAAATGATTTTATTCACATGCTTGGTAAATGAAATTTCTAGTAATCGTTTTCTTTATACTATGAGATTGGACATATGTATTCTAGATAAGTCTAAAGACTAGAATAGATTATGTCAGACATCAGATAGTATTGTTTAAGGATAGAACTTTTTGATATTATTTTTGTAATTTTATAGTACTATAGTTTTAGAAAAAGGACAACCCGTAGGACGGGCGACAAACCGTCGTGTCAGACAAGGTTGCGGGAATTGAACCCACAACCAAAGTGCGAGAGGACTTTATCACCTTCCACTGGACTACATGATGTCCTTGGTTAGTAGGAAATAGTTTTATTTCATTAAGCGGTATGATAGATGAAGTATAAGTCCATTTTTGTAATCATATACGATTAATCTCACCATAGATGGACTTATGTATATTTAATAACTAATTCTAACCTTTTTGTGATAGAAACAGATGGGATGACTTATCATTCTATCGCATGATCTGTTAACTCCTCATGAATGAAAAATTCAGCTTCATTTCTTTAAATAGAGATAAAGTGGAAATTGTTCATGGAATGACCAACGATGATATTACACTAAAATCAAGTATGTATTTCTCCTTATGTAAAATTTCATCAATGTTAGGGTAATGATCTTGGAAACCAAAAATGTTTTCCTAGTACTCTCACATATGATGAATCAAATGGTACCATAGATCATCATGAATTTATGGCTTTGCGATTGTTAGCTTTTTCAAAGACATGTTCTCTACCACTCTCCATCAGAACATGACGGTTAGATTTATCTTCCATATCCATATTTTCACCTATATACTCCTATGTGGGAACCAATGTGAAGAGTTACTTTGGGTATCTATTTTGTTTCTAACTTTCCATTTTAAAATAATGACTTATTATTCCTTTTTACGATGTGGGTTTCTATGAATGAAACTTTCAAGTAGTAAACAATTTATAACCCTGACGAATTTCGAGGGAGAAATTCATTTTAAGGGGGGTAGAATGTAACACCTCGAGACTTTATGTGATATATAATTTTTAATTTCTTTGAAGTCTAATATTATACACTACACCATGATTATCTTGTACTATATGCAACACGGTATTAGCTTGCAGTATACGCAACACTATTCTTGGCTCGTATTACACCCAATTTCAAGTTCGTTTTATGGAAATTATTCTACACAACATTAAGTATAGATTTTTTTTCATGTATAAATGAAATAAGTTTTTATTATGTTATATGCAACCCCAAATGGATTTTTCACTACATGCATCCCGGACTTGGCTTGCATTACACACAATCACGACATTCCTCGATAGCGTGTGTAGTACGCAATACCGGGTTTCACTAAACAACAATATATTATTATAATATTATTATGGACTAACCGTTATGAATATTATTAACTACATTTTGAATTTTATAAAATTATTATTCATCTTACATATTTTCTATAACATGGTATGAAAACTAAATAAATTTTTCTGGTAAAATAATTATTTTTTAAAAAATTCATTTTTTCCGCCTTTTGATGGCGCACCCACTTTAAATATCGTTTTTTACATGTTTATAAGTTAAATTTTACAACATAAAATTCTCCCTTGAAATAAAGATATAAAAATTAAATTTGGATAAATTATTCATATTATTCTGATAACTTTCATATTTTAATGAATTGTAAAAACACGCTATATTGTAATTAAAATCAACTTTTTTTCGCAATAATTTATATGGTTAGATTATCTTTTTAATTGGTTTTAAAGTGTAAATAGAATATATTTTTACCATTTAGTCCAATTTTGGTCAATGGAATTAACTTCACATTGAATTTGGACATAAACAAGTGTCGATCTTTTGATAGTTATTGTTTCTTTAAAACACGCTATGTGTTTTGATAACGGGAATTAATTTTAAAATTAATTAATGCCACTTCTATGTTTTGAATTTGAAAAAATATACATCATTTTCGAATTTGAAATATCAAATATAGCTTAGGATGAATTTTTGGTATTTTTCTGAAAAACATAAATTTTTGATGAATAGTGAAACCACATAGTGCTAGTTAAAAAACCAACTCTTTCATTTAAATAAAATTTTACAAGTTCTGTGAATTGAATTTCAAAAATCTGACATACATGTTTGTTATCAAGAAGTAAAATGAGGTTCAATAAGATGAGAATAATTTTTGGTGAATAGTAATTTTTGACTTTTATTTACAGCGGTTAAAGGTAAATAAGGTAATTCAAGGTTAAAAGAATATTATAATTCAAAATTACCTTAAAACTTGTCCTAACCATATTGGATGAGTAGTGGCTGACCATGGGAATCCTTGGGTCGATTTTGGGACCCCATGGAGCCACATGGTAGTGATAATGACAATTTGGATTAATTAATTTAATGTAAAGACAAAATTGACATTAACAAAAACAATTTAGTAATTAAATTTTTATAAGGGTTTATTTAAATTATCTTTTCGACTATAAATATTCATTGGAAAGATAAAATTATTTCCTACATGGTGGTGGTTTTTTTATAATTTTTAGACATAAAATAAATTGAATTATTTATGAAACAATAATGATGCAGTATTTACCTCATTAATAAATGATTTAAATAAATAAGATTATAATGATCAAAATATTATCCAAAACATGTCCAATTCTGATTGGATGATTTTATTTCTACCATGATTCATTTTATCTTTATCTTTAATGATTTTTGGACCTTTTGAAACTGAAGATATGTTAATAATAAAATAATATTTTCACACTTTCCAAAGGTTCTCCTCTCCTTATAAAAGGGCACCTCCTCCCTCTTCTCTTCACAACCTTTTCAGTCTTGAAGCTCGGACATCATCTGCCAAATCCTATTCTAAACCTATCTATTTATATCATATAGGTTCTGGTATTCTACGAAGACCAACTCTAGTTCCCTAAGAAGGAGTTTAAAGGAGGTGCGTCGAGGAAGAGGTAATCTCTTCTACCAACTTTTCAAGTTTCTTTCTTCTTCTAATTCCTCTTCTTTAGTTGTTTAATTATAAAGTAATAACATCCGTATTAGTTATATAATGATATTTTATCATAAATATTAAACAACTCTATTTCACCTTCTATCCATCCTATAGAAAAAGAAATCACCGCGCGTGCGTACGTACGAAATATCGTCTCGACGCTGTGGTGTATTCAGTTCTTCCAGCACCACCTTACTTAGATGGGTATAATGGTGGAAAGAATAACTATATATGATTATTATAACAACACAATTATTTTAATATATTATATCATTCACTCCAATTCCATTCAAAAAATATGGGAATAATATCATCGCTCGTGCGTACATACGGATTACCGTCTCCATGACGCGATGAGATTCCTTTTCCATGATTACAATTCAACAATGATTATAAATTATATATAATTAGTAATCATGAAATATATGACATAATAATACTACTATATTTATGTACATATATGTGAATTTCATCTACTTAATTCCATTCAATTCAATAAGGAAATGAAAAACAGCGTTCATGCGTACGTACGACCAACTCTCTCCATGAACGGTGTATTTATTTCCATTTATCGATCTATTATATATATGTATATTCTGATTATATATTATAAATAAATCATGTTTTATATTCTTGAATTAAGTAATCATGATCTAAGTAATCATATTAACAATTACATGTCAAAACACGGACAATAAATGAAACGAAAAACAACGTTCATTTCAAGTGTTTTATCAAAACCATTTTCCTTATAAGATTGAATTATTTCATATGTGTATGTTTCAAGTATAATGTCTCTATGATTTAAAAGTTTTTAATTTTATTATGATGAAATGATATCCATTTTTTTATATGGATTATGTTATGATGGGATGATGTTTATGAAACCCATTTGATTCTTTGGGTAATGATGAATGATTTATGTTCATGTTGTGGCACATGTAAGAATGATTTCATTATGAGATGGGTTGGACCTATATTCTAACATTCCAGGTAAATAAATAATATTATATTCTCATGTTTATCAATATTAGTGAATAAAATGTTAATATTAATTTAAAGGGAATGCTATGCTCGATGGCGTACCCAATACGCAACAACGAGTTTTTTTGAAATCTTACGTTGCACTCTAATAATTAAATAATATTATTTTAAATGGTAGTTAATGCCTATCCGTTTTAATGGTTGGAATGAACGGAACTTACTAAAAAATGATTATATATGTTTGTCAAATATTTTTACTTTTATCCAATAAATATTAGAGTCTTAAAATGCAAATGAATCCCATTTTAAGCATAAATCTTCTAATATTCTTTAAAAGGTCGATTAACCGCCTTTTGATGGGGAACCCTTTTTAAATATACTTTTGAAAATTTTATATGTTTTATTTGACAAAATAAAATCCATTTTTAGAATCTGGACATCAAAATTTACTTTTTGTAAATTTTCGTTATTTTTCCGATAAAGATCATTTTTAGTGAAAATGTTGCATTTTAATTCAAAACCTCCTTTTAATATGATTTATTTATATGGATAGATTATATTTTTAATTGATATTAAAGTTTATTTAGAATATATTTTTACCATTTAATCCAATCGTGGTCATTGGAATTAATTTCACTTTTAAATTGGACTTAAACTAGAATCAATCTTTTAATAGATATTGTTTCTTAAAAACACGCTATTTGTTTTGACAGCGGGGATTAATTATTAAATTAATTAATGCATCTTATATTTTTTGAATTTTGTAAAATAGAAATCACTTTTGAATTTGGAATATCAAGTATAGCTTAGGGTGATTTTTTTGTATTTTTCTGTAAAACTCCAATTTTTGATGAATAGTGAAACCACTAAGTGGTAGTTAAAGAAACTGATTTTTCGTTTAAATGAAACTTTACCAATTCTGTGATTTTATTTTCAGAAATCCAACATACATGGTTGTCATTGGTAAGTAAAATGTGGTTCAATGAGATTAAAATAATTTTTTGGTGAATAGTAACATTTAAGATTTATTAATCGCGATTAAAGGTAAATAGTGTAATTTAAGGTAAAGATAATGTTATAATAATAAGAAATTACCTTGAAACATGTCCTACTATTATTGGACGAGTCATGGAAGACCAATACAAATTCATGGTTCCTCTTGGGGACCCCATGGAGCCACTTTGGTTAGAAAATGACATTAATAACTTTTTATTTAAAGTTAAAATTAAAATGTCACAAACATGTATTTCTTTACTAAAACAATTTTTATATGGGGTTATCCAAGTAATATATTTGACTATAAATATTTATTAGAAATCTAAAAATATTTCTTACATCATTATATTTTTTTTATAATTTTTAGACAATAGATAAATTAATTTATTTATGACACCGTGATGATGCAGTGATTACCTCACAAATGAATGATTTAAATAAAATGAGAAGATAGGGTACCATATAAGTCTTACACTTGTAAAAACCCTATTGGATGGGCTGAATTCAAGACATTATCACCTTATCCTCGAAATATATCCTTTTGGGACATTTAAAATCCGAAAAAACATTTTATAATAAAGTATTATTTTATAACATTCCAAGAGTGCCCCTCCACTTCTCTTATAAAAGGCCCCCACCTCTACCACCTTACCCACACCTCTCAAGTATTTGGCTCGGTGAACCCATTCCCATTTCATCTCTCCACATCCCTCTCTTCATCATTGAAGCCTCACCTTTGGCAGAATGCTCTTCAAGAAACCCTTTTGGTTCAAACCAAAAGGAGTTACCCGATTTAATGGTAATTTCATCACTTGTGTTCTTTTGTTTAATTTTTATTCTCCAAACCCCTAAAATCTTTTTATTTCATTATTTTTTAACAACAAAAGTATATTAAATATACTATGATGTTGTTATGTTAGGGATTTGACCTACACTTACACACACCTCAATCTAATGGTTAAGGAACATATTGTTTCTGTGGATGGCGAATTAATGCCTCACGAAACAATGATTGTTCAATATTATTTTAACACCTTTAATGGTGTCCATTATGATGTAAATGTATTTTATATATGATATATATGGTATTTATGTTTTATATATGCTTCTTTATTTTATATTTAAAACATACCTTTATTCTTTTCATGCTGTGCAAATGCGATAATTTCATATGAGGAAGTGTGGACTACCGCCCCCTCAAGTGATGTGGCTCATTCATGCAATACATTGAATGTATAAAGAATGAAGTTAATGAACTAATGTGACATATATAACATATATATTATACTGGAATTATAATATATATATCTCTCAATTATTTTTAATTCCATTAATATGACAAAGAAAGGAAGTGGCGTTAATGCGTACGTACTGCCTACCGTCTCCATGAACGATGCATTTCATTTATTATTATCTCAAAATGTTATGTAATAGTATAAAATGAATATTTACTGGATATATATGATATTTAAATAATTAATACTATTCTGGATATGATTTACTTATAACTACATGGAAAATCATTTTCAAACAAGTTCATTTTTGACTCATGTACCAAACATCGAAAAAAACGTCTGATATGAACTCACATTATTAACCAATTATTATAAAATTATAATATGTGATATGAAATGAATAATAATCTTTAAAGGAGTTCTTTAATAAATTATAAATTGACCACAGTTTATTATTCAGGAATATAAAGAAACGAACAAGACAAGTCAGACATGAGGTAACAGATACAACTTATCTCTTTCTTTTTAAGTACTCTCTTTTATGTGGTTACTTTTAAGATCCAATTTCTTATGTTAGGGGATGTTCTTTTATATTACTATTAATTTAATTTCTATGTTAATATTATGAGATACCCTACATGATCTCATCAATAATTTTTTTGGAAGTTTAAGTGGCGCCGTTAGGATGCCGAGTTTTCGTAAGGGATTTTTCATCTCACTTTTATTACCATGAGATTTATGCTAAATTTTCCTCCATTTACTTTGAGTGGTGAATGTACTTCCCATTATTCTTCTCTTTGTGTAATATAATTTCTTTTATGAGTATTTAATTCAATTTTTTATAGTCCTTCTTTCATGGGGTGTACATTTCAAAACTTACCCAAATCAGTAAGGGAACCATTCACCCTGCTCTTTTTAAAAGACTTATTTTGTTATGTATTTTAATTTACATCTCATTATGTAGGGATATGTTCTTATATATCTTTATTGATTCAATGTTTATTTCCAAGTGATGATATGCCCCTTTTCCTCAAAAACTCATTTTGTGAATTTTAAAGTGACATCGTAAGGCTGTCGAAATTTTACAAGGGAACTTCTTAACCCAATTTCGATTTCTTTGGGTTCAACTTGTAGTTATTGAATATTTCATCCTCTAAATATGTGTGAATAAAACATTATTGTTTTACGCTTAATATCCATTTATATTGGGTGTATTTATATTTTTCATAGATAATTATGAGATTGATTCATCCTTAATCTAAGGATACATTCTTTATAAGGGATTTCGTCTCATTTTACATTTCTATTGAGACTTTATTGTTGTTATGAACAAATTAACTCTTATATGGTGTATATACTATCATTTTTAATATTCTATCATGAGTCCATTTATTCTCCTGATATTATAATATTCTGATTAAATGTTATTTCTCAATTATTGTATTCAAGTGTCTCTAATTTTGTTAAAAACCCTTTAACTAAAATATCGTTTTAAATGTTTTAATGATTTGTTCTTATAAATATTTCTCATTAATATAAATGTTTTCAAAATGGTTTTAAGGATTTATTTATACGGATATTAATGGTTTAAAATGTTAAATGCTTCAAAGTGGTGTGGGACACTTTTATTCAAAAATCTCTTTATTAAATTTTTTAAATGGTTTTGAAAATGGTTTTTAGAATGGATTCATTATTTAAATATCATAAAATGTTATATTGTTATTGAAATGTGGGAATGTTATCTTTCCTTTATGCTTATGTTATGTGTTATGATTATGTTATGGTTCTTGGGAATTGATTATGAAGACTGGTGATTCCGTGATAAACTAAGGGCGGGTGTGCCTGATATAGCTCTCCAATTAATTGGGTAACGGAAAGGAGTTAAACATTAAGGTTTCTCCGAAGAGATTTTGGGAATATACTATGATGGGTATTCCAAACGTAACCATGAGGGTTACTCCCTACGTTAGAATTTTATGAATGCCTCAAGTTACCTTTATGTCTTATGATTTCTATGAGTTATTCACAAATCTTATGATTTCAAGAGGTACGTTAAATTGATCATATTTTATGAGTAAAGAATGATTTCATTGATTCTTATGTATACATGGACTAAAGTTTTTTTTCCGTATTGTAATAACCCTTGCTGAGCTTTTTATGCTAATCCCATGTTTTTTTGAAATGTTTTTCACAAGACATATTGATGAATACGGTCAAGGATGGGATCAAGGAAATGTCCGATTGTTTAAAACAAGGAACTAGACATGAATCTCGTGTTCAAGAGTTTTTATTTTGTTAAAAAATGGAAGCTGAGTAGATGTGTCTACTTTGTAATCTTTGAGATGTAATAGTCATGTCCTAATTCTCTAAAACTCTAAACCTGAAAAGATCCTTAATTTGAATTATTCATTTAATTCAATAATAAGTAATGTTTAAGGCCGGTTCTTTATAGTTGGTATCATAGGTCAGTTTAGATAACTTTAGAGTTTAGAGTGTTGTTTAAGCATAAGTGACAAGTTGTGTATAAAAACAATGGTTATTATACTAGATAGAGTCATTGATATTTATGGAAGTTGGAATGAGTTTGATATAACATGGATAATAATATCTTAGTGTTTATCTTCCTCTTTAGTACATGATTATTTTGTTGATATACTCACACTGACCTTTTTGGTTTTAGTAAATGAATGGATCTAGCAGGCACCAAAGTGACAATGGGTTTGAAGGAAACTGTGGTGGTTATCTGATTAAGATACTCGATGAAATGGGGGATTCAATGAGAAATCTCGTGGTTATTCTAAACCAACTATCAGGAGTCATTATCAACCACTTGAACCTTGGTGAGTTCTCTAATGCATCATGTACGAGAGAACCAAATCGATGTCTAAGTTCTCGTAATAATTATAAAGGTAACCATTAGGGTATATATGATCATTACTTTTGAGGAAATTATGGGCTACTATATGTTATGATAGAAAATGAAAGGCATGAGAAAAACATGAGGTTAAAACATGTTATGATTATTTTTAAATATTTTATGTCGTTTTGGGGAATGTTTTAAGAATTATATAGTTTTGAAAAAAGTACAACACGCAGACCGTGTGATGACCCGTCGTGTCAGACAAAGCTGTGGGAATCGAACCCACAACCAATGTGCGACTCGTATTTATCACCTACCACGGGACTATGTGAAGTCCCTGGTTAGTTTGACTAATTATTTATAGTTAGATGATTTTATGAATCAAAATTAAGTTGATTTTGGGTTATCTATGGAAATTATTAACCTATCATAGAGGATATATGATTAGGTTAACTACTTTTCAATATGAGACTTTAAGAGTAACTGATGTTATTTAGAGATAAATGTTAATTTGTACCTTGGATGTAACACCCGAGACTTTTATGAGAAATATTTTGTTTTTATGTTATATAAATCATCAAAGTAATCTTTCACTACACACAACACTAGCTTGGAATGCTTTAAACGCAACCGCGTCCTTCCTCGATAGCTTGTGTCGTACGCAATATCGAGTTTCAATAAACAACGATATGCTATTAAAATATTATTAAAACGAGCCGTTATGAATAGTAATAACAAATTTTTGAAATTTTATAAATTTTATTTTTCAAAATGGACTTCTTTTTTGGATTCAGAATATCGAAATTAGCCTAGGGTGAAATTTTGGTATTTTTCTGAAAACTTTCAATTTTTAATTAATAGTGAAACCACTAAGTGTTAGTTAAAAAAAACTGAATTTTTCATAAAACATAATTTTACCGCTTCTGTGAGTTGAATTTCGAAAATCCGAGAGACACGGTTAATATCAAGGACTAAAATGTGGTTCAATGAGATGAAAATAATTTTTGGTGAATAGTAACTTTTTACTTTTTTTTACCACGGTTAAAAGTAAATTGGGTAATTAAGGTTAAAAGTGTTATTATTATTACCCTAACACATGTCATAATTCAATTGGATAAGTTTAATTCGACCAAAAACAACCTTAGGAATAAAATATGACCATTTAGGCCCACTTGGATTAGATTAGAACATTTATTATTAATTTATTTAAAGGAGGGTTAAAATAGTTAAAATCAAAGTTTAATAAGTAGATCATTTTTAATTTGGGGTTATAAATAAGACAAATTCAACTATAAATATTAATTAGAAATATAAACAAATTTCCTACATAATGGTATTTTATTTGTAATTTTTAGACATTATATAATGTAATTTATTTATGAAACAACGATGATGCAGTAATTATCTTATTAATGAAATATTGACATAATTGATGTTATAAATACCCAAATAAATGCAATTTGAGATTTTTTATGAATTAAACTAATTTTTTAGGTTAATATGACATTTTAGTATTGATATAATTAACTTGGATCGAACTAATGATTCTGTTATGATTTTCACAAAAATAAATTACAAAATAGTGTCAAAATTGACATAAAATAGTTTTTAAAACAAATATTATATTATTAATTTTTATTTTATTCCTAAAAATATAAGGATTGGAAAAATGACTTAGATAATGTTATATATATTAATAATAAACAACTTGGGGTTATTTTGGCTTCATATAGTAAGTTTATTAACCTTATAGTATATGAAAACAAGAAGACATGGTAAATGTTAAATTATCTAACTTAAAGTTAAATCTAAATGATAAGGTTACAATTGATACCTAAACTTGTCTAAATTCTATTGTATGAGAGGACATCGAACCCTACCCACCTTATCTTCGAAATATATCAATTTGGAGCTATTAAAAACCGAATTTGACTTTATAATAAAATAATATTTTTAGTTATTCCAAAGGTGCCCCTCTCCTCCCTTATAAAAGGGAACTTCCTCCCTTTCTTCATCACACCACTTTGAGCCTTCAAGCTCGGCCAACCCCTGCCAATTTCTTCTCCCCACTTCCCTAGAGACATCCTAGAGGTCCTGGTCTTCTTCAAAGACCAATTTTAGTTCCCTGAAAGGAGGTCTCAAAGAAGCACTTCAAAGAAGAGGTAATGTCTGTTACCGATTCTTTAATATTTATTTCTTCTTCCACTTATTATTCTTTAGTAGTTTCATTATGAAGTAATAACATCAGTATCAATAATATACTGATATGTTATTATAAGTATGAAACAACCCTATTTCACCATCTATCCATCCTACGGAAAATGAAATCACCGTGCGTGCGTACGTACGGAATACCGTCTCCACGCCGTGGTGTAATCTATTTTCCACCACCACCTTACTTGGATGGGTATAATGGTGTAAATAATGACTATATATGATTATTTTAAAGTGATATTGATTATGAAATATTATATATACATTCCAATACAATTTCACAATCATGGGAACGATATCATCGCTCGTGCGTACGTACGGAATACCGTTTCCATGATGTGATGCGACTCGTTCTACATGATCTTCATTTCATAATGATTATATAAATGAATTTAATGAATGAATATGATATATATTACACTAATAACATTCAGTAAATGAGGTATCTATAACCTAAAAAGAAAAATAAGAATTTATTCGACAAAACACGCATAAGAACAAAAAAAGTAATAAACACCCGAATAACAAGTAGCAATGAAATATTACTAATAATAAGAAAAGAATATGACCATATATGATATCATAAAAATAAATATGATTCTTTAATAAGTAAATAACATTATTTAAATCATTATATAGGAGGTTCGGACACTTATGAAGCAAATTGGGCCTAAGGTAAGGTATATATCACAATCTCATTTTTATCCGAGATTGTTTATGCTTTGAAAGTTATTGGGGTGTATTTTATCATCCAAATACATGTTTCCTCATTATGTAATATTATTTCCATCCACCTACAATTTATTAGAACCTATTTTACCCTTTGGTGAGTTTTTAGTAAAAGATATGAAAGGAATCTTTTCTCATTTTTCGTACGAGGTACTTTTTGACTTTTCCGACAAAAGTACGAGAAGAATGTTTTTTTAACTTATACGACATGAATGTATTTTTAAAAAATTATTTACAAGAAGCTTCCTTTACAAGTTTTCAAGTATAGTTTTAATCAAATTTTTTTAAAATTGTATGACATGTTAAGAAAGGAAAATGTTTTTGAAGTAGAAAGGATATTTTCCTCAAAAATGGAGTTCAAGTGTTTTATCAAAATTATTTTCCATCTAAGATAATATAGGGTTCTGTTTGTATCCCTATTATTACATTGATATGATTATGTTCTGATGGACATATTTTTATGAATTCCTTTATCTTATATGAATTGTTTTATGATGTCATGATGTTCATGATTCCAATTTTTATTACATGGGTTATGCTATGATGTATGGTTTATGATTTTGTGGCACACATAATAATTTTATCATTATAAGATGGGTGGGACCTATATCTCCATCCAATTCATTGGGTAAAGATTTTATATCTCATGAGATAGACATGGCTGTAACGGTAGGTTATACCGGTTCAGTGAAACAGGACTGAAACGAGGAGTGAACTCGGTTCAGAAATGGACTTTGTCCACTAAGATTGTCTTGGAAATGAGTCTTGACTAATAAGAAATGATTCTCTATGATTATGTGTGTACTCCACAAAGTTCCATTTTTAATTTATGATTATTGTGATTACATTTCACTACTTTGATTTATCCCATGTTATGAAATTATTCTCTCTTTTGTAGGTTATGATTTCCCAAATGTTATGTTCTTATGAATATGATGTGATTGATATTTATTTTGTTAACCCTTACTGAGCATTTGAGCTCACCCTTTTGTATGTTTTCTATCCTCAGGTCAGGAAGAAGGTTATTATGTAAGATATGCCAAAATGGACTATAGATATGATGAAATAAATGGTAGATAGTGTAGACGTTTTATGAACCAGTTGTTTATGTTTCCCAGTTTCTAAAGACACTATACCTATACGGTCCTTTCCTGGTTTTGTTATATTTTGTAATAAGTGTGCTTCAATTTTGAAGTAATAACAACGTATGTAAAGTACAGGACGATATAGTTGGTATCAGAGGAAAGGTATAGTCAACCTTTATAAACTAGGATGTGAAAGCGTTAGTAAGAACCCTAAGGATAAGTCTAAGCATAGAACACAATCTTAGTGTTTTAGAAATGGAAATGAATAACCTAGGATAAGACCTTAAGTGTGAAATTTTATTCTTGATTATGTGGTTTTCCTATTATAGTTTGTGTTTCTCATACTATTCTTCTTGGTTTTAGTCATTGGCTAGAACCCGAAGGAACCTTGTTAATGCGGAATGCAACGGGAAATGAAATGATTGTCCCCCTGAGCAACCAAACGTTATGGGAGCTGGAATGAAAAATCATGTAGCCATGCTCACACAACTTTCTCAAGCTATGAATCATGCAGGACTTCCAAACGAGCAAAGGAAGGAGCAACATTCTGTTGAATCCTTCATGAGACAGCATCCAACTTCTTTCAGCGGGTCTACTGATCAATTAGTTGTTGAACAATGGATTAGTACTGCTGAAAAGATATTTTCAGTTCTTCAATGTTCTGAACATGATAAAGTCATCCTAGCAGTGTATCGTTTGGAAGGAGATGCTGATCAATAGAGGAATCTTATTAAGAATACGAGGCAAAGGGATGAAATTGAGTCCATGGAATGGGATGAGTTCAAGAACTTATTTTTCAATAAGTACATCCCTCGTATTATCCGAACAAATATTGAGAAAGTGTTTCTTGAACTGAAGCAAAAGGATGATGAATCTGTTGGTACCTATGAAGCAAATTTTACAAGACTTGCAAGGTATGCTTCTGGTATTATTATCCAACCTGAGAGTAAGATCGATCGATTCTTTAGTGGCTTAAAACCAAGTCTTTGAAGGGCCTTAGCAATAAGGGACTTCAATAGCTATGAGGAAATCGTTCGATGTGCTCTCAAAGTTGATATGGAGATTGGAGTAACCCATCAGTCATATGGGTTTGATAAGAAGAGGAAAATGGAATTCAATGGAAAATCTAAAGAGCACACTGAAAAGAAGATGAGCTTTCCCTTATGCTCAAAGTGTGGAAAGAAACATGGAGGGAGTTGTCTTAAAGGGACAAGTAAATGTTTCAAATGTGGAAAGGAAGGTCATCGGGAATTTGAATGACGCGATGATGGGAGGAAGATGTCTAATGATGCAAACAAAGGAAGGGATACACAGAATGTACCTACTACACTTCAATGTTTCAAGTGCAAGGAGATGGGGAATTATGCCAATAAATGCCCTAATCCAAGGGTTGATGATGATGGTCGACGTCAACAAACTCTTAAGGCTAAAGACAAAGGAAAGTCACATGAAATTTCTATCAACGATGTGGAGTATGATAACGATGTGGTGAAAGGTACACTTACCATCCACTTTAAAGTAGCAAATGTTTTATTTGATTCTGGATCCACACAATCTTTTATTTATGAAGAATTTTCTAAGGGTATCACTTTATTACCTCAACAATTAGATGTTGAGTTAGCTTTGACAACACCTAATGGCACAACAGTTTCATCAAAAGTTTATAATTCTTTTCCGATCAAAGTTTGTGGGAAAGTGCTTCCTGCAAATCTTGTGATCCTTCCTATAGTGTAATTTGATGCGATTCTTGGCATGGATTGTCTTTCTTTATATGGAGCTCATATCAATTGCCAAAGAAGGGAAGTCACATTTCATATTCCCGATCAATCTATGATCGTCTATCGATGCAAGGATGAACATAACCTTCCAGTGGAAATTTCTTCCATCTTATGGGTCTTGATTCCACTAAATAAAGGTTATTTATCTCAAATGGTTGGTGAGAAACTCACGATTAATAATTTTCCCATTGTACGAGAGTTTGATGATGTCTTTCCAGAGGAATTACCGGGTCTTCCACCAAATCGTGAAGTTGAGTTTTCAATAGAACTCGTACCGGGTGCTTTGCCTATTTCAGAGACACCTTATAGAATGGCCCCAATTGAGTTGCAGGAATTGAAGAAGCAACTCCAAGAGAATCTTGATAAGGGATCCATACGCCCTAGTGCGTCACCTTGGGGAGCACCTGTTCTATTTGTTAAGAAGAGAGATGGATCAATGAGACTCTGCATTGATTATCAAGAACTTAACAAGATCACTATCAAGAACAAATATCCTCTCCCATGCATTGATGACTATTTTGACCAACTACGCGGAGCTCAATACTTTTCCAAGAGTGATCTTCGTTCAGGATATCATCAATTAAGCGTCAAAATGGAGGATATACCAAAGATGGCTTTACGTACAAGGTATGGACACTATGAATTTATAGTGATGCCATTTGGTCTTACTAATGCCCCTGCTATCTTCATGGATCTGATGAAAAGAGTCTTTAGAGACTATCTTGATCAATTTGTGGTAGTCTTTATAGACGATATTCTTGTCTATTCGAAGAGAAAGGAAGAACATGAAGATCACTTGAGAATTATATTGAATACCCTGATAAAGGAGAAGTTTTATTCCAAATTTACCAAGTGTGAATTTTGGATTAAAATAATTTCATTTTTGGGTCACATAATCTCAAAAGAGGGGATATCTGTGGATCCAGAAAAAACAGAGGTTATCGAAAGATGGTCGAGAACAACAACAGTAACTGAGATCCGAAGTTTTCTTGGTTTGGCTGGATATTATCGACGTTTTGTGAAAGATTTTTCACGATTATCTAATCCACTCACCAAGTTGACTGGGAAAGGAGTTTAGTTTTTCTGGACGAAGGAATGTGAAGAGAATTTCAAGGATTTGAAAAGAAGGTTATCCAGTGCACCGGTGCTCACACTGCCTTGTAGTGAAGAATGGTTTGTGATCTATAGTGATGCATCCAAGAAGGGATTGGGGTGTGTTCTTATGCAAAATGATATGGTGATAGCTTATGAATCACGACAGTTGAAAATCCATGAGCAAAATTACCAAACACATGATTTGGAGTTAGCTGCGGTAATCTTTGCATTAAAGATTTGGAGGCATTATCTTTATGGTGAAAGGTGTGATATTTATACTAATCATAAAATTTTAAAGTATATTTTCACACAAAAGGAGATGAATATGCGCCAGAGAAGATGGTTGGAGCTGATTAAGGATTATGACTGCTCAATTCATTACCACCCTGGGAAAGCAAACAAGGTGGCAGATGCATTAAGTCGACAAGACCATGCCCGTTTATCCACGATGAGAATCACAAAAGATCCAATATTTATGGATTTGCAAAGGATGGATCTTGGAATTACAATGGAAGGGGGAAAATAGTATCTTTCTCAAATGAATGTTCAACCATCTATACATGTGAATATTAAAGTGGTGCTGAAAATAGATGTAGAGTTACAAAAGAAGGTGAGAAATATTCCTGAATTCAACCTTGATTGTGATGGGATAATAATGTTCAGGAATCGGGTTGGTGTTCCTCCCATCCCTGAATTAAAGAAGGAGCTGTTGGATGAGGCTCATAGTTCTTCATTATTTATTCATCCTAGAAGCACGAAGATGTATAGGGACCTGAAAGAGTACTTCTGGTGGGATGGAATGAAAAGAGATGTTGCTGAATATGTCTCTCGATGCTTGGTTTGTCAGCAAGTTAATGCTGAGAGACATAAGTCTAAGGGGATGTTACAACCATTACCCATACCCGAATGGAAATGGAAAAACATCACTATGAACTCTGTCACAGGACTTCCTAAAACATCCAAAGGCAATAATGCTATCTGGGTTATAGTAGATCATCTTACAAAGTCTGCACACTTCATTGATATTAGAGAGGATTTCTCTCTGGAGCAGCTTTCCAGGATATATGTAAAGGAAGTTGTATGATTGCATGGGGTACCACTTTCTATTATATCTGATCGGGATCCGAGATTTACCTCGAAGTTCTGGTGAAATCTTCAGCATACTCTGGAAACAGAGTTGAGTTTTAGCACTGCTTATCATCCTCAGACAGACGGTCAGTCTGCGAGAACAATTCAAACCCTAGAAGATATGTTGAGAGCTTACTCTATGGATTTCAAAGGTGGTTGGGATAAACACCTACCTTTGATGAATTTTTCTAATAATAATAGCTTTCACTCCAGTATTCAGATGGCTCTTTATGAAGCTCTCTATGGAAAGAAATGTAGGACTCCAACTTGCTGGGTTGAATTTTTGGAAAGAAATTTATTAGGACCTGATCTCGTTGATGAAATGGAAGAAAAGGTCAGATCTATTGAACAACACATAAGAGCTGCTCAGATTCGACAGAAAAGTTATTCCGACAACCGAAGAAAAGACCTAGAGTTTGAAGTAGGTGATAAGGTGTTCTTACGAATATCTCCATGGAAGAGAGTCATGAGATTTGGAAAGAAGGGGAAGTTGAGCCCTAGATATATCAGTCCTTTCGAAATACTGGATCGTGTTGGGAAGGTAGCTTACCGATTGGCGCTTCCACCGAATCTCTCTCAAGTTAACGATGTATTCCATGTATCTCTCCTGAGAAAGTACATACCAGATCCTTCACATGTACTTAGCTCAGAAGTTGTGCCGCTGGAGCAAGATCTTTCTTATGAAGAACAACCGATAGAGATTCTGGATCATAGCGAAAAAGTCCTACGAAGCAAGACCACTCGATTGGTGAATGTTTTATGGAGGAACCACCAATTAGAAGAATCTACATGGGAGATTGAGGATATGATGAGAGAGAGGTATCCTCATCTGTTTGTTACAAAGTGACGAATTTTGAGGGCGAAATTCATTTTAAGGGGGGTAGAATGTAACACCCGAGACTTTTATGAGAAATATTTTGTTTTTATGTTATATAAATCATCAAAGTAATATTTCACTACACACAACACTATCTTGGCTTGCTTTACACGCAACCATGGCCTTCCTCGATATCTTGCGTCGTACGCAATACCGAGTTTCACTAAACAACGATATTCTATTAAAATATTATTAAAACTAGCCGTTATGAATAGTAATAACCACTTTTTGAAATTTTATAAATTTTATTTTTCAAAATGGACTTCATTTTTGGATTCGTAATATCGAAATTAGTGTAGGGTGAAATTTTGGTATTTTTCTGAAAACTTTCAATTTTTGATGAATAGTGAAACCACTAAGTGGTAGTTAAAAAAACTGAATTTTTCATAAAACATAATTTTACCGCTTCTGTGAGTGGAATTTCGAAAATCCGAGAGACACGGTTAATATCAAGGACTAAAATGTGGTTCAATGAGATGAAAATAATTTTTTGTGAATAGTAACTTTGAACTTTTTTTTACCACGGTTAAAAGTAAACAGGGTAAGTAAGGGTAAAAGTGTTATTATTATTAACATAAAACATGTCCTAATTCTATTGGATAAGTGTAATTCGACCAAAAACAACCTTAGGAGTAAAATATGACCATTCTGGCCCACATGGATTAGATTAGGTCATTTACTATTAATTTATTTAAAGAAGGGTTAAAATAGTTAAAATCAATGTTTAATAAGTAAATCATTTTTAATATGGGGTTAGACATATGATAAATTAGACTATAAATATTCATTAGAAACATAAACAAATTTCCTACATAATGGTATTTTATTTGTAATTTTTAGAAATTAAATAAGTTAATTTATTTATGACACAACGATGATGGAGTAATTATCTTATTAATGAAATATTAACATAATTGATGTCATAAATACCCAAATAAATGTAATCTGAGACTTTTTATGAATTAAACTAATTTTATAGGTTAATATGAGATGTTAGTATTGATGTAAATAACTTGGTTCGAACTAATCATTCTGTTATGATTTTCAAAAAAATCAATTACTAAATCGTGTCAAAATTGAAATAAAATAGTTTTTAAAACAAATATTATATTATTAATTGTTATTTTATTCCTAAAAATATAAGGTTCGGTAAAATGACTTAGATAAGGTTATATATATTAATAATAAATAGCTTGAGGTTAGTTTGGCTTGATATAGTAAGTTTATTAACCTTATAGTATAAGAAAACAAGAAGACATGGTAAAAGTTAAATTATCTAACTTAAAGTTAAATCTAAATGATAAGGTTACAATTGATAGAAAAACTTGTCTAAATTCTATTTTATGAGAGTTTTTAGACCCCTACCCACCTTAGATTCGAAAAATATCAATTTGGAGCTATTAAAAACCAAATTTGACTTTATAATAAAATAATATTTTTAGTTATTCCAAAGGTGCCCCTCTCCTCCCTTATAAAAGGGCACCTCCTCCCTCTCTTCCTCACACCACATTGAGGCTTAAATATCGGCCAACCACTGAAAATTTCTTCTCTCCAATTCCCTAGAGACATCCTAGAGGTCCTGGTCTTCTTCAAAGACCAATTTTAGTGCCCTAAAAGGAGGTCTCAAAGAAGCGCTTCAAAGAAGAGGTAATGTCTGTTACCGATTATTTCATCTTTATTTCTTCTTCCACATCTTATTCGTTAGTTGTTTCATTATGAAGTAACAACATCAGTATCACTCATATAATTAAATGTTATTATAAGTATTAAACAACCCTATTTCACCATCTATCCATCCTACGGAAAATGAAATCATCGCGCGTGCGTACGTACGGAATACCATCTCCACGTCGTGGTGTAATCTATTTTCCACCCCCACCTTACTTGGATGGGTATAATGGTGTAAACAATGAATATATTTGATTATTGTAAAGTGATATTGATTCTGAAGTAGTATATATACACTCCAATACAAATCCACAATCATGGGAACGATATCATCGCTCGTGCGTACGTACGGAATATCGTCTCCACGATGTGATGCGACTCGTTCTACATGATCTTCATCGCATAATGATTATATAAATGAATTGAATGAATGAATATGATATATATTACAATAATACCATTATGGAAATGAGGTATCTATAACCTAAAAAGAAAAATAATAATTTATTTGACAAAACACGCATAAGAACAAAAAAGTAATAAACACCTGAATAACAAGTAGCAATGGAATATTACTAATAATAAGATAATAATATGACCATATATGATATCATAAAAATAAATATGATTCTGGAATAAGTCAATAACATTATTTAAATCATTATACATGAGGTTCGGACACTTATGAAGCAAATTGGGCCTAAGGTAAGGGAAATATCACTATCTCATTTTTATCTGAGATTGTTTATACTTTGAAAGTTATTGGGGTGTATTTTGTCATCCACATACATGTTTCCTCAATATGTAATATTATTTCCATCCACCTACAATTGTTTAAAACCTATTTTACCCTTTGGTGAGTTTTTAGTAAAAGATATGAAAGGAATATTTTGTCATTTTTCGTACGAGGTACTTTTTGACTTTTCCGACAAAAGTACAAGAAGAATGTTTTTTTTAACTTATACGACATGAATGGATTTTTAAAACATTATTTCTAAGAAGCTTCCTTTACATGTTTTCAAGATTATTTTTAATCAACATATTTTAAAATTATATGACATGTTATGAAAGGAAAATGTTTTTGAAGTAGAAATGATATTTTCCTCAAGAATGGAGTTCAAGTGTTTTATCAAAAAAAATTTCCATCTAATATAATATAGGGTTCTGTTTATATCCCTATTATTACATTGATATGATTATGTTGTGATGGATATATTTTTATGAATTCCTTTATCATATATGAATTTTTTTATGATGTCATGATGTTTAAGATTCCCATTTTTATTACATGGGTTATGCTATGATGTATGGTTTATGATTTTGTGGAACACATAAGAATGGTATCATTATGAGATGGGTGGGACCTATATCTCCATCCAATGAATTGGGTACTGATTTTATATCTCCTGATATAGACATGGCTGGAACGGTAGGTTATACCGGTTCAGTGAAACAGGACTGAAATGAGGAGTGAACTCGGTTCAGAAATGGACTTTGTCCACTAAGATAGTCTTGGAAATGAGTCTTGACTAATAATAAATGATTCTCTATGATTATGTGTGTAAGACACAAAGTTTTATGTTTTAAGTTATGATTATTATGATTACATTTCACTACTATAATTTATCCCATGTTATGAAATTATGCTCTCTTTTGCAGGTTAAGATTTCAAAAATGTTATGTTCTTATGAATATGATGTGATTGATATTTCATTTGTTTACCCTTACTGATCATTTGAGCTCACCCTTTTGTATGTTTTCTTTCCCCATGCAAGGAAAAAGGTTATTAAGTAAGATATGCCAAAAGGGACTATAGAGATGATGAAATAAATGGGAGACAATGTAGATGCTTTATGAACCAGCTGTTTATATTTCCCAGTTTCTAAAGACACTATACCTATACGGTCCTTTCCTGGATTTATTATAAGCTGTAATAAGTGTGCTTCAATTTTGAAGTAATAACAACGTATGTAAAGTACGGGTCATTATATTTGAATACTATGTGATTAAATCCTTCAAATATTTGGGTTTCAATATTAGATTTGTTTAATTTGAAGAATCTTATGGACAAATTGTTTATTGAATGGTCTTCATTGAACTTTAGTTTTTGTTGGACAAATTTTAGAGATTAAGAATAGATTTTCTTTTTTATAAAGGATGAACCGTTTGTGGATTATCTGATCTTGTTCTAACAATTTTGGTTTTGGTTAAGGTCTAAAGACATCGAAAATATATAGTTCTCTTTTGTGGATTAGGTGATTCTCTAGAAGTTGATTATAGCTCTCTTAATGTGAGAATGTCATCCTAAATACTCGTCTTTTGCAGAAAATATGAGTTTGTGTATGAAATCTAGTAGGATATGAGAGTCTACACGACAAGTATGTATGTTTCCTTATGATTTAGTTAGGCTCATAAATAAATTCCTTAATGAATAGTAACTTAAAAAAAATGTTGTCTGTTATCTTTTCCGACTGGGTAATCAAATACTTTTTAATCCATCCCCAATTTGTGATTTTCTAGGGGTCAAATTTATCCTAAACATGTTTTCTATCACTCTCCCTCAGAACATGACCCTTTTTTTTCTTCCATATCCATGTTTTCATGGAATACTAGTATGGGTTAACTCGGGTGACCTCTATAATTATCTTTATTTCTTTTAAAGTGATAGCTTTGCTGACACTTTTTCTGATGTGGGGCTTTCAATGAAGATTCCAAGCACAATTTTAAAATTGCAAGGACACAATTACCAAAAGTGGGGAAAGATGTAACATCCCAAGTAAATAAATAATATTAAATTCTAATGTTTATCAATATTTGTGAATAAAATGTTAATATTAATTTAAATTGAATGTTATGCTCGATGGCGTACCCAATAGGCAACAACGAGTTTCTGTGAAATCTTACGTTGCACTCTAATAATAAAATAATATTATTTTAAATGGTAGTTAATACCTAGCCGTTGTAATGGTGGGAATGAACGGAACTAACTAAATAATGATTATATATTTTTGTCAAATATTTTTACTTTTATCCAATAAATGTTAGAGGCTTAAAATGCAAATGAATCCAATTTTAAGCATAAATCTTCTAATATTCTTTAAAAGGTCGATTAACCGCTTTTTGATGGGGAACCATTTTTAAATATAATTTTGACAATTTTATATGTTTTATTTGAAAAAATAAAATCTTTTTTTTAGAATCTGGACATCAAAATTTACTTTGTGTAAATTTTTGTTATTTTTCTGATAAAGATCATTTTTAGTGAAAATGTTGCATTTTAATTCAAAATCTCATTTTAATATGATTTATTTATGTGGATTGATTATATTGATTATTGATATTAAAGTGTATTTATAATATATTCATACCATTTAATCCAATCTTGGTCATTGGAATTAATCTCACTTTGAAATAGGACTTAAACTAGTATCAATCTTTTAATAGATATTGTTTCTTAAAAACACGCTATTTGTTTTGACAGTGGGAATTAATTATTAAATTAATTAATGCAAATTATATGTTTTGAATTTTTTAAAATAGACATCATTTTTGAATTCTGAATATCAAATATATCTTAGGGTGAATTTTTGGTAGTTTTCTGAAAACATCAATTTTTGATGAATAGTGAAAACACTAAGTTGTAGATAAAGAAACTGATTTTTCATTTAAATGAAACTTTACCACTTCTGTGATTTGATTTTAAAAAATCCGCCATACATGGTTGTCAATAGGGAGTAAAATGTGGTTCAATGAGATTAAAATAATTTTATTGGTGAATAGTAACATTTAAGTTTTATTAATCGCGATTAAAGGTAATTAGTGTAATTTAAGGTAAAGATAATGTTATAATAATATGAAATGAACTTGACACATGTCCTACCCTTATTGGATGAGTCATGGCCGAACACGAAAATCCATGGGTCAACTTGGGTACCCCATGGAGCCACTTTGGTTGGAAAATGACATTAATAACTTTTTATTTAAAGTTAAAATTAAAATGTCACAAACATGTATTATTTTACTAAAAAAAATTTATATGGGGTTATACAAGTAATATTTTTTACTATAAATATTCATTATAAATCTAAAAAGATTTCCTACATCATGAATTTTTTTTTAATTTTTAGACATTTGATAAATTAATTTATTTATGACACCGTGCTGATGGAGTGATTACCTCATAAATGAATGATTTAAATAAAATGAGAAGATAGGGTAAAATATAAGTCTTACACTTTTCAAAAACCTATTGGATTGGTGGATTTAGAAACCTTATCACCTTATCCTAGAAATATATCCTTTTGGGACCTTTAAAATCTGAAAAAAAATTATAATAATGTATTATTTTATAACTTTCCAAGAGTGCCCCTCCTCTTCTCTTATAAAAGGCCCCCACCTCTACCACCTTACCCACACCTCTCAATACTTTGGCTCGGCCAACCCCTGCCTATTTCATCTCTACACATCCCTCTCTTCATCATTAAAGCATCACCTTTGGCATAATGATCTTCAAGAAACCCTTTTGGTTCAAACCAAGAGGAGTTACCCGATTTAATGGTAATTTCTTCACTTGTGTTCTTTTGTTTTTTTTTTGCTTCTCAAAACCCTAAAATCTTTTTATTCCTTTATTTTGAAACAACACCAGTATCTTAAATATACTAGTATGTTTTTATGTTAAGGATTCAAGCAACACTTACACACACCTCCGTCTAATGGTTAAATAACACACTGTTTCTGTGGATGGCGAATTAATGCCTCACGAAATGATGATTGTTCAATATTTTTTAACACCATTAAAGGTGGCCATTATGATGTCACTGCATTTTATATATTATATATATGTTATTTATGTTTTCTATATGCCTATTTATTTTATATTTAAAACATACCTTTATTCTTTGCATGTTGTGAAAATGCGATAATTTAATATGAGGAAGTGTGGAATACCGCCCCCTCAAGTGATGTGACTCATTAATGCAATACATTGAATGTATAAAGAATGATGTTAATGAATATATGAGACCTATATAACATATATATTATACTGTAATTATTATATATATATCTCTCAATTATTTTTAATTCCATTAATATGACAAAGAAAGGAAAGTAGTGTTCATGCGTACATACGGCCTACCGTCTCCATGAACGGTGCATTTCATTTATTTTTATCTCCAAATGTCATGGAATAGTATAAAATGAATATGTAATGGATATATATGATATTTAAATCATTAATACTATTCTGGAGATGATTTAGTTATAACTACATGGAAAATCATTTTCAAACAAGTTCATTTTTGACTCATGTACCAAACATCGACAAAAACGTCTGATATGAACTCACATTATTAAACAATTATTATAACATTATAATATGTGATATTAACTGAATAATAATATTTAAAGGAGGTATTTAAGATTTTATAAATTGACAAAAGTTTATTATTCAGGAATATAAAGAAACTAACAAGACAAGTCGGACTTGAGGTAAGGGATCCTACCTATCTCTTTCTTTTTAAGTACTCTCTTTTATGTCGTTTCTTTTAAGATACTATTTCTTATGTTGGGGGATGTTATTTTATATTCATCTTACTTTAATTTATATGTTCATATTATGAGAGACCCTATTTTATTTCATCAATCCATTTTTTGGATGTTTTAAGTGGCGCTGTTAGGCTGCCAAGTTTTCATAAGGGAATTTTCATCTCACTTTTATTCCCCTGAGATTTATGCTACATTTTCCACCATTTCCTTTGAGTGGTGTATGTACTTCCCATTATTCTGCTATTTGTGTAATATAATTTCGTTTATGAGTATTTACATCAATGTTGTATAGTCCTTCTTTCATGGGGTGTAGATTTCAAAAGATACCCAAATCGGTAAGGGAACCTTTCACCCTCCTCTTTTTAAAAGACATCTTTTGTTATGACTTTTAATTTACATATTATTATGTGGGGATATATTCTTCTATATATTTATTGATATAAAGTTTATTTACAATTGATGAGATACCATTTTTTCTCATCAACTCATTTTCTGAATTTTAAAGTGACGCCGTAAGGCTGTCGAAATTTTTCAATGGAACTTCCTAACCCAATTTCGATTTATTTGGGTTCAACATTTAGTTATTGAATATTTCATCCTTTGAATATGTGTTAATGACCTTTGATTTTTTTACACTTAATATCCACTTATATTCAGTGTATTTATATTTTTCACACATAATTATGAGATTGATTCATCCTTAATCTAAGGATACCTTCTTTATAAGGGATTTCGCCTCATTTTACATTTCTATTGAGACTTCATTGTTGTTATTCACCAATTAACTCTTATATGGTGTATATACTGTCCTTTGGAATATTATATCATGAATCCATTTATTCTCATGATATTATAATGTTCTGATTAAATGTTATTCCTCAATTATTGTATTCATGTGTCTCTAATTTTGTTAAAAACCCTTTAACTAAAATATTGTTTTAAATGTTTTAATGATTTATTCTTATAAATATTTCTCATTAATATCCATGTTTTCAAAATGGTTTTAAGGATTTATTTATTTGGATATTATTGGTTTAAAATATTAAATTCTTCAAAGTGGTGTGGGACACTTTGATTAAAAAATCTCTTTATTAAATGTTTTAAATGGTTTTGAAAATGGTTTTTAGAATGGATTCATTATTTCAATATCATAAAATGTTATATTGTTATTGAAATGTGGGAATGTTATCTTTCCTTAATGCTTAAGTTATGTGTTATGATTATGTTATGGTTCTTGGGCATTTTTAATGAAGATGGGTGGTTCTGTGATAAAATAAGGGCAGGTGAGCCCGATATAGCTCTCCAATGAATTGGGTAACATGAAGGAGTTAAACATTAAGGTTTCTTCGAAGAGATTTATGTAATATACTATGACGGGTATTCCAAATGTAACCATGAGGGTTACTCCCTATGTAAGAATGTTATGAATGCCTCAAGTTACCCTTATGTCTTATGATATCTATGAGTTATTTGTAAATCTTATGATTTCAAGAGGTATGTTAAATTGCTTATGTTTTATGAGTAAAGTATGATTTCATTGATTCTTATGTATACATGGAATAATGTTTTCCTTCCGTATTGTTATAACCCTTACTGAGCTTTTTATGCTCATCATATGATTTTTTGAATTGTTTTTCACAGGACATAATGATGAATAGGGTCAAGGATGGGATCAAGGAAATGTCAGGATGTCTAAAACAAGGAACTAGACATGACTCTTATGTTCAAGAGTTTTTATTTTGTGAAAAAAATGGAAGCTGAGTAGATGTGTCTACTTTGTAATCTTTGAGATGTAATAGTCATGTCCTAATTCTCTAAAACTCTAAACCTAAAAAGACCCTCAATGTGAATTATTCATTTAATTAAATAATAAGTAATGTTTAAGGCCGGGTCCTTATATATATCTCCCTCCAATGAATTGGGTAAAGATTTATATCTTATGATATAGACATGGATGGAATGGAATGTTAATCCGGTTCAGTGATACATGACTAGAACGAGGAGTGAACTCGGTTCAGTAAGGGACTTTGTCCACTAAGATGGTCTTGGCAGTAATGCCTTGGCTAAAATGGAAATCATATCATGTGTTAATGTTTTTCAACAATTAAAAGTTTTATTTAAAAAATATTTTATCATGATTAATCTTCCATTATAATCTATGCCTTACGTACTACCATGTTTTATGTCATTGCTCACGATTTTGATGTTTAAACATTATTTTCATGTTTTTTGGTCAAATGTGTATGGTTTGTTTTATTTTCTCCATGTTTACCCATAACGAGCATTTGATATCACCATTTATATGTTTTCAATTACCAGGATATAAGGAAAGGTTATGGTATGAAAAAAGGGATGATCTTTATGGGACACGTTGAAGATCTTTCACCATGATTAGAAGATTATGTTCAGAGTTTCCAAAGACACTAAACAATTAAGATCCTTTGGTGTATATTTTTGTTATGTATTAATTATTCCAAAAAATTAATTTAATGTCTATGTAGGTCAAGCATTGGGTCACTAGAAACACATCATGAAATTTGGAGAGACATAGTGGCATTTCCAAATGGTAAGCTACAAACCTAATTTATTCTAGAATTTCTAAAGATCTGATGTACCTGGGACTCAATTTACCTTTCTTACCAAATCATATAACACCCTTTTATGAAGATACCTTCAAAAAAACATTATCCCATACTTGAAATTATATATCCTTCCTCCAATTATCGGCATAGCTCTTTTGCCAACATTGAGCTGCTTGATGTGGGTTCAGATATCCTTCACCTTTTCCATTGTTTTCTCAACATGTTCAGGGCCTAAGATTTTTCTATCACCAACATCATCCCAAAAAGTTGTTGTGTGACATCTCTTTCCATATAATGCTTCATATGGTTACATATGAATACATGAATAGAATCTATTATGATAGGAAAATTCTACTAGTTGTAAATATTGATACCACATACCTTGAAAGTTATGTGAGAAAGATCTCAACTTGTCTTCTATGGTTTGAATAGACTATTTTTATTGTCCATCAGCTTGGGGGTGGTAGGCAGTGCTTAAAAGATGTTCAGTATCCAAGGTCTTCTGATGACCTTTTCAAAATCTATATGAAAAATGAGGATCGTGATCAGAAAAAATCGATAGGAGTACACCATTGAGTTATACAAATTCATTAATATATATTTTTGCAAGACATTCAAGTGGTAAATCTTCTATTATAGCAAGTAAATGTGATGACTTGGTAAGATGATCAACAATGGCACATATTGAATCATTCCTTCTAGGAATCATTATTATCCCCATGGAAAATTCCATTGTAATATTATCTCATTTCCACTTAGGTATGGGAAGATGTTGTATAACTCCTAAAAGTTGTTTCCTTTCATCTTTAATTTGTTGATAAACCATACAACTTAACACAAAATCATAAATCTCCCTCTTCATGTGGTCCCACCAAAAATGTTCTTTCAAATCACTATACATCATGGTGCTCCAAGGGTGTATATAGAAATTGGAGCAATGAGCATCATCCAATAATTCACTTTTTAGATTAGGTATGTTAGGAACACAAAATATCTTCCCAAATTTTAAAATTCCATCTTCATATATGAAGTCACTCAATCACCCATCATTCACAACTTTAATCTTCTTTTGAAACTCCTTATCATTAGTCTGATAACTCTTTGTCCTTTCAATTAATATGGTTTGGAGACCATTTGAAAAAGAATAAATTTTTCACCTTACAATGATATCCCCATACCCATATTTACTAGATCCATGAAAATAGAATCCTTTTCAACTCTCATCTTGTTCAAAACTCCATGATCCTTTCAAATCAAAACAACTGACACCTTATTTTCCTTCCCTGGGTGGTACTGTATTGTGAAATCATAATCCGTGAGTAGTTCAATAAATATTAATTGCAACACGTAGAGTTCATTTTGTGAGAAAATAAACATCAAATTCTTGAGATCATTATAAATATCACATTTTCACCATAGAGACAGTGTCTCCATATCTTCGGAGCAGTGATTACAACTGCTAACTCAAGATCATGAGTGGGATAGTTTTTCTTGTGAATTTTTAGTAATTGTGATGCATAGGAAATCACTCTAACATTCTACATAAGTAAAAAACCATGTCCTTTCATTGAATCATCGGTATAAATAAAAAACTCATCATTTTATGATGTTAGAATCACGATAGGAGCATTGAAAAATTGTCTCTTCAGTTCTTCAAAACATTTTTCACACCCTTTTGTCCAAACAAATCCAACCCCTTTACATGTGATCTTTGTTAATGGGTTAGTCAACCGGGCTAAATTCGGGATGAAACATCGATAATAACCTTCTAAACCAATAAAACTATGTACCTCGGTTATACTCGTGGGTGCTGGACATTCTTGAATTGCCTTGGTCGTTGAAGGATCAATAGTGATTTCATCCTTAGAGACAATATAGTTATGAAAATAAATCACTTGATGCGAGAATTCACACTTTCTAAACTTCACATATAATTCATTTCTTCTGAGGGTTTTCAGAATAGTGTGCAAGTGATTTTCATGATCTTTGTATTTTTTTTGAGTATACCATGATATTATCAATAAATACCACTACCATGTCATCAAGATATTCCTTGAAAATTATATTCATTAAATCCATGATGATAGAGGATTCATTAGTCAATCCAAAAGGCATTACTGTAAACTCGTAATTCCCATACATTGTTTGAAATGCTTTTTTCAGAATGTCTTCCTTCTTCACACACAACTGATGATATCTAGATCGAAGGTCAATATTTGAAAAATATTGTGCTCTAGGAACTTGGTCTAATGAATAATCAATGTGAGGCTGAAGATACTTGTTCTTTATTGGTATAACATTGATCTTCTTATAGTAAATTCACAACCTCATAGATCCATCATTATTCTTAACAAAAAGGACTTGGGCTCCCCCTAGGGAAACACTAGGGTAAATAAATCACTTATTACTCAACTCCTCTATTTGTTTTATTAGTTATAATAATTCCTTAGTGGCCATTCTATAAGGGGTCTTTGAGATGGGAATTGATCCAGGAATTAAATCAATGAAAAACTCAATTTCACTTTCTGGAGGATGTCTAGGTAAATACTCTGTAAAAAATCAACATATTCTTGAACAATAGGTACGTCATCTATTCAAACACTCATTTCCTCACCCATCATTATTTCATTCTATTCCTCCTCAATAATTGAATTTAATAGAGCTACTGGGTTTGGATCTAGATAAGAATCAGGTGGTGATGTTTCTGCTCTAAATATAAGGTACTACTTATCATCATTGAAAATTGTAACCTCCTTCTTATGACTATATATTTTCACATCATGGTCCAAAAACCAATCCATTCTGAGGATTATATCCAATTTAATCATGGGTATGATAGTGTGATCAACAGATAAAGATCCTTTATATTCCCTAATGGGAACTGATTCACAAAACATTATTGCGATGATAATTCCCTTAGGAGTTTGGACTGAAAACTCCATTATTAAGATAAATTAAAAATATCTAATTTTCAAAGCAAACTGTGAAGATATGAAACAATACGATGATCCAGAATCAAATAAATCGTTGGATAAACTTGAGGAAACCATTAAATTACCTGCCACCATGTCTTTCGGAGCTTAAACATCAACAATAGTTATCGTATAAGCATGGCCTTTCTCCCTTGGCCTTTTTGGAGGTATGTTCCCTTAGAACTTAGGATATTCATTTACATAATATTTATTTTATCTACAATTCTGGCATTCAACATTGATAGCCTCTTTCTTTCCCTATAAATCTCAAGCATGGTGGCCTTTTTTATCACACTTATTACAGACTCCCATTCCATTTCGAAAAGTACTATTTTGTTTCTTACTATATTTACCAAATGATGGATATTCAAAATTTACCTTCTTCCACGTATTTCCATTTCCATTTTGATTAGAAGATATCTTATTCTCTTGTTTTTCTTTGAATTCATGAGACTTAGAGAATTCCTTTTCTGTCTTGATAGCGCATGAGACAATATCTTCGTACGATGATAAGGATTGTGAGACAAATGCTCTATTGAGAAATGTTTTTAACCCATCAAAGAATGAATCATTATTACTCCATGGGTACCATATATAATCCATTTAATGCCTTTCTAACATTTTATTTTTAGCCTCATACTTTGTGGCTTTCTCCTCCTCCTTTTTTCTTAGACTCAGAAATTGTCTTTCCATATCTGCTCGATGGTCATGAGAAAAGTATTTTTCTAAGAAAATCACTTTAAACTATTAACATTCCATATTCGATACTTCTTCATATTTCTTTGTGTTTTGGATTAATGACCATCATTGACAAGCATCTTCCATGAGGTGATAAACTATCATGAAAACTTTTTCTCTTTCACAACTCCTCAAAGCATGAAATATTTTCTCTAAATAAATTATCCATTTCGTAGATACTAATTTATTTGTACTCCCATTTAATGTTAGTGGTTTTTCCTCATGAAGCGATCTAAAATTGATCCTCCACATTGTGTATATGGGTGCTTCATATGGGTAAGGTAATTATTCATAACCTGGGTGGGTTATCCCAGAATGGTGATAAGTTGATCAGCAGCAGTTGCATTACCAGCTCAACTATAATTAAATTGAGTATGAGGAAAATACCTACATGGATTATGTGAATTAATACAGATTTAATTCCTTCAACTCTTCTCCATTTCTAAATAATGTCATAAACTAGATTATTTTATGAATTGCAATACATAATTCCAAACTTGAAAAAAACATAACATAAATTGAACAATTTGGGGATATAATCCATAATCTAAAGAAATGTTTTCTTTGAGGAGGTATATTCACATAAATCCTTCATAATGGTTTGTAATAAATTGTTAATTATCCAAAGAATATCCCATGGGAGTGTCATAACTAATACTGAAGGAAGGCCAATTGTCGTGTACCAGGATACACTGGGTCAAGCCTGAAACTCCTTGTCTGAGTTTTCACTCTTAGGTAAATCTATGCTAGAGCTGCCTCTACCTGTTCGTATCTACAAATTTATTTATTTATCTTAAAATACCCAAAATCTATACATTACCATGATTCTAAGAAGTTATTCTATACCAATCCTAAACGTCTATATTAGGGTATTGTGCTCTAATCCGTGTTTATCTAAATCTAGTTTCCAATGTTTGTACTAAACATCCTATGAATCCAACTGTAACATCCTGACCCCAGTTACCCAGAGTCGATTCAATATTACATAACATTGGCATGATACAAAGAATCATGTTCTTAAATAATGATCAGTTTATATGACAAGGAATTACTAGATACATTAATAAGTTCTACATTATATCATGAAATAAAAAAAATCAACAACATTTTGTCCCCATTGACCACACTTATATCCTTAGCCTATCCATTTAGGTCAACCAAAAAATATATGTTCACAACCTGGGAAAAATAAAACAAAAAAAGGGTTGAGCTCAGATTCTCAATAAGGATAACAATATAGACAAAAATTTCACTAATTAGAATAAACATTTAAGGTAATGTATAAGAATAAAATAAAATCCTTTTAAACATAACAATCAGCATAACATGGAAAAGATAAAATAAAATAATGTTATTTACTTATTAAAATGGATATTTTACTAGTCAAATAATCACATGAAATATCAATAGCCACATTAATAACGATGGAAAGCATAATTTCAGACTTCATAACCACGTAGTCAGGGCCTTGTAACATGACTAAAAATAAGATTTTGTCATGGCCTTATGCCAAAACACTATATTGTCTCATGAGACCTCCCTATGAATTGAAGAGCTATAGCGGTCTCCACCCTTCACTTATAATAACCAATGCATTCCTCATATGAAAAAGTTTAAACATAACATAAACATTTGTGTTAAAAATAGAATACAAAATTTAAATACATTATCCATAAACCATGAATGGTTTAAAAATAACACATCCATAGACAAACATATCACAAAACCTTCAATACAATATGAACGATTTGTATCATTATAAATCTACCCCGATCATCAAAAATATCCCTTAAAGGATGCTGACATAGTTGAAAATGATCAGAAAAAATCGTTGAGAGAAATATCCCTTTTTCATGAAATCATTTAAAAGTAAAATAATTTATAAAGGAAGTAATTTAAATGATATTTTGGAATCATGTTCTACCATACCACTTTCAATCTTTTGAAAGGAATCAACATTTTAAAACATTAATGTCCATATATAAAAATCCATTAAACTATTTTGAACACATGGACATTAATGAGAATGGTTTAGAAGAATAAATATTTAAACCATTGAAAATGATGTTTCAGTAAAAAAGTCCCTTAAAAGTATCCTTTTGAAAACTCTTTTTTGAATCATGGACATGGATAATAAATATGTCCCAGTAAAAACATACACAGAAAAAATCTCGAATAGTAATCAGATTGAGAAATTAACCCATACCTGGTACTTTTCCTTAGTCGATGGTATGTTAAACTCATGTATAAGAGTTAAAAAATTGTTATTAAATTATACAAGAATCTTATACATAAATATGATATCATATATGATCTTATAATTTGGCTTTGTTAATAATATTTTATTAGTATCATCGTTTTGTGTTTTAAATGATTCATTTTCCTTTATATGCTTGGTTAAGTAAGTCATGTTAGTTATGGATAGGATGTATATCTTTCATATAACGAATTATATTATGTACGTAAACATTATGTTTAATAATAAAATTAAAATTATTCTTTAATGATTATGATGGGGAATTAATCTCATCATGTTCATGGAGATAGTAATATATACGTAAGCATGAGCGAAAAAATCATTATATTGATGGTGAAATCATATGTAATTGGATGATATATCAGATATACAGGATCATTAACATGTTATATTTATTATTTACAACATTTATACTCATTATTATACCCCTCCAAATAATGAATTGGTTGAATGACAAACTACACCACAACGCGGAGACGAAAAGTCATACGTACGCTCGTATGGAGACATGCCATTTATATGATGGATAGAATAATGAATAGGGTCATACCATTTTTATAATAACATCACAGTATGTAGAATATATTAGAGTTATTATTTTAGAATGGAAACAACAACAAAAGAGGAAGTGTAAGAAGAAATGAACTTGAAAGAGGTGATGAAATATTTACCCCTTCTTCGGGTTTTTCCTTTTGATTAGATCAAAAAGGCTTCATAGGTTCCATTTTTGATCAATGGAAGGCCTCTATGATGAAGGGAGGAAAGTTGGAAGGATATTTGGGATGGTTTTGGCCGAGCCAAATGGCTTTGGAGGTGTGAAATTAAAACAAGGGGAAGTACTCTTTTATAAGAGAGGTGAGGGTCACTTTAGGAAAATATTGAAATATTATTTTATAATAAAATTATTTTCACTTTTTAATGGCTCAAAAATTATTTATTTCGAGACTATGGTGAGTATGCATCGCAAAACACTCAACCAATAGGGTTTTTACAGTTTTAGGTCACCATATTAAGCTTATCTTTTATATTAAACTCTTTATTAAAAAATTTGATATTTACCAGGTCACTTTGTATTTTTATATGATATGGTTAATAAACATACTATAACAATCCAAGTGAACCCGATGTGGTTCATTATTAATATATATAACATTATCTAAGTCCTTTGACCGAAACTTATATTTTTAGTAATAATATGTGCAATAATAATATAGTATTTTTTTAAACTCAATTATGACAATTATGACACAATTTAGTATTAGATTTTTCTAAAATCCATAAAAAATTTATAAATTAAAATAAAATTTATTTAATCCACTCAAATATGTCATATTAACTTATAAATTTAGTTCAATTCATCATAAGTCTCAATTTACATTTATTGGGATATTTGTAATATCAATTATTTCAATATATCATTATTATGGGAAATATTGCATCATCATTGTGTCATAAATAAATTTAATTATTTAATGTCTAAAAATTATGAATAAAATATAAATATGTAGTAAATATTTTTATATTTATAATTAATAATTATAATCTAATTTATATAGTGTGTAACTTTATATTAAAAATGGTTTAGTTATTAAACTTTGAATCTAACTCTTTCAACTCTTCTTCAAATAAAATTATAATAAATGTATTAATCTAATCCAAGTGGACCAAATAGGATCATATTTTCTTCCAAAGGTTGTTTTTTTTTTGAATTAAACTTATCCAATATAATTATGAAATTTTTTAGGTTAATTATAATATAAATTTTACCCTTAAATATCCTAATTACTTTTAACCGCGGAAGAAAACTGAAATGTTATTATTCACCAAAAATTATTTTCATTTATTGAACCAAATTTTACTTATTAATGTCAACTGTGTCTCTCAAATTTTTTCAATTAAACTCACAGAAGTGTTAATATTATCTTTTATGAAAATTTTCAAATGATCCTAGATGGTGGGTAAAAGACGGTAAAAAGTTCAATTTAATTTTATATATCTAAACTTATTATAAAATGACATCAATAAATTAAATTGAACATATATATGTATTATGTATCTATTTTTACCTATAATAAATTAATATAATATAACTATTTATTTAAATGAAAAGTCTGTTTTAAACAATAACGTAGTGTTTTTCACTATTCATCCAAAATTGAATGTTTTTAGAAAAATTCCAAAAATTCACCCTATACAAATTTCGATATTAGGAATTAAAAAATAATGTCCACCTTGTAAAATAAAATTTATAAAATTTCAAAAAATAGGTATTACTATTCATAACAACTAGTTTTATTGGTCGATGTGTGTTAATACTCCATGTTGCGTATAATGCAAGATACTGCATTATCCAAAGGAAAACATATCTTGGAAGCCTGGGGTGTTACATTCCAACTCAACGGTGGAAATTATATATAGTTTCACTAATACAGGTACAGATCCAAAAAATAAGTTCCATAGAGAAATCAACTTTTCATTTTGGTGGATGCCAAGAAACTCTTTAGGGAACACATCTGTGTAGTCCCTCACAATGGCCATGTATTCAAGCATGATACTCTCTTTTTCTCTATAATTTGAAATAGATATTCTTTCTCAAAAGGTAATAATATAAAAAAATAAGTTCATTGTTCTTATGGAGAATCATTCTCCTCCTTACACTTGTACAGAATTGTAGGATACCTCATGATGTGAAGAGTGATCTCCCGTTCCTGATAGTAGATGATGGCATTGTAAAAATTTATCCAATACAATACCAATATATAATAAAATACCACTAAAGTAATACAAGATTATTTTTTGGAGGTTTGGTCTATAAAAATTAACTAGGGATGAGTTTTATTTTTTGGACCCAATAATTTCCCTAATTATTTTCTAATAGATAATTCATTCTACATATTTTAAGGTGGGGTTTGAATAGTTATACGAAAATTACTAGATATTAAGGAATGTGTATAAGTAGAATCAAATTGCATGTTCACTATTCCTGAATTAATGACTAGAATAACTATCCCCATGTCATTTTAAAGATCCACCATATTGTTAGTGATAGAATATTCCCTTCCTTTCTTCATTAGGGGTTTTTGCTGTTGATTTACCTTTAACAACCATTAGCTTAGAGAAATGGTTTTCATAATTCCCATGTATCTTATTTTTGATACACTACATTCTAAGAAGAGTTTATTTTTGAACCCTCCTTTAATCTCCAAAATTAGTGTGATTATTCATAACCCTACATAAATTATTAAATAGATGTTCCATTCCTTCATATTTAAATCATTTCATGGTTGTCATTATACAGTTTCTAGGATGATTCTCTCCTAAATTTTGACATTTAGGATGATGGGTTTTTTCATCAAGGTATTTTTCTACTGATCCTCTCATATTAAACTCTATTTTTTATATCTAGGACCATAAGATCCTTGAAAGTCTTAGATATTAGTTTCATCATTAATGGAACAAAATAAAATATCTTCATAGATATCAAATTCATTAATCAACATCACTTTTCGTAGACTCTCCATTAGTTAGCTAAAGAAGTGATCCACCTTGCTTTAGGTGTTCATAAAAAATTCATAGATGTATCATTAATGAATTATGATGTTTTCTTTATACTCCTAATAGACTCAACATCCTTTAGAAATAGTCTGTGTAACTCTATTTACCTCTTAAAATAGAGGATTTAGGGAAAATATTTATTGAATAATATTTTCATGTATTTGTCCCAATCTGTGGATTCAATTTCATATTCGGAATTTTTGGTCATTACCATTTTCAACCACTAATCAGATTCACCATCAAAACAATTTACCGACAACACATGTTTCTCTTATTTTGAGAATTGGTGGATATATAATATCTTCTCAATGGAGTTGATCTATTATTTGGGTAGGAGGGGAATAGAATATCGAGTAAACATGGGAGGCCTTTTCTAGATAACAAATTCAACTACAAAATTCTCATTTATAGGAAAATAAGGGTGTTCCATGTGATTTAACATATTAATTAATATAAGATCCAGTTGATAAAATATTGTCATTGTGTTTTGAGCTCTTCGTCCAATTAGATTTTTCATTTCATTAGGGAAATCTTCACACTAATTATCATATTTCTTATTGGAATGCGTTCTGATATTTTCTACAATTAAATATGAAATATAAAGTACAATTATAGGTTATTGAATACATGATAAAAATAATGTAAAAATGAAATAACATTAAACATAAAAAATCTTGTAAATCAAAATTATATGAAATATTTTGATTGCATAAATTTTAATATAGGTTATCCATGGTGATAGAATTATCCCTACGGGTCTAATTAAAGAGATATAATCCAAATCTCCAATAATACCTAGATGTACCTCTGATACCAACTATAATATCCCTATCCTTTTACACGTATTATAATATGATTGTAAAAATCGGCCTTCAAATAAAATCCAAGGATCGCTAATTCTAGAGTCCTTTGATGATTATATTCCAAATTTAATATCATGAAAACTAGTTAAATACATATTTTATTTAATATAATCATAGTGATCCTAACATAAATTGATCTCACACATTTGGATAGGATAACATAGTGAATTCATGAATAATGGGATTACAAGAAAAAACCAGTAAGGCTATAAGAATGAGAATAAAGCATAGCTCATGGGTTCAAAGCCATAACACGATGACATAAAAGGTATGGAACATGAAGAAACATATGGAATAATAACATGTATACATGGGAACATGTAATCATGGAATCATTGAAATTTTTAAATATCATAAAACTGGACATAAAAATTATCTTAGACTAACAACATATACCATTACCCATAGAGGAGCATGAGTCAAGGTTAACCACCATGACTATGGACCCTGTAGTAGAATGAGTAGAGGCTAACCACCAAGTCCACTACAGATGATGTTTCATGATACTAAAAATTAACCAAAAAATGGATTTCAATATTGGAACACCCATCATAACCTCTCCATGAATGTGTTTTCCACAAGAATAATATTAAATAAGGAATCAGTCATAAAAGTATGGATTACCCATGGAATGAATTGGGTTTCATAGTCATGTGAAAAGGCTTGAAGAAGAGGGATATCATTATGGTGTCCATGTATGAATGGATTTAAATAATAAATAAATATTCAAAAGGAATAATAGGTATATATTATGATAAGTTATTTCAAATGAATGTGAAAACATGTAAAAATATTTTTTAAGAAACTTTATAAATAAAATATTTTATTGAAGTTTTAGGAAAATATTAAATATACTTTAATGAAAAAAGGTATAATATTAAATATAAAACCAGAAATTAACCAAGATTTATTTTAATGATAATATGATTTATTTTAGAAGAATAATGGGGGTTTATAAAATATAATGTAGTGGGCCTGAGAATTGGTACGAAATTGGGATGTTCTCTTTAATCAGACATTATTGTCGGATGGAATTGAGAATGAGGACTTACTAAAACCTGTATTTACTTGTAAAAGAAAAAATAATTCAGATAAGAATAATTTTATTGGATCATACAAATGGATTTTATGATAACTATGTAATAATAATTGAAAATTACATTTAGAAAAATAGAATGAAAGGGAAACCTGAAGGAAAAAATGATGGTTCAGAAAAAATCCATAACCTTATGTCGGAATTGGTTCTTCACATGATATTAATGTCATATATAATCAAATTAGAATCATTAATAATTAAATTTAGAACCTATTTAAAATTTATATGATATATTTTAATTTTTTTATCTTCTTTTATGGTCTTTTTAATGAGTTATAAGATTCAATTTCACCATTCATGAGTGTTAGTTTGCATAGTTTTCAAGAATAGTTCACTTGAATACGTGTATGAAAGATCATGTAAAATGAAAATATTTTTCCATAATTCAAATTATTTGTTAATAATAATTTTTTTAAATATTATATGTCCATATATATAATTTTTTTCTAGATGTGGGGATGGTTTATTAAATAAAACATTGGCCCTCATCTCCCATCTCTCAGCTCTCAGTAGTGATTCCCAAACCGAGGTTAAGATAATGTCTGCCTCTCCCCTTACCACTGTTGGATGGGGGATAATCTACCACCAAGAATCATATATCTTAGAATTCCTCTCTTTATCAATCCCTTATTCACACCCCAATTTCTCTACTATATCATTATTCCTAAAGGTTCTAAATGTTTTTTCATGGTTCTCCTCAACATCTGTTATCGCCATTGGAGTTTGAAAAAGCTACAAGTCTCTTGTATTAGGCCCTAGTTGCTTAATTTGAGAATCATATAACTTTAGTTGTTGATCATGACTGATTCATATTTTTATATTGGGTGTTATAATATTTTATGATTTTCGTTCTTCTAGAAAAATTCCATCTAATGATTTGTTTCACCTTAGAGGATGATCTGATTTGCATGTGGTCTATTAACCCACATAAGTTCCTTGGATATAGATTCTATCTCTTTATATGGTTTTTTAATTTTCATATGAATCTATATTATTCTTCAGTCTTGATTGGGCTTAAATTCCTAGAACACCCTTTTCTGTTTTAAAATTCTTCTACCCTTCGAATGCTTGGGAATATGGTATGAAAATTTCTGTGTTCCGACAACAAAAAACTCTCAATCAACGATTTGATTAACCAATGGATTTGTTTGGATTTTAAAATCTCCCATACATTAGTGTAGTAGATGTGGGTTTATTTTGGTTAGTAATTAAGATGAAAATAATCAGTTTACTACAAATCATATATGGATTATTGAAAGATGTGTAGGCTGCTAGGAAATATGGATTCATGTTTCCTGAGTGGAGTCATCTATGGGGCTGTGGATCAGTAAATGGTTAATGATAAGGCCATGGATTAGGTGAGATGTAATATTGTGGTTTCTCACTCACTTTTTCAAAATATTGAATACCTTCATCCAATACCAATGTTATGAAATTTTTTTCCAACTCAAGAGTGATTTAGTTGAGCCCAAGTTGACTATGCTTGCTCTGCCTAATATAGAGAAAGATAAGAAGGCCCGCGGTGATGATTCCATGACCATGAGGTTTATTTCACCTCACATAGAGGTAATACCTGACCATGAAGTGGGTGTATTAGTGGATGTAGAGGAAAATAGAGGTGAAAAGGTTTAGGTATCATCAAATTAGGTTACACTGGTTGATTTGGGCATCGAAAGATTGAAGCTAGAAATAGGAAGAACCAAATTAGAATCCCAATAAGATACCAATTTGATGGATTGGATCCTGAGGGGATAACAATGTAACATGAAGTGTTCATATATGTGTAGAATGAAATTGAGGGGAATGAACCTTTTGGTACTACATCAGAAGAGAAATATACTTATAACCCCTCTAAGAACAATGCATGATGAAGATACACCCCAGCTCTATATAGATTGAGAAAGAAGAAGGGGAAGAAAAATATACTAGAATTGGGGAGAAACTTTTTTACTAATTGAAATATTAACATATTGATCAAGTAATATTTATTCCTATCATAATCTATGGATACTGAGTCAGGTAAAGAGAAAAACCATAATATATGGAATACATGACTAAGGATGTAGATAAATAATATGTAAATCGCAAAGAAGAGTGCTCTGGTATGGATGATTCCATAAAAGAGACTGTCATGGAATGAAAAAAATGGGAGATAGAGGTGGATAATTTAAATAACTATATACTACTTGATATCCTAAACCATTCAGTAGAGTTTATGGTGGTGTAATATCTTATTATCAATTCCATAAATTAGGAAGAAGAGAAAATGATGGAAATAGTTCTCTAGGTGGACACCAATTGCGAAAAGAGTTCATAGATTAATTAGTAGGACTTAAAATTGATAAGGGGATTTAATGAAGTGATGATAAATTATGAGTATTATATATAAATTTTGGAGATTATGGTGCATATATTTGAATATTTTATAATCGAAAATATTGGATCACAAGTAAGTACTCTATCCTGGAAATTATTTAAGGAAAAAGTTTCCAATATGATCAAACATCATTTCAATGGTAATGTTATATCATTTAAGGTTTTCATTCCCAGATGAACTTGACGGGTTTCAATTTCCCTCAAAATTGTTTTTAAAATAACAAGCTAGTTTTTAGTTTGATTAAACGTTAATAATGGCTATTTGGATTATTTTTATCATTTTTTCAAAAATCATGAACTAGTTTTGTTTTATTAATTAAAAATATGTATTTATTATGTTTGTATAATATTAAATAATATATAAAAAATATAAGATATTTTTTATAATAAAAAAATGGTTTTATGACAAGACATGAAGGCTGTAATGAAAATTTAATACCCATCATCCCTGGATGCGATAAATCGACACATCACGGACGATGTTTTCTTTTTTAGAAAAAAAGGTGAGATAATTTGATTTCATGATGGGTTTTATTATTAACATTATAAAATTAGATTATATAAATGATATGAGATTTATCATGTAATGTGGATATGGGATTGCGAGGATAGGAAAAGAAAATTAAATATATTGAAAATAAATTAGTAGAAAAAGGAAATACGTTTTTACATCATGAATTCTTCTCCATGAGAACATTCATAGGAGAATTGGTTTTTTTTGTAAAATTTATCTTGGTTGTAGGTTAGATAATATGAAGGAGTATTGGGTAGAATTTGGATAATCTTATCGTCTTTTATGGTGTGAAAAGAATAGGTGGTGAGGGGTCACATTTTTTTGTGGAGGAAAGTAGTGTTTATTGATTATTTTATTCATCAATTTATAATTTTGTCACAATACTATGAATAGATTGATCCATAACACTAAAAACCTTGGAATAACAAAATATATTTTAAGATTATGGTATTTTATTAACCATGAATCAATAATTCATGTATTTAGCATATACTGTAAATTAATGTAGTCAATTATTCACCAATAATTGAACTATTTGAGAAAATTAAAAAAATTATTTCTAAATTGTTTTCAAAATTTAAAATTTAAAAATGGACTAACTATTATGAAAATAATTTTCTATATATGATAAATTTATTTTCTAAATAAAATTATCATTTATTCAAAAAATTATTATTCTAAAATAATAACAGATTTTATATCACGTTGAAAAATTAATTTTGGTCTAATATATTTATCATAAAATCATTGAAAAATTTTATGATAAGAATATATAATACTAAAATTAATTTTCATTTAAATTATTAAATTAATTATAAAATTGTAAACAAACCTTTAAATTTCATAAAAATACCAATACATTGTTTATCATTTTTAAAAATTAATTTACCTACACCATGATATTATTATATACTTTGTTCACTTATAATATACCTATATTCTATTTATACATTCATAGGCGAGTTTCTTATTATATTGGTAAGATTATTATTCATAAGGGTCACAATACCATTTTAAAGGTCATGTTAAGATTTCACTTTTTGTTTTCTTAATTTGTATACATACTTATTATTTCATTCATTATTCTATTATAAAGTTTTTATTATATTTGTTATGTAATTATATGTGATTTATAATTCATTAAATAATTATAAGATGGAAAATTTAATTGATATAATTCTGGGTCATTACATTTATTTATTTTATATTAGCATGCATGAAAATTATGATTTGTAAGGAATTGGTAAATTATATCATGTGTGTTGTACACCTGAACCATTCACCCACATAATCTACCATATATTGAAAATGTTTCATATTTTGATAAAATATATTGAGATTAAACAAATACCATGCATGGATTGGACATCCCATTTATACATTCATTTTAACAAATTATTTAATGAAGACACCTCCCATGAGTGTTCAAGGTATTTATATAAACCCTAAAAACATTTGATGGAATGGAGTGTTGATATTATAATAAGTAATATTTGGAATCATAAGAACTCTTTCATATAACTCGATTTCATATACACGAACTAGCATACATTGAGAAAATTGGAATCCATTCTGAATATTATATTAATCAGATTGGCCCACGGATACACTTAAGATGTGGGAGAACATTGTTTTCAACATTATTCTATCTCTAAAAATAATATGTATGAGATTGATATTAGTATAGTGGATCTACTATGTATGGTATTCTATTTTTATAATATTTATTCATTTTAATATTTTATAATGTTTCATATTATCATGTGTAGATATCCATGGAAAATGGGTTATATAACTTTTTCTTCATCTAATAATTTTTTTTACACTCTTTCAAAACCCGTTAGTGTTATCAAACTGATATATGAATATGTTTTATAAACCATGAAATTAAATTAGGATGATAACTAAAAAGCATTTCAATTTTTTTACTAAAAATTTGGTTTTTAAATTTTTTTTACTCTCATATTGTTGGGTTGTATATAGGTAACCCAAATATAAACATTCATAGATAGGAATGGAATAATTAACCAATTCATTACCCTTAGGTTGACCAATTGTGTAATGTTAAATCTAGGGATACCTATATCTGATTGGGCATGTAAAGGATACATGTGACATATAATTATATGAATGAGTTCATGTATGTTTCAACATGGATTAAACTTACAAATATTTTTTTTTATTTTCATAAGGGTTTTATTGACACAACATTACACAGAGTGGTCCATGTAAGATAAATCTCTTATATTCTGTACGGGTAATAACCCTATTACATTCACTATGTATTGGTAAGAACCATATCACTTAAGGGTAATTAGTCCCTATCTAAAGGTAGTCATTTTTTATTTATTTCCATGTAAATGTAACTAGAAACACACCGTTTTAAAAAACTATCTATGAAAATGTATACAATTAGTGACTATTACAAAAGGGATCCAAAATTGAATTATCCTTCTACATAGTATCAACATATGGGTATACCAAGAAAACCATTATTTAGAAATGGGTTCATATGTAAGGTAAATAGAAAAGAAATTAAAATTTGTTTTTCAATTCAACAAATGGTTTTAACTATTTTCCAAATGATTATAAATCACTAAAATGGTATTTTGGAAATATTTAATTTATAATGGGTTAATAAATAAATAAATAAATTATAAATGGTTAATAATTAACGAAATAAATGTTTATGATAATTTTATTTTTTTCAAAAAATTAAATGTTGTTATCGGATATGAAATTCGAAAAATTATATAGATATTTTTATGATATAGATATAAATGTTTTTATATTTATATCGTAAGAAAAAATTTAGAATGAGTTATAAATTTTTAAATAAAACCCAAATATAATATGTTTAAATTTAATTTATAAATCTTTCGTAGTAAATTATGTTTAACTATTCAATATAAAATGGGGAATTATATTGATATTTTTATACCATGTTAGATGTGTTTTAATTATTGACATGATCGAGTTACTAACAATGACTAGATATATTTTATTATATTAGGTAAAATGATTAAATAATAGATAATGAATTTTAAATTTTTATTGTTCTAAATATATCATATATTTAAAAATATATATATATATTTGAAATTCTATATAATAATAAGATTAAATATTTGAATGAATAAAAAATATTTATATTCAAAATTATTTAATATCCATAATGTTAAAGATGAAATTTAGAAAGGGATTATAGTTAGCTTTTATTTGTGAAATTTTCATAATTTTTTATCAAATGATTAAATATATGAATTGTTCCTATATTTAAAATTTATTATATTTTTTACTCACTGTTATAAATATCTTAATGATTAATTGTGTATGATTTATTTTACATGTTAAAATTATTTTAAATTGAGCCTTATATTTCATGCTAGGAATTATTATATAATGAATTTTGTCTTATATATACCTAGATCTAGACTTTTAATTGATATTATGAACTTTTGTTTAATTGTTGAATATATTTTTGGAACATTACAGGTTACAGTTAAGATAAATTGGATTCCCTCTTTAATAATGCATCCCAGGGTAGTGGTACACGAGGTCAAACTACCTATATAGATAGAGGCTTTTGCCCTTCCATGGACGGTGAATGTTTTTGGCTATTTTTTCATCTCATATAACTCATGTGTTGATTTTCTATCTCATATAATTCTAACAATTTACACGGAGTGTCCATGTAACTAATCTATATGATATATTCACATATTTATTAATATAATTCACTTCTAATTTTGATTGACAATAAAAAACTCTTGGGTTTTGTAAAGATTTGGACATCAATATGGTTTGACCATATTGGTTTGGGGGAGGGAATAAGATTAGAAACTAAATTACAAGAGGCATGTACACATAAATGGAATAACATGAGATATTATTGTGAGATAAATACACATAAAAATAATATTTGTGATATTCCTTCTATATAGAAACATTTCAAGATCTCTATCATCAAAATCTATAGGTTCTAACATTTAATAGTGCCCCCAAATTTTCTTGTTTATGGAAGGAAAGTAATGTGTGACACTACGTCATCCTTTCGCAAGTTAGCCAATAGTTTCATAGCCATGGGTTATATTATGATAATCAACTTTTGTTATTTTTCATTAAGATAAAATTACATGGGAAACCCTTCAGAATGATACAAGAGGAATATATTTGAGTTTATCCATATGTTGGATTGGTAAAATCGTTGTATGCTCAGTTATCCAAAAATAACATATAATGTTTTTGGGATGATTCACGCCTAAATTATTATGTAATGATAGGAATAACCAAGAATAATCATTGTTTATTGAAATATGGATCTCTTATCACTAATTTATATGATCTGTTTTATAAAGGGGTCAACATTTTAATGGGATTGAATTTAAGAAAACTACTTACTATGTTATAAATAAATATGTTGTACACATATGATAAAAGATCATACTATTTATATTATATTCATTATAATAATAAAATTATTTATCAGTCCTTGAAAGGGACATGCTTCATGTAAGATACTCCATAGGCTGTTAACTTAAGAAATGTTCTTGTGAATGATTGTTGGGTTAATACAATTTCTTGAAAAAACATTCTATGAGTTAAAAAAAATTCCATCATTAGTAAAAATGTTATAAAAGTTTTCAAAAATTATTTTTAGATACTTATCAAACCATAGATAAATTTATTTATGGTTTTAAATAAAATAAATTAATAATGAACAAATAAATATTATTCTCATCTAACATACTCAATATTATTAAGAGCATCACTTATTTTAGTTTCGTAAACTCAATATGGCTGGGTACAGAAAATTATATACAATATTTTTTGATATGTTAAATGAATTTCTGTGAATAATGGTTTCCTTATAACTTCTTGGGTTACAGATATAAATTATATAATATTATTTAATGGGATATAAAAATGGATTGTTATGGTTGTGTAATTTACCTTCAATTAATCAATGGAAATGTCATGAAAAAAATGAATGAATTGGTATAACCATTATTTGATATTATTAATGTGTTCGGAATATATATGAAATTGACATATGATGTCTTGGTTATTAAGGGTTTTATAAAATATAATATTAGGTAATAGTTTAAATTAGAAGAAGAAAAAATTATTGAAAATTTAATCGATATTTCATTATGAATCCATCGAAGTTAATTGAAACCAATGAATATTAGAAGAGAGGAATAATAATACAACTGGATTATATATGATATACATGAAGGAGTTTAGGAAACTCCATAAAATTTCCATATTAGTTGTGAATGTTATAGAAATTAAATATTCATTTTTAAAGTGTATATGAATCCAAATGTATATTTTACAATATATATATATATATATATTAGATTTCATAATCAATAACATAATTTTTTATAATGTTCTTTTATAATCATGAGATGTATAAAATAGTTAATACAAATAGGATTTGAATTGAATGGATATTATCAAGCTCAATCAAATCTATATAACTGATTTATATCTTTACCTCATTTCTATTATTTGATAACAGAACATGGTTGATATAAAAGTGTTTTTATTAAATACAGGGGAAGATTAATTATATTAACCAGGTTTATGATTCATAAAATTACATAACATGATTTGTGAAGAATATTTTCTGAAATGTTTTCATATGGGATTCAATGTTTACACTAGAAAAAATGTTTAACTCGCTAATTGTTAATATATATATGGGAATTTGTTCCAAACCAAAATCATGGATATAATTTAATAAAAATTTATTTTACAAATTTATATGGTCTTAATCACAAAGAATACTATATATTATATAAAAATAGAAGTTAATTAGTTAATATTCCTTCAAAATGAAATAATTATTCTTATTATAAAATGGTATCTATTTCAGACATATGATATTCTAAAAAATAATATAATTCCTAAGAGAATAGTGGGAATATATTTGGACATCCAAAAATTTCAATGTTAATAATGAAAATATTATTCAAGTCTAGGATTAATGTATGTTTTAGATAATATCAAAAATGGGTTCCAATGTATTAGTAAACAATAGTGTAGGATGTTAAATTATTTGAAGGAAAATCTTGATGGAAAATGGTTCCAATGATGATGATAATTAACACTGAAAGATTTATTAGTAGACAACATAATATGACATCATAACATTTGAGGTTGTGAAGCTATAAAGACTTTATAGGTTCAAGATGTTGAATAGTTATGAATATAATTATTGTGTAACTCAATTATTCAAATTGTATTACATCATATATTTTTCTCAATAAAGAGAATAGCAAGATAGTTTAATCATATCAACAGATATTTATGTAAAATGAATTACATATGCTTCAAAATATTATGAAATTATAAAAAAGATTATCAATCATAATGATGATATGGAATGTTATTATATATGATATGTTAATCAGGAGATTATGTCTGGTTTGTTAAAAATTCATAATGATTTTCTGAATATTAAACCGTATAAAATTTAAAGGAAAACTCTATATAAATATTATTAAATGTTATAAATACAATTTTAGATATAGATATAAATTTCATTAAGTTAAAGGATAATTAATGTCTCAGTGTATAAAATTGAGTTTATCCCTATATAATGTTTTTCATAGAGTATTATAGGATATGATAAAATTTTATGGTTTTTGTGTGTTGTATTCATATATTTATATAAATAATATTATCATGATAAAAATAAAATTAATAATACTCATTAGGGTTATCAGATATGTTACTATATATACCACATGTAGGTTTATACTAATGTATTTGTTATATTAGGTGTGTATCAATCATATTTGAGCCCCCATTACCTAAGATAATAGGGATAAATAAAATTATAACCTTTATACATTAAAATCATCATTAAAGAAGTTTATACATTGTCTTAGATAATTATGGATTGTTGGGTATGTTACTGATCAAATAATTGGTTGGATATTAACCATGATGAGATGTTTCCTCTAGTATGATGAGTAATACATTAGGGCCCTTGATTAGGATAGTTTTGGAGTTTTAATATTCACATAGTTATTATAAATATCTATATGGATAAGGGTTATGTGATGTTATTATCCAAAAGGATGAATGAAATGTGATGTATTCATAGTTATGTTCATTCCACTATAAGATAGTTGAAAGTTTTTTTTTTGGCTATATGGTATTGTGATGATTCTTGTCCCATGGTTGATCGATGTCTTAGACAATGGAAAAATATAATAATCCATTCTTTTCATAGGATAAACTCTATTAGAAAATGGTACATAAATATATGTGTTTGATAGATTTCTTGCAATATACCTTCCTAAATCCTATTAACATTTTTTATCTTATAGAGTATATTTATTTCTTACATATATATATATATCCATACATTTTTATTATTATGTTAACACGATAAATTCCCATTGGGTAAAAATTTATGTTAAACTAAATTAGGATTGAGTATTTCATAAATAGATACAAAAAATGTTTATTATCATTAATCTAAAAGTGTTTTAGACAGGTTTGGACATTGTATTTCATTTTATGTGATACAGGTTAAAATAATTATATCATTCCAATTTTTTTAATATTTCCAAAAGGATTTTGGGATATGGTATAAGAGGTTATTATATATGATACAAAATAAGATGAAATAGAGAAAACATGATTAGGATTTATTTTCAGTGTAAGAGTGGAATAAATATGATTTAAATACATATTTATAAATTATATATTTATTTTTTAGGTATATTCTTGCATGAAAATTATGATTTTCATAAATTTTTTATATTATTTCATGTCTATTAGAAACCCAAACCATTCACCAATCTAAGCTATTTTTTATTTAAATCATTTCATATTTATATGAAATGTATTAAGAGTAAATTCATAAAATGCATGAAATATCCTTTTAATTTGTATAGTATTTTAATAAATGAGTTATTGGGGAAACAAACATGGTGTTTTTTTGAGTTTTATATAAATTCTACATACATATATTGGAATAGTTTTTTAATATTTAGATAATGAATCCTACGAATCTGAATGCCATTTTATTGGTCTGCCTTTTGATATTGTGGAACTTGTATACCAATGATAATAAGTGAATCTCATATGAATGATGTATGATTCATATCATCCCATTGATAAATGGTGGAGTTTGAAATATTTTTTCATTTTTTTCTCACTCAGACTCATTTGAAGAATATAGATATTGCTTCAATGGGACTTTAGATTATGGTATTCCAAATTTACAAGATTTATGAATTTTATTATTTTATGTAGATCAATATTATCTTGCATATATATCCTTATAGAAAATTACATATCTCTTTATATTTATCTAATAATTTTTATTTGTCTCATACAAAACCATTCACCAATAAACCTTAATTCCCCTAAAGATTTCTCCACACCTCCTAAGAACCTCCCTATAATCTGTTTCTATTCCCATTCATTATCTCTATAATCATACATTAAATCTATTTTCAATTATTTTATTTTCTTATTGTTCCACCATAACATCTGAGAAGAATCACAAATTTTGTTTTTACCATGAATTACTTAATTGATATACCATTAATATATTAAAATTTAAATAATAAGGATAATGGAGTTGTTAAAAAATGGTTAATGCAACCCCTAGGAAATCATATTAGAATCACATTCATTATAGATGAATAACATTTTCAAATTTAAAAAACGCAAAAAAACACTAAATTGAATGAGTAATGGTTGAAATTTGAGATATTATAGTTCACACATTATTAAATGATTAATTTTTTCATCAGTGTACAATAAACCTAAATTAGATGTTAACATATCACGATTAGATTAATAATCATATAAATGTTTTTCATATCTTGAAATTATATAAATATATAGGCTTCATCCCCTTATAATATCCTACCAAATTTGTCCAAAAAATATTCGATACTATAAGAACAGTTTATTGAAAAATAAAATATCTACTTTTCCATAACATGAAAATCTACCCAGTGATGAATTCAGTCAGATATTATTTTTATCGAATAACCAATGTTTATCTAATAATAAATTAGTATCATACATACCCATTTGAAGTTTTTTAATACAATGGTAAATGTAATCCAGATTCATAAATAACATGGAGAGCATGAAAAGTAAATCATCTAACCTCATTGGTAAATATAAATTATTTGATTATTATATCATGATACATAGTCATTATTAACACCATAACCATGAATAATGTGAAGAATTCTCCTCTGATTCATGATGATTCGTCCTCCATTTCAGGAAGAGGGAGATAAATTATCCATGGATTTCTCCCACCAAGGGAAATATAAAAATGTAAAAGAATTATTTTGGGGAATTATATATTTACAAAAATAAATTAGATGGAATTATTAATTTCTATAGAATGGTTGGTTGAAAATATATATTCACTAATATTTTAATTTTCATCTCATAAATTCATAGTAAAATCCAATAAATATACCCTTGCCAAAATTATTCTAATAATCCAGGAAAACATCAACATGGATTTACAATTCCATCCTAGAACTCCCCATTAAAAATAATTATTTTTTATTATTTATAAAAATAAATCAATTAAATAAATAACACAATTATTTTTTATAAGGTTTGAATCATATATATACAAATTATTGCACTTTTCTAAAAATTACCTCATTTTAGAGAAACCCATGAAGTCAAAAATTTCATTTTTGTCACTATAAAGGTATTTTTTAATTTTATGATTGCATGAAAATAAATCAAATATTATGGATATTATATGTTCCTTAATAGACAATAATAGAAAAAAAATAATCCTATTTCATGACCACCTATAAAAATATTTTTATATATTAAGAGAGGAATAATTAAAAAGTTTACTCAACTAAACCCTCATCACCTTTAAGGTTTTTCATCCAAAAATATATAACTCATGTAAATTTGGGAGGGTGATGGTATTATTTATTTTCTCATCTTCCCATATTCTCTTTTGAATTTCCATGTCCTAAAAGAATACATGAACCAATGGAATATATTAACATCATTGTATATTATCATATTGATACATAATATCCAATAGGAAATCCAAAAAATCTCATATCATTCCCAATATCTTGATCATTTAATTTTATAATGTGTGATGAATAATGAAAATATCACCTCAGATGTGACATGTGGAAATTTTTTTGCATATGTAAATATGTTAGGGAAAAACTAGGAGATGATATTTCTAATCCACTCATCCCATAATTTGAATTTGTTTTAGTAAACCATTTGTTTAATGAACCTCATCATTTAAAGATGGTAAAATTATTGAAAATTCAATATTTTTTTACCCCTAACAGTATATATTTGGTGTCAGTAGTTTAGAAAACGTTATTTACGTCACCATTTTTTACGTCGGTTATATATAACCGATGTGATAATCTGTGAAACGTGATTTTTCACGTCAGTTATAAAATAACCGACGTAACAAATGCGGTGAGTAGATTTTTAACGTCGGTTATTTTAATAACCGAAGTGACAAATCGCGTGTGTTCGGTTTTTACGTCGGTTATAAATTAACTGAAGTAAAGAACAAAAGTTCGGGGGTTTTTTACATCGGTTATTCGATAACCAATGTAAAAAACAAGATATCTATGTGTTTTTTACGTCGGTTATCAAATAACCGACGTAAAAACCCCAAGAACGGGGTTTTTTTACGTCGATTATTTTATAACCGACGTAAAAAACACGGCTTTTGAGGCCTTTTTGATGTCAGTTATTTTATAGATGACATAACAAAACAACCCACATAACGTTTTTACGTCGGTTATACATTACCTTACGTATAAAACTATGATTTTTGATGTCTTTTTTAGGTCGGTTATAGAATGACCGACGTAAAAAACAAACACGTGGATTTTTTTACGTCGGTTATAAAATCACCGACGTAAAAAAGCTATATATGATACATTTATAACGTCGATTATTATAATAACCGATATTATAAATGTAAAAAACTGTTTATAACATCGGTTATTTCATAACCGACCTTATAAAACATTAAAAAAATTAACAAGCCTCGTGGATTGTCATTTCCAATTTTTCGATCGACAGTCCGGCGGCTCGTCTCTCTCTCGCAGTGAAACCTAATCAACACATTGATGTCGCTAAGTTAAACTCGTTTTTCCTTCATATTTTATCATATTTACTCTCTTCAGATCTATCATCTCAACTCGCATCACTCATGTAAGCCTTCCACAAATTTATTTCTTTCATTTTTTTCCCAGATAGTCTGTATTTATGTATTGCGATTTTTGTGTTTAAACTAGGTAAAATTCTTCGATTTCGAACCATCTTACCTCTTTTTTCCATCATCATCTTATTTATCATCCCTATATCTATTAGATCGACTCACAATATTCATTTAATCCTCAACTACTTCTATTTAGTTTGTTTTTGTTTCGCGAATGCCCGACATTGATGGTAATTTTTGTTGTCATTGACAAATAATGATATCATTCACCTATATTACAGCATAGAATAGTTATTGATTAAATGTATGAATTCGGAAATGATATTTCAAGTGTTGTTGCTGATTATATTTATCCTCTTTTATATGAGAATCTATAATATATAAAATAGTTATTGATTAAATGTACGAATTCTGATGACTGTGTTGTGATGATTGGATTTACATTGTGATTTTCTCCATATGAATTTTTATTTTAAATATGATTTGTTTCTTAGGTTTACTCCATTTTATCCAATTTTCTATCAACTATGCAGGCGCCATGGTTTTCTTTTATTCAATGGAATTTAAAACTGTTATATCTAACTATGTTTTGTTTTAATAATAATATTAAAGCATATTTTTTTAAATACACATAGATTTGTTTTATATTTCAAAATAGTTTTACATTAAATTTATGATTTTTTTTCATATAAACTTATATTTTTATTATCTTAAAAATATATATATTTTTTGATATTTGTTATAGGTAATAATTAGTCGAATTTGGATTACGACACATCGAATGAGCAATGAATATGAGGAAGGTTTTGATGCCTTTTTTGGAATTTGCTAAACGAAATGTTCCAAGTAGTGACATTTTTTCTGTCCATGCCTGAAATGTTTGAATATGAAGAAGTTGAAAAGTAGAGAGATAAAAGATCATATGATATATCATGGTTTTAATCCAAGTTACAACCCTTGGATTTGGCATGGTGAAACCGGATGAAATGTCATTGATGATGATGATTCACAAGATGGTAACTCCGATGGAATTGAAGAAATGATACGTGATATTATAGCAGAACAAATTGATATAGAACCGACAATTGCGCGTCTATATGGTGATGCTGAAAAACCATTATATCCTGGTTGTACAGATTTTACAGTTTTTTCGGCGGTGTTAAGATTGATTAACCTGAAGGCGAAACATGGATGGAGTGACAGATGTTTTACAGAGATACTACAATTGATGAAAGATATTCTTCCAAAAGATACCGATCTTCTAGATTCACATTACAAGGCCAAGAAAATATTATGCCTGATGATATTTGGATATAAGAAATTACATGGCTGTCTGAATGACTGCAATATATATAGGAAGGAATATGAATTTATGTCAGAGTGTCCTAAATGTGGGACATCACGGTATAAGGTAATAGAAAAATCACAGGCTGATGTAGAGATTACAATGCTCCCTTCAAAGGTATTTTGGTATCTTCCTATAATTCATTGTTTCAAACATTTATTTTCTAATTCACATGGTCCAAAAAGTTTAAGATGGCATGCTGATGAGCGGGTATGTGATGGAAAAATACGTCATCCAACTAATTGTCCACAATGGAAGAAAAGTGATGCGTAGTATTCTACATTTGGAAATGAAATAAGAAATCTCAGATTAGGGTTGTGCACAAATAGAATGAATCCATACCGAACCCTCAGTAGCACACATAGTTCATGTCCTACTTTATTGGTAATTTACAACCTCTCTCATGAAGTTTGTATGAAGCGCAAATATGTAATGTTGAGTACAATGGTCTCTGGTCTAAAGCAACCCGGAAATGATATTGATGCTTACTTGTCACCGTTTATTGATGATTTGAAACTGTTATGGGCTGATGGTATTAGGGTGTATAATTCTTATAAAATAAAATATTTTCAACTGCATGCAGTTCTTCTGTTCACTATAAATGACTTCCCAACATATGGAAATTTGTCTGGATACAGTGTTAAAGAGAATAAAGCATGTCCAATTTGTGAACAAGATATGTAATATTGTCAATTTCATCATGGGAGGAAAATAGGGTACATGGGTCATTGAAAGTTTTTGTCTATGGATCAACCTTATAGAAGACTAAAAAAGGCATTCAATTGCTCACAAGAATTTGATACTGCTCCAAAACCTTTATTCTTGGATCTGTATTTTGAGAGGGTGAAAAACCTTGATGTGACATTGGGAAAGACACATAAATCTGGTAATGATAGACATATTTGGAAGAAAAGGTCAATATTTTCTCAGCTACCATATTTGAAGTATCATGAAGTTGAAAATAATATTGATGTCATGCACATGGAGAAGAATATATGTGATTGTTTGATTGGAACATTGTTAGATATTAAAGGAAAGACTAAATATGGATTGAATGCAAGATTAGACTTACTATCAATGGGAATACGTTTGGATTTAGCTCCCACTCCTAAAGGAAGATGAACATTTCTTCCCCCGGATTGTCATACATTATCGAAGAGGGAGAAAATTAGCTTTTGTCAGTGTCTTCATGATATCAAAGTTCCTAAAGGTTATTCTTAAAATGTAAAAAAATTTGTCTCATTGAAGGACATGAAGTTGATAGGTATAAAATCACATGATTGTCACGTCATGATGCAACAAATTCTAACAGTTTCATTGCATGGAATATTTCCCATTCGTGTCAGAAATACTATGATGAAGTTGTGATAATTTTTCAATTCAATTTGTAACAAGGCAATTGATGTGAATGCTTTGAACATTTTGGAAAAGGATGCAATTTTTATATATTGTCAATTGGAAATGTATTTTCCTCCAACATTTGTTGATATAATGGTTCATTTAATGATTCATCTGGTTCGAGAAATAAATATTTTTGGACCTGTTTATCTTCGTTGGATGTATCCTTTTGAAAGGTATATGAAAATATTAAAGGGGTATGTTAAAAATCCATATCGACCTGAAGCCTCTATTATTGAAAATTATATTTCTGAGGAGGTAGCAGAGTTTTGTATGAGCTACTTGGATGTGGCACAACACATAGGTTTGCCTCCATCTCGCCATGAAAAAGTTAATAATGAGGGAAAGTGGATTCGTGGCTTGAATTTCAAATTATTATCAGCTGAAGAGATGAAGAAGTTAGAATCATATATCTTGAATAACATAGCTGATGCTCAACTGTATATCACATTGAATATTAATGAGTTGAAACAATTTCATCCAAAGAAGAAAGAAATGTGGATTTTGAATGAGCACAACAAAACTTTTTTGTCATGGATTAAAAAGTCTTTGCTTGGTACATCAGATGTATCAGAGACATTAAAATGGATAGTGGGTGGTCCATGTTTAAATGTGATAACATGCTCCTGTTATGACATTAATGACTATACATTTCAGATGAAAGCTCAGGACAACAAAAGTGCAGTTCAGAATAGTGGTGTATTGGTGTTTGCTGAAGCAATTCATTTTTCGAGTGCTAAGGACAAAAACCCAATTTCTGCATCAAGTGCATATTATGGAGTGATTGAAGACATATGGGAGGTTGATTACATTAAAATTAATGTTCCTGTTTTTAACTGTAAATGGTTTACTGGTAACAACAGTGTCAGACACGATGAATTTGGAATGACACTTGTTAATATGAATAGATTGGAAGACACAGCTGATTCTTTTATAATGGAAACACATGCAAAACAAATTTTCTATGTAGTAGATCAATCAGATATGCAGTGGGATGTTGTTTTACAAGGGAAAAACAATATACTGGTGAGGATGAATTTGATGAAGATGATGATTTATGTGAGATCCCTACTTTCATGGAAAGATTAACAGAACGTAATGATTATCATGTTGAAGACATGGTTTGTGCCATAAGGAACGATCACGACGAAGGAATTTGGGAAAAAAATACATTTGTACATTCCTAAAATTACAGGTAACATATGTTTATTTCTTATTTACATTTATTTTTTTCATAAATTTTAGATGTTGTAAGTTTTTTATTTATTAAAACATGTTTTAAAACAAAATAAGTATAAGTTTTTGTTTGTTTTAAGTTTATTTAGTTTACTTTATCATGTTTACCATTACATGAATTATATATCTATTATTTTTGTTCAGTGTCAATTACTTTACCATGTTTACCAGGTTTACCATGTTTACCATGTTTACCATCTTGACCATCTTTACCATCATTAAATTTTTTTAATATGATTACCATATTACCAATGTTTACTATTACGTAACTTAGTACACTTTTCTATTTTCTGATTACATTAGTATTAAAATATTTGAATTTTTATATTTTTGAACTAACATTTGTCTTTTGATTTGAAGGATAATGACAGATCATTCAGTTGATCAACCGCATGATTCCGGATATGAGCAGATTGGTCATACCTTTGGGGATGAACATTCACTTGCTTCTATTACGACAAAGAATTCAAAAATTGGTAAACGTGGGTGCACATGTTTACCAAAATTATCAGTTTCCCATACGCAGGATCAGAGGATAGTCATTGTGTTTGATGATGATGATATTACTAGAGGTCCAAATAAAAAAGATTTTAGGAGTTTTTTAGCATCTCAGGCTAAGAGAAAAGTAAGCATTCTGTATGATGAATGAAGAAGTGTGGATAAAGCGATAATATCTCAGTTATGGGAGATGATTTTGGAATGATCTTTTGTTATTGTTTGAATATTCATTAAATCTGTCTAGTATATATAACATGTTTAACCTCTTCTCTATCAAATGAAATTTGATATTCCTGACACTGGAAGAGTCAGGAAGAAATGCTCATTGTTGGATTCTAGGAGATGGAGGGATTTCAAATCAACCCTCTCATCTGATTTCATTTATGGTCATAGGAGTAATTAAAATCCATGTCATATATATCCTTTTATAGATGAAGACACATGGAGACAGTTTTTTGAAAGTAGATGAAAAGAGTCATTTTTGTTAAGGTCATTATAAACTTGTATAATATTTCTTATATAAATGATCTTATTAACGTTTTGTTAATGATTTCTTATTCTTAATTTACAGCAAACAAGGAAATCTCATTAGGAGATCCAATCTAAAAATGTGTACCCTCATAGTTTATCTCGGGGAAGGTATAAATTATTAGAAGAACAATTGATGGCGGAAAAATTTGAACAACTAAGAGATGAGTCTTCAAGAACTGGAATGGTGGCCCCTCCATCCCCTCCATCTAGACATGAAAAATGGAAGAGATCTCGGAAGGGAAAAAAAAGGACAATATCTTTCAGATGAATCGAGAATCGTAGCAGAGAGGATTGTAATATATATATTTTATTTATTTAAGTTAACCATTTTCATCATATAATTTCAATCATTATAGAAATGTTCAATTAATTAATACAGGAAACTCTTGAGGGGCAGAGTTCACAGGGGACATTTACAGCTACTGGGAGGGAAGATATTTTATCTATAGCATTGGGAAGGCTCGAACATCCTGGTTGTGTAAGAGGATATCTGACAGGTGTATCGGTAAGAAAAGTGTTGCCACGTTCTTCATCTTTAAACGTTGAGGGGGTTTATAAAAAAATAGAATCCTTGGAGGATAAAGTTCATAATATTAATGCAACGATGGAGGAAAATATTAGAGCATCAGTGAAGTATATGTTTGCAGACATGCAAAGAAAATTTCAGACTACAGCTCCCAATCTTCCACCTCCCCCTATAGACACCATTATTTATCCTAAACCTCCGCCAGTAGCTCCCACTCCCCCACCTCAGCTTACTGACCCCATTTTTTATCCTACTCCTCCACCGCAGCTTCCTACTTATTGCGAGTTATATGTTGATGATTCTCAACATCATCTAGTAGCATAAGGGTTGGTATATTGTATAAGAGATACAGTTCATCATCAACAATTAGAGGTAGAGAATCAGAGGGTCACTGTACATGATATTATAGATAGATCAGCTTGGGTACCATTACCTATAGATGAGCTGGCGACAGATGGACATAGTATCGACTATTTTTTAATTTGGCCATCCAGACTTCTTCCACTCATTACCATAGAGGTATGAATGTTATATCTATTTTTTTATTAAAGTTGTTTTATCATTTGAAAACTAAAATATTTTTCAATTTATTTTTACAGTAATACTTCAAAGGTAAGGAAATATTGTACAGACAACAACAAAGACAAATGTCTATGACATCAGATACAGATTCTAGTGGTCTTGACAGATTGTCAAGATATTCAAATTTTTTGGCTGGTTATTATGAGTTTCCAATAGAAGCTCATGTTTGTGGACGTGAAATAAATGTGGGGATTATGAAAACTGATATCATGGAGCTTGTTACTGGAGATAAGTTGGGTATCAACGTGGTGAAATTTTTTTCCATGTAAGTCTTAACACCTTTTCCCTGCGTTATATTTATTTAAAATATATACTTATGTCTATTTTGTATCAGGTATCTTTATAAAATTTGTGAGATGAATGAGATGGAAGATGTATATGGATTCATGGACCTGCAATTGATTTCCCCTGAAGCATGTGCATTGGATGAGGAACAAAGAATGATTTATATTGTTGAAAGACTTGAAAATAATATAGTCACACAATGTTGGATGATGCATTTTTGTGATAGGTATGAAACACATCTCTCTCAAACAGCTAATTGTCATTTAACATAAAAAACAACTAACGTTAAATTTCCTTTTATTAGTGATCATTGGATGTTAGGGGTTTTTTTCCCAAGGGATAAGGCACTTTATTGGATATGCTCTATCCATGATGATGTGCGGGAAAGTTTTAGGAATATATTGGAGAAGTAAGTTTCAGTTTCTCAATAGTTTTATATATTATAATGAATTTAAAATTTACCCCATTAGTATTATTTTCTATCAGGGCATGGGCTTACTTTCGAAAAAACACAAAGAAAAGGAATTCAAAGATCAAATATGTAAATGAGAAGATAAATATCCATTTATAATTTGTACTTTTTGATTTATTACATTAAAATAATATATTGAATTTACACTCATTCAAACACAATTGTTATGAAAAATAAGGTGTCATAGAATGCAGATATTATATGTTAAGATTTATGTATGAAATAATAACAACTGGGACAGTTTTTCATTTTGACCTGGTAATATTTCCTCTTAAACTTTTCCACAATATTTAAATTTTATTTACTAATTATACACATTAACTACTATCCTTTTCATCTATAGCTTTTTGATGACCCTCAACACTATAATAATGAAGACATAAAACACTTACAAGTGGAGTGGTCAAATTATTTTACAGGTTTGATTAACTTTTAGTTGTTTGTAATGTAAAATGTAATTGTTAATATTGTCGTGGTAATTGTGTATTTGGTAGTCGTTTAGGTTGGATTTAGTTTTTTTTGAAGTTGACAGTGTAAGTTTTGAATGTTATATATGTGAATGTTTAATTTTGCTCTACTTCTTATTTTGGTCTACTTATGATTGTTTTTCTGGAATGGATTCTGGTCTGGGTGGGAGGGGTTTCAAGGGTGTGGGGGGTGTCCAAGGGTCTGGTGGGGGCTATCCGGTGGGGTGGGGGGGGGGTATACATGATGGTGGGGGGTTGTCGAGGGGGGGGGGGGTTGGGGCTGTCCAGGGGGTTGGGGGGTAGTCCAGGGGTGTGGTGGGGGCTCCAATGGGGTGGGGGAGGGCTGTCCAGGTTGTGGGGGGTATACATGAGGGTGGGGGGGGGGGGGGGGGGTTGTCCCAGGGTGTTTGAAGCTGTCCAAGGGGTCGGGGGGCAGTCTAGGGGTGTGGTGGGGGCTGTCAAGTGGGTTGAGGGGGTGTTGTTCAGGAGGGTGGGGGTTGTAGAGGGGTGTTTGGGGTTGTCCAGGGGGTTGGGGGGCAGTCCAGGGCTGTGGTGGGGGCTCCAATGGGGTGGGGGCTGTCAAGTGGGGTGATGGGGTGAGGGGGTGCTGTTTAGGATGGTGGGGGGGGGGGCAGTCCAGGGGTGTGGTGGGGGCCTCCAATGGGGTGGGGGGATGGATGTCTAGGGTGTGGGGGTATACATGAGGGTGGGGGTTGTCCCGGGGTGTTTGGAGCTGGCCAGGGGGTCGGGGGGCAGTCCAGGGGTGTGGTGGGGCTGTCAAGTGGGGTGAGGGGGTGAGGGGGTGCTGTTTAGGAGGGTGGGGGGGGGGGGGTGGTCTATGGGTGTTTAGGGCTGTCCAGGCGGTCGGGGGCAGTCCAGGGGTGTGGTGGGGGCTGTCAAGTGGGGTGAGGGGGTGCTGTTCAGGTGGGTGGGGGGTTGTCAAGGGGTGTTTGGGGCTGTCCAAGGGGTCGGGGGTAGTCTAGGGGTGTGGTGGGGGCTCCAATGGGGTGGGGGAGGGCTGTATAGGGGGTATACATGAGGGTGGGGGCTATCAAGTGGGGTATGTTTTATATGTTATCAATGTAAATGCTTAAATTTTCTTTAGTTCATGTTTTTATCTACTTCTGTTTGTGTGGTACGAATTTTTGATTTGGTTTCTGGTTGATTTTGGGGGAGAGCAGAGGACTGCAGTCGATTTTTTTTTAAATTTTTTGTCTTCCACGTCGGTTATTTTATAAACGACGTGATAAAGAAATAGAGAAGGCTTTATAACACCGATTTCTTTCATAACCGACGTGATAAACACTTGTGGCATAGTTTATCACGTTAGTTATGTAATAACCGACGTGACAACCCCCCCCAGATTAGTTTAGAACGTCGGTTCTAAAACAACCGACGTGATAATCCATCGCCCAGGAGTTTATCACGTCGGTTATTAAATAACCATTGTGATAAACTCCCCCGCACGTGTTTATAATGTCGGTTATTGTTTAACTAACGTGATAACGCCCCCCCAGTTTATCACGGTGGTTATAGAATATCCAACGTTATAAACCCCACCCCCTAGGTTTTTTCACGTCGGTTATTAATTAACCGACGTGATAAACACCGCGATGTTATTTTTGTGATGTCGGTTTTTAAATAACCGACGTAAAAAACATTATTTATAATGTCGTCCGTAATAAAGTAAGCTAAAAACGATGTAAAAAATGTAAAATAACCGACGTAAATAACTTTTTCTGCACTATTGTGTTTTGGGTTACAAATCCATATTCTGAGAGATAATATATCTATAAGAAATATTTTTTATGTGTTTAGTGATCTAAAAAGTGTCATAGTTGATCCTTTGAACATATAATTGGTTTTAGGTTGACAATATTGTATACATATATAGTATATAATTGATGATGCCTCAACTATGGTTTTTTGAGGGGTTTCATATGTCAGGTATGATTAATTAGTTAAGGAATGTATTGGGTTAAACGATGAAATATGGGAATGATAATAAACAACTACTATGTAAGATAATATTTCTGGTGTATATATAGGTCACACTGTAGAAATGGTGGGAAAAACATAAGGGGTTATCAAGGGGAAGTTTCATTCTAATGTGTTGGGCATTGCATAGTTATAATGTCATGCTGGTAAATCATAAGTCTATAGGCAAAGGAATTATCCATGAATTTTGAATAGAAATAAGTAGTTTAGGGATGCTCCATGTGGTTGTAATGATTTTTATTTAGATTATTTTCTTAATGGAATGCTGAGGATAATAACTACACCACACCCCAATGGATCACACCACAATGAAACCCCGAATGAGTGGTGTTATGTTATTACTCCCATAGAATGTGCCACAGTGTGTCCCATTTTTTGTTCATAAATTTGGTAAAACCCATATTTTCTATGTTATCACTATTTGTAATGTTAAATAAAAAGTAGTCTTGATATAGATTAATTGAACCGGATCCTTAATTTCTATATCCATTGATTCACCATGAATTGTATGGATTTTTTGTTTTTTTTTCATTTGAAATTGTTGTATGACAACATCCATATTTGATGGTTTTTCATATCAATTTATGATACTAATTTTCTGGTATTTGATCTATATTTTGAGTTATTATTCCCAAAAATCATTTTTAATGACTATGATCACTGTTCATTTTTATTTGGATAGAAAATTGAGGAATTTGGCTGATAGACCATTATATATTTTATCATTATTATAATGGTATATTCCCGGTGTATTTATTTTTTTTATTTCAATTCAAATTTATTATTTTGGTATTTCTTAGGTGCTAAATGGTTTATAATTTTATCATATATGTTCCATGGTTGTTTCATTGAACTTTTTTGTCTAGTTGATTAAGGATTCAATGATCTATTATTTCCCAGTGATTTATTTAATTATTATTCTCAATGAGTTTGTTATGGTATTAATATTCGATTAATGCTATAATTTAGTTTTATAGGTTTGAAATTAGTTATGGATGTTATTTATGGTGTAATGGACTTATATTAGTATATATTAGTTTTTTAATCTTGGATAATGGAGATTTCATGGGTTTTTTTATTGTAAATCACCATTTATTGTGGTTAATGGTCTATAATTATTTTTTAGATAGTTTACATAGTTTGTAATGTAACATGTGATAGAGGTATTTCCACTTATGTGTGGTAGACCTATATTAATTAAAATACATTACATTGAGTCATATTAATTGGTAGTTGATTCAAAGGGAAATGTTGTTCTATTTAATACCTAATATTGAGGCATTAGTTGTTTGATGACCACGTGATTAATGTAATGTATATGAGATGTGGAATGTGAAAATCAGAGATGGAAATATATATATATATATGGTTGTATAATAATTATTATACATTTTATTTTTAACTTTATCATATTTAGAGTGCATCATATGGTAGGTTAAGGGTTGTTTAATGAACTCTTAAATAATATAATCCTTAATGTATTCTATTACCCAGTTAGCCTATTTGAATATTATTTGTTTTGAGTGTTCCTGCCAAAATAACATTTGGTTTTAAGGTTGGTATTTTCTGCAATAAATTTTTGGATTGGTTGGTTTTGTGAGAATAAAATATATTTGATTTATGTTTTTTTATTTATATGAAAACTCTTTAATGAGAATATTAACAAGTGGTTTGGATGTTATCATATACCACTTAATTCATGGGGTTTTGGTATAACACAATTTTTTATATATTTTTGTAATTTGATTTGGTCTAGTTAACCATAGTAGGTAACATAGTCTTATGCTAGATTTTAGTTGACTTATAATATAAGTCTAATGTGATGGTAATTATAGAGGATTGGGATATAGGAATAAATTTTTTGTTATAAATTCCACTAAAATAAATGTATATGTTTGGTTTGAGAGAGTTTCAATCCTAAGTGTCATATAATTAAATATGTTCCATTGAACTATTCTATTTCTATTATGTTAAATTAAATACTAATTTTCTTTATATGTATTTACATTTAAAATAGTTGTCATAATTAAATTAAAAATTTCAATAATATGTTATAGAAAATGTATATGTATTTAAATAAATGGAAATGTAAGATCAGGGTTATGGAAACCTTGAATGTGTGAAATATGACGGAAAACGTTATATAGTATGGGTTAGTACAATCTAAATAATAAATGGATTGTGTTGAGGATTAAGAAATAATACCAAAGGTAGATGTGAATGTAGGTATAATTCCGTTTCCAACCAAGATTCATTGGTTAATGGTATTATAGTTTTTAGTTATGTTGAAATTGTGGTTGAAAATTGGGAAGGAATAATGTGGAAGATTATATTTCAACCCTTGGTATTGATGATTAGATATTTTTCAAGGGGTGTATTCCAATCTGACCCCAAGGTATTTAGAATAATCGGTCATACCTGGGTGGAACCCATTTTGAGCCTTGTATAATGATGGTGTGACGTGGTATAAAGTGATTGATCCATTTGGACCAACTGTATAGATGGTGTGAAATTGTATTTGGGGTGAGCATCATATCGACCCTTGGTGATTGTGATATGATATGGTAATAACTACATTCAAATTTCCAATTATAATGACATGAATTTATAGGATGAATATTCTTTCCATAATAAATTTGATTATAATTACAAATATTTCTCCTATTTGATAAATGGGAATAAAATATCATAGATAATAACGAAACAAGTAAGGCAATAAACAAACAAAAAATTCATTTTTCATAGTAAAATGACATAATAAATCATATGAAACAATTTATTTCACATCATGGATTCTTACATCCATTAAAACTGAAAATTCTAAAAGCGGAAAATAAATTAAAATGAATAAATTATTTTGTACGTGTACCTGTAATGTACACCCATGGCCTTTTGGTATCACCATTAGTATAAATAACTGTCAATGATTAATGATAATGAAATGATAGAAATATTTTCCATGGATCAAAATTTAATACTATGGAATTTTTTATTCCAAGTGGAGTATGTTTTATAAGGATATATATATAGGTAAAATATATGGTTGTTGGAAATATAATAAAATAAAATATATTAATTTTAAATATTGTCATTTAAAATATAGTCATTTTAGATATGGTCATTAGACAAATATCAAAAATTTATATTGATATTTTTTTATTTTTCTGTAGTAAATTTAAAAAATAATAACTCTCACTCAAATAAATATTAATATTAAAATATTTAAAATACATATTTATGAATTATATATAATTATTTAAATTTTTAATAAAAAATTATGAGGTTTATATATAAATTTTGAAGAACTATTTTAATGTAAATGGAGTATTAATATTTAATTTTAGAATATAAATATTTAATTTAAAACTAATATGTTACATCTAATTTGATATAAAAGTAGTATATATTTTTTTCAAAGAAAAAATATGTTAAGTATTTTATATTTAGTCCTAAAAAATTAAATTGAACCAATTTAAAATATTATGCTATATAAAATAATATATAAACATATTTTAATGATGAAATATACACGAAATATCATTAATGACACTTAATGTTTAAAAACATCATTTTACAATAAAATAATTATTTATTTATATTTTTTATTTTAGATTGAATGAGAAATTTTATAATTTTAGAATCCAATTTATATAAAATTCTCTTCACTTTTTATTTATAATGTCAAATTTATTTTAGAATTATTTTTTAGAATATTCTAAAAAGATTTATTTTTATATGAAAGGTGAAATATATCGATACAACAACTTTTGTGATAATATTAATATTTAAGTATGACAAAGAATGTTATGAATCTTTTTTGAGAAAATAATATTTATTTTATAATTAACAAAAAGAATTTATATATTTATTATAGTTTAAAACTAAATATTTTATATTTTAAAACTCATGAAATATTTTTCTAAGAAATAATTTTAATATATTATACTTTTATTATGTAAAAAATAAGTTTTAACAATTTTATAAATTTAATTAGATGAAATATATATAAAAATAATATTTAATGGGTCTAAATTATCTAAATAGGACCACGCTATTATTATTTGATAATATTAAGTTACCATGTTTTAAAACTAGTGGCCCTGGTAAAAGGTTTTATGGAAAAATAAATAATCCATGGCATAGAGGGATTGAGAAAATCTAAAAACAGGTTTATAATTTAATATTTGATATATTATTGACCTTAAATATCTATCCAAATAATTATTCTTTATTTTTATGCACTTATCTTGACTGACTTGAGATCATTTTAATTTAAGACGAAAAATGTATAGAAATTTCATTCTCAAAATTTATAAAATGGGAATATCAACAACTCCTATAGTGCTACTACATATATTTATTTTCTTCATCATAATCTTCACTTGTTCCTTAACCTATAATTAAATTTAAACCTCATTTGATTTTTATAGGATTATACATTAAACAATTCCTTTCCATGGAATCCTACAGGAGAAATACATAGTTATCAACCTATGTTCAATATTTCTACTAACATATTTTCCTTTTAGAATTCTATATAAAATTTAAATTTTCAAAATATTATATTATTTATATACTATTTATGGTAAATTTAATTTTATTATATTTTATAATAAACATTAAACACTAATCCTCTTCTAATTAAGAAAAGTGAAAAAATCAATCATGCGAATATGGTGACTACCACCTCAATGGCATAATATGTTTAATTTTACATTACAAACATACAAGGATATAAATTATAATAAATTTAAAATGCATGTATGACATTGATAAATAATTATTATAAATAAAATAAACCATATTACTCTATTTTACCATTCTATGGAAATTTAATGATCATGGATTCCTACTTGTGGACTAATGCATCCCTAGAACTTTATATTAAATTTTTTTCTACCACATTTTTGGAATGTTATAAATTATAATTGATGCATATATTTATATATTGGATTAATGAATATCATGTAAATTATTTTTATGGATAACACAAAAATTAATTATCATTATTATTCAGTCTATCAAAATCCATAAATTACCACCCTAAACTATTTTGTCACCGAATTCATTTTCATGAAACGTGACTAAACACTCATATAATTGGGTTATAAAACTATATGTTTTTAATAATAATAAATTATATTACATTATTTTAAATAGTAATAATAATCTTGGTATTAATGAATTTGTAGAAAAATTTATATCAAAAGGATTGAACAAAAAAGCTAAAGTTCTTAACACATGATGGTAAAATTCTGTTATAACTAAAACATATTTTCATAAAAAATAATCACTAATGAAAAATATAAAATGGTAATGTATAGGAATAAAGATTTTAAATCTAATATTTGATTGGTTCTGATTTTTATAAGAGGTTAGAAAATATTAAACTATGTAGGAGTAAAGGTAATGGGTTTTTTTCCACTAATATCATTCATCAATCATAATCTCTCAACTTTAATTATAATCCTTCAAGATTGAATTAAAATAACATATGTTGATTTTATGTTTCCCAATATATTTATAGAGAATTCATGTCTCACATCTAAATCATATTCCATGATGAATCTATTTATTGATAAAAAAGTATGTTTGGTCAGAATAAATCACATCTCATTTAATGGAATCTCTTTCAGAAACAATTTTTTTTGTTTTCTAATAATGATCCCATTTAACTAGTTAATATATAAATTGTTTTCATAAATTATCCTTTTAATACTCTTTATAAAAACTATCAAAAAAGTTTTTTTATCATTTTAATGATGTTTTTTTACAAAATTAATATAAAATATTTAAAACTATTTTCTTTTCAATGATATTATTTTCTTACCTTATGTGTTAAATTATTAGATAATGTTATATTTAATTGAAAATCTCAGTATTGAATTTTTTTAAAGTGATGTGTTAAAAGTATTTCTCTTCAACAATAATTTTTTTTAAAGTGACTGAAAAATGAAATCTTTATATAATGATATTAAGAATAATTTTTCGGAGAAATATATTTTTTATTTTTCTTATTTTTTCAAAGGATTATTTTCCAATTATATAATGTTGTGTAATTCACAAAATATGTGGTATTTTAAAATACTCCATTTTTGGGTACCATGTGTTTTTTTGAAATCAAATGATCCTTTTTAGGTGACACCATTTTGAAATGTTTAAACTCATTTTCACCCCATGGGTTATTTATGATTACATATATGAATTGATTTTATATTCTAATCATATGTAGGGATTATAAAGGGTGATGTCTTATATCACACTACAATTAATTAGTTATGGTTTTAAACCTCATGAGAAAATGATGTTGATTTTCAACATGATGCATATTATCTTTATAAAAAATAAACATGAACACATTTGTGATTAGATACAATCACAAGATTAAGTGTGAACTAGATACAGATTAGCTATGTTCTCAAGATTAATTATGAACAAAATGATTATTAGATACAATAATAATAATAATCATTAATTTCATGTGTTTATATATGATAGAAATGTTATGAATACTTATTTTAATTCCTATTAAATATTAAATGTTATATACTTATGTTATGATCCATGTACCATATTTTTTATATCATTTTTACGCATTATTTTTCTATGATATGTGTTCTTATTTTTAAATTGCATTACTTTAGATAATGAATTATGAAAAATTATTATTTATCCATTTTTTTTAATAATATATTTATCCTATACTCATGTTTTCTCATAGTCTTACGACATATCCATTGATGACATGTTGATTGGATTTCCATAAATGAGCATCTAATTTAGCCCCTCTTTTATATTTTCCTTCCATATGGTATGAATATGATTATATATTATGGGATGTTTATAAGTGAATATTTTTTATTTTAATTATGCATTAATTTTTTATACATTTTGTAAAATATTTTTAAATTTAACTAGTCCTAAAAGTCACTAAACTTTCCGATCTTAACATTGTGCTATTAGTTTATGTGATTTAACATTTATCTTATCGAAAAGATGAAATATAATGATGTGTCCGGTTTGGGTCTCTATACGAACCCATTCTACTAATGTTTTTTTATAGTATCATAGGGTAACCATTACAACCCGTGGTGTTGGGGATATTAGATAGTATAAAATGAGGGTAGAATTATAAACGCTATAATTGATGACTTGAGATGGTATTAGTAGAGATCACCATAATAATTATATATATCAGTTATTTCAAATATTATAGTGGGAATGCCCCACTCCAACCCTCTATAATGAAAACACGAGATCATATTAATTGTGTTCACTATTTTATCCCTTGTAATTGTCACATGACATGATGAAAATCATCCCAAACTCTAACATAAGTATATATGGTCACTCATGGGTGGCTTGAGAAGTAATCAGGACTATAAAAGTAAAAATATGTACTATTATTAATTATTTATTTTGAGAATAATTCATGTTTCATTCAGTTTATATATAATATATTTTAAGGATACTAATTGTGGTTCTCAGTTAAGTAGTACACATTCCATTCTCAAGTGGACATTAAACATTGGTACCTTGGAAGACATCATAATTATAATTATAAGGCCAGAAAATGAATTTCATCAGTTCGTTGATATATATTTCATTTATAGTGTCAAAATATAGAACTAAATTTAGACCTGAGCCCATGTAATTGTTATTTTTAATTTTTTTTATATAGGTAATATATGGTCTTCCATGAGAGATGATGTTTATGTTTGATTGAATTCAATGGAATTAATATAATTCATTCTATTATATTATGGTTCATGTTAATTAATTATATTTAGATTCAATTGTAATGTTTTTTTTATTTTTTCTAGTTATAATGATGAATTTTTTTATGTTACTTTTCCATGAATTATGATAATCTATACTAAAGGGTAGAGTTTTTGAATGGAATCTCCTTAAATATTCAATATTATTTTAAAGCATGTGTCTTATGGGGAGGTGCACCTAGGGAAATTTATTTCCTCTAATATGGTTACTATGAAGTGAAAATATCCAAGTCCCTTTTATTGGGGGTAATTTACTACCATGACCAATCCCCATCAAGACATGATGACTTATGAAATTTAGAATTGCATGATCATCATCCTCGAATTCAAATCATTAATATATTATAAATAAATAAGGCTTATGGTCATTTTCGGTTGTCCTGATATAATCCTGGATCACCCTCTCTATATATTTAATTATAAGTAGTAACATGGGACACATAATTGATGACTCTATTAACACTACCTAAAATATTGGAAACATATAGTGTCCCAAATATAGATCCTAAAATGGTGGTTCTTTGTTGTAGTTCCAAAATTTTTATTGTATTTGATATCTATTAAAGGTAATTGGTTTTCCCAAACCCCATAAAAATAAAAAATGGAATCCCAAAACAAATACTCAAAAATATGAAAAATTCCTCATACATTGGGCATATTTTTTGAGTAAAAATGTATAAATAAAACCAAAAGGGGTCCCAAAACTATTCAAAAAACAACTGAACTAGTGGGACATTAAATGGTGGTCCTGGTAAAATACACTCATCTTGGGAACTCAATTATTATGAATGATAAAAAAATTATAGATACATCAATATCTATATGAAACAATACTCCATCAGTGCGAGAAAGTGATCCTACTAGTTTATATGTTTAATGTTAAAAAATATGATGTCATGATCATTCACAGAATGTGGAATTCTTGTAAAAAATAATATACCCAAGAACATACACTTTGTAACCTTGAGAGGATAACTTAATATTTTATAAATATAGTATTAAACCTTAAATTTATTGAAGTTGATGTATCACAAAAGAAATCATCTACATTATTCATTATGCCAAGCCACCAAAACCAGTTCTACAGATCCTTGTACATATTTTTCACTCCTATAATAACTGGAAAGGTGAATGTGTAAGATTTCCTCAAGATCTTATCAAACATATTATATTAACCAATTTACTAATCCTAAAATATGGAGGGTTTCTATCAAACATAAAATAATTATTTTGGTTCATCTCCGAAGGATATAAGAACAAATATAAATTCAGAATCAATATCTCAATAATTTCCCTCTATAACCTGGTGATGAATTATGTGAGACACCATAATTGATTTAAGTTTTGGAACATATACTTATTCCCTGTGACCTAACATTAATGATGATATATACTCATACAACTTATCCACTAATTGAGATTGTGATTTTCTAATAATGGAATAAATAAGATTATTGATCTTCCCAAGATTATTTATTGCTATAAAATTATATTCTAATGATAAATAAACCAATTCCGTTATGAAAAATTTAGGTATCCATAATAAAAAATGTAATAAAAAATATTATTATCTTTTATGACAATGAATCATTATCCATGAATTTTATTTTATCAAAATAATAATGGAAAACACTAACACTATGTGTTTCTTGTCACGTGTCATATAATTATTCTCAGGTGGTATTGACATCATAGACCCATAAGAAATAATGTTTCACCAATAAATTGACACTTAAACTATCCCAAACCTAGAATCTCTACAATACAAATCATATTAAACTCATAAATTTATATCTCCCAAGTCCACGTCCCTAGAAAACCTCTACATTAGCTCCTAAAAATATCTCTAACAACACATGGAAAAGATGAATGGATTCAATTTTTATATAAGAACCATCATAATTATTTAAATATAAGAAAAATATTCCATATTTAATCATTATTTTCCCTATATGATAATTAAACTATGTGTCCCAATCATTATATTGTGTTAATCACAATCCACCATGACCTCATCCCTTAAAAATCATCCTCAACGTCACCCTCTGAATTAATGTTACCATGGTAATTTAGTTCAAAAATCAAGAACATTAACATTGATATCATTCTAAAATAATAATTCACATGAATTACTTCTAGAATAATAAACATATCTTATACCTGATTCTTCAATGATTCAGAATAAATGAGGTTTTAATTGATGAAACCCACTGAGAACATGTAAATATAGGGTTGAAGAATTTTTTCATCAGTCTTATGAACAACTTTGAGAAGATCTTCATTATAAAAAATCACAATGAAACCAATGTTCCTATATTGTCTAACATAATAACTAATTTTTGATATCCTCATCACAAAAAATAAAGTTGAAGACACATATATCATAGATAAATATTCAAGGACCATTTTATTCAGATAATATAATAAATTATATACATTATCCTCATAATTTTTTATTACTTGTTTATCAATAATTTTGAAATTATTATTAATATAATGATTTGATATCTCATCCACCTTATTTGATAATATTTCTATAGATTCCCTAATGAGTCTCACCAGATCAGAAAACACCACAATCATAAATTTCATACACAAACACCTTCATCTTCCTGATATTAGTTGGATCTATCTAATAAGTTATTAAGGATATCAGTGTATTCCCATGGTGAATGTTAATAACGAGATTTACATCGGGATTAGTTGGTAGAATAGAAATATCCTCATGGAAAATGTTCATTAAACCTTACACTATACTGTAGACCTAATTCTCCAAAACATATATTGTTAAAAAATACAATATCTAACTGTTATTATTAAATAGATGAAATATCTTATTGGTTATCTCCATTAATCTTACATGAGGATCCAAATAGACAATGATGGTGACCCTTGAACCAAATGACTAATGATATATCACCCTATAATGATAGAAATCCATATAGGAATATAATATAGAGATCTAATCCTTATAGATAGAAAAATTATAGGGTCTCATCATACTTATGATGATTCACCAATTCATAATATATCATGTAAGATTACGCTCACAATGATAAATGAAGTGAGTGAGAAGATGATCACCAGCAGTTTGTGACTCTAGCCATACGGTTCAGAGTTGGGGATCAACTATTATCAATGAATATTGAAGAAAGGATTGATTATGAAATTAATGTTTTACACCTATATTTATGAGTAATAGTGACATATTAGGAAATACACATATCATACCTTAGTATATGTTTATTACCACATTCATAAACTACTATATCACCAAACTTTGACCTTTTTTTATGTTGGAAAAGTTTCACCTAGGTGTGGTGTTTATAAAAGTCAATAAAATATTATTCCCCATATAAAATCTATAAAACCACCAAATATAATTCAAATAGTGAATCTTTAAGGACCACTATATCCACTAATGTTATGGTCATGAACATTAAGATACCCTTAATGATGATGTCAATAAATTGTGTCATCTATTACTTCATTAGAAAATTTAGTTGAACCCAAAAATTAAAATTAGGTATGAATTTAGTTTATTTTCTTATTAACCTCGTGTGTTATGGAATTTTTGGGTATTGGTGGTGTCAGTAGGATCCCAAGGGTCTATTTCATAGAGTTTAACCATTGATCAGACTAGAATTCTACTACAGTTTTAGGGCTACACTATAGAATGTATCATTGTGTTATGATGAGGGTTTAACAGGAAAATTTTTTTAGTTATATAATATTATATTTTTGGAGAGGGTATATAATTACATCATATATGAGGGTGGATAACCTATAGTATGTTTCACTTAATAATTACCCATAAGCTATGATTTTATAGTTTTTTACAAGTGGATGGTCAAACAACAACCTCTATGTCAAGCATAAATCCCATATTTATTAGGATGTTTCAAGAAATAATTTTTTATTGAATCATAAATATAGGATATTTTGATAGTAATATTATTTTTGGGAGTCTCTACAGCATGGAAACATAATGTTTTGGTCTTTGGTTCTTCCCGAGTGAATGGCTTTATATAGCTCTCAGATGGGACATGCCACATGGGAGAGGGAAGATATCCAAACCCAATCAAATATTTTCACCTAACAAGAAACTCCCCTTTAATATTTTTTTATGCCTCAAAAAAAGTCTTTGGAACATTTTTTCCCAATATTTTGATGGGAACCCACAAGTTAAAACCTACACTTCACAGATTCTAGGCATAGCCACAAATAATTACAAAATAGTAGGGAAATGAATTTTTTATTTTAATTTATTAATATCTATTTTACCCAAATTTTTAGAAGATAAAATAATTTTTTATTCTATAAATGATAAATATAAGTATTTGGTAAACAAATCTAACTCAAAAATAAGACTGATATAGTGGTTGTTCCTGCTACAATAATTTTTGTTCAAGGTAAATGAAAATAATGGATGTTAAATTCTTATGGAATATCTCATTATTTGGTTACCTAAAACCTCTGATGTAAAACAACCTGATAAATAAAACATGTTTGACTACACCACTTTTTATAAACATTACTAATTCACCCAAGTTGGGTGGTATAATGATTTGGTCAATTTTATATACACGTAATTTTATCCCTCTCTCATTACTATGCATGAAGTGCCTAAAATGAATTCTAAATCAATGTTTTATGTCTGGTAGGATACAAAATTTTTCAAAATTTGTATTAGAAAATAATTAGATGGGGTATCATTGATGAATAATTTAACCCTATACATTAATTTTTTTACTCTTTCACGTGGAGACCTTTTTTACCTTAAAATATACGTGGAATATATATACAACTAGATTATTTTGGACCTCAATATTTATGGATGTACAATTTTTTTTAAAGAAAGGCCAAACTATCTACTTATTGGTTGAATTTTTTTAAGACATAAAATTCCCCAATGACCAATAATCTTTTTTGTGAAATACTTGATGTACGTGGATTGAATTTTATAAGTAATTTGCTTATTCCATTTATATATTAAGACAAATTATTATCAGTGGGATATAATTATAAATGAATTTAATAAAAGGACATCAGGATTGATGACTCCAAAGTTCTAATTGATTTGTTGAAATCAATATTTATTACAATTTATGTATCTATAATCAATGAACAAGTCACAAACTTCTACAATAAGAACATAGGATTCATAATAAAGAGGTATAATGATCACCAAAATAAATAATCTCCCTAAAACTAATATATATATGGTAGGTTTGATGTCTTTATAATGTAAATATAGAAAATTCTATATAAGATATTGCAACATAACTGAATAAACTAGATTATGAATAAGGTGGATGCATGATGGGCATAAAAAAAATACATTTAACCTATCCCATCGAAATTTTCCCTGTAGAATCCTTTATGGAAAATATTATAAATTTATTTTTGAGAAGAAAAAAAATCATAATAGTCTTTAAAAATAAATATGATAGTGTTTTGAAAATGTGGATTGTATAATAAAGAACCGATAATAGAACATGAGAAGGTGGGGAGGGAGAAATTAATGAACACCCTAAATTGTATGAAGAAAACATGATATAATCATGAAATTTACATCTAGAGAATATAATTTTAGGTTATAGTTAAAGAGTTGTTTTCTCCACATGGATGAAGTGCATTAATGGTAAGATTCATTTTAATTGTAATAGATTATACACAGTTCCAAAAACATTTATATTTTAGGATATTGAGATCAATAGATATGTATCAAATAAAATTTTTGATGTTCATGAAAAAAAGTAGAAGTAATACCCTAAGAAATTTTTGAAAGAGAAAATAGAGGAGTCCAAATTACACCATTATTTTGTTGAATAAGTGACCCCCATGTTGTATCTTTCCTTCACAGTATATTAGATATGTTTATTATTTTTTATCTAATTTAAATTAAGTGTACATGTTTTAATTTATTATCATTTTTATATGATAATTATGGTGGAGATCAATAGTTTCTTAGGTTGTAAAAACCCCGTTTTAATTTTCATTAACTATTTCTATGTATTTTTGTCATCAAATAAATAATTTTTTTTGAATGAACATTTTATTATATTTGTAAATAATTTATCGATGATTATTTTTTAAAAAAAATTAATATTATTAGAAAAAGGAAACATCATCCCTAATGTTACCTTTATAAGAACAAATATAAGACCAGTGTGGTGGTATTCTATTAATTTTGAAATTTTTTACATTAAATTATTTTTGACTGAATCTGTTTATACATTTCATGAATATTTAATTTTAAAACATCGAAATGGAGTGTGAGTGGAACAAAATCAGTGAAATTGAAATTACTATATGAGGTACATGGAAAATTTTCAATTTTATAGATGTAACATAGAAATTATGAAAATTAGAAAATGGGGAATACAAGTCAAAATAGTGTTACTATATCCATTTATATTTGTCTAAAATAGGAAAATAAGAGCCTCTAATAAATCTTTTTGACATTATGAAAAAGTTTTATGAGTGAATAAAATCTACCTGAAAATCCAATAAATTATTTTCATATATATATATATATATATTCGTAAAAAAAGTTTATAATATTCACTAAAAATAAATAGGTGAGATAAATACTAAAAATTGAACAATAATGAAAATTTATCATATAAAAGTATCATTTGATTTCTATATAGGATGTATAAATTGGAAAATTAGATTATGAAACACAAAAAATATGGGTAATTGGAAATGGAACATGTCAATATTATAATTCCAATGGAATCTATTTATTTTACTCCTTAACCTAGAAACATATATTTAATATAATGGAGGAAATGAGATTGATCCCTATAGGATTCATGATAATTCAATCAACCAATGAATTAGTAAGTTACCGCCCCATTGGGTTTATAAATTGAGTCTAGTAAAGAAAAAACATCATGTATAAATTAATAATAAAAGGGTCGTTGATTAATGCGAGAATTTGTTTTTCAAATTTTAAATTTCCTTTGATGGAAATTAAAACTATAATTAATATAAAACATAGGTAAATAATTTATTATTGATACATCAAAAGAGATCTATATGTCATTGATGGGGTTTTTAAAGAAAAAAATGAGACGCTTTATTCAATTCAAATGATTGAGGAGCCATATATTTATTTTAATATAGAATTATGCTTAATATGATTTCAATTATTCAATAATTCCATTTTAATTTCTTATTAATTAAATAGAAAAACCTTAATATGTTTTTTTAATCACAATGCATATAGTTGATGTTAAAATTTTGAAAAGGACTAACTAACCATATGATGAAATTCTTCATGATTGAGAGTGCCTCTAAATTGACCATATTCATCATGTGAGTGAATTAAGGGAAAACCCAAACATAAGGAAAGTCAACCAACCATGTTAAATTTAGGAAATTTATTCAAGAACCCACATAATGATTTTCTCTACTATGACGTGTGATCGAGTGTATGATCTATTGAAGCTGAAATAATGGTTTTATGTGAAATCATTACAATTCCAAAAACACAATGACACTCATGTGATGCATGATTGACCATTACCTTATATCAATACCTATATAAACTAATAAACAAGTAATTTATTCATTTCTCTGATTGGAGTACTAGATAAAGTTATAGATGTGGGTATAAATACCTAGATTTATGAAATTAACTAAATGAAACATAAAATCATAATAACTTCCATTTACATATCTCAATAAAATTTCTAATAATAAATTATATATCCATGTGGTTTTCATCCAATGGATAATGAAAATGATTATAATTGGATTATTTTTACCGATATATAGATGATTTTATATGCCCATATACCTCAAATGAAACCCTTGAGTCATACAAGTGGTGGTGATCCAAGAAGAAGGAATTGAACAATGGATTCTAGAAATTTCATTATGGTGCAATAAAATATGCGGATTAAAAGGAGTGTGGGTAACATCCATGGAGTGGAAGATCTAACAGTGACATGTACCTCTATAGGAATAGGAATTGTTCATTGAAATAAGGTGTTTCGCCATGATGTCTCAGTCATGACTCTATTGTTTCCAGTATTCATTCCTTTTGACGATAACCCACCATTAATGTAACAATTATCTATTTGTTTCTACACCAATGATATTACCCTTACATTATTAATGAATTCCATATTTAAATTTATAATCTATATTGTTTTTCACCCTACACTTATATTACTGTTATAGGAGTTAGGAGAGTTCCCTTTATTCTATACGTTTCAAATTCTTTATTCTTATACACTATATTGCCCAAACCCTCCACATGGGGTATCTACAGTTCTTTAAATGTAGATAAATGTGTTTATCTTGGAGTGATTAGTGATTTTTATCAAAAAGATAAGTTGGATTATAGATATCAATGATTATTTCACCCATATAATTAAAATAAATCCTCAACGTGAGGGTAATTAGCGAGGTTTAATTTGATTAGATAGAAAAAATGAGTGTAAAATGGAAAATTTAGTTAAAACATATGAAACAAAATATGAAGTGTTATTCTACATTCATTAAATGTGAATTTAAAACAAATGCAATATCTGATTCAACCCAATTAAATTATTAGTATGACATTATGAACCCCATAATATAATATAAATCACAACCAAAACAATATCATATATATATAGGCCATGTAATACTACAATTAACTTAAAAATGGGTCAAAATCATTTAATTTAAATTATTTATTAATAATTAAAATTTCTATTTCATTAATAGCGATAAGGGTCTTCTATGCATAAACATTATTGGATTAGTGTTCCATTATTGTTTATTTATTTATTTTCATTTTTATAATCCAATTTATAATATTCATTTTATTTAGTGGATATATTTGGGAGAATATTAACGATGGAATAGTGTGTCGTAATCACACAATACTCAGGTGTTGTTTAACCTACAAATCATTCTTGTTTCAGGAAACAAGTAAGGTAAAAGGACCTCTATATATGGATTGTTTACTAGTAAAGCATAGTCGAAGCTAGAATATGGTAATACAATATAACTCTTCACACGTTAGAGTATGTATCATTTAAATTTGTTTAATCTGGGAATATATAGTACATAATCTTTAAATGATATATCTTTTCTATATTTTTTAGTTTTTTAGAAATTGGTTTTTAGTTTGATAAAACATGATTTTTATATTTATTATCTTACATCATTCAGTTTGGATATTTATATTATAATAATATTATATTTTGGTAAAAATATTCATATTTATCTCAAAGTGTTCTGTTGTTGTAACGTCCCAGTTCCGGAAGCCACCCAGAGGCACCCCATACCTAGTTGGTCACATGGTGTCAAGCATATTTCCCCTAACACCAAAGGATGCCGACTAGAAGCGAGGTCCTAGTGTGTGATAGTGGGGAAACTATTACCTCATTGGAAGAGTAACATAGTGGATGATAAATAGATAAAAATTTTGGAAGCAGTAATAATATCAATCAACAAGAAACATCAGATGTCTGAAGAAAAAAAAGCTAGATCATATATATAAAAATGATGCATGGTAAATATGTCTAGGAAAGCATCCAAACACATCACAATGATGCAATATAATACTAAACCAATGTACAAAATAAAAAAAGTAATCTCTTCAGTATATCATGCCTTATCTTGGTCCCATTCTCTCCATCTCCCCGGCAATCAGGTACCTGAAGTAGAAGGGTGCTTTCCCTTATCTATACTTGTAGCAATATAATTTTTTTGGCCACAAAAGTAGGGACCAAACAGAGTGTGAGAATAAATCTCTATAGTCAACCACCATAAGATCTATGCATAATAGTCCGTGAATATATGGCAGGTAATAAATAACATGAATCAGTAAACAAGGATCTACTCAGTAGTAACCAATATATAGTTTCAAAGCATTCAGTTTCATAAAACAAGCAACAGATAACAAAATCAGGTAAACACAAACAGGTAACCCTCTAGGAAGTACTCATATCCATCCCCCTCTGGTCCTACCATGAAACACAATCATGTAGCTAAAAACAAAAGGTAACCCTCTGGGAAGTACTCACAGCCTATCCCCTTGGGTCCTACCTAGAAACAAAAGTAAAAAACTAAAAACAAAAGGTAACCCTCTGGAAAGTACACACAACCCATCCACTCTATTCTTACCTAGAAACATAAGAAACCCTCTAGGATGTACACTAAGTCAAAACACACTGGTTCATCTTTATAATAGACTCTATGAGAAAGCACTTGTCGTCAATTCCTCCTATAGTCTCGTATCGATAATTAAAGGCGCTATGGGGAAGCACTTACGTCACATTCCCCTTGTATACCGTGTAGAGGAACTACATACACTCTGAGGAAGAACTTACATCAATTCCCCCTATGGTCTTGCACTGTAATAAAAAATAGACAATCTTGAGAAGCCCTTCCGACCAATCTTCCTATGGTCTACTACACTGGGTTCTCTGTAGACGCCGGAAAAGTCCGTTGTTCCCAAACGAAGCTCCGGATGCGGAAAGAGAAGTGATATTTGGAGTCAGAGGCACGTTCCGGAGGGCCCGGAGGACTTGCGCGAAATTTCAGAGGCCCGCGCGCAAAGTTGAGTCGCGGCGCGCAATCCTCCCGGGATGCGCGCAATGGGTTGGGCCGGCGCGCTATTTTGCGCGCCCGTGGCCTGCGCGGCTCCCTTGCGCGACGGGTCCTGATTCTGCGCCCGCGAAGGGAATTCCGCGCCCGAGACCGGATTCCGCGCCCGGGGTTGCCTATAAATATAAGGCGACCCCCGACGTTTTGAAGGTTGCCAGAATCCGAAGTGTCGCTCGTTCGCGCAATCCATCCCCTTCCGCGCGCAATGCTGATCTTCAGGTAACCTCCTTTCTTTCGCGCAATAGAGCCTTGGGGTTCGCCTTCGCGCGCAATCCCCTTGGCTCATTTCCTTTGAATAATCCTTAACCCGAAGGCCTTTGCGCGCAAAAGAAGCCTCTTGCGCGCAATTGCCCCCGGGTGCGCGCAATCCAGCCCGATTGCGCGCACCCCCCCTCTTCAAAGTGGTCGTTCGTTAGAGAATGAGCCGTTGCCCCCGCGAGCTGTCCGATGCCCGGTGCGCGCAATCTCAATCATCTGCGCGCAAAGCGCTGGCCCAATTGCGCGCCAGCCCGCACAATTGCGCGCCGGCCCGCGGTTTTGCGCGCAAAGCTCCTCTTTTGCGCGCAACCCGCCGGGGTCGCCCCCTTTGAACCCCTGAGGGTACCCGCCTGCGTGGCGCCCGATGATCTTCGTCCTGGGTGGCCGCACCGTGCGTTGTCTTTCCGTGCGGCCCTCCAGGCTTGCGCGAAGTGACACGGACCCATCGGCGGCAACCAACGTCCAGCATGACGTTAAACTGCACATTTGTCCAGCATGACGTTAAACTGCACATTCGTCCCGCATGACGCTAAACTGCATCCGTCCAACATGACGTTAAACTGTACTACGTCCAAGATGCACGATGCTAAACTGCCTAGCCCCTATCGTCCGTGCTGCAAGACGTTAAACTGCCAAGCACCTTCGTCCTCAGCACACGACGTTAAACTGTACTTCGTCCGGCAAGACGTTAAACCGTCCGCTTCGTCCTCAGCACACGACGTTAAACTGTACTTCGTCCGGCAAGATGTTAAACCGTCCGCTTCGTCCTCAGCACACGACGTTAAACTGTACTTCGTCCGGCAAGACGTTAAACCGTCCGCTTCGTCCTCAGAACACGACGTTAAACTGTACTTCGTCCGGCAAGACGTTAAACCGTCCGCTTCGTCCTCAACACATGACATTAAACTGTACTTCCTCCGGCAAGACGTTAAACCGTCCGCATCACCCGATCCCGTGCCTCGCACGCAGGGTCCCCCCCCGGTTTGGATGTGGCCCCCACCCGCTCGTCTCTGCAGGGATGTCGGGATTTCCCCTCTTTAGGGACGATTTAATGGGAGCGGATTTTCCCTACGGGGGTAGGGTATTACAAACCCCTAGTTTCTTGTGGGGGGCTGCACATGTGTATCTCCATTGCACTCCCCCACTGCCGAAGCCAGTAGAGGGTGTGACTGGGATCGAGGTGTCTCCTACTTTCGGTCCAAGTCCCTTCCAACTGAGTTTTGCCGCATCCGGGCTGCCTCAAGTGCGTAAGTCCTGACAGAATGAACTACGTGGACTTTGATCCCTGTCTTCTAAACAGGGTACGTAGGAAACCTCCCTGAGGTTCAAGCCCACCACCTGGTCGTCCCGGTCGTATTCACGTCGGTTCGTCCATCAGTGGACCCCTCTAGGGTTCACACTTGCGTCGATTCACCTATGAATCCGCCCCTGTGGGTGACTGCCCGTGTGTATCTCCACTGTGCCTCCCCACAACCCCTTTTTCCATCTCTCCTTTTATCGTCTAGCATGACGTGAAACTGTGATCCACCCGGCCGTTCCATCCCCCTCTGTGAGAGGTGGTTCGGTTCAATCCTCCGCCCGGCGGCCTAGACCCCTTCGTGAGTCGGCTTGCCGACGTCCAGCATGACGTTAAACTGTATACCCGAACTACGTTGACTTTGATCCGTGCTAACGTGCGGTACATAGGAAGCCTCTACGGGGTCCAAGCTCTTCACTCCATCATCCCTCCTGATCCTTACCCGGCCGCCACATCCCGGTGGGGTCATGCCACTTCTCTCCACTCCACATCACTTGGGAAGCCGCCCATGCGCTGGCCCCAGCTTCGGAGGTTCCCCGCAAGGGGTTCTGTCATCTGATCCACTTTTCGTGTTGATCGGTCCGATGCCGTCCCCGCTGGACGTTAAACTTGCGACATACCCCGTGTTAAACATGGGAAGCCGAGGAAAACCTCAGGTGACACAGTTCCCCGCACCCAGTGCGGGATGCCTCAGGTCATCGTGCCTTCGAGAAGCCCTATTAGGGACGGAAAGCAGACATGGAGAGCCGCAGTGTTACGACATGCCCCCAGCACCCAGAGCCACCCGGTCTCCTCACTGCAGGTTGCTGCCCCGACCAGACTCCTTGGAGCGTCCGGGCGGAAGCAGCGTAATTAACCGGTGTCCATGAAGATATGGCGCGTGGAACGAGATTCACGAACATTCTTAAATCTATGAGGGAGACCCGGATTAGGCGACGAGTTCTGAGGAGACGTCCAAGGAAGGAGGAGCCGACATCCCATCATCCCGGTTTCGATCAAGGAGCAGACGCCCCTGAATAAGGGACGGATGCCACCCGCCTTTGGAAAGCGGGACTGCGGGACCACAAGCCGCGCGCCCATCCCCTCGGGTTGACGGGTGCACGCGCGAACGCGTCCTGGCGGAACAGCGTAACCCGACGCACATCCGCACCGAAACATTCTCACTACCTTGTGTAAGTAAAGAAAGCATAGCAGCGCATATAGGCCAAATAAAAACTCAATAACTACTTAGCTAAATATTATAATTCATGACAGCATGTTAGAACAACAGTCACACCATCCTACAATACTAGGCATGGAAAGTAAACGGAATCCTAACAGGAAAACAAGACTAACATGTAAAAACAGGAAACATGCATGGAAAACACTTCCAATGCATTACTATTCACCCTATTCACATTAAATTATCCTCTATTCAAGCATACAAGCATAGGAGAAAATTATCAAGATTAAAACAGTAAACACGCAATACCCCGTTCAAGGGTATTGGACCAATTTTCTCATATAATTCAATGAGTTTCAAAAAAATGGTACAAAACACCTACCTCGGTGTTGGGGGATCACACTAAGTGATCCTCAAGACTTGAATCGCCCAATAACACCATATATATACATAAATGTCTAAAACGTTCAACAATGGATGACATGAGAAAGATGAGGAATCACGAAACGAATCTCTAGAATAAGTAAGAGCTTACTGAGGCAATTCCAATGTAATTTACGGACGTCTAATCGGAAATCTGATGCTCTGTCGGGGGATCAAAGGAACATCACGGTCATAAGGGAGCTCTCAAATGAACTAGGTCGAGAAGAAGGCCTTTTTTCCAATTAGACATGACCCCGATATGTTTATTTAAGAAAATTAAATACATGGCATGTACTTTGGAAGTACACGGCGTGTACATTCTGTTTATGTACCCCGCATTAGGCGGCCTCCAGGTCACCCCCACATGGCTGTGTGTGCAGCCATTACACGGCCAACACACAACTTTATGCGGCAACCGAGTACACGGTGTGTACTTATAATGTACACGCCATGTACTTGAAAATTTTTCAGAAATTCTTCTTTTTTCTCAAAAAATTACCAGAATAGTAAAACATACCAGAAAATATGATCCGGGTTCATACAAACATTCACCCTTAATTAAATCCATCCCGGAATTTCTGTAGCAAGGCGTCAAAGAAGAAGAACCCTTAATAGCTCTGACCACTACGATCACAAGTCTACCTCCATCTCTCAAGTCTCATCTTGTACAATCCCGTGATGCCATAACACTCATACTAGAGGAATAGACCGGCCATAAATAACCTTCGTACATTGATCGACAATCTGGATATGATTCTCCTCAAAAGATTCATCCACTTCCTACTCAACCTCCTCGGGTTGGAAGACATGAGACAGGTCTGATATGTAACGTTGATGTTGAGAATAATGGAAGACGCCATGTATAACCTGATACCTATGAGGTAACTACAACCGATAGGCAAGCAGCTCATCTCTCTCAAACACCTCAAATGGCCCGATGTACCACGACGAAAGCTTACCCTTTCTCATAATCCTTCAGTGTCCCAACCTCGGTGTGACATGTAAGAAAACCTGATCCCCAACCTCGATCTCTAGAGTTCGTCTTCACTGATCAGCATAAGACTTCTATCGATACTCTGAAAAAGCCATCCTTTTCTAAATCAATACTATCTTCTTTGTGGTATCTTGAACAAGACAAGGTCCCAACAAAGATGCATGTCCTGCCTCTAGCCAACATAATTGTAATCGACATGGCCTACCGTAAAAATCCTCATAAGGTTCCATCTGAATAGTCACTTGAAAACTATTATTATAGTCAAACTCCACAAGAGGTATATGCTTCTCCCAAGAACCTCCAAAATCCAGGATGCATACACGAAGCATGTTCTCAAGAACCTGAATCATACACGTGGACGAGCCATCTGTCTAGGGGTGGTAAGCTGTACTCAAAAGAACCTATGTACCCAAAGCCTTATGAAACCTATTCCATACCCAAGAAGTAAAATGGGCAACCCTCTCTTAAATGATGGAGTGTGAAACCCCATGTAGGAATACAATCTCTCAGATGTACAACCATACCATCTCATTAATACTGAAGGTCTCCTTGATCCGCAAGAAGTGAGAAACCTCCATGAGTTTGTCAATGACAACCCAAACTGCATTAATCCCTCGAGATGACCTCAGTAACCCTATAACTAAATCTATCATGACATAATTCCATTCCCACTTGAGAATGGGTAACTTATGAAAAATCTTGACTCGTCGCTGATGCTCCGCCATCAACTTCTCATAGGTGGAACACCTCATCACGAAACCAACAACGTCTCTATTCATATCTGGCCACCAATACTGATGGTGTAGATCACGATACATCTTGGTGACATAAGGATGATCTTCCCAAACTGAGGAATGAAAATCCCACAACAGCTCCTCATATATGTCTGCTTTTACCCATACGCGCCCTTGGAAATTCATGATCTCATCCTCTCATATGGTCCATCCAAGAATAGTGTCCTCTCCTAACATGATTTCCCATAGGACTAGGCTTGTAAAATATGATAGCTACCTAATTCTCAATCGATCAAGAATATTAGAGGTAGTATCCACTGAAGAAATAAATTTCCTTCCCTATCTGTCATGCACCTCCAAATGCATCTCAGATAAAAGAGCCATAAGCTGCCACTCACTATTGGCCTCCTAAACTACCTGTATCTGAGTCCTCGTGCTCAATGCATCAACCACTGCATTGCCTTTCCCAGGCGTATAGGCAAGCTCAAAGTCAAAATACTGAAGGTACTCAACCCACTTTTGATGCCTCAAATTCAAGTCCGATTGAGTGAATATATAACTGAGACTCTTGTGGTCTGTAAAAACAACAAAATTCTCTCCTAGAAGACAAAGTCTCCAACAACGCAATCCATGAACAACAGCAGCCATCTTGAGATCGTGCATCGGTTAATTCCTCTAATGTGGCCTCAACAACCGATACCCATAAGTGAAAAATCCTTCTCCCTACATAAGCACAACTCCCATACCGATATCTCAAGCATCACTGTACACAGTATATCTCTTGAAAGGCTCTATAAAACCTATTATCAGGGCCTAAGTCAACCAACACTTCAGCTTCTAAAAGGCTGACTCACAAGAATTTGACCACAAGAATATTGCACCCTTCATAGTCAAACCCATCAGTGGTGATTCTAAGAAGGAAAAATCATTTATTAAACGTTTTTAGTGTACAGTCATCCCTAGAAAACACCATTCCTCAAAGCGATTTTTCAATCGCTCCAAGGAAACTCCTACAGTCCCTTTCTCTGGGTCTACTGATACTCTTGTCTCTGAGATAACATGGCCCAAGAAGAGAATCTAGTCTATCCAAAAGTGGCATTTGGAGATCTTAGAATATAACGGATTCTCTCTCCTTGTACTCAAAACAATCACAAGATGGGTAGCATGGTGATGTCTAGTGTGAGAGTAAACCAGGATATCTTCCACAAAGACCACACCAAAAGAATCCAAGTATGGATGGAACACTTGGGTCATCAGTGCCATGAAAACTACATGTGCGTTCTTGAGATCGAATTGCATAACCACATAACCGAATAGACCATTCCAACTACGGAAGGCTGTAAGAGATACATAAGATGGTATAATGTGTAATTGATGATAACTGAATAACAAGTCAATCTTCATTAACACCCAGGATCCTTAATGCTGATAAAAGAGATCATCAATCCTTGGAAAGGGATATCTGTTCTTGAAAGTCAACTATTCAAGCTTCCAATAATCCACACGACACTTGAGGGTATCATCTTCCTTCATCGCAAACAGGAAAGGAGAACCCCAAAGAGATGTATTGGGTCCGAAGAAATCTTTTTCATGCAACTCCTATAACTACTTCTTGAGCTTTTGTAACTCTGGTGTAGCCATCCTCTAAGGATGAATGGACATTAGTACCACTCCTATAACAAGCTCAATAGAAATGTATACCTCTCTCTTTGTAGGAAAACCTAAGAATTCCTCTAGAAAGACGTCCCTGAAAAGATCAACCCCTATAGGAATGTCCATCTGAGAAGTCCCCTGGTCATGCAGATATAAATTAGAAATCTGTGATATAAATCCTCTCACCCCAAGATGCTCGGTTCCTGCTCTACTCACCTAGACATCCCACTCCCCCTTATGAAGAAATGATCTGCCTTCTGGTGATGTTAAACTCACCCTATGTCGGTAGTAATCGACAACTTCCTAGAAGGGAACCAACCAGTCCCTTCTGAGAATGACATCATAGCATGTCATCTCTAATATATAGAGGTCCCAAAATAAGTGAAACCCACCAACCACGAGAGGTACTCCTTTCACTGATGCACCCTAGCCATTCTTGTCCCCAACAGAGTGTCAAGGGTCAATATATCAATAGAAGAAAAGATTTAGAGCCCAAGTCTATCAAAAATAGAAACTGATATAAATCTATGGGAATCCCCGATATCGAAAAGAGAAGAAGCTAAAACTAATGAAACTAAGATTGTACCATGAACTTTAGAAGGTTCTGGATCCATATCCTACTGGGTCTTCTCCACTGCAAATGTATGGCATGTACCATGGCCCTGTGACCCTGCCCGACCACTCTGAGTTGTTCCACCCTAATGTCGCTGAAGACTGGGTGGCTGGCTACCAAGGCCAAAACCTCCACCTCATCCTGAATAGACATAAGAACTCCAGTTCAAGTCTGGTGAGAAAATGGTGGTGATTCCCCAAAATGAGGAGTCATAGAATAACCCCTATAACCAGCTATTGGTTAGAAGATCTGATAGATTCATTGAAGATGATCCATCTTTTCTCAATATTGTCACTCCACTGGATCTCTTGGCCAATGTGGCCTCGTATGCCCACTCTTTCTACATTAGTATCACACCACCTGGCTACCTAATGACATATCTCATCTCCTCGGATCTCCACGTGTAGACTCCATATGGACCTACATATTGTCAGTAGGAGGGATACTAACTCTAGATGTTAATCCTCCCTGGCTCACAACTAAATAATCTCTTAGATTGCTCTCTGTGATTAGTTCCTGGTTGATGATAGAAGTGATAGAAGTCAATCAGAATATGTTCACCTACGATGAGATGTCGTGCCGTAGGAAATCCTTGAACATCCTTTCCAGGAATAACTCATCAACTCATGGAATATGCATAAAGAACTGTATCTAGAGGAAGCAATATGAATACTCCATAACAGAAAGAGTACCCACCTCTAGACACATGAACTATCTGGCTCGATCAGCCCTCAAAGTCTTCATATATATGTAGTCGTAGAAGGCACACTAGAACCCATCCCAGGCCATGAACTGATAGCATCCAGCCTGTGAGATCACATCCCAGTATCTCTTGGAAGAATCCTAAATCATTTACATAGTGATATTTACCCTCCACTCTGGTGGAGTCTCTAGATGCATGAAGATATAAAGCATGTCTTCTATCCATGACTCTAAAACCTGGGGTCCTCCTTCCCCTATAAAAGTTGGATGATGCTGCTGAATGACCCACGTCAACTCTGCCATATATGGGGTTGGATGTGGTACCCCATAGAAGGTCTCCATGAACCTCATAAAGCCTTCCTTGAACTATTAATGAGCTCATGTGTCAGGTATAACAACTGGTGCCATGACTGCCACAACTGGAGGATCTACAGGTGGTCCCTGATCATCTATATCTGGTGTCTGGTCACCACCTGAAAACTGGCGTATGACCGAAGGATGTCTGGAATGACTCAACAAGGTCAAGGTCACACCATAGATCAAGATTACCAAGGACTAAAAACTATAAGCATAATAAGGTAATAAGATAAAGAAATCATTCATGTTTTATAGAACAATACAGTAAAGCATGTATAATTAGTACACGGCGTGTTTCCTTATGCCTTTCACATGGGTGTGTACTTCGGTCAGAACTGGTCATGTAACACCCCAAACACACGGCACATTGTCCTTACACATGGTGTGTACTTGAGTTTTCTCCCCCTTCTCTAGTCCTTCTACATGGATAAGCCACACATTCTCCTTAGAAAAAGATTACACAGTGTGTTTTTGCTAGACACAGAGTGTACTAAACGAGCATCACCGACCCGTGTTGTTCATGACATGGTCGGATACTCGGATGACAGTACATGGTTTGTTCCATATGGACATGGTGTGCACCATGAAATATAACCTCAAACCATGTGGTTAGTTACACGGCGGGATTCCAAGATTACACTACACTGTGTGTTTAGAACTGAAACGGCATGTATAACCTAATATTTCTTCATCTGTGTTGTTAGTCACACGGGCAGACATAGGGTCAACATGACCCAACATGTACAACTGGTACACGACATGTTCCAAAAATTATTTTCCTATCTCGTGTCTCTTCCCACATGGTCTATGCCATGGTTGGAGACTATACAGTGTGTACATATGGTACACAACGTGTACTTAAGAAAAATAATATTCTTCCCGAACAGAAGATCACATTGTGTGTACTCAAAACAACACTGCATGTATTCTCAGTTTTTCCAGACAGTAAGCCTCGAAAACTACTCCGGAACCCATAAAAACACTAAAATAGTCCCTTAATTTCCAAATTCTGATATGTGAGGGCCCATACTCCCCGTGAATCAAATATTGGAAATTTATAAATGTTATGACTTGGATAACAGGGCAATGATCCATCAAATTCCAGTCCATGAGGGAACATAACACCTCAAAAACTGAAGATTTTCATTCATTCAAATAAAACATTATACAAACAATACCATATCAAATAGTAGGTATTTTATCAAGGAATCTATCACAACAGCATGCATATCTATCACAACACCTATCACAACAACATGAAATTGCTAATGAACCCTATATGGAATGGCAATATTTCAGGAAATGTGATCCCTAGAAAGTGCCTATATGATGCATGAGATGGAACACCCTAATCACATCAGTTTTCAATAGAAATATAACCTCAATAACATCACAATACATGTGAGTCACCCAATGGTGAACATCAAATCAACTGTAAAATCGCAAAACATGAAAAATTGAAATATGAGGTAAATTGGCTATTTAACTATACATGGGCTAGCTACTCCCAGGCATAGCTATTTACCAAGTACATATTCCATAATATCCCTGACTATAGGCTTCAAACTGTAAGTCAATGAAAAGAAAATCCTCTGATACAACTTTTTAAAGTCCCATTTTTAGAAGCCACCTAGAGGCGCCCCGTACCCGGTTGGTCACATGGGCTCAAGATCATTTCCGCTAAAGCTAGAGGATACCGACTAGTAGTGAGGGACTTGGGTGTGATAGTGGGGAAACTATGCCATCATTGGAAGAGTAACACAGTAGAATATAAATAGATAATAATAGTGGAAGTAGTAATAATATCAAACAATAAGAAATAGTGGATGTATGAAGAAATAAATAGCTGGAGAATATATATAAAAATGATCCATGGTACATATGTATAGGAAGTCATCCAAACACATCACATTGCTAAAATACAGTCCTAAACCAATGTAAAAAAAACAAGTAAAATCCTCAGCATAACAAGCCTCATCTTGGTCCCATGCTCTCCACCTCCCGAGAAATCAAGTACCTGAAGTAGAAGGGTGATTGTCCTTATATATACTTGCAGCAATATGATCTGTTTTGGCACAAAAGCATGGGCTAAATAGGGTGTGAGACTAAATCCCAGTAGGGAACCACCAGAAGATTTGTTCTTAATAGTTATTGAATATATGGTAGGTAATAAATAACAGGAAGTCATAAGCAAGGAAGTATTCAACAGTAACCAATCCATAGTATCAAAGCATTCAATTTAATAAAAGAAGAAACAACTAACCAAAGTAGGTAAACACAAATAGGTAACCTTCTGGGAAGTACTCAAAGCCCATCCCCTCTGGTTCTACCTTGAATCAGAAGCAAGCAGCTAAACAAAAAAGGTATCCCTTTGGGAAGTACTCATACCCTATCCCCTCTGGTCCTACCTAGAAACACAAGGAAGCATCTAAACACAAAAGGTAACCCTATGATAAGTACTCACAACCAATCCCCTATGGTCCTACATATCAACACAAGAAACCCTCTCGGTAGTACACTCAGCCTAACCCCTCTGGTTCAGCTTTAGAATAGAATCCTTGAGGAAGAAATCACCTTCAATTCCTCCTATATTATTGTATCAATAACTAAAGGCACTCTGCGGAAGCACTTGCGTCACATTCCCCCTTGTGGCCTACGTTAAGGAACTACAGACACTCTGAGTAAAAACTTACATCAATTACGCATGTGGTCTCGAATTCTAATCCAAAATAGACACACTAGAGATGCCCTTCTATCCATTCTATCTGTGGTGTACTACACTAGGTTCTCACGACCATGTGTAAGTCAAGAAATCATAGCAGCCTATATCGGCCAAAGTAATCCTCAAGAACAACTTGGATAAACTATCTACAACATAACAACATGTCATAACAATAGTCAAACCATCCTAAAATACTAGGCATGGAATTTAAACAACAGCCTAACATGCAAACTAGACCAAACGGTAAAAACAAGCAACATGCATGACAAACAATTCCAAAGCATAACAATTCACCCTACATACATTCAATTAGAATCTATTCAAGAATAAAAGCATAGAAGAAAATTATCCGGGATAAAAATTTAAACATGAAATACCCCATTCAATGGTATTGGACCAATTTTCACAAATAATTCAAAGACTTTCAACAGAAAGGAACAAACCACCTACCTCGGTGTTGGGAGATCGCTATAATTGAACCTCAATCCTGGAATAGACCAAGAAAATCATAGATCTACAAAAACATCTAAAAAGTTATACTGAGGATAACTTGAGAAAGATGATGAATCACAAAATAAATCTCTAGAAGAAGGAAGAGTGTACTGAGGTGATTCCAACGCAATCCACATTAGTCGAATCAGAGATCAGATGCTCATTCAGGGGGACGGAGGAAGATCACAGACATAAAAAATCCCTCAGACAAACTATGTTGAGAAGAATGCTTTTCTGGCGATTAGACGTGACCTCTGTTTGTTTAATAAAAAAAAATACATGGTGTGTACTTTATAAGTACACGGCGTGTGATTGCCATTTTCGTACACCACATTCGGTGGCCTCCAGGTCACCCCCACATGGTCGTGTGTGCGTCCATTACATGACCATCACATGGATTCATGCGGCACCTGAGTACACAACGTATACTAATAAGGTACATGGTGTGTAATTCAAAAATTTCCAGAAATTCCATTTTTCTAAAAAACTACCAAAAAACGAAAACATACCTAAAAAAAGATTTAGGTTCTTAAAGTTGTTCACCTAAACATAATAGTATAATTTCCCAACCTCTTATATATCAATCATTATCTCTATTTAATATCCAATGGATTTTTTGGAGGTGTGGTTGAGGTACATAGTCTCCTAGTTCAGTCACAATGGCAGTTAACCAGAATTGGGTTGTTACAAAGTGTTGTCAATGAAAACTATTTTTCAATACATTTAGGATATAAAAAATATAATATACGTGTCAATAAGTGATTGGTATGGATCTTATTACCATGAGTATTTAACTCATGTTTTATGGATGCCCATGTATCAAGGGATGTGGCTATTTTTCATGGATTTCTGTTTTATGGTTAGGTTAATTTTCTAAATATGATTCAAATTTTTTTAAAAATATTTATATTTTATTAGTTTATTTTATTGGCCTAGGGTGGATGAGAGAAAAGGTTCATGAATCATTACTAGAATATAAATCTTATGTCACATTCTTGTGATTCTCTAACCTTGTTATTTTGGATGGTAATATGGATAAAATGATGGGTCTTGTCATATAAGGTTTCAACAAAAACATATATAAGTACATTTAATATAATATATTTAATAAAATCTACCTGACCAACCCATGATTGAAGACAATTATTATGATATTATATTATTACTATGTAACCCTATTATGATATTAGACCTTACCAAAAAAGTAATTTGGTTTTGATAGACCCATGCATTTTTTTTACTCTTGTATAGTAGGGTGTATATTTAGGGAAATTTTGGGTGTTCATATTATTCTTATCCTAAATTGGGTTATCTATTCCTTTTATAATGTTTTTATGTGAGTCATATTCTTAAAATTTGAAATATATTTCACCATAGTGGCATCCTATTGATCCCCAAGAGGGTAAGGGAGACTATAATCCACAAAAAATGGAGTCTGAGCTACCTTTTATGCTTATTGATGCTATAGATCAGTATTTCAAGATGTTTTTTCATTATGTGTCTATACATAATAAGGATCCAAGATTCCAGCCAATTATATCATATTTGACTCATGGGTTATAGTTTCACTATCCAAATATGTTTATAGGTGATGATGGACCCCTGTTCACCATTTTATTATGGATACCATTTTAACTATCATTGATCTCCTTGAGATACCCACTAAGATGTAGGTGATTCATTCCACTTGTATTTTCATTGGACAAGTGAAGCACCGGTTGGATGTTATGTTATAGGTATGTGATACATTCCACTTATATTGTCTTGGATGGAGAATTTATTTCAAATGTCAGATATTTTAGTTATTACATGAGACATTATATATGGTAACATGATAATATCATTAAATAATCAACCTCCTTAGAGGTCATGAATAATTTCCTGAAAATGGAGAAAATCTAGAATGAGGGTAGTATATGGCATGGTAATGATCCTTAATTCTTTAGATATTATTACCTAAAAACCAACTCTCATATCTAAAAAATTTGGACACGAGTGGAGTATTTATCCTGATAGTAAGATTCATCAAATGTAGAGATTCTTGTATGAGTATTTAGGTGGCCTATAGATATATTTTTTAATCTTATCATTGATGAAATGTGAGTGAGTATCCTTTTAGATACCAGGTTAATAGAAGTTCCCTTTCGGTAAAAATAGTCTAGTTTCTATGGATCATATTAAAAATCATGTTATATTGGATTTCATGGTTTTTAGAGTCATGGGAAGAAATTGCAATAGGATTATATCCTTTAAGGTATTTAGAAGATGGGAGGACATGGTTTGAGTTTAAATTTTCATCAAACCATCAATTATACCTCATCCATGTAGGGTGGGGAGCTGTATACTATACGAGTTATTATTATTATTATTAGATTAACCATTTATCCCTTTTTATACTTGTGTGTCATAATCATTTTTATTTTCTAAATTGTTTGGTGGTCATCGACTAGGTTTAAAGGATTTACCCATAGTATTTCTCATCAATAAACCTATAATGGTGCTATCAGAGGGTATTAGAAAATTTCAATATTTTCTTATAGTGATAATTTGATGTTGTATTTCTCTAGTTTTTATATTTTATTAATGATTAATAGTTTATATGTGATCCTTAAAATAGAGTAGTTGAATAGGCTTCTAGAACACATTGAATACAATCATTGGTGGGTATCATCTATATACACGGTTTGTTATTATCAAACCAACATTGGTGAGTGTGATTTATATTTAGGTCATTAATTTCATAGCCATCGATATCATGGGGTGACCATTTCAGAGTTTCCATAATTTCACTAAGAGATAAGAAAACTGACAACAATGTTATCCAACCTAACATTTAATAGTTCATGGATGTGTTCCCCTAGGACATCTCAAGGCAATCCCCTAAAAATGAGAAAAAATTTATGATCAAGGTTTTCCCTAAAATGGATAACATACCCATTTAATCTTATATGATTTTTTATAGTGTTACAATTATTGATGTCATAGTTTTAGGATATTGGGGTAAATTGTTTTATTCTCTTGTGGAAATCCAAATAGGGTGATCCTATAATGTTAATGAATACATGGGACATAAAAAATTTATTCTTTTTTATTACAAAAAATAGAAAAATATGATGGTTAATAACTAGTATCATCTCCATCGTATCAATGAACTATTAAATTATTTCTAGAGATCCATCAGGTTCACTTAGAATGATTATGTTTAGGTTATAATCAACTGTGGGTAAGTCAATATGATATGTGTACTACTAATAGCAATAGTTATAGGATGTATGAATATATTTTGAATCCATTTTTTTTAATGATCATAACAAAACATTTATAGACCTAATGAATTAATTATTCAATCTATGTGTTGAAACATTCATTATTTTAATCAAGGATGAAATCATTGTTTTCACATAGTAAATGGAGGATCATGATTTCTATTTATAGATCATTGTTAGTACAATTATCTAGGTTCATTAATTTTATATTTTCTTGATGGGTCAATTTTATATTTGTTAGGTTTTCTTATTGGGATAACTGAGGTAAGTGTGTAAGTTGGCCTAGAAAAGGTCATGGATGCGGTTTTATAGGGGATATATAAATTTTTTTACTAATTATTATTTTTTGGGCATATATGGTTAATATTGGTGATTTACCATAGATGTATCTAATCTGTATGTATGAAAAACCTTCCTGGATGGAATGGGTTGAAATTTATGTGGTGATAATTTTATAAGGGATGATTTCAAGAGTTAAAAGGCATGTTTATTTCTTAAATTATCGATACCTTATATGATCCATGTAAGTGGTATATATTTTTCTATGAGTCCTCAAGAGTTTGGATTCAGTGGGTTTTAATACCGGGAACCGAAGAGGAAGCTTATGTGTCTATCCATTTGAGGATTCATTAGTAGAATACCCCAATATATGACTTATAGGTGGATGTAGAAGTTTTTATATTGATAAGTTAGATTTACTAAATGAGGTTTTAATGATTAATACTGTCTATTAAGCCCTTGGATATATCTTCTCTAAGATGTATATAAAACCTCATAAGAGGATATGGATCTAGAGCCCATTATCATTTAATTCATCTATGTTGTATTCCCTTGGGAATATGAACATCATTGTTGATAAACTAAGAATGAAGCCATAGTAGCATGTGATATATGAGGATAGTAGTTTTACGTTTCAATGTCATCATCAACGATAGTATTGATTATACTTTTATGAGATAGTTAAATGTAATAAAAATATATATTAGTGAGTATCGAGGTTGAAAAGCACTAACATCTATGATTAATGTATCATTAAATATAGACTCATTGAAGGAGGTCTAATTACCCAACTAAAATTTCTATGTGATGAGACGCAATATATATGGTGGGGGGAAACCACCAGAATAATCCATGGATTTTATTGTCGATTTTTATTTATATGGAAAGTTTATGGTCTATATGAGAATATGTGTTCTGTTAATAAAAAATTCATTGACCTAAAAAAGTGATATTCACTTATGGAAAATAAAATGTATCATGATATTATTAGGTAGTAAAATCGGCACGGCATAATGAAAGGTAGAGTGGGGTATGTATCAAAAATATTTACCTCTTTTTAGATGAAGGTCATGAATTAGAAACCCACTTTTCTTCTTTAACCATAAATCATTCCTGAGTGTAAATATAATGTTTTTATCATGGATTTGATGATTGTATTTCCATGTTTATATCATCCCAGTGATGTGGCATTTGTTATTATGGGATATTTGATTTAGGTGAAATAGTTCCAATAGATTTGGGAGATAAATTTAATCAATCTGGTGAGTTTGAAATATGGTTAGGATATTTTCAATATACCTAGTGTCCATAGGGGAATCCATTTTCATTTGGATTCATATTTTTAATATGCATCAGGTAATGAATTTATTCATAACATTACATATAGTTTAACATTAATAATTCATTTCAACAACCAAAAAATAGGAATTTTGAGTACATCATCAAGTTAATAAAGGATATGGTTCAATATAATTTTCATAACATTGGGGATTCATGGTAGAACTATAATTTTTGTATGGATTTTACCAACAACTAATTTTTTATATTTTATACATATTTTTAACTTTGAGGATTTACATGGAAATCCATGATGAGCATCTCTATTTTTGTATGTCTCAATTCCCATTTTTTTCAATGAGTCTCATGTAGAAGATGTAAATGAATTCTAAACTAAATATGAAGTGCACAGAAATCTCCCTAAGTATGAAAATATTTAATATATACTAGGGACCCCATTTTTCTAGTGTTAGAGGTGGGTGATTTAGAATATCTATCATTATCAACATTGTTAGTGAAAGGACATAATCATGGTTTAGGTATATTAGAAATCATGTTCATGGTGCTGGTTTACTTTAAATTTGACAACTATAACATAGAAATTAAATTAATATATATGAATAAGATTAAATTATTTATAAAATACACATGATGTTTCTATTAAATATTTAGAAAATCATTGTAAATAATCACTCAATATTTAATAAATTCATTTTATTCTCCCAAAATAAGTTTTCTTTAATTTTTTTTATCTAAAAAATTATTATAATTAATAAATGGAAATTTTATAAAATTTACATGAAAAAAGTATATCATTTTTAATTTTTTATATCAAAATTATCCTATAGTGAAATTTTGATATTTCGTGAAAAAGTTATATTTTTCAAAGAATAGGGAAAATTCGATTTCTAATATAATTTTTATTTTATTTTCATGTATTTAAAAAGTCATATAATATTTCAGATTAGTTTATAAATTTAATTACATAGTATTTATAAAAATTAATCTAATTATGCTCTTAAAAATTATTTTTATACATGTATATTGTATAAAAACATTTTATACTTAAAAATGTATTTTTATGGAATAAAATTTTCCTTTTCATATCATTTGTATAATTTAAAATAAAATTATTCCACTTATATAAATTTAATCATTAATAATATATCCAATATTTTTAATTAGTTGGTCCAAATGTGGAAAATATACCCCATTCAAATTTAGTAATTTTGAATAATAACGATTGTAAAAAAATATCACCATCATAAGTGTAAATTTGGTAATTAAGTTTTAATATAATTTTATAATTATTGTTAATTAACTTTAACAATTGGATATATCCTATTTTATAGGAGGGTTTGGGCCATTTTTATACATTACTCGAATATATGGCTACATGGGTCCATATTTATTTTATTTTTATCATTATAATATTTATATAAAAGATACATAAAAAATTGATTCTTTTTTTAACTATAATAATTTATTATAGGGACAAAAATATATTTTGTATTATAAATATTAATTTTAACTAAATTAAAAATAATTTATAGTTTCTGTTAATTGAATAATTATCTTATTTTCTTAACAAACATTAACATGATATTAATTCAATTAACAGCAAAATTAAATTAATGAGTATAAAAATATTAAAAGTTATATAAAGTGAATAAATTATTATGTTATATGTTTTTGTGAAAAATATTAGATTTTATTGATGTGTTAAAGGGCTATATTTTAATCTTATTTTGTGAGGTTATTTTGAACATCTAATTAATTGAATAGTGGAAAAACAATATTTAATGATAGTTTATAATAAATATTACATTATTAAAGGATTTTATATTATTAAAAAACTTCACTTTAGTAATAAGATTTTTACTTTTTTAAAATTTTCATTTATTTTACATTTGTGGGCTAATTTTCCATTTATATTAACTATGTTGACCCATAATGAGTTAAAAACAACATTATCACAGTACTTTTAAAAAAAGGATAATACAAGTTAAGAGAATGATATAAAGTAAAAAAATAATCAAAACATGTGAATTTTTTATTTTATGATGCTATTTTTACTCATACACGTCCTATATTCAAATTACATTAGTTTACATCCTTTTTTACTTGAAATGCCATTTATTATAATTTAATATTTTAAAAAATTCATTGAGTGACCCTCACCAAAACTATAAAGGGGAAACCATATCCTCTTTAAATAACACTAGTTAACCTTATAGGTTCCACTAATAATGTGACACCCACCCGCTTCCACGGTACACTCCTTTTTAAATAATTCAATAGCATGCGGTGTACGTAACACTGAGTTCAAGCGCATCACAACCTATCATACATTCAATTTAAAAAGATGTTATGAAAATTATTAATCACATATTCAATTTTATATATCACATATAATTTTAACATTCATTTTTTGTGTTCCCTATATATAATATAAGGACATATTCAATTTTTCAGATAAAATAACTATTTTTTCAAAAAAACCAGTTTTTCATTACTTTAAGGGAGAGCCTTTTTTAAATTCAATATTGGACAATTTTGTATATCAAATTTGTCGAGATTAAATTATTCTTTAGAATATGGGCATAAAATGAGTGTTTTGATAAATTTTGGAACTTTTCTGATAAATTTCATATTATGATGAATAGTGAAAATTACTAAATATTAATAGAAACAAAATATTTTAATCAAAATAATTTATATTGTTAAATAATAATTTTGAGTTGTTTTAAACTATACTTAGATTATATTTTTATAATTTAATATAATTTAGGTCACTGGATGTAAATTCAAATTTAAATTGAACATAAACACATTTAAATCTTTTGATGGTTTTTATTTCATAAAAATCGGTTTTCCAGTTTTGACAATGAGAAATACTTCTAATATAATTTCTGCAAACTATGTGTTTTGAATTTGGAAAAATGTATTCCATATGTTAAATCTGGCAGTCCAGTTTTTTTAAATAGGTAACTTTTTTTACATTATGAATATTAACTTCAGTCATTATTTTTATTTACCATGGTTAAATGGTAAATCAAGTAAATAAGTGTAATAAATAATATTATAATAATATTAAACTACACTAAAACATGTCCCAATCCTATTGGATGATATATTTCCATCACTGGAAATCCTTAGGAAGATTTTAGGTCTCAATGGGACCAAAAAGATGTGATAATGACAGGTTATAAGAGTTAATTTAATGTATAGATAATTATAACATAAACATATATCATTAATAAATCAATTTTAATATAAGGTTATATAACTGATATATATGTATATAAATATTAATTATAAATATTAAAAATATTTTCTACATCATGGTATTTTATTTATAATTTTTAGACATTAGATAAATATATATTTATTTATGACACAGTGATGATGCAGTGATTATCTTATTAACAAATTATTCCAATAAGTTAATTTGTAAATATTAAAATAAATGTAATTTTATCATTTTGATGCCATCCACGAATTCTTGATATTACATTTACATATGAGGGATGATTTAATGTCTTTTTCTATAAGTTATAATGTTTTTATGAATTTAATAAAAATCAATTACAAAATATTATCAAAATTAACATATATGTGTTTTTAAAACAAATTCAATTTTATTAAATGATATAAAATTTATAAAAAAAAAGTTCACCCAAAATAACTTTTATAGTGATAAAAATATCATTAATGATCCACACTATGTTATCTTCGAATTTTAACTTAATCATATTGACCATGTAGTTTAAAAATACAAGAATACATGGTTGGTGTTAACATATTTTACAAAAGGTTAAATCAAGTAGATAATTTTGATTTTATGAACTAATAATTTTTAAAACCTATTAGTTTAGAGTATTTCGACCCATACTCATCATATTTTATAATTAAATAAATTTTTGAGCTATTAGAAACCTAAAATATTTTTATAATAATTTAATATTTCATGATTTTTCTTAAAGTTCCCCTCACCTCTTTTATAAACAGGAACCTACCATTCTCTTTAACTCACATATCTAAAAGATTTTTGTTCAGCCAAAACCATCCCAATTATCCTCCCAAACTACGTAAATTAATTTTATAGGCATGAATTTGGTAGTAGAGCCATTCTTTGGAGCCATTTTTTTCAAATCAAAAGGAAACACCCGAAAAAGAGGTAATCGTTTTATCCCTTCTTTCAAAGGACTTTTCTTCTACAATTTCACTTTCTATATTATTACCATACCAAAGTAATAAATCATGTATAATAAATATATTTAGGTTTTAATATAATCATGGTAAAACTATATTCATCATTTTATCCATCCTAAAAATAATAATATTACCATGCGTGCTTGCGTACGGTTTACCGTCTCCATGTTATGGTGTAATTTTTTATCCCACATTTCTTTTTTGGATGGGTATAATGATTATTATAATAGATATAAATAATGTATATGACATGATTATTATTCTTTATAATTAATATACCATGTAGTTCCATATCATTTAATCATTATTGGAATGATGTCATTGCTCGTGCATTCGTACGACATACCATCTCTATGACGTGATTAGATTCATTCCCCACATTAACCATCCATGAATGATTATAAAAATATATATAATACTCATAAATAAAAAATATATGACATAATAAGTATACTGTAATGATATATGTATGTATGTATGTACATATATTTAATTCAATTAATTCCATTCAATATGACAAGAAAATAGAAACATCATTCATGCGTACGTACTACCTACCATCTCAGTGAATGGTGTATTCCATTTTATATATCTATCTATTGTATATGTTTATATTATGAATAAATATGATATATAAATCAAATAATAAATTCTAAATTTTCGTAAATGATGATCTATGTAATATGTAGAAAAATAACATGTGAAAACACATACGATAAACAAAGCGATATGACCTGAAATGTGTAATTAACTTTGAATTGTTAAAAAATGGGTAATCTAAAGTCATAAAATAATAATATACGATATCATAAATATTATTATGATTCTAATATAAGTAAAAAATATTTTTAAAAACATTATACAAGAGTTTTCGATACGTATAGAGAGTATCCGATTTAAGGTAATGGTTAATTCTTCAATCTCATTATTATCCGAGATTGTTTATATGTAATTATTTACAAGGACTTATTTATCTTCCATGTCCTGGTATCTTAGAAATGTATTCAAAATGTATCATTTAAATTATTATGTAACGTAATCTATAACTATCTCGTAATTTTAAGTGTTTTAATGATTTATTTTTCTAAATCTATTTAATTAATATCCTTTTTTTCAAAATGGTTTTAAGGTTTTATTTATATGGACATAATTGTCTTCAAATATTAATTAATTTAAAAAGATTCAAAATGGTGTAGGAAAATTTGATTCTAGAATCTATTTTAAGTTAATTTCTTTTTAAATAGAAGGATCTAGCATTAAAACATTACATATTCTTGAATTAAATGAATAATTAACTTTAAGGATATAATTAGGTTAAAGGTTTTAGATAATTAGGCCATAACTATTATATTACATCTCAAAAATTAAAAAGTATACAATTATACTCAGTTTCCATTTTTATTATAAAATAAAAAATCTTAAAAAAAGTCATGTCTAGTTCCATGTTTTAGATGGCATGACATTCCCTTGATCCCATCATGGACCCTATTTATTTTTACATCATGTGAAAAACATTTCCAAAACATGGTATAGCATAAAAAGATCAGTAAGGGTTATAAGATAAATAAAGATAACATTAGTCCATAAATACATTCCAAGAATAAGATAATACCTCATGAAATCCTTAGATTTATGAATAACACATAGAAATAATAAATCATATAGGGTAACATGTGGCATCCATAACTTACTTACATTATATATTTCACAGCTACGTAGGGAGTTAAAATTGGAATACCCATCATGGAATATTTTCTAAATATCTTAAGAGAAACATTAATGTTTACTTATATCATGTTACCCAATGCATTGGAGTGTTATCTCGATCTCACTTGCCCAAGGTTTATCATGGATCCACCCGTACACGTAAACAAAGCCAAAAAACTAGAACACATTAATTATACGTAAAATAAACATAAATGAAAGATAACATTTCCACATTTCAATCAGAATATATTATCTATATATATTGACATAAAAATTCTATTATCAAACACATTTTCAATAACAAAATACATAAAATAGTATATGTTTTTTATGTTCCTTTTAAAAACATATCGGCTTTTAAGGAAGCCAAAGATAAAATAATACTCACGGCGGTGGAAATGGTCGTTGTCACCACTTAAGTTAAAAAGAAACATTCATTTTTTTCATTTAGTAAAATTTCCTAGAGAAAAATTATCCCTTTTAATGAAATGAAATTTCCAAAGTGTTTATACACCGTATAAAAAAAAGTCGTGTATAAAAGAAAATATGCCTCAATGAATGGAGATTGATACGAAGTCCCTTACCTCATGTCGGACTTGAATCGATCATAGGTTATTCTCATAAATAATAAATATAATATAATTTTTAATTTGTTGATAAACATTTTCATGATTATTATTTCTTTTATATCAATGAATACCTTTATATAATAATAAGATAATTATCTGAGTTCATATCCGACATTTTTTCGATGTTCGGAACATGGGTTGAAAATAAACTTTTTATAATTATAAATTGTCATTGTGGTTGAAATTAAATAATCTCCAGAATTATATTCATGATTTAGATATCATATATAACATATATATCTAGTATATATATGTATTTATAATAGTACATAACATTTGGATGTATGAAATGAAATGCACCGTTCATGGAGACGGTAAGGTGTATGTACGCATGAACACTACATTCATATATTTTAAATATTTAATGGAATAAAAAACATAATTATACATAGGTATATTATAATTCGGGTATATTATCATATATAATTTCATTAACTCCCTCCTTTAGATGTTGCACGTATGGCTTGAACGAGTCATATCACTTTGAGGGGGCGGCAGTCCACACTTCCTCAAATGTAATTATCGTGTTTACCCACTATAGAAACCATAAAGATATTCTATAAATAAAAAATAAAGATTCATAGAAACAATGTAAATATAATATTAATTCCCATATAAATATATTTCCATCTTAATGGTCACCATAAGAGGTGGTAGGAGAAGATTGAACAATCATCATTTTGTGAGGTAGTTGTTCTCTGTCCATAGAAACAGTATGTTCTTTACCCATTTGATAGATGTGTGTGTAAGTGTAGGTCAAATATATCTCATTAAAACAACATATTTTATTTAGGATACTAGTTCTGTTATAAAATAATTGAATAAAATGAGTCAATGGGATTGGATAAGTAAAATAAAACAAAATAACTTAAGAGAATATGTAACCTTTAAATTCGGTATATCCATTTGGTTTGAACCAAAAGGTTTCATTTAATTTCGTTATGCCTAGAAGAAGTCTTCTAAGAGGAGGATAATTACGTATGGAGATTAATTTGGTAGAGGTTGGATGACCGAAGTGGCTTGAGAAGTGAGAGGAAGGGGTTAGAATTGAGGGCTTTTAAAAGGGTCGGAGGGTCTCTTTAGGATGGTTTAAAAATATTATTTTATTATATAATGATTATCAGTTTATAAAGGTCCAAAAATTATTAAAGTAGAATCTAAAATGACTAATGTTATATATAAAATCATCCAATAGTAATTTTATAGGTTTTGGATATTTTTTAATCTTTATAATTTTTTTTAATTAAATCATTCATTAATGAGGTAAACACTGCATCATTATTATATTATAAATAATTTTATTTATTTGATGTCTAAAAATTATAAAAAAATATCAAGTTGTAGGAAATATTTATATATTTAAAATGGATATGTATAGTAAAAGATATAAATTTTATAACCCCATGTAAAAATTGATTATTAAATGATATATGTTTATGACATTTTTTGTCATTATTTTAAATTAAATAATATAAAGTTTCATTATCACTCCCAAGTGGCTCCATGGGGTCCCAAAATCAACCAAAGGAATCACATGGTCAGAAATTTATCAAAAAATAGGATTATTTCACATGTTAGGGTAATTTAATATTTTTGTAATAATATTTTGTTACCCTTATTTACCAGATTTACCCTTTAACCATTGTAAATAAAATTTTTACTAATGTAAAAAAGTCACAATGTCAAAAAAATATATACTTATTTAAACAATTTTTAACTCCTAGTTATCAACATGGAAATTTTTTTTCCAAATTGAAAACACATAAGTGGATGAAGTTAAATTAAAATTAATTTCTGTTGTCATGAAAAAAACAAGATTTTAAGAAATAATAACTATCAAAAGATTGACACTTATTTTTCCCAATTTTAAAGTTAAATTACTTTCAATGACCAAAATTGGATTAAATGGTAAAAATATAATCTAATTATACATTAAAACCAATTAAAAAGATAATCTAACCATAATTATAAATTAGATTAAAAGGTAGTTTTAAATTAAAATATATTATTTTTTCACTATTCATTATAAAATAAATTTCATAAGAAAATATCAAAAAATTTAGACAATGTAAATTTTGATATCCTGATTCTAAAGGAATTTTTTATTTTTTCAAATAGAACATCTAAAAGTGACCAAAAATAGATTTAATGAGGGTTCATTTTCAATAGGGGTAAATCGACTATTTATTGAATATTATATTATTTATGTTTAAAATAATATTATTTATTATTTTAAGCCTCTAAAATTTATTGGAAAAATGTAAAAACTTTTAACAAACACATTTAATCTTGTTTTAGTTACTTATGTCCATTTCTTCTAATACAATGACATGGAATTAACTATCATTTAAAATAATATTATATTAAATTTTTCAGAATGACCCAACATTGGGTGCAACGTAAGATTTCAAAGAAACTCGTTGTTGCATATCAGGTAAACCATTGAACATAGAATCCCTTTTAAAGTAAAATTAATATTTAATTAACAAATGTTAATAAATTTTAAAATGTTATATTCTATATTTATGTTGTATGTTACATCCTTCCCCTTTTTTCAAATTATGTCTCTGCAATTATATTCACTTATCAAATAAGTGGGGGGTATTTATCCCTCACAGAATTTTTTGATTCCCATGTTGCCTCTTCATCCATTTAGTTTTTTATTGAACTTTTACCTAATTAATTACCTTATTCAGCAACCCTTTCTCTCTTAACTCAATAATCTAGACTGGTTTTCCTCATAAGATAGATTCTCTTCCAACTAAACTACCTCTAGGATCAAAACATTAGGTGGATCTGGCATATACATTATCAACATAGAAAAATTAAAAACATTGTGTACCTGGGAAAAAATTAGAGGTTAACCAACATTTTACACAACTGATCCAACTTTCTCCTAGATTTCATTAGGTCCAATGAACTTCGGAATCAAATTTTCCTTCTTACAAAACGCATCACACTTTTCCATGGAGAAACTTTGAGAAAGACATAATCACCTACCTCAATAGAAAGATCCTTCCTCTAGTTATACACATAACATTTCTGCCTACTCTGAGCGTTTTCATGTGCTTCTGAATCAACTAAACCTTTCCAACCTTCCCTTCTACCATTTTTGATCATATCAACATCCTTTCACCTACTTCATCCCAAACTGATCGATTTCGACACTGCTTCCCATATATACCTCAAATGGAGCCATCTGTATAATACAATGAAAACTGTTATTACAAAAAAAATTACCAAAGAATGATGTTGGTCCCAAATTCCATGGTAATCTATTGAAGAAAAAATGTAACATTTCCTCCAAGGTCTGAATTGTTCATTCTTACTGCCCATCTAATTGAGGATGAAAAGTTTTATTAAAATTTAATTCAGTACCCAATGACTTCTGAAGGCCTTTCCAATAGCTATAAGTAAACCTAGGATCATGATCAGATACAATGGGGAGGGTAACACTATACAACCTAACCATGTCATTATCATACAACCGAGGAAGATGATCTACAGAAAAAGTATCTAAAATAAGAAGGAAATCACCATATTTTTTCAATTGATCAAAAAAACCATGATTAGATTATTAACTCGAGATGTATTTGCTAATCCCACAACAAAGTCTATCGAGAAATTTTCTCATTTCCACTCTATCATCAGTAAATACTAATGAATAACTTTTAGTAATTGCCACTCTACATTAACCTATTGTCAAGTCAAAAACATCATACTAAAATCAACAATATCTCTTTTTAGTCCATCTCACCATTAATACTCCAAAAAATATTTATACGTCTTAGTACTGTGTGGGTGAACCGAAAACGGAGAACTATGAGATTCACATAACAACTCATTCTTCAACTTTTAATCACAAGGCACACACAATCTTTTCCATAACCTCCAAAAACAATCATTATCAATGTTAAAATTAGCAAACTTACCCTTCTAAACCAACTCTACATTTTTCTGCAACTCACTGTCTTCCTTCTACGGCTTCTTAATTCTATCTGATAGAGATTATTACACTAACACCTGAAAAACAGAGGAATTTTCTGCACCAACAACTTCTATTCCTAAGTTCTTCAATTATTTAATTAAAGGATCATGTTCCAAACCTAATAATGTTAATGAACCATTACTTTTTTGACTCAATGCATCAGCCACTTGAATTGCCATTCCTGGATGATAATGGGTCATGAAATCACAATCTATGATTAATTCCAACCATCTCCTCTATATCTTGTTTAACTCTTTCTAAGTGAATTTATACTTCAAACATTTATGGTTGGTATATATTTCACATTTTACTCCATACAAATGATTCCTAAAAAAATTTAAAGAAGAAACAACAACTACTAATTCCAAATCATGTTTTGGGTAATTTGACTCATGAGATTTTAACTGATGTGATGCATACGCAATTACCCGAGCATTCCACATTAGGAAAAAACCATGTCCTTTCAACAAAGCATGGATATAGAAAACAAACTCACCATTTATAGAAGGCAGTGAAAAAACAGGAGCAATCACAAATCTTCTTTTCAATTCCTTAAAATAATCATCATATTATTTTGTCCAGATGAACTTAACACCTTTTCGAGTTATCTTAGCTAGTGGTATAGATAATTATGATACATTTTCATAAAAACTCCAGTAATAACCCACTAATCCAAGGATACTACAAATATCGATAATATTTGTGTATCTTGGCCATTCTTAAACAACTTTTGTTTTAGTAGGATCAATAGTTATGCCATTTTTTAAAACAACGTGACCAAGGAATGAAATTTGTTGTAACCAAAACTCACACTTGCTTAATTTCCCACACAGTCTCTTTTAATTTAAAGTTTTCAAGACAACAACCAAATAAAATTCATTCTTCCCTCGAAAAAATTATCATTTATAAACTCAACCACTATTTATCACCTAAGTCAATTAATCCATCACTCCAAAAAATAGCTAAAATCTGATTCTAACCATCTAAGGATGCTTATTTAGAAGGTCGTTACCCTATATATGCCTTCCTAGAATAACATCTCTGATTCCTCTAGGAAAAACCATTATGAGTGAACATATCATAGACGAAGCAACATGGTAATTTGTAAATTCTATATCATTTAATTCATAGCATAAATTAAATTATGGATATTAATTTAAAAATATCCAAACACCTAAAGTTGTCTAAATCGACCTATGATACCAACTATAAGGACATGGCCATATAACATTACATAATCTTGAATTAAATGAATAATTCACATTGAGGATCTTTTCAGGTTTATAGTTTTTGTGAATTTGGCCATAACAATTACATTACATCCCAAAAATTTCAATGTATACAATTCTACTCCGTTTCCATTTCATCCTAAAATAAATACTCTTAAAAAACTAATGTCTAGTCTTATGTTTTACACAACACGACTTTCCCTTGATCCAATCCTTGACCCTATTCATCTTTAAGTCCTATGAAAAAATATTTAAAAACATTGGATGAGAATAAAAATCTCAGTAAGGGTTATAAGATAAATAAAGATGACATTAGTAGATAAATATATACCAAGCATAATATCAATCCTCATGAAAAAGTTAGATTTATGAATAACACATAGAAATCATAAGTCATATAGGGTATCTTGTGGAATCCTTAAATTACTTACATTTTAGCTTTCACAGCTACATAGGGAGTTACATTTGGAATACCCATCATAGTATATTACCAAAATAATTTAGGAGAAAAATTCACATTTACCTCTGTCATATTACCCAATTTATTGGAGAGCTATCTCCGGCTCACCCACCCAAGGTTTATAATGGAACCACCCGTATATGTAATCAAAGACCAACTACCATAACACATTCATAACCCAAAAAACAAACATAAAGGAAATATAACATTTCCCCATTTAAATCACAATATATTTTTTAAATATATTAACATAAAAAATCCATTATCAAAACCATTTTCAATACCAAAATATGTAAATGAGAATATGGTATTTATTTTCCTCTCAAAAACATTTTATTTTGTTAAGGAATCCAAAGATCAAATAATTATCATGGCGACAGAAAAGGTCGTTGTCACCGCTTACGTTAAAAGGAAACATTAATTTTTTTCATTTAGTAAAAAAAATCATACAAAACAATTAAAATTAAATTAAATGAAAATTAAAAGGTGTTTACACACAATATAAAATAATGTCATGTCTAAGACAAAATATGCCTCAATGAAAGGAGATTGAGACGAAGTCCCTTACCTCGAGTCGGACTAGACTCGATGGTTCATTAATCTCCTGAATAATAAACTAAAGTTATTTTTTAATTTCATAAGAACCTTTTTTAATTTTATTATTCATTTTATATCAATTATTACCTTTCATTAAAATCTAGTTAATAATTTTAGTTCATATCGGTCATTTTGTTGATGTTCGGAACTTGAGTTAAAAATGAACTGGTATAATTATAAATATTCCCTGTGGTCAAAAATCCATTGTCTCCAAAATGTTATTAATGATATAGATATAATATATATAATATATATCTAGTATATACATATATATAATAGTACTTAACATTTGGATATATGAAATGAAATGCACCATTCATGGAGACGGTAATCCGTACGTGCCCCTGAACACTACATTCAATTCTATTTCATATTTAATGGAATAAAAACATAATGATACATAGGTATATTATAATTCTAGTATAATATAATATATAATTTTTTTAACTCTATCCTTTATACATTCCATGTATGGCATGAACAAGTGATATCACTTTGAGGGGGCGGTATTCCGCACTTCCTAAAATGAAATTATCATATTTACCCACTATGGAAACCATAATGGTATTATATAAATGAAAAATAAAGAAGCATATAAAAAATATAAATATAATATATATCACATATAAATATAGTTCCATCTTAATTTCTACCATAAGAGGTGGTAGAAAAAGATTGAACAATCAGGGTTTCGTGAGGCAGTAGTTCACCGTCCACAGAAATAGTATGTTATTTACCCATTAGATGGAGGTGTGTGTAGGTGTAGTTCGAATATTTCTCATAAAGACAACCTAGTATATTTAGGATACATGTTTTGTTAATAAATAAAGGACAAAAAAGATTTTATGGGGTTGGATAAGTAATATAAAACAAAAGTTCTTATTAGAAGACATTACCATTAAATCTGGTATCACCGTTTGGTTTGAACCAAAAGATTAAATTTAATTGCATTCTACCTAGGGGAGGATTCTAGGAGGAGGGGTCTGATTTATAGAGAATAATTGGTTAGTTTTTGGATTATCCAATGGACTTTATAAATTGTTGGAATGTGTTAGAAATGTGGGATTTTTTTAAGGGGGGGGGGGAGGGGCTCTTCAGGAATGTTTAAAAATATTATTTTATTATATAATTATTATCGGTTTCTAAAGGTCCAAAAATTATAAAATTCTAAGATAAGATGACTCAGGTTTGAAATAAAATCATCCAATAAGAATTGTACTGGGTTTGGATATTTTTTTAATCTTTATAATCATATTTATTTCAATCAATCATTAATGAGGTAAACACTGAATCATTATTTTGTCAAAAATAATTATATTTATATGATGTCTACAAATTATAAAAAAACTATAATTATGTAGGAAATATTTTTAGATTTAAAATGAATATTTATAGTATAATATATAACTTATATAACCTCATGCAAAATTTTATTAATAAAAGATATATGTTTATGTCATTTTTGACATTACTTTAAATTAATTAATATAAAGTGTCATTATCACACCCAAGTAGCTCAATGATGTCCCAAAACAGACCCAAGGATTCCCATGGTCAATAATGTATCAACTAATAGGATTGTGACACATTTTAGGGTAATTTAATGTTATTATAATAATATTTTTTTACCATTATTTACTATATTTACCCTTTAACCATGGTAAATAAAATTTTTACTGATGTAAATATTCATAATGTCTAAAAAAAATAGATACATATTTACACATTATTGTACCTCATTATTTCTAATTCAGAATAAATTTTTCCAAATTAAAAACATTGAAGTGGATGAAATTATTTTAACATTAATTCCAACAGTCAAAACAAAAAAGCATGTTTTTTAAAAAATAATAACAATCAAAATATTGAAACATATTTATGTCCAATGTCAAAGTGAAATTACTTATAATGACCAAAATTGGATTAAATGGTAAAAATATAATATAATTATACTTTAAAACCAATTAAAAAGACAATCTAACAACATAAATAAATTACCTTATATGGCATTTTTGAATTAAAATACAGTATCTTTCACTATTCATTAAGAAAATAATTTTATCAAACAAATACCAAAAAGATACCCAAAGAAAATTTTGATGTCCCAATTCTAATGAAGAATTTTATTATGTCAAATAATGTATATAAAAGTGACCAAAACAATATTTAAAGAGGGTTCTCCTCAAGAAGAAGGTAAATCGAACTTTTAAGGAATATTAGAATATTTATTCTTAAAATCAAATTATTTATTATTTTAAGCCTCTAAAATTTATTGGATAAATGAAAAAAAAATTAACAAACAAGTATATTTTTATTATAGTTAGTTATTTCCATTCTCAAGAATACAACGGTTAGGCCTTAACAACCATTTAAAATAATTTTATATTATTATTTTTCATTGTGACCCATCATTGTGTGCAATGTATGATTTGAAAAAACCAATTGGTGTGTTTCACGTATGCCATTGAACATAGAATCCCCTTTAAAGTAAAAATTATATTTAATTAACAAATACTAATAAATATGAAAATTTTATATTCTTTATTACCCTAGGATGTTATAATAAATGTGTTAATTTAAAATGATTTCATGAAAAATAGGTATTTCTCTCAAAGAGTTTTACAAATCATTTTCAACAATATCAATATACGTTACTAAATATTATTCTTCATTAAGGTTGATTTATTAAAATATAATATTCCATGTGGTATTGAATGCGTTATTATATGTTTGAATGTGGATGTTCTATTTCTATACCATTCATGGATTATGGTTAATGTATTGATATTTGGTGTGCTAATTTTAATATGAATGATTATGTCATGTGTCACACTTTTCATATGGGGAATGAATTGGATTTCATATGTGAAGGGGGGGACTACTATAGCCCCTCGATGCATCGGTAGGTCTCATTAGGCAAAATAGTGTCTTGTCACAAGTCCTTGACAAAATATTTGTGAATGGCCATGGCATAATTCCTTGATGGTGTTGTTATTATTTCTAGCATTACGCATTCCCTCATTATGAAATTAGTTATTACATGTGATTATTATATTAGTTGAATATCCATGTTCATGTTTATATGGTAATGTATGAATTTTTTCATATCATGTTCATTTTTATGTTTAAAAAAGATGCTATTTTTATTATACATATTTCATTAACATTTTATGACATTTGATTAATTATTTACCCTTACTGAGCATCTATGTTCGACCAATTTTATGTTTTATTTTTCCAGGATGACCAGAAGTGTATTATGATTGATATTAAGGATTTAAATTGTGGAATAATGGTCTTACCAAATTATTAACAATGAGTTATTTAATGATAGAAATTTTAATTTTAAATTCATGTCTATAATCTATTTTCCAAGACTACTAAATAGATCGGTCCATCGGGACATGATTCCTTGAAATCAAGCCAATGTATTAAAATAATTCACAAGCTCCACGCTTCTAGGGTCGGGGTATATAGTTGGTATTAGAGGATGTTTAGTAACAACCTTGGAAATAGATTTTGAAAACGTAAATTAGTTATCAAAACCCTAAATTATAATTTGATGATATGTATAGAAGAACCCCCAATAATTTTGGTAAAGTATGAATTTTGTGGATATTCTATTATGTAAAGCACTATATGAATACTAAAATTTTAATTTATTCTAGAACTGATATACCATGGTGTAAAAAATTCAACAAATTTTCCACTCTTGATTTAGGGTAACCTGGTACACAATAACAATCCATTCTGAACACATGGTTTGACTATACAAGGGGATATTATTAGGATAATTCATATTTTCATTAAAAACTATTATGAAAATATTATGAGTAAATCTATCCCCAAACGAACCATATCAATAATTATGGATTAGATATGCATAAAATAGTCATTTTATGTTATGTATTTCACTAGTTTGGATTTAGGAATTATGATTCATAACCTAATCTTGGGTATAAAATTGTTTAGAAATGTATCATAATGGAAGGAATATATATCGCATCAATGAACATAATCCATGTAGTTATTTCCGTCCTATGAAATTTAATGATAGTGTATCTGGTTTCACAACTGGCACAAAATAACTTGTAACCATACTGGGACCGCTGACTCAGGTTATGAATAATAACTATACCCATATGGAGCAGCCTGATCCATAATGTATAGGATCAACATTTGAACATTTCATGAGACAAAAAACTCCAACATTAAATGGGACTACAAATCCTTTTTTGTCTGAGAGATGAATAAGATTCATAGAGAAAATATTTTATTCTTTTGGATGTAATGAAAGTGAAAAAGGTTGTCATCATAGTTTATTACCTCTCACGATATGTGAATCAATGGTGGTAATTAATTAAAAACATAAATTATTATGAAGAAGTAGTAAATATGGGATAGAGGGAGTTTAAAGATTTTTTCCTATAGAAATACTTTCCACATGAACCATGAGCTGATATAGAAAGGCAATTTCTAATCCTGAGGAAAAAGGATGATGAGAATATTGAAAATTATGTGGCTAAAATCACACGTTTATAGAGGAATTCTATTGACTTCATACATAACGCAAGATGTAATATTGATCGACTCTTTAATGGCTTAAAACATTTACTCTAACGAGCATTTGTCTGACAATATTCCTCATTGTATAAATATATAGTCTCATGTGTTGTCAAGATAGAAAATTAATTTTCTAAGTCTTATGAAATTAATTTAAAGAATGAAAATAGAAGAATGGTGTATTAAGATATAGATAAAGGGAAAATGGGAATGAATGATTTTCCCTTATATGATAATTTTGGGAATAAAAACTCTAGTACTTTCTTAAAAGAAATGGGAGTTTTTTAAAAATTTGGAGAAAATGATAACTATGCTCATGATTGTAAGGGAATGATATAATCTATTTAATGTTATAATAGTAATGATATGTGAATTTATGAAAATGATTTTCCAAATCATCAAGGAGATATAGCTCAGAAGATTATGATGGATCAAGGTCAAGTTTATGTTGTTACTGCGGTCGAAGTGAAATAATTAATGAATTTTTTATTTTTTGAATTCATGAATTATATTTTGATTATAAGAAGAATGAGATATATATAATGATTTTAATGCATTACTTTTTGTTTTCATTTGTGATTTAATATTTTGATATTAACCATATATTTAGTATGTGACAACAAGAGAAACTTTATTTTGTTTGGGGAATTTGATGTTACCATTGATTTTAGAAATATACACACCTTTTAGAGAAATTTTGGACAAAAGTATTTTGGAAATCTATAATGGTTGTAATAGATTAAGTTTAACTTTATATCGTATTTTTTAAGGTTAAAAATTTTATTAGTATTATTTTTAGAATGTTTTAATACTATTGTTTTAGAAAAATGACAACTCGTAGTCTGGGCGACAATCCATGGTGCTAGACAAGGCTGCGGGAATCAAAACCACAATCAATGTGAGATAAGGATTTATTGCCTAAAATTGGCCTAAAGGAAGTCCCTGATTAGTATATAATAGTTTTCTTTATTGAAATGTTATAAGGATATACTTGTAACATTATATGATTTAGATAAAAAGATTTTTTAGTTTTATTATCTATTAATTAGAAAGATGTGTTAATTGTATGAATTAGTTAATAGATGAAACAGTAAATGTAAATGATGTGTGGTCCATTCTGTTCTTATTATATGAAGTAATTATTCAACTACAATGAAAATATCAGAAATTTTTTCCACGTACATTCTTTTTTCAATGAATCAAGAGGTCCATTGGATCATTGTAGATTTATGGATTTCAGATTGTTAAATTTCTCTTAATAACATTATCTATCACTCTTCGTCAGAACATAATGATTAGTTTTCTATTCAATATCTATGATTTACAACATGTAACCCTAGTATGTGTTATTTCTGTTAACGTTCATACCTACCTTTCTTTATTTTAAAAAATAGTTCCCATCAATCCATTTCTCAATGTTGGATTTCAAATAAGATATTTTGAAATATCAAACTCCTAGTATTCAATCCATTGTTTAAATATAGAGGACAAAATTTACTAAAGTAGGGGGTAATGTAACACCTAAATCTTCCATGATATGCCTCTTTTTTAAAAAATTAAATATTCTACGATGTACGCAACACTGAGTTCTAGCACACCATGACCAATTAAACTAGAAATTTAAAAAGTTGTTATGAATATTATTAAACACGTTGTGAATTTTTTATATCCAATATAATTTTAACATTCATATTTTTTGTTTCTTGGGCATAATATAATGACTAATTCAATTTTTGAGATTAACAAAGTATTTTAAAAAAATGTAGTTTTTACGCTTTTTAATAGAGAACCCTTTTTAAATAAAATATTTGACACTTTTTATATCCAATTCAATGAAATGAATTAATAATTTGAAGTGGGAGATAAAAATTTATTTTAGATAAATATTTGTACTTTTTTATATCTTTCATATTTTCTTGAATTGGGAAAAATGCTAAATTTTAATTGAAAACAACTTTTTTAATTGAAATAATTTATAGTGATAAATTATAAATTTTAGTGGTTTTTAAGTATAATTATATTATATTATTTTTATTTAATATAATTTAGGTTATTCTATGTAATTTCACATTTAAATTGTACATAAACACAGGTAAATATTTTGATAGTTTTTACATCTTAAAAACCAGCAATCTAGTTTTGAAAAAATGAATTAATTTTAAATTAATTTCCACCAACTATGTGTTTTGAATTTGAAATAATGGATTCAATATTTTAATTAGAAGATCCAGATTATATAAATCAGTATCTTTTTTTTCATTGTGAATATTAACTTCATTAATTATTTTTATATACCATGGTAAATGGGAAAATGAGGTATATATGGGTAAAATAAAAATATACTAATAATATTAAAATACCCTAACACATGTCTTAGTATGAATGTATGAGATACGTCTGACCACATGCATCCTTAGGATGACATTAGGTCCACATGGGACCACATGGGTGTGATAATCACATGTTATAAGAATTAATTTAAACTAAATATAAGTATAACATAAACATATATATTTTACAAAATCAATTTTAATATAGTGTTATATAATAGATATCTATGTATATAAATAATAATTAAATATATAAAGAGATTTAAAACATCATTTTATTTTATTTATAATTTTTATACATTAGATAAATATTTTTATTTATGAAACAGTGATGATGTCGTGATTTCCTTATTAATCAAATATTCAAGTAAGTGAATTTTTAAATATTAAAATAAATTTAATTTAACATTTTAATGTAATCAATGAATTTTATGGATGAAATTGACATATGAGGTATGATTTAATTCCATTGGATATAAGGTATTAATTTTTAATTTCATTAACAAAAATCAATTAGTAAATATTACCAAAAATTACATAAATGAGTTTTTAAAACAAAGTCTTTTATTAAATTATATAAAAATACTAAAAATATAATGTTCTATAAAATAACAAGTATAGTGTTAAACATTTCATCCATGATACACTTTAGTTTCCCTTGGAGTTTTATAGAAAATATATTGACCATGTACTATAACAATACAAGAGAACATGGTAAGAGTGAACTTACTTTAGAAAGGGTTAAATCTAAAAGATAAGGTTAATTTTATTACCAAAACATTTATAAAACCTATTGATTGAGAATATTGAGACTCATAATCATCTTATTATTGAAATAAATCAATTTTTAGGTACTAAAAATAGAAATTATTTTAATAATATATTAATATTTCATGGTTTTTCCTAAGGTTCCCCACACCTCTGTTATAAAAGAAAACAACCCTTTCTCTTTAACTCACACATCTAAAGCATTTTGGTTTTGACAAAACTAGCCCATTTATCCTCCCAATATCATTAATTTCATCTAGTATGCATTCCATTTGTAATATAGCCATCCTATGGAGATGTTTTGTTCAAATCAAAAGGAAACAATAAAATAATAGGTAATTATTTTATCCCCTCTTTCAAAGTTCTTTTTATTCTTATACTTATTCTCTCTATATTGTTCCAATGCCGATGTAATAAATACAGTAACATACATATACTCAGATGTTAATATAATCCTAGAACATCTATATTCATCATTTTATATATCCTACAAATAATAATATCACCATGTTTGTGTACGTACAACTTACCATCACCACGCCATAGAGTGATTTGTTATTCCACATTACTTTATTTGGATGGGTATAATGATGAGTATAATAGAATAAATAATGACTATGAAATTATTATGATTCTTCATAATTATTATACTATCTAGTTCCATGTCATTTAATCATTTAATTAATTATATCATCGCTCGGGTATACGTACGTCCAACCATCTCCACGACATGATTAGATTTATTCTCCACTTTAACGATACAACAATGATTTTAAATATATATTATTAATAATTAATTAATATATGAAAGAATATGTTTACTGTAATTATATATATATATATATAAATGTACATATATTTCATTCATTTACTTCAATTCTATATGATTAGAAAACAGAAACAACATTCATTCGTTCGTACGGCCTACCGTCTCCATTAATGATGTATATCATTTTGTATATTAATCTATTATATATATTTATATAATGAATATGTATCAAATATAAATCATATTATATATTTTATAAGTAAGTAAATCATTATCTATGTGAAATTATTAAAAATATCACGCCAAAACAAGTACATTAATCAAAGCGATATTTCCCAAAATGTTTCATTAACATGGAATTGTAAATAAATAGGTAATATAAAGTCATAAAAAAATTATATATGATATCATAAATAATATTATGAATCTTAAATAAGTCAATAATATGTTAAAAATTATTATACAAGAGTTTTAAATGAGAATAGAAAGTATCATAACTAAGGTAAGGGTTAATTACTCAATCTCATTATTATCCAAGATTGTTTATATGTAAGTATTTACATGGAATTATTTATCATCCATGTTCATGTCTAAAAAAAATTAAAAAAGAATATATTAAGGTTTATTTGAAGGGACTCTAAAACTAGATCATCATTTTAAATGTATTGAATATTTATTTTTCTAGATCAATTTAATTAGTCTCCATGTTTTCAAAATGATTTTAAGGAATTATTTATCTGGACATGATTTTTTTAAAATATCATATCCACAGAAATGGTTCAATGTGGAATGGGAAACATTGACTAGTAAATATATTTTAAATGAATTCCTTTATAAATTGTATGTATTTTAAAAGATTTCTTGAAAAAGGGATATTTCATTCAAATAGTTTCACTTATCATTTACATCTATGTCAACATAGTTTACTGAATTTTATTATTGATTATGGTTGATTTATAATAATACTATCTCCCATATTTAATTGAAATAGTTACGATATGTTTGACTATAGATGTGATATTTATATACCATTCATGGGTAATGGTTAAAGTATTGGCATTTCGTATGCTAGTTTTAATACGAATTATTATGTTATGTTTCAACATTTTTATATGAGGAATTCATTGGACTTAGTAAGTGAAGGGCATGTCCCACTATAGCTGCTCGATGAATCAGTAGGTCTTCTGAGAAAAACTAGTGTCTTTGAAAAAATCTTTGATAGAGTATTTTTGAATATTCTTTGAACAAGGACTTGGCGTAGTTGTTATTATGTCTAGCATTATGCATTACCACGTTATTAAATTAGTTATGACATGTTATTATTCGACTAGCAGAATATCAATATGCATGTTTATATGGTAATTCTTGAATTATTTTTTCCATATTTGTTTTTCAATTTTATGTTTAAAAAGGATAATTTTTTTATTATACATATTTCCTTAAAATATTATATCTTCTGCTGAATTATTTACCCTTACGGATCATCAAAGCTCACCAATTTCTATGTATTATTTTTCCAGGATTTGAAAAAGTGTATTAGGATTGATATAATGGATTAAAATAGGGGAATAATGGAATTATAAATGGATAATATATTCTATATTTTATGTTAGAAATTGTAATGTAAATTTCTTGTATGTAATCTTTTTTTGAAGACTGCTAAAATGATCGGTCCTTTGGGACATGTTTCCTTGTAATGATTACAATGTATGAAAAAATGCACCAAACTTCACTCTTCTACGGTCGGGTAATTAAAAGATCCATTTAATGCACTATACTTTAATAATTCCCCCAATTATATAGGTATTTTATGGGAATAATACCAACCATAAAGGGTTTAGGGAGAAAGAAAATGATGTTTTCTGAAGAAGAGTTATAGTATTTATCCGAATGATTTAGTTTTATTTATTATAAAAATTCAATAAAAAATGATTCAAACCTAATGATATAATTAAAATAATATATCCTATATGGTGATTTTTTATTATTTAATGAAAAAATATACAAACAAATCCTCTTTCATCAAATAAAAAATGAAATCATCATTTATTGGTACGACGAACTACTGCCTCACGAGCATATATAATAAAATTTTCATAATCACATCTCATGAATTTTTAAAAGTACATATTGAATATATACATATATAAATATATATATTATATTCATGAAATATTTTAAAAAATTTATAATTAATATATCATATAATTTCTTAAAATTCCATTCATCGAATGATGAAAATGTAGTTCTTGCATATGTGTAGATTATGACCTCCACAAATTGATGTGATTCATTTTTCAATACCTCAACACATTTATGTTGTATATAAGTGTATTAAAATAGAAAATATTATATTTTGATATGATTATAATTATATTATGTTAAAATTATTGTTAATTTCGTTCCATCATGATCTTTTAAAAATGAAAATGCTACTAATGCGTTTGTACAACCTAGCGTCTCTATGATTGTAACTTGGTTCATTTTTAATAATCACAACTAATGGTTAGTTTTAAAGATATAATTTCCATATAAAACTATTTATTATTTCGTTATTAATATTATTTAGATAATTTAATAAGGTCATCATTGACCATAGTCAACCTACCGAAGTCATTTTTATCATACGAGACGAATATCATCAAAACATCCAATGGGATCTTTACTATTTAACTAATTGTATATAACATGGTAATAATTTATATAAAATGAATAAAAAATAAAAAAAAATGTTATTGAGAAAGTAAATATTTAACATAATTTATTATTCAGGATGATAAGATCCTAATTGAGGTGTTGAGATTTAGAGAATGGATATTCCTTTAAAAGACCCTCTTTTTAATTTTTTCTTTCTATCACTTGTTATTCCATGTCCACATTCCACTAAATTCACAAAATAAATATTTATTTATACATAAATGGATGAAAAATGATATATTTTACAATTTAAAATTTTCATTTAATTTTTCTATAAAATAATATTTTTACATTTTCATGTAAGGGGAACATTACATTAAAATCATTATTTTCAATGTTTTAATGATATATTTTATAAATCATTTTCTTCAATATCTATATTATAAAAATTACTTATTAATATATTTATATGGATATATATTAATTATAATTGTAATTTTGTTGTAAATTTTAACTTTTTTATAATATTTTCTACATGAATCTTTTGTACTTTTTTTATAGAGAAAATTTTGACATTCATTACAAGAGAAAAGGAATGTTTTGTTTAAATATATATGGAATTAATGGATTTTCCTACCAACACACCAATTATTCCATATTATTATCTCATTATAATCTTTTATGTTTTCATTAAATAAAAACAATCATTACATATTTAGGTAGGTTAAAAAATATTAAAATGTAATAAATATATAGGTATCTAGAAAGGTTTTTCTTATGGCTTCGAGGGATCTCTATAAACCACCATTTTCATTGGGATTTGACCAAACTCTATATATATCCCATTCTATACCTATTTAATGTTTTTTATTTGTTATATATTCTATGTATATGTCCCATATATATATATACATATTAGATTGTCCATTCCCTTAATAGGGTAATACATTACTTATGTATATTTCTCAAATGAATTCTTTCGAAAATTTATTTTGATTTTGATAAGATGAAAAATTATATAACCCATTTATTTCCATGATTAATTATTATTATTATTAATTATTATTTATTAACTTTTTTGTGGTTAACATCATCATTAACATGTTATGATCGGTGAAACTAAATAGTTCTTTATTAAATCATTTCTATCATGAGATTTTATGTAATGGAATTTGGAGTATATGTATTCCTCTATAAGACTATTTCTACCATGATATTTTTTCATGGAAGTTAGAATTGACTTATTCTTAGGTCATGTTTTTTGTTAATGATAAGATTCATATATTTTTTCTATCTTATGATACCATCTAATTTATTTTATGCTCATATTTTATTTCTCATGTGTTTATGTTTAAATAAAAACATATACTAATTTGTAAGGGTGAATTGTGTAATTTTGTTATGAAAATTGTTTCATAATTTTTAGTTGATAGGAAAGGAAAATTTATTGTTTGAGTTTTTCTATTATGATTTATTATGAAATTATTTATTAAAATATTTTGAAATAAATGATGAATTCTTCAGCAATAAATTTTTTATTTGAGCACAATGATTAATTTTTAAATAGATAAATATTCTATATGTATTGAAGATCTAATATGTGTATTTATTAATTTTTATTTGTTCCATGATGAGATTTTTTTCTCATTGAATGTTTTAAAAATTTTATATGGTTATGAGGATGAGTGGGGACAAAGATATAATGAAAATGAAATTGTTGATGATATTTTATGAAAATAAAATACTTTACATAATTTTTCTTGTTTTGTTGGAAAAATTAATACTAAGTTGAAGTGTCTACTTTTTTATTAAATATTTATTTTTGTAAAGGTTATGGCATAATTATATAATAATCTATATCATAAAGACCCTAAAATGTATGGAAACAAATATTTGAATTAAAAATAATTATTTTTTAAGGTTTAAGCCCTGTACCTTACATTTGTTATCAGAGAAAAGGATTAAATAATTTTGAAGATTGTTTTGTTTTCATGTGATGTTAACTTAATAGTTATAGATACAATAATGGGTTTATGATTTTGAGCTCAATAATAAGTTACATGGAATAGACAATCACTTTTAAGGATTTATATAATAATAGTTTAGTGTTACTAATGATATTTTTGGAGGTTTTTCATTGATTTGAGATACTTGTACCCATCAGGATTAATAATAAATATTATTTTAGAAGAATAATCTTACATTTTTAGGATGTTCATAACATATTTGGGATTTTATATAAATTATATTAATATAGATTTCGTAAAAAGGAAATTTTGTTACATCTATTATGAATACAAGACCTAACCTTATTGTCAAAGGGTGTCAAGGGTGAAGATCCTAATACTAGTCAATGTGATGTCATAGTCGGTATAAAATTGATTTTCTCAGTTAAATGATTTTACATATATTTATTGGTTTAATTTTTAGAGCATATGTTTTATTATTTAGATAATTATAGTATTGAAATGTGATTCATCTATTAATTGAACTGTGATATATCTGATAATTGTTAATTTTTTTTGGATATTATATGATTGTGTTAAATAGAATATTATGGTATTTTATTTCTGGAATAATGTTTAAATTATCATCATGAAGAATATATGATCTTAGTGTATCATTTTTGGGATACAAGTTATTTATTGAAATTATAAGGATATTTGAGTGATTATATGATAATGGTGTTTTCATTTTTGGAATTTAGAATTTATGAGTTACTAATTTGGATTGGATAAAAATGTAAAATTAATCTCAGAATAATATTTAATGAAATCCTTTTGTATTTAATGGTTATGAACATTGTCAACAATATTATGATGAATCTTAAGGATATATATTTATCAAATGGTCTCAGATGAACATTGAGTATTAATATTTATTTTTGGTGATTAATATTATATTACATCTTATAAAGGTTTATTCATTTTTTGAAATTTTCATTACTTTTTTCTAACCATTGTGTTTTTTAATGTTTGATAATAGGAGGAATAGATTTTTATTATTTAATGTAATTACATGATGGTTTTAAATATTAATTTATTTCCTCGGGCATAAAAAAATATGTTGTATTATCATTATTTCAAGGAAAATATGATATTTTGGTAAAAAATTGAATATAGGATATGTTTTTACATATCATGTAAGAATTAATTAATTATATTTTAAAGATTATATTATAAATTAATTCCTCAACTCAAGGAAAAATATCATAGAACAAAAAATCATATTACGTTCATTTCCGATGAGTCAATGGACTTTTTCACACCCCATCACTTTATGATTTTTTGTCCCTTAAATTTCTCTTCATCAATCACTTTTTTGACCAATGATCTATATAACTCTCCATAATTATAAGAATATTATATTTTTTTATCCATGTATACATTTTCACCTCCACCTAATGTTATTCTATTTTGAATCCATGTTATGTTATGACTTTCATATTTATTTTTCACTCTTTAAAAGTGGATGTTTTATCATCCCTTTTTATAATGAGAGATTTTACCAAATCCATTTTCACATATAAAACCCTTATTTAGGGATCCTGAGATCAAATTACAAGGATTTAATTTTTCAATGGTTGTAGATTGTAACAACAATACATTTTAAAAAGAAATCAATATGGGATAACATATATGAAACGAAACCGTAATCTAAAATGAACTAATAAATAATATTATTTAAATATTTAAATTATAAATTATTCATTAAATAGTTTTTAATGAATATGATTAACCTCTTAATGAAAAATATAAAAATTTCATGTTAAATAATATCTGATTATTTGTAAAAAATTACCCAATTTCTAGTAAATTCATTTTATTCTTTAAAAATATATTTTCTTCAAAATTAGATGTCATTGTTTTTTGTGAGGATATATTAAAATTATTATCTATATCATTAATATATTCCATTTTATAAAATAGATATTATTTTTTAATCATCATATCAAAATTTTATTATTGATTAGTTTTGTGATTTTGGTGAAAGGATTTAATTTTCAATGAATAGTGAAAAATTTATACATTTTTTATCCATTTGTATTTTATTTTCATGTAATTAAAGAAAATTTTTATTTTGGGTTAATTTTAAAATTTATTTGGTCATATTTTATTATAAATAATAAAATTATGGTGTTTAAAATGAAATATATACATCGATATTTTAAAAAACATTTATCAAATAGAAAGGAATATTTCTGAAAAACATTTTCCATCATGACTCAGATGTATAATTTTAAATTAAATTATAACCCAATATATAATTGAATTTTTTAAAATTTATTCACTTATTGGAATCATGAGGTAAAATTTAGGTAAGTTTTTTTCTTTTGTTTTTTTTTCCTGTGATTTGTTACTATAATAAATAATTGTCAGCCATGTATGGCTAAATAATGTAAATAACGTTTAACATTATATGAAAAGTACAAATAATTGACCTTAAACAAACATTTATCCTATTCAAAGAGTTTATTCAAGAAATATACATTCAATTATAGAATATACGTGAACTTGGTTCTATATATATTTGATTTTGACCATTATAATATTTTAGTACAATATTAAGAAATAAATGATATTTTTTTCATTAAATAACTATAAAATTGTGTGACATGTATTAAAAGAAGATATATTGGTTTATAATGAGTAATTTTAATGATAAAATATTTATTTATGTAATGATAATTTATTTATATTTCTTATTAATGATATATTTACCATTATAGCTTACATAAATATGTCCCAATATTTATTCAATTAACAGAAAATTAAAAATAAATAATTTCAAATATATATATTAAAAGTAATTTAAATTTAATAAGTGATTAAGTTACAATATTTTATTGTATACATATATTGTTTCAATGTTGTTTAAATTCATTATATTAAAATTCCATCACTGCAATGTTATTTTCAAATACAATGTAGATGTATTGTCATAAAAATTACATTAATAATATTTTATAATAAATAATATTTTATTCAATGATTCAAAATTATTATAAAACTATATTTGGAAATATTATTGAAATATATTTAATAATATTTAATTTGGTCTATTTTTGATAAAATATTCATTTTATAGTAACAATATTAATCCTTAATTAGTAAAAAATGTCATTATCAACATAATTGTAAATGGTTGATAGAGGTTAATATAAATAGATATAGTAAATATTATAATATAAAATTATAAAATTTTTATTGTATTTTATTTTTTAGATACAAACACATATTATCTTAGAAAAATATATTTTTTGTCACTTTTTTCAATGATAATTAATTTATATTAATTAAATATTTCAAGACTTCCAAGAGTTCCCCTCCCATAAATTTTTAAAGGAAACCCACTATCATCTTTTCATCAGACATAAAAAACATTTTATTTCATAAAAGACCTATAAAAATACCTTAATAACATTTATACACATTTTATAGGGGTATTGGGTCGGGCATAATACCAACTATAGAGGGATTATAAAGTAAAGTGCTAGAAGTTATTTAGAGAAGAGGTATATTCATTAATATAATGTTTTAGTTTTATTTAATCATCCACCTCATAAAATATTTCTCATCCATGATGATATTTTAAGATAATTTTCTCCCACATAATATTATTTTTTATAAAAATGTAACAACCGACATCATATTATTCTTACATCAAATTGGAAATGAAACCATCATTCGTGTGTATGGCAGACTTCCACCGCATGAGATGATGTAATTTTTTTTCCATAATCACCTAAAAATGTTGTTTATAATGGTACATTTAATAAAAAAATAAGATATTAGTAAAATATTTATAATATTTTAATAGTTATATTTTATGTATTTTCTTAGAATTATTATTTTTTAAATGATAATGTTGTTCCTGCGTACATTTAGATTACCACCTCCATGAAGTGATTTTCATAGTTTTTGAATGCTACATTTCATGGATGTTATATATATGTTTATTTTTAATAATAGTATTAGTTTTATGATATAATGATAATTCTATTAAAAATATAATACTTACCTTATTTCCTTCATTATCATTGAAAAATAGAAATGTTACTCAAGTGTACATATGGACCACCGACACTATAATTGTAATGTAGTTAATTTTTCAATACCATCACACATAATTTATTTTAAAAATATAATTGATATATAAAATTGATAATTATGACTTATATAAGTATTTTATAATATATAGACCAATTACCTCTTTGAAAATAGTCATCATTCCAAATTTTTTTAGACATATGTGTTGGATATCGTTTGGAAATATGATATAATATTAATCAGTTAAGAAATTGTATATAAAATTATAATAAAGGAAAAAATAATAAAAACCCATAATAAGGATTGTAATATATTAAATAATTAATATAATTTTATTTTATAATACGATAAGGACCTCATGCGATGAGTTGGGTTTTGAGGTAATTGACATATTTTAAAAAACCACTTGGTTAATTTTTCCATTCCAATTATTTTTATTCCAATTTAAAATTATTATAAATTCATTAAAAAAGTTATTTATGAATGAATGGATGAAAATGTTATTTTTTATCATATTTTAATTTACTATAATGAAATTAAGAAATAATATTTTTGTTATTTTACAAAATTGGAACTCTACATTAAAAACCTCATTTTACATGATCAAATGATTTATTTTCTAAATACTTTTATTACATTCCAATATTATTAGAATTATTTTATTAATGTATTTATATTAGAATAAATAAATTTTAGTTTTCATTTAACAACTATTTTCAAATTATATAAATGGTTTTCAATAGTAATCTTTTTATTTATTTTATACAGAACATTTGTGCTTTCTTTACAAAATAAAAAGGTAATGTTTTCTATAAGAATATAAGATGTCATTAAATTATCCCACCACCCAAAAAATTATTTTACATTTGAATTTATTTTTATACATAGTTGTTTTTATCAAATAAAATCCATTTTCTGGTGTATTCTATGTATTTTAAAAAGGGTTTTAAATGGAATAGATATTTTAATATCAAGAATTGTTTTTATTCTCTGTTTAAGGGGTCTCTCTATACTATTCTTTTCTATAGGTTAGGGGAATTACCTCTCTAAATAACTTTATCTCACTATTTAATGTTATCTAAGTCATATAAATTAGGTATATATTCTGTTCAAAAATATATCTAAATTTTTATTCACAACCTATGATGTGGTAACACATTCCGTATATTCATTCCCAAATTCGTTCGTTATGAAATTTACTTTGATTATGATATGAGGAAAGATTATGAAACCCATTTCATTCCATGTGTAATTATTTTGATTTTTCCATATAACTGATTTCCTTTTTTTGGAACAAATAATCATTAACATTTATGATGGGTTCACCAAGACATCACTATAATGTATTGGGTAAATCTTTTTTTTCTCATGAGACATTATGTATTGGATTGGTGATTAAACCTTTCACTCTATGGGTCTCTTTCCACCTTATGATGTTTTCTTTGATATAATACTTTACATACAATTATGTTAGTTTTTTATTTTCTACCACATTTCCTATTGTTATATTCTCTTTTAATACCATTTACTTTAGGTTATTCCCCTATTCGATTAATCATGAGCCTATGTTAGGAGGAAATTATGTAATACTTTTTAAGGTTTAAATTTATAACAATTTGTTTGAAAAAAAATTATTATTTTTTCATTATTTAAAGGTTATATTTTAATTATGAATTTATGATTTCTTATCAAATGATTTCATAAATGATTTAGGAATAAATTTTTATTTCTTAGTTAATAAATTATTTATTATGATTCAAATGATTAATTTATAAAAGGAAAAAGTTTATATAAGTATTCATGAAATAACAGGTTTAGTATATATTTTTTATATGTCTCCTACTATGTATATTATTCTCATCCTATTTTAAAAAAAATCATAGAGTTTTAATGTTTATTGTGGTTAATGATGAGGTTAAGATGAAATGTATTGGGATATTCCTTGAAAAAAACATGGTATATCATAAATGTTTTTATTTGGGTTGAAAAAATGGATACAACATGGACGTGTAAATAAATTTATCTAATAATTATTTATGAAAGGGATATGGATTAGTTCTCAAAAAATGTAATCCCTAAAGTTCCATAAACATATTAAAATTAATTCTTTTTTGAAAAATTGTGATTTTGTAGGTTTTATTGATTTCTCCGAACATGATTAGTTTGAAATATAGATTATATTGAGAAGTTTCTACAATGGAAGGCAAACACTCTATTATGGGTTTTTTTTGTTTCAGAAGAATTTATATGAGATGACATGGTAGACGTAGTATTATAAGATAAAAAAGAGGTTGAGGAATTCACCTATGAGGATCAGTGTCACATAGTGGGTTAAACCAATGATTAGTTTTCACATGGAGGGTATATTGTAGTATCATGTTAATATATGTGTTATGAATTTAGTTTAAATCTCACATAAACACATGTATTATTGTGTTATTGGATGGTTATAGGTATTTTTAGGGTCATATTTCTCATAAAATTGTAGTTGACCTTGGTATTGAGATGAAATTATACCACATATCAAGGTTCATGCCATAATATATGGGATAAAAACATGATGAGGGATGGATAATAGTTGTTACCAGGTTTTGTAAAATCAAAATTTTTAATTTTATGAAAGATAACATTATATTGGAGTATTACCATGTAATTTTCTCCTTTATTACACATTATATTGTGTTTTTTAAATAGGCGATTAGTCAGGATACAACCATTATTCATTTCTATGATGCCCCTATCTATGAAAATGAGTTTCAGCACAACCTTGTTCGATGGATCAGGGTATAATGATAGTGAGGGTGAACTACCACATGAGTTTCAAGATATACTATAGAGGCTTAGGAGTAATGCTTTTTGATACCCAGGAAGGGGTGTCAGATTCTGATAATTGTCATGATGATCCGATTAATACTTTATGTAATTTTTTCTCTTTAAAATAAATTTATTTAAATTTTTATATATTAAGATCTAGTGTCACTTTATCTCATTTATTATAATTACAAGACCATTTTCTTCCCCTACTTTCTTCATTCCATTATATCGAATTCTTATTTCACCATTATACACACATGTAATTATTATCCATCCATCACATGAGGTTTTATCATATATGTTTGATGATCCTATTCAATCAAATCTTATTTTCTCTCAAAAATTTTCAATGAACCCTAGTTATTACCTATATTTTATGGTTTTTTTGGAAATTTTATTTTGACCTATTAATAGTGGTAAGATATTTATAACATGAGGACTCACTATGGACCGAATGTTTAGTCACTTGATTTCTCATTATTATTTTCTTATGGGGTATGAGTCATATGAAATTCAAGACATTCCACTTTGTATCTAGGACTGATATTTTAATTAAAAATCGGTACCTTTATTCCAATACCATGAATTTATGTTATTAAAGTAAATAGAAGTCTACTGAGAGGTGTGCATCAATACCATTAATAATAGATAACCAATTACATTAATGAAAATTTTATAGAACCATATCCATGGACCTAGAATGAGTGCCTATAACCAAAAAGATACCATTGAAGACTAGTTTTGCTTCCCTTGAAAGAATGTTCAATAGCATATATGTGAGTTATCATCGTCATTGTACCTTTAGTGCATTGATGTCTTGACAAAATTAACATTTAATTTTTTTAATAGTTTTTAATGATTTATAATGATATTAAATAAAAAACAATAATTTTTATTACTTCAAGTTATTTAATTTGTTCCTCATCCCTAAGAGCTAGTTAGTTGATGTATCTCATCCACCAATACAATATGGTGGTATCTCATCCACATGAGTAGGTTCAATGATGTATTTTCAAATTTGACTCCAATGAATTGGGGAAACCCAAATTCGTATAATTTTTTTATTTTATTTGATATTATCCTCCAGTGGATTGATTGCTGGGGTTTATTTTCTAGCAAAAAGATTAGTATTCATGTTGTATTTTAATCATGGGTACTGGTACTAGTGTTATATAGTCAACCCAATGATTGGTAATGATGGTTCCTCTTCAACTTATAGATTAGTATTTGCAGTGTATCATTAACCTATGAATTCAGGTTTATGGTATATTGTGTACCTACAGGTTTTTTCTAGTGGTCTATTTTTACAACCCACCTTCACCATTATGAGGGAATGGACAGCAGATTGTCAGTTGATTCCTTCCTCAAGTTGAAGAAGAGATAATGCCCCACCAAATCTACCTTCCATAAGTCCCAGAGTGGTGACTAGAATCAAGGGATTTGAATCACACAATAAATAGAAGTCATAACCCTTTTTTAATTAGTACGATCGGGAGATAAGATAGTAAATCCCAAAAAACCGAAAAACTAGGGGTAGAGGTAAAGACAATACAATCCATTCCCATATGAATGTTCCAAAAGTTAGTGCTACAAATGTACAAGAAAACTCCAAAGGAAAGTACCATAGAAAAGAAAAACAACAACATCAACTGTCCCAACGTCTGAACTAGTACGGTTATGCATGATCTACAAACTCATCTTGGAAACCTGAATGCATATTTATATACATAGGGTGAGCATACAAGTATACTCAGCAGGGAAATCCAAAATCTCTCATGCACAAGTGGGGAGGAATTCTAATGCCCCGTGAAAAAAATTGATAACCAGAGCACCTAGCATGGAAAACTATCCACCCCATCTTCACCAAGGCACACTACCCAAATAACGCAAGTCAAGTAATGTAATAGTAAGATCAAATTGATATTTGGGTACCCCGCGCCACTTTACCACTGGTAAATAAAGACATCCAATGCGTCAAACCTCTCCCTCCATTCTCACTACAGTCCCACTACCACACCCCTCCCACACACACCTAGGATATCACAACTGCACATCCCATCGGCAAACACCTGGGCTATCACTACCACACACCCTGCTCGCAGACACCTGGGCCATAACAATCAATATATCCACAAATGCACACACCTGGGTATGAACAACAACTGCCATGCATGAAGACACTTGGGCCTCATCCAGAAGGCACTTGGGAAACCACCTTCCCTCACACACCTTGGACAACCACCACCACGTACCCTACCCAATGAATCTAGGGCTATAATAGACATCAGTCCGTCACATCCTGCCCGAAGAGTCTTGGGATACTCGATAAAGGGAGTAGAAAATGATCTCATAACCAGAGGGGTGTTCGGCACGAAGTTCTCAACTTGGGTGGGGCGTGAATATAAAACATAAGAACTAAATTATAAATATCAGTAAACAAGCACTCATCCCAACCTAGGGGTTCCAAAACCAGTCCAACCACCAACACCCTCATTGCTATTTATTCATAAGAAGTAGCACAACCATGTCACAACTCATTCCTATAAAACTATTTCCCATTTAACCCATTATTGTTTTCATATTCATTTGATTCTATTTAAATTAACTCTTCATTACTGGGCAACTAACATGAATAGCCACAATACAAGGAAAGGAAAACAACGGAAATAAAAACTTAATCATTCACACTTGGTTCTCTTGTAAAGTCACAACAACAAATGGATCTGTGAGATCTCTCAATGTAATGGAACCAGAAAAATCCACACCATATGGCCCACATGTCATTAGATCAAAAACCATTAACTACACCACAATAGAGGATCCCATCCCCATCCACGTTGCTTCCCAAGCATCAACCTTAAACATTACTATAACAGATCAAGGGAGTATTCAAATTTGAATATTCAATTCATTCAGTTCCTTCTTTCTGTTTGGTTTACTGGGGTGATAACAAAAGGATTCTTATTCATTGGGCATCCATTTAATCAACTGAGATTATGTGATGTACTGGTTTCCATGTGTCATCCATTAAATCGCATATAAAAATCCAGAAAAATAAGGATTTATTAGTGCGCAAGAAATACCACCAATGACAATGATTTTTCATGGGCTTATGCCTATAAAATTCAAAAAACATAATCAATGATAAAGAGTACAATAGAAACATCAAACACAACCCCTTCATTTTTTAAGAGTCCATTTATTATCTTCATTAAGGTTTGGTTTCATTAATTTGCATAGGAAACATTTTCATACCCACCCTACATGACGCACAGTAATGAGAGACTATGGAAACCCACTACATGGATGATCAATGATCGATGTTTCTCTTCCACATACTAGGAACTGTGATGTGTGACTTGAAGGAGAGGAACTCTGAGGACATCAAGAATGAGTTGGGAATGCTACAACACAAGGTGCACCACTCTCCATGGGAAGGGGACTCCAACAACACCAATGGGGATATCAAACCTAGCCAAGAAGAAGAAGATAAGAATTCAAGTGGGCTATAAATATGAGATCCCAGTGTTACGAGAAATGAAGATCTCGAGCACCTTTAAAGGGTAATCATGGTTTCACCATGTGGTTGGGTGGTTACACATGATGGAATTTATTGTTATTTAATTTCTCATTAGGGAGGTGGCTGTAACAGCTTTGAGATAAAGGATTTTATTTAAACAGAGTAAAACGCTTAACACGAACACACAAACAGGGTCAGTTGAGGGTAGCCCCACTCTTAGGAATTTAAAACTTTGTTTATGGGGGTGAAAACGGCCTTGAAACACTTTTCAAAGGTTAAAAAGACTTAAAAGTGGCATTACATAAATTTATGGGGAAGAAAAACCTGACAAGCCCCTCGTGGAACTGATCAGTGACACACCAATTAGTGACACGTGGATCGGTGACACACTGATAGGTGACACACCGATCGTTTATCGTGTCCCCGATCGATGTGACATCGATCGACAATATACTGATAGATGACCCGTCGATCGGTGTCATCGATGGATGACACCGCGATGACATCCTACAACCAAGATGTCTCCCTTAGGATCTGGACCTAATGGGTCCACGGCATGCCGAACACCAGAAATTTGGAAAAGGGATAGACCATGAGCGTCTGGGCCATTACATTAGATACCTCTCAAACTATAACTGTCCTCATGAATCAACTCTAGACCTGAAGAGAAGAGAGGGGTCCAAATAACCACCTCAAAAGATACCTCTTGTGGTCAAACCACCCCAAAATTCCATAACAAACCCAATGATCTCATTATCCCGAAACACAGACCGGGGTGTTATTTCCTCCATGTTAAGATACTATCCGCTTTGGGTGGTACTGGATCACCTACATGTGTTTAACAACATCCAGCTTAATACGTCCTGAATAGGGATCAAGTCCTCCATTCCCCACCTCTCAGTGTTTTTCATAAACATTCACCAGGTAAGAAAAATAAATCCAATAAACCAATAAGGTCAACATTACATTACAATCAGGTTCAAAACGAAATAGAACAAAACTCAAAATTACTCTGGGTGCTGGGTCCGAATCTATGCCTCTTGTTCTCAGGTACTCTCATCATGGTCATCGTGCCTCCACAACACATGAACCAAAGGGATGTTTCATCCATGAAGCATTTTCTCCTTTCGATCCTCGATCCTCACTGGTCGATCCCCAAATGTTGCATCGCCCCCTATTTCAAAATCTCCCCATTCATTGACATGGGAGTCATCATGCAATTATTGACGAAGATGAAAGCCGTGGAAATATTCATGGATCCTTTCCAACTAAGGCGGAAATGCCAGCTGATATTCCACCTCACCGACTCACCCCAACACTTCTAAAGGCCCGATGAACCTTAGAGAGAGATTTCTTCCCTTTTCGAACCTTCGCTGCCCATGTCTAGAAAAAACCTATAAAACACATGGTCTCCAACCTCTAACACGAAAGGCCTCCTCCTATTATCAGAATACATATTATGCCAGCCCTAGGTTGCCTTCATCCTATCATGCACAATCTGAACCTTCTCTGTTGTGATCTGCACTACCTCCGGAACAATAACACCTTCCTCTCCAACCTCAGTCCAGTATACGGGCGAACGAAACGACCTACCATACAAGGTTTCAAATAGTGTCATTCCAATAGTAGAGTGATAGATATTATTGTAGAAAAACAATAATGAGGTCAAATTTAATTCCCATGATCCCCCGAAGTTCAAAACACATTCCAGTAGCATATCCTCCAATGTAAGGATGGTTCTCTCTATTTTTCCACCTGTCTAGTGGTGGAAGGTTGTGATAAAGGATAACTTGGTGCCAAAAGCATGTTGCAATACCTTCCAAAATCGTGAGGTAAACCACACATCCCTATCCAAGACAATAGAACTCATAACTCCATGAAACTGCACCACCTCATCCAAATATCCTTGTATAAAGGAATATAATGCACTCGACTCCTTGATCTCTAGGAAGTGAGAAAATTTTGTCAACATTTGTACCACTAACTAGATTGCATCACAACCCCCTTGAACCCTGGGTAGTCCTTTGATGAAATCCTTCAAGATGTCATCCCACTTCCACTCGGGGGAATCTAAAGGTTGAAACAAACCTCCTGGGATGTGGTGTTCAGCCATTACCTACGGACACACTAGGAACCTTGCCACGAACTCCACCACAACCCGTTTCACCATGGGCCACCAAAACTATTCCCTCAAAACTCGGTACATCTTGGAAACTCCAGGGTGTACCACTAAGAGTGAGTTATGGAACTCGCGGAGGACTCCCTCTCACATAATCACTGGGAAAACAACATTCCCTAGAAAATCATCTAATTCATACCTTCCTCCGACCAACCTTCTAGAGCATTGCCTTGGTTAACCCGATCATGAATCACTTCACTCTCTATGTCTCCAAACTGGGACTCCTCAACCTTCTGCAATAGAGAGGACTACACTATCATCCGAAATAGACAACCTATACCACCATCCACCCTCTCATCCAAGTGTAGGGTAGCCAACTCCTCCATTACCTTTGATGCATCCACAGATTTTTGAACAACTTCTCTTCATGACTTCATGATCAAGGCATTGGCCCCAATATTCCCCTTACCTTTAGTGTAAGAGATCTCGAAGCAATATTTATGAAAAACTCCAACTACATTATCTATCGCATGTTTAGGTCCAGTTGGGAAAAGATATGCATAAAACACTTATGATCCGTGAATACCAAAAAGTGCTCCCCGATGAGGTAATGCCACCAAAAATTCTACGCAAACACTACCGCTACAAGCTCTAGGTCAAGGGTGCTCTAGTTACACTCATGAGGATGTAACAACCTAGACCAATAAGATATTAATCCATACTGCTGCATCAGAACACACCCTAGGCCAAGTCTAGAAGCATCACAAAATACCTCATAAACACCCCTTCATCTAGAATCAAGAGCACCAGAGTGATGTCCATCCTTTTCTTCAGATAACCGAAGGCTTCCTAGAACTTCTCACTACACAAAGGCCTAGCCATTTCTAGTCAATGATATCATGGGAGATGAAATATGAGTGTATTCGGGGTACAAACCTCTGATAAGAGCCTACAAGACCCATAAAACTATGAAACGTTGTCACATTCATGGGTGCTTTCCAAGAAACAACCACTTAAACCTTTGTTAGTTCAAGCGCTACCCCTTGATGAGACACCACGTGTCCATGTAAATGCACTTCTCGTGTCATATACATAGACATGGACAATTTTCCATAGAGTCAGTGGTGTCGAAGGTTTTCCAGGACCATCATAAGGTGATTAGTATGCTCCTCCTATGATCTTGAGTAGATAAAAATGTCATAGATGAACACAATGTTGAACCTGTCTAGAAACTCACAAAAAATAGAGTTCATGATCCCCATGAACACATCAGGTGCATTTTTAACACTAAACAAAATGACTATGAATTCAAAGTTCACATTCCTACACCTGAAAGTAGTATTTGGAATATCACTATCCTTCAACCCTAACTAGTGATACCTAGACAGCAAATCAATCTTAGAGGACCACCCTTCTCCCCTTAGCTAGTCAAGGAGATCATCTCACTTTGGTAGGGGGTAAAATTTCATGACTGTTACCTAATTCAGTCTTCAGTAGTCTACACATAGCCTGACACCACCATATACCTTCTTCACAAAAAAGAGCAGAGCACCCAATAGCGACAATCTAGGTTGGAAAAAACCCTTCTTCATAAATTCGTTAATCTAAATCCACAACTCCCGCAACTCAGAAGGCTCCATCCGATAAGGAGCCATTGAAATTAGATGGGCTCCAGGTTGCAAGTCTATCCCAAAATCAACATCACATTGAGGGGGCAGAGTCGCCACTTCTTCAGGGAAGACGTCCATGAACTCACTAATGATCCTCAGGACTTACACCATCATTGTATCTGCTGACACCATTGATATATCATGTAACAAGGAAAGAAGGTTCTCCAATCGTCGGAAGCCTTCCTAGAAACCCCTCACACTGGCGAAAGTCACTCGCTGGTCATCCTCATCAGAGAACATTACTCTTATTCAAAAGAAATTGATAACATGTTGTACATAATACAACTAGTCGATACCTAGAATGACTTTTTATGGTTGTATCGGCAAGCGTAGAAGATCCCTGCTAGACTTATGTGGCCTTATCATTAGTCTACACCCTAGGAAAACATAAAACAAGTTGCTATGACCCCCAACTGGCGTACTCAGCACCAGGGGTCTGGAGAGTCTCTCTACATCTTGACCCAATGAATGGGATATACTAGGTGTAACAAAGGAGTGTGCTGCTCTTATATCAAACAATTTATAAGCATGAGTACTAAAAAATTGATCGTACATTGAACAATTTCGGACCCTTCTGAAACTGCTGCCTCTACGTCCTATAACTACCCACACCTAGATCGTCTGCCCCTCAGCTAATGGCCTCCTCCTCGAAGATGACCTGGTCGAGGTCCCTGAGGAGTTCCTAGAGGCTGGCCTCCTGTAATAACATCTTCTCTTAGAGGAGCGGGAGCTCACTACCCCTGCTGATGCTACTGCTGATAGGGCCTAGTTGGAAGCTGCTTCTACTGAGGTGGGCGCTGAACCTGCCCACACCCACTATAATGTTCTTAGTCCGGGAACTAATTTTGAAGGGTCCCATGGCTACCACAGATGATTCCCCTCAGTCCTGGGCCCGTAAGGAAAGTACGAGGACCAGTAGATCAAAACTGGATGTGCTGGGGCATGCTCTCCAGTGGTCAAAACCTTGATGGTGCTGAGGTATAATTCCTAATACTAACTGCCTTCCCCTTTGACGATCCCAAAAGGCATACCTCTCATGGAATACCTCCCAGCATGTGCATTCTCTTTACCAATTGATCCTTCTTTTGAATCTCCAAGTACATTGTTAGGGTGAAGGGAGTAACATAATATTGAAGAGAAGGTCGGAGTGCCTCCCTTAAACATATCGCCCTGGACTCCTCATACGGAAAAAGGTATGGAAAAAAATGAAGGAGATATTTAAACCTGATCCCCAATTCCCTCACTAACATGCTACCCTACAGGAGGGAGAGATGCTCCAGCCTCTTCTCATCCTTCATCGTGGAAGAGAGAAATTCCACCTAGAACACCTTCTCGAAGTCAGTCCATGCAACCTCAGCCTCCCTCTTCTCCCAAAGGTACAGAGTTCTCCATTGATGTGACACTCCCCGCATTTGGCTTACAACTAGAGGAATCTAGTAATTTGATGGAGCCTAGATCATGCTGAAAGCTAACACCACCTCCTTGAGCCAACTCTCTATCTCCTTGTCCGAGACGTTGCCCTCGTACTTCCTGAGGGTCTTCTGCTGAAAGGCATGAAGCGTCCTCTTCCACTGGTCATCCTCCTCCTCTCGATTATCCATCAGCTGGTCAACGAAAACAGCCTCATGGGCTTTGATTGACCGCACTACTCTTGGTCGTCATCCTGGTTCCATAGCTGTAAGGTAAACAAGGAATTTCTAATCCCAAGTAGTGTAGAAGATTTCTATTAAATTTTCTTGGACTTTTTATTAATTTTAAATACCCAAAAAACCCAAGAAACACAAGAACACAAGTAATTATGATGCATGAACCTTTCCTAGGGTCTATATCTTGCAATCATTGTAGCCTTACATGGTCTCTTGGTAGGCCCAGAGTCCTTGCATTGGATCACGAGGGGCCCAAAAATCCTGTTTCCTAGCTGGTCTTCCCTAGCCTATTTCACGTACCAAGATTTCCTAACATTGTTTCTCTACCATCCCATTCAATCCTCACTATTCCTCTCTCGGACTCCATCCTATCTATCGACTCCTTTGATAAAATTCTGTCATGATCTGCCTTCACCATGATGAGTGAATGGACAGTAGATTGCCAGAACTTTCCTTCCTCAAGTTGAAGGATAGATAATGACCCCTGAAACCCACCTTCAAAAGATCATTGAGTGGCGACTAGCACCATGGATAAATAATCACACACAAAATGGAAGGAATTACCATTTATTAATTAGTAGGATAGAGAGATAAGATATAAAATCCCAAAGAACACCAAAAATGGGGTTAGTGGTAAAGCCAAAATAAACCATTCACATATTCATGTTCCAAAAGTAATTGCTACAAAATTACAAGAAAAATCCCAAGGAAAGTACCAAAGAAAAGAAAAACTGTAACAATAATTGTCCCAACATTTGAACTAGTACGGTCCTACACGATCCCCGAAGTCCTCCTGGAAACTTGAAAGCAGGTTTATATAATTATGGTGACATTACAGGTATACTCAGTAAGAAAAAAAATCTCTCGTGCACAATTGGGGTGGTATTATAATTACCCTTGAAAAAATAGATAACTAGATTACCTAGCAAGGAAAACTATATACGCCACCCTCACCAAAGAACACTCCCCAAATGAGACAAGTCAAGTAATGTGATAGTAATTGAACATCAATATTTGGGTACCCCATGCCACATTCCCACTGGTTATTAAAGACATCATACACATCAAACCTATCCTGGCATTCTCACTACAGTACCACTACCACACCCCGCCCGCACACAGCTAGGCTATCACAAATGAACATCCCACCCTCAAAGATCTGAGCTATCATAACAACACATTTCCCCCATAGACACCTAGGACAAAAAAAATGTAACCACACCCACACAAACCTGGTTATGAAGAACTACTAACACGCCTGAAGACACATGGGCCTCATCCCAATGGAACTCGGGAAACCACTTTCCCACACACACCTAGGACAGCCACCACACGTACCCTGCCTGAATAATCATGGGCTATAATGGAACACATGACTTCCTAGCCTACCCGAAGTGTCTTGTGCTACTCTATAAAAGGAGAAAAAAAGGAGCTAATAACCAACTACTCATATGAGTGTTGGGAAAAACCCTACCCCATGAAATGCGGGTGTTCGGAACAAAGTGATAAACTTGGGTGGAGTGAGAATATAAAACATAAGAAATAAATTATACATATATTTAAACAAACACTCATTCTAACCTAGGGGTTCCAAAACTAGGCCATCCCCCAACACCCTCGTTATTATTCATTCATAATAAGCAGCACAACCCTCTACAGACATGGTTTACCACTCCTCGGTCAGCAATATGAGAAAAGATAAAGAGATACGCAAACCTCAGCACCAATAAGCCCATGTTTGTAGACTAAAACTGAGGGTATATAAAACATGCAGATGGGAGGAATTACCCTCTAAGATAACACATGTGGAAGAAAGATATAATATAGACACCAAATATATCCATCTCCAACTAAAATATAAAATAATATTCAAGGTACACATATGTCATGTTACAAGAGAACTAATACAATTGAAAGGAAAATTACAAACACCAAAGGAAATGTAAATACGACAGTAATCACATATCCCAAAAAAACATGTAAAACTCCAAACTAGTACTAATTAAAATGATCTCCAGATTACTCTAATTGACTTTAAAAAATGTTTATATATACATTGGGTGAGTATAATATTATAATTATTATGGTCCTCTTTGGAGCATCTCGTGTAAAATGGTAGAGAATGCATGATAAACCATAGTGAACAATAAGTGAAAATAACTCATCACCTAAATATGTATTTTATGTACCCATAATCACCATGGTTCCTCTCACCATGTATCAAATACAAGAGAATATAATATCATAATAAATATCAAGGATACCCCATTACCATTTCCTCACTAGTTATTCTCTCTAACCCAATATCACAGGTTCTAAGCATATATCTCCCAAAAGGTTAGCTTTTAGAAAACTGGGTGTCGTACCATAACAAGAACCTTGTACAACACACCACCACATCCACATAACCAAAAGTAATTAGGTAGATTCCAGGATCCACCACAACCCACATAATGTGTGCCACACATCAGGTATTATAACTCAATCCATCGCAACCTATACACAGAGTAAGTATCCCTAAAACATTATTTCCTATAAATATTATATGTACCACCCCAATCTTCTTTGTTATGCTTCCTTTTTAAATAATTCAATAGTGTGTGATGTATGCAACCTCGAGTTAAAGTGCATCACAACCAATCAAACTAGCCGTTTAAAAAGAGGCTATTAATAAAATTAACAAATTTTTTAATTTTATATATCCCATATATGTTTAACATTCATATTTCTTGTTTCATAGATATAATAAGATGAAAAATTCATTTTTTAGATAAAAGAATTATTTTTCAAAAAATGATTTTTTTCTGCCTTTTGATGGACTACCCTTCTTAAATAAATTATTTGATACTTATATATATTAAATTTGATGAAATTTAATTCTAATTTTCAATTGGGACATAAAATTTTAGTTTCGAAAATTTTTTGGTACTTTTATGATAACTTTCATATTTTGATTAATAGTGAAAATACTAAATTTTAATGGGAAACAAATTTTTTAACAGAAATAATTTATAGTGATAAATTATAAATTTGAGTGGTTATAAAGTATAATTATATTATATATTTATAATTTCATATAATTTAGGTCATTATATATAATTTCACATAAAATTGGACATAAACACATGCTAATCATTTGACAGTTTTTTATATCTATAAATCACTTTTTTATTTTGACAACGCGAATTAATTTAAAACAAATTACTACAACTTATGTATTTTGAATTTAAATAAATTTATTCTATATTTTGAATCCTAGGGTCCAAATTTTAAATAGGTACCTCTTAGTTTTTTGACGTTATGAATAGTAACATTAGTAATTTTATTTTTACTTTGGTTAAATGGTAAATCAGGTTAATGAGTGTAAAAAAATAATATTATAATAATATTAAACTATACTAACACATGTCTTAATACTATTTGATGATATATTTCCGACCATTTTCATCCTTAGGATGATTTTAGGACCCCATGGGACCAATTGGAGGTGATATTGACATGTTATTAGAATTATTTTAAAGTAATTATAAATATAACATAAACATATATATTTTTCTAAATAAATTTTAATATAGTGTTATGTAACTGATATCTATGTCTATAAATACTAATTAGAAATATAAATTTTTTTCTAAAAAATGATATTTTATTTATAATTTTTATACATTAGATAAGTATATTTATTTATGACACAATTAAGATGCAATGATTACCTCATTAATGAAAGATTCAAATAAACAACTTTATAAATATTATAATAAATGTAATTTGAACATTTTAATGCCATAGACGAATTTTATGGACTAAAATATTATATGAGGTATGAGTTAATTCATATTTTTCAATTAATCCTGGTTTTATAACTTTAACAAAAATCAATTATTAAATAGTGTCACAATTGTCATAATTGAGTTTTTAAAAAAAATACTATTTTATTAAATGATATTAAAATCCAAAAAAACTAAAGTTTTGAAAAATAACTTTTATTGTGCTATAAATGTCATATTGTATCCACTTTAGGTTCCCTTTCCATTTAATAGTAAATATATTTACCATGTAGTATAGAAATACAAGAGGACATGGTAAGAGTTAATTTATTCTACAAAAGGTTAAATCTCTAATATAAGGTTAATTTTATTACCTAATCATTTATAAAACTAATTGATTAAACGGATTTCAAACCATCCTTATCTTATACTATAAATAAATCAACATGGATATATTATTAACAGATAATTGTTTTATAATAAATTAATAATTTGAGTTTTTTTTTCTAAAGTGCATGTCATCTATCTTATAAAAGGGCCCCTACCTTTCTATTTAGTTCACAATAATAAAGCCTTTTTGATTGGCCAAACCCTTCCTACATCTTCTAATATCCTCCCTCAATTCATCCTTAAGGACTAACATTGGATAGAAATCCATCTGAAGGATCCATTTAGTTCAAATCAAAAGGAAACACTTGATGAAGAGGTAATCGTTATATCCCATATTGCAATGTTCTATTCTTCTTAATCAACTTATTTCAATATTGTTCCCATACCAAAGTAATAAATCTATAATCATCTATAAACATATATGTTAGTATAAGCATGGGAAAACTATATTCATCATTTTATCCATTCTATAAATAAAAATATCACCATGTGTGCGTACGTACGGCTTACTGTCTCCACGTCGTGGTGCAATATGTTATTCCACATTACATTATTTGGACGAGTTTAATGACAAGTATAATAGAAATAATTAATTATTAGGGAATTATTATTATTATGTATAATTAATATACAATCCAGTTACAAAACATTTAATTATTAAAGAAATGATATTGTCGATCATGTGCGCGTACGACCTACCGTCTCCCCAACATTATGATATTCATTCTCCACTTTAACCATCCAAGAATGATTATAAAAAAATGTATATTGTTAATAATTTTTAAATATATGAAATAATAAGTCTACTGCAATGATATATATATATATATATATATGTTTGTATGTACGTATGTACGTATATCTGATTCACCTACTTCCATTCAATATGATAAAAAATTGGAAACATCATTTATGCATACTTATGGTCTCTCATCTCTATGAATGGTGTATTCTATATTTTATATCTCTTTCTTATATATATATATATATATTTATATTAGGAATATATAATATATATAAATCATATTATACATTCTGGAAGTATGTAAATCATGATCTATGTAATATGATCAATAATAACAAGTCAAAACCATTACGATAAACAAAGCGATATTAACCAAAATGTTGCATAAACTAATAATTGTTAATAAAAGGGTAATATAAAGTCATAAAATAATCATATATGAATTAATATATATTATTATTAATCTAATATAATATAAGAATTTGTTTAAAAACATTATATAGGAGTTTCAGACACGTACACAGAGTATTAGATCTATGTTAAGGGTTAATTTCTCAATCTTCACTATTATATGAGATTGGTTATGTGTAAGTTTTTACAGGAAAATATTTATCATCTATGTTAATGTTCAAAACAAATGTTATTAAAATAAATATTTTAATGTTTTATGGAAGGGACTCTTTAACTAGATATTAATTATAAATGTTTTGAAGATTTATTTATCTAAATATATTTAATTAATGTAAGTTTTTAAATATTATTTTAAGGATTTATTTATATGGACATGATTGTTTTAAAATATTAATTATGTTAAAAAGTTTCACAGTGTTATGGGACACATTGATTCAAAAATTTATTTTTAATGAATTCCCTTATAAATTGAGGGACTTTTATATGATTTCATGAAAAAATAGATATTTCTCTCAAAGAGTTCTACTGATCATATTTAACAATGAAAACATACTTTACTAGATATTATTCATTATTTAGGTTGATTAATTATAATAAAATATCCCATATTTCATTGAATGTGTTATGATATGTTTGACTTTTGATGTCCTATTTTTATACCAACAATGGTTTATAGTTAATGTATTGTCATTTTGAATGCTATTTTTAATATGAATGATTATGTAATGTTTCCCTCTTTTCATATGAGGAATGCATTGGACTAATTAAGTGACAGTTACGGCCCACTATATCCCCTCAATGTATATGTAGGTCTCATGAGAAAAACTAGTGTCTTAGAAAAATGACTTGTTATAATGTTTGTGAATTGTCTTGGCACAAGGCCTTGATATAGAAATTAATATTTCTATCATTATTCATTCCCTTGTTATAAAAATAGTTATTACATTTGATTATTCGACAAGTAGAATATCCATGTTCAGGTTTATATGGGAATATTTTATTTATTTTTTCTATATTAGGTTCATTTTTATGTTTAAAAGGATCCCATATTTATTATAAATCTTTCCTTAAAAGTTTATTGCTTTCGCGGAATTATTTACCATTACAGAGTATCTGAGCTCACCCCTTTTTATGTTTTGTTTTCCAAGGATTCCTAGAAGTGTAATATTAATTATATTAAGGATTAAACTAGGGGAATAATGGAGTTGTCAAAGGATTATCTATTTTTTATTTTATGTTACAAATTTTAATTTAAATTTCTTGTATGTAATCTATTTTCAAAGACTTCTAAATCGATATATCTATCGGGACATGATTCCTTTTAATCATTACAATGTATTAAAATAATGCACCAGCTCTGGGCTTCCGGGGATGGGTAATTATAGTTTGTATTAGAGGATGTTTATCTACAACCATGGAAATACATTTATAAAACATATATTAAGGATCATAATCCTAAGATATACATTGAGGATATGTATAGAAAAACCACCAAGTGTTTTGGTAATGATCATGGATAACCTAGGATTAAACAAATGATGTTATATATTGAAATAACCTTCCCATTATTATGTGGTTTTCAATATTGAGATGTGTTCGTCACCCTATTCTTTCTAGTCTTAGTTAATGGAGGAAGCCATAAATAATTTGATTAACAATGTGTTTATTGTAAAATATGATGATTTTGAGAAACAAAATATGATAATGATCGGAGAGAAAGATATTGTGATTATGTTGAATCATTTATCTTGAAATATAATTATTAATGTGATCTTTGATGACATTCCTAACACATTGGGGAAGAGGAAGATGAACATTTATTAATGTTTAAATTGTAAGAATCATAGATGAAAAAAGATTAGGTTTCCTACAAGTCCAGAGGAAGGGAGGAAGAATACAAAGGAATACATCAAATATAAGGGAAGATGTTATCTCTGTGGTAGAAATTGGAATACAGTGATCAATTGCTATATAATTCAATGTATCATCTATTTAAATCATGGGAATTACCCAACTAAATTCCTATAAAGAGTATTAAGTTTATGTTTTTCACTAAGTATTTATAAGAATATATTGAATAGTAATAATGGAGAAGAAAATTGATTTGAGGGTAATATTATTTGGAGAACATATGATTAATGAAATGAGAACATTTAATATGTTCCTTATGTTAAGATAATAATTTTTGGATAAAGATATGTTGGATATGAATAAGTAAATTGGATAATGATTGATTTTTGCGAAATAAGTTGAGATTTTTCGACAAGAGGGTTATGCTATAAATGATTAATTTTACAACTTTTGAGACTTAAGAAACAATCCACAATGTTTTGGAATAAGGAAACATGTATGTTTTGAATAATGATATCAGATAACTCAGTTTGTTACCGTGACTCAAGAGAATACATGATGATGGTGTTCACATGTTTGGAATGTGACAACCAAGAACTTCCATATAAGATATTGGAGATAAATTCTATGTTGTTTTGGTTCACCTATTTCTAAATTTGTTGATATCTATTTTTTGGTAGGATTTTACATTTATCCATTTATGGATAGTATAAGTTTCAGTCCAGTTGATGATTGTTATATTAGTGTATTATCTCTCTATAGGTGGACATATACATTTGTAATAACCTATAATAACACTTTTTGAGATTGATGGAATAACATATCATTCTATTTAGGGATGAAATAATCTTATAACACTATAGAAATTAAAATTTCATCTTCATTTCATTGAATTAGATTTTATGTTTAAATTATTCAAGGCATGACAGATTGGGAGATTTTACTAAAATAAAGTAATTATTTCTTCTCATATTCATCAAATTTAGGTAAAGGATTTAGAAATCCAAATAAAATTCCTAGTACTTTCTTTTGCGAGGAATCAAGAGGTCCCTTGGATCATTACAGATTTATAGCTTTTAGATTTTTAACCATATCCTAATAGTATTATCAATTACCCGCCATCAAAACATGATGGTTATATTTTTCTATAATGTCTATGTTTTCCTACATGGAACCCTAGTAGGTGTTATTTTTTCAACCTTCATAATTACCATTCTTTTTTTTACAATAAACGTCTCATTAATCCATTTTTCGATGTGGGATTTCAACTAAGATATTTTGAAATGTCACACCCCTAGTTTTTATTCCTGATTTTAAATTCTCACGATACACTTTTTTTAAGTAAGGGATAATGTAACACCCAATTATTACATGGTATGATTCCTATTTAAGTAATTCAATAGCATGTGATGTACACTACACCGAGTTCAAGCGCACCACAACCTATCAAACAAGCCATTTAAAAGAGGATATGCACATAATTATCCAATTATTTAATTTCTTATATCCCATATAATTTTAACATTCATCACTTATATTTTATGGACATAATATGAGGGAAAATACAATATTTCAGATAAAAAATGTATTTTTCAAAAAATGAATTTTCTACCTTTTAACAAAGATCCCTTTTTAAATAACATATTTCGCACTATTGTATATTCAATTTGATGAAATTAAATTCTTATATATAATCAATACAATTCAATTTAGTTTGGATAAATTTTTGTACTTTTCTGATAACTTTCATATTTTGATTAATAGTTTAAAATAATAACATTTAATTGAAAAAAAGAATTTTATTCAAAATAATTCATAGTGTAAAATTATAAATTTGAGTTTTTTTAAAATATAATTATATTTTATTTTTATAATTTAATATAATTCTGATCCTTGGATGTAATTTCACATTTAAATTGGAAATAAACAAATGTCACTATTTTGATTGTTTTTAATTTTTAAAAACCCGCTTTTTGGTTTTGACAATAATAATTAAATTTAATTTAATTACTAAAAATTATGTATTTTTAATTTTGAATAATGTATTCCATATTAGGAATCATATGATTCAAATTTTGTAAATAGGTACCTTATATTTTTTTGGACATTATGAATAGTAACATCAATAATTATTTTTATTTACCATGGTTAAAAGGTAAACCTAGTAAATAAGGGTAAAAAATAATATTATAATAATTTAATCTACCCTAACACATTTCATAATACTATCGGATGAGATATTTCCGACCATGGGAATCCGTAGAATGATTTAAAGACCCCATGGGACAACTTGGGTGTGATAATGAGATGTTATAAGAATTAATTTAATGTAATTATAATTATAACAAAAACATATATCTTTTACAAAATAAATTTTAATACAGGGTTATGTAATAGATCTCTATGTATTTAAATATTAATTATAAATCTAAAAATATTTCCTATATAATTTTATTTTTTTTATATTTTTATACATTAGATAAATATTTTATTTAAGAGACAATTATGATGTAGTGATTAGCTCATTAAAGACATATTAAAATAAAGGAATTTATAAATATTAAAATAATTGTAATTTTAACATTTTCATAAAAACCACGAATTTTATGGATTAAAGTGACATATTACTGATTAGTTAATTCATTTGTATCGAAGTAATCAAGTTTTTATGATTTAAAAAAAATTAATGACTAAATAGTGTCAAAATTGACATAAATGAGTTTTTAAAATAAATTCTATTTTATTAAATTAAATAAAAATCATAAAAATATCAATATCATCTAAATTACATTTATTGCGATTTTTTTTTTAATTTATCCACTTTAGGTTATCTTGTAATTTATTCATAATGATATTAATTGTGTAGTATAAAAAACAAGAGGACGTGGAAATAATTATCTTATTTTACAAAGGGTTAAATTTAAATGATGAGTTTAATTTTATGACCTAAAAATGTATAAAACCTATTGGTTGAGATTAATTCGACCCATACTTACATTATCATCAAAATAAATAAATTTTAAGCACTTAGAAAACCAATATCATTTTAGAGTAAATTAACATTTCAATATTTTTTCTAAAGTTCCCCTCACCTCTCATATAATAAGGAACCTCCCTTTCTCCTTAAGTCACCCCTATAAATACTTTTAGTTTAGAAAGAACCTACCCATTTATCCTCAAACCTTCCCATACTTCGTCATATAGGCATGAAATTGGGTAAAGATCCATCCTATGGACCCCAATTGTTCAAATCGAAAAGAAACACCTGGAGAAGAGGTAATCATTTTAACCCTTATTTCAAAGTTTTGTTCTTCTCATACATCTTATTTCAATATTGTTTCCATAACAAATGAATAGATCCAATATAATAAATATAAATAGATTATAATATAATAATGGGACAATTATATTCATCATTTTATCCATCCTATGAATAAAAATATCACCATGCGTGTGTGCCTATGTCCTACCATCTCCACACCATGGTTTAATTTGTTATTCCACAATACATTATTTGGATGTGTATAATGATGAGTATAATAGACATAAATAATCAATATTACATGATTATTAATCTTTATAATAAATATATCATTCATTTCTATAACATTTCGTATTGAGAGGAATAATATTGTCGCTCGTGCGTACATACGACCTAGCATCTGCGAGACTTGATGATATTCATTCTCCACTTTAACCATCCAAGAATGACTATAAAAATTATATATATTATTCACAATTTTGAAATATATGAAATAATAAGTCTACTGAAATGATATATATATATATATATATTTACATATATTTCATTCACTTACTTCCATTCAATACGATATGAAAACGGAAACAGTGTTGCAGCATATGTACGACCTACCGTCTATATGAATGGTGTATTCAATATTATATATCAATCCATAATATATATATTATTTATTTATTTATATTATTAATATATATTATATATAAATCATATTATACATTCTTTAAGTATGTTTTTGTTGGGACATATTTATCATCATTGTGCATGTATCGTATGGTTTTTTTCAAAAACAATATTTTATTATCGGGACTCCTTAGTTATATCATCATTGAAATTTTTTTAAATATTTTTTTATCTAAATCTATTTAATTAATTTCCATGTTTTCACAATGATTTTAAGAATTTATTTATTTGGACATGTTATTTTAAAAGTTTAATTCCTTTCAAATGATTCATAGTGGTATGGGACACTTTTATTCAAAAATCTATTTTAAATGACTTCCTTTATAAATTGTGTGAATTTTAAATGATTTAATGTAAAAGGCATGTTTCCCTCCAAGAGTTTTTCTGATAATTTTCAAATATGTTCACATCCTTTACTAGATATTATTCCTAATTCTGGTTTATTTATTATAATACAATCTTCTATATTTTATTGAATAAGTTTTGATATTTTTGACCATGGATATTCTATTTTTATACAATTCTGGTTTATGGATAAAGTATTGACATTTCGTATTTTATTTTTAATAAAATGATTATGTTATGTTTCCCCCTTTTCATATGATGAATGAATTGGAGTTAGTATGTCATTGGTGGGGCCCACTATATCCCCTTGATGATCTAGTAGCTCTCACAAGACAAAATAGTGTCTTGTCACAAGCCCTTGACAGAATATTCTTGAATGGGTTTGGTATAAGGCAATGATGTAGTAGTTATTTTGTCAAAAATTATGCATTTCTTCATTTTTAAATTAGTTAATACATGTGACTATTCTACTTTTAGAATATCCATGTGCATGTTTATTTGGAAATGATTGATTTATTTTTTCCCTATTATGTTCATGTTTATATTAAAAGGTCTTTTGTTTTTATTATGCAACTTTACTTAAATGATTATAGATTCTTTTGAGTTATTTAACCTACCTAAGCATCTGAGATCACCCATTTTTATGTTTTATTTTCCCTAGATTCCAAGATTTGTATTATGATTGATATGAAGTATTAAACTAGGGGAATATTTTAATTATATAATAATTACCTATGTTTTATTTTATGTTATAAACGATAATGTAAAGTTCATGTATGTAATCTATTTTCTAAGACTGAAAAACTGATCAATCCATCTGGACTTGATTCCTTGTAATCATGACAATGTATTAAAATAATGCACCAACTCTAGGATACATAATTTTTCCCCTATTGAGTGAAAGAGTATTGTCCAAGGGGATTACATTGGCCTACATCGTTTTCATACTCCTTTAGAGCGGTATGGTTCTTATTCCTGTTTTTTGTCTTTTTAATCCAATAAAAAACAAATGTATGTCTTTACATCCCTTTGCAAAAATATATGGGAAAAAATAACCACCAATCATATTTTCACAAGTAACATTAAAGAGATGATATTAGGGGTAAAAGGGTTTGTCATTCATCTATTTTCTAATAGAAATGTTTGGTAAAACACTCCCAGGTTTCAGAATCCATGGGGCGTCAGTTTCCTTAAATGATAGGGTGGATTATCATATAGAAACACAAATAGTAAAATATATAATATATCTCACAAACGTACTATGGTCATAACATATTCTCAAACTAAAAATTACCTAACATCTCCCATACTCATGGATTACACTTCTAATACCTAATACCCTAAAATAAAACAACCATTTAAAGATATACATTAAGTTATTTAATAATTTATTCAATATTTTCAGTTTATGTAAATTAATTATTAATCATTAATTTACTGTTAAAATTATCTTCATTTCATTAAAAAAATGTTCTATGACCTCAAGCTATAAGAAAACTGAGTCCACTGCTTCTTCAAATTATATCCCTAGCATTTCATCACAGAAAGCTCCAACCCCATGGGTTAAACAACAATTCAATTATTAAAATCATAACATTTAATATATATATGTATTCTATCAAAAAATTCTATGCTACCAAACACAGGGGGATAATCATGGTGAGTAGATAAACAACCCATCAGGACCTCTCTAGCTACAACAGGTGTGTAGACTCATCCAACAATGAGAATATAGACACAAGAAGCATTTTTCATAACCAAAGAATATTCACTTATCATTGAAGGAGATTTAAAAAAAATATTCAATAATATGGGAATATAAAGATGTAAAAAGAACATGGTCATTGTACAAACAATAGATTAAAAAAAGTATCCTACTTTCATAACTACGGGAAAGCCCAACATCAACTGGTTCTGTCATCTACGGTCTCCTCCTTAGAACCCACATGCATATACCGATTCATATGGACACACCAAGAATCAAATATTTCCAAAACAATCAGGCCTCCCCACCCCTCATAACATAATAGTCCTCCAGGCTCATCCATCCTAGGCCCACATAACATTTGATCCTCCCCATTCCACTTACTAGAACAACCCTCTATTCTCATCCATCCTAGTCTTATATCATATTTAGTAGTAAACAAACATAGAAACAAGGCGCTTGTCCCTAATGAACGAAATCCATCCTTCACACACAATTACCTCTCATGTATCCAAAGAAAAATTTACTTGACCTTCAAAAGAATGCAGGAAACCCAAGCCATAAAAATGAATTATCTTTTATCACATAATTAATTCTTATTTTATCTTTTATTAACTTATTAATTAATAAAAGGTCTTAAATACAAGAAAACTAAATAAAAATATATCAAAAGATTTCAAAAATTAATTAGATAATTAATTTTACATGATTTTAATTATTTTATCAACATGAATTAGCAAGCTTCAATTTCAATAACCAATTCAATTAAACATGTTTACTATCATCAAATTAAAAATAAACAAATTAAAATAACAAAAAAAATTCTACTATTGCTAAATTCATTAAACGTGCCTTTTTAATCTTTTAGGAAATTAATTAACACCTAATACCATCTTAACATTCTTTAAAAATTTCACCTCATACTCTAGGAATAACAATAAGAACAAAGATATCACATTGTCTACAAAATCAAGAGGCAACCCATTATCATTCTACAAACAAGAACATCAACATGTGATTGATACCAATTATTTAATTATGTTCACTTAATTATTGGGTTAATTTAATTTCAATACATTGGGATAAATAATGATAACTCTATTATTATAAATACTTAAATAGAGACGCAATTAATCTCATACCTCAAAAGGCTTTTAATGTTATTCACACAATAAAGGACCAACACTATGGATCCAGATCACCTCTCCTGCAGGAACTACAACTTCCTAAGGATAATTCACCACAAATAAATCAAAATATAATAAACAAAACACCCTTAGAATCATGTAGATCAAGCACCGGCACATGGAAATGTGTAATGAGAGGAAACAGATCGATGAAACTCGAAGAAGAGAGGCATAACATACTTTGGATCAAAGAATAATCACAATGGATCAAAGGCGGGATTCTAGGGATCGATACGTGATGAAGTAATTCCAAAAATGTCAAAGAGTAGGTCATTAGGTTTCTTATAATGAATGGAAGATCCATTCCATCAATAGGGTTATGAATAACCCGAGTAGCTAAATTGATTAAAACAACACTACAATGGAGAATTATCAGACATGTAATCCCCTTTCACATCATGTATTACATAGGGGTCAATTTTTGATTAAAAACACCTCACTAATCATATTTTATTTATTTGTAACCCTTAATTAATTAAAAAATGTGAAACAAAATATCACATCATATAAAAGCATTACATGTAGTGAAATCTACCTACTTATAGCTTCTAATAATAGAATTATTCTAGACTTCCTCTAAGCCTCCTCCAAGAACCTTGTTCATGAGAAACACCCAGAGGTTTGATGCATGGTGATCCAGAGCCATACATTATATAAATCTAAAAACATATGAAACTGCAAGAAAATAAAAAACCGATAGAGGAAACAAAAAGTTGTCATCCAAAAAACCACCCCATGAGATACCTCTCAATGCTCTCATTACCATAGGAGCTCAACCTCCTCAACCAAGCACAAGGGGCTCAATATGTTGAGTAGATGAACTACTCATTGTGTCTTAACCACGTATAAAAGTAGAGTAGTATCATCCAACCATATAAATATAAACATGAAAACAAGATGGAACACCCTATGAATCTCTTCCTCACATGGACGGAGAGTAATACATAACAAACAACAATAGAAAGAAAACTCGTAAAACAGAAAAGTTTTACAACTACAAAACGAATAGCATTGCAATGGAATAGTTAAACATAAAATTTCACTTGGTACTGAGCACGTATCTATTACACGTGTTTCCAAGTGCTCTCCTCTACACCATTGTGCCAACATAAGTCATGAGCTATGGGGATATCACACCAATGAAATAGATTCTCCCCGCAGTCCTTGATCTCTTCAGGACACTCCTCGATGGTCATATCTTCTTAAACATCTATCTCTCCCCGATCGATGATGTGGTAGTTTTCATTCTGATAAAACTAGAGACATGGAATGTAAAAAATATCATGTATTTGGATCATATATGGGGTAATAACTATACGATTCTCCACAAATACATCATGATCCAACACCTCAAAAGGCCCAAAAAACTAGGGAGAAATATTACCTACATGACCAAACATTTGTTTCCCACGATAGGTCTCCACTGATGATAAACATAAGATTTTTGAGTAACATTTTCTTCCTTCATTCTCTAATGATTCATCTAAACCATAAATGTCATATTCTATACTATTTTCCGCTCAAGAATTCCTAACCCTCTATCCTAGTCTAGCATAATTGAGATTAGATTGGATAGACATACAAGGCTTATAATGGATCCATACTTATAGTTTAGTGAAAACTATTGTTGTAAGAGAACTCTAACACGGTTAAGTTCATCATCCCTGAATCTCCAAAAATCATGACATAAGAGCACAACATGTCTTCAAGAGTTTTTATTGTCTTCGCTATTTTAAAATTTGTCTATAGTTAAAAAGAAGTGATAAGGCATAGCTAAGACCTAAAATAAATCTAAATTCCTCTCCAATACATGGAGGTAAAACTATGATCTTTAACTGTCTGATAGTCCTTAAGAATCTTTGGAGTTGCAACACCTCCACTAGATACTATCTCGACAAAACCTCCACAATGCTCGACTATTTGATTATTATAAAGTGGGATGATTTTATCCAACTATACACTACCACCCATATAAAATTATATCCATAATGACCTCAAGGAAACTGGAAAAAAAGTCCATTAAAATGGCAGAACACTTCCCCTGGTGAACATCAAACGGATGGAGAAAACCATCAAGAAAATGGATGAATATTATTTTTTTCGTCAAAAATCATTTTCATTAAACACATTTTTGTTATGGTATACATGATTATTTTAAATTATATTATACCAGTAAAATAAATTGTGCATTATATAAAGGATTCCATATTATTAATATAAATACATAATATAATTTCATATGATCCTACTATGTTTCGTCATATTGAATATTAAATATAATGAATGTCTGTTTCCATATTTAATGTTAAAATAGGTTTATTATGTGTGTGGGGGGGGGGGTTAAACAGAGAGGGAACATGAGCCTCAGCCTAGTGGGTGAGGAATCCTTAAGGGCATCCAAATGACCCAGGATCAAATCAAGGTAGTGGATAATTTGTGGTACTGTAGAAGTATTATAGCAAGAACTGTAGTAGGAACTGTGCATTACTGTAGCTAGTACTATAGTTGTAACTGTAGAAGGCACTGTTTGGCACTGTAGTAGCCAGGAATCTTCCCCACATTGGTCATTCAGGCCACCGATTTAGTCTTTGAGTCCTTTAAGGCCTTCGGTCCACCCAGGACTTCCGGTTAGTAAGGCCTTCAGGCCACCTCAAGGTCATCGGGCCACCTTAAGTGCAGATGAAAATGAGACAACCTATAAATAACAAGCTTCAGAAGGGAGATGAGCAAGTAGAATTCACCAGTTCAGAAGCTAAATGGATTGCAAGAATGAGAGGGTATGACACATGCCATCGGGACAAGCATGTACATGCACAAGAAATCCGAGCTGAATAGCCATGCAAAGGTGTAGATCTGATTTCATGTTGAAGATGCTAGAGAGGAGTAGTTTCAAGTAGTTAGAATGGGTTGTATGTAATGTATAAACCCTACAGGAAATTAATTACTCAAAGTCCTACATGCAATGTAATACTTACACCAATGGGCATTGTAAGGGTTCCACCTCACCCCTTGAAAGGTGGTTAATCAGAAATCAATAAAAAATAAAAGCCTTTAGGCAATTGGAGGAGGAGGTTAGATAGAGAGGTAAGGGTGGAATTGAGACGCAGACTTGGATAATTGATGTTGGTTGACGATATATGAATATTATCATTTCCTAAAGTAAAATAACTTTTCATTTAGATCGACTTCCCCCTAAACGTGACCTTATATCATTGAAATCATTTATAGTATTCTATGTAAATCCCTTCCATCCAATATAAAATGGGACCTATTTTCCCCACTTTATCAAATAATTTGAGAATTATATCTATCAAAATACACAATGAAAATATTTTATAGACTCATTCTCTTAATACTATATCTTTTTTTGTTCCTTAGGGACCAATCCCTCAAGGAATAAGGTGTAATCCTATGGTTGTATTTCAAAGAAGATTTATAAATCATAACCAAAATCATTTAATTTTATTTCTTCATAATTAATATGAATTTTTTATAAATAAATACAATATGAACAATTTTTATAAATTTACTAATAATTCATTATGATTATGTGATAAGTATTTTCCAACACTTCTTCATCAAATTGGTATATGAATGTGTCACTTCTACATATGTGTGGACCACCACCTAAAGATAGTGATATTATTAATTTTAAAACAAAATCATTAATGTTTGGTTATTATTTTATATAAATTATATTTAATATTTAATAATTTTTTATGGTGAAATATTATTTCCTCTTCTTTGGTTCCATCAATCGACAAATGGAAACATCACTCATGGTTATGAATAGAATTCCATTTCCATAAAGTGACATAACTCATTTTGAATCACCACTATACACGAATGTTTATAAATTGGTATTTTATGAATATATATGGTATTTATATCATTATCCAAAAAATTTTATCAAGTAACAATGATAAATATTCAAGGACCAAAATTGTTGAAATTAAACATACATTGAAATCGAAGTAGTTAACAACTGAAATGATGAAGATAATGAAGTATTTTTAATGAACTTGATCATAAATGATATAATTAAACCATTTATAATGTAATATTTAGGAATATATATTATTTATTATAATATAATAAATACCAATTTATTGTAGAGGTTCATATTGTTGTTAAGAAGAAAGAAAAACTTGAGGTAATGGTTGTTTTTTTCTCAAATTCCTCTCATTGAGACATTTTTTATATTACGGAACTAAATAATTTCAATGTGGTATATAATGAATACTTCTGATATTATATTAAAAAATTATTTTATAAAAATAAGTTTATGTTCAATTTTAATCTCACTCATTCATAAGGATTTTACTCACTTTCTCTTTATGTTATAAGGATTTCTAATCTCACTTTTGTTTCTGAGAGATGCATGCCATATTCCCCACTTATTTCCTTGTAGCTGATTATATAATAAACCATTGATCTATTATATTGTTAATTTTTTTATATTAATGTTATGTAATGTGTCATTTTATATTATTTCATTTATGGGGATTGTTAATTAAAAGTATTCAAAGTTGTAAATAAAATATTGTAAAATATCATTTTTAGTAGTACTTTTAATGGTTAAATTTCATATCATAAAAATATATATTATATATCTCTAATTTTGTTTAATAAATTTATTGTCTTAGATTAATTTTGTTTTTCATTTTTAACCTCATTTTGTGTTGTGAAGTGGGGAAGCGTGTTTGTAAGGCAATCTAGCCTTGTTTTTCTCTTCAATAGTAATATTTTCTTCCCTATCATATTTTCATTAAAATGGTATCAATATTGTATTTATTATTATAGAAATGTTATTTAAATTAATTTTTCACTATATATTAAAATAAATACTATGGATTAGAATTTACTATCTCATCATATTAGAAATGTTGTATGTTTGAATTTTTACTAAAAATAATAAAGGAATATTGTTTTTAGCATACCCCATATGAGATAATTTCCATGTCATCAAGAATACTCATTTCATTCGATATTGAAGTACAATTTTCCTTGTTAATTTTCAATAAAAAATGATTCCCATAATATTTTGTAAATTAATTAGATTTTAAATAATTTATTTCTAAATTAAAAGGATATTTTCCTAATGAGATATTTTAGTGATCTTGAAAATGTGATTTCTTCTATAACAACACAATTTATTGTCTCTTATTATTTACATATTATATGATCAATATTTCCCATTATTATTATTATTATTATATTTTTTATGATTATGACAATGCAATTTTTATGAAACATGTATCTTTTCAATGGGTTATGATATGATGATTAGATGATTTTTTTAATCTTGTGGTGAACAGATTAATAGTTTTCATAATGTGGTGGGTGACCCTAGAATTATATCTCTCTCCATTTAATTGGGTAAAGATGAATATATCATGATATAATAAGGAATTTAATAGTGATTGAACCTAGTTTAGTAAGGGATTTTGTTTAATAATACAGTATTAGGATGAACCAAAACTAATGAAATGATGGAATGAGGGGTAAAATTAATCCCCTGTGACAATCTTCGTAGTGATTCTTGACTAACGAAATCATATTATATAATTATCTTCATTATATAAAATATTCCTTATTCTTATGTTATATTATCTTGTATCATGAATGGTTATTCATGAATTCAAACATTTATGTATTATATATATATATATATTTTAAAAACCTTATTCTAGGATTCATGATTAATATTATTTGACTAAATGGGTATATTATTGTATGTTATAATAATGATCTCATACCCTTATTCATAAATTATGGTCACATATTATTATCTATTGGTATATTTTACATTTACCCTTAATGAGTATATGATCAAACCCTTTCTTATATTTCTCTTCATTGGGTTAATTATAAATGTTTTCTCTATGAAATTCTTTAAAGGGTTCTAGTTTTGAAGAGTTTAATATGTAATGGTGTACATATTTTATGATCTAGTAGTTTATGCATATATATATATATCCAAATAGAGTAAATTTTTATGGTTTTTTCATGGTTAATATTGATATAAAATATATATATTCATATGATAATTTGTTATATATATGTGTGAAATATAATATTTGATATAATCGGTATTAGATAAATATTTTACTGAATTTAGAAAATAAGGTGGGGAATCTTTAGTGAGAAATCGTATGATATGACTATGTATGGGATAAAAACCTTAGTTATTTAAATAATGGAGTGTGGTTTTACTAGAAGTACATCCATCTCAATATTCTGAAATTTTACTTGTTTTTAGTATAGATTAATTTTGGGGTAAAAACCCTAAAGATAGTTTCTCTAGAATATCATAGAAATCATTCTACTGTATGATGAATGGGACCTTTCTATTTTTTTGAAACACATCGGGTATATTCATCGGTTAATTTATATTTTACTTATAATCTATTAAGAAGGATTTGAATAGATATTTACAATACATGACCTTGGTTAAAATTAAGGTGTCATTTATAGATAAAAATGTTCCATGATTTACACGTCTTATTGATTATATTCAGGATATATGATTTCAAACTATTTTTAATGATTCTTGATACTAAATCTATATATTATAATCTTGGTAATTCATTAAATATTGAATGATATGTTTTAGGCTGTTAAAGGTATCCTAAAATATTGAAGTACCCTATTTGATCAAAGTTATATGAAGCCTTTTATATTCATAAAATGATTCATAGAATGTTAATTCATATACACATTGATTATGTGATGAATTCGAAGAAGAAACACATATCTGTATGATGATATCATATCCTTTCTACGATTTTAGTCCACTTTATGTGTATTGTAATATTCTACCTCAAAATCATTTTATTCCAAATATGTTTTAATTTGATAGGATATCGATCATGGATTGGATTTAATCATATAAATTCCATAACAATTTTCAAGGAACAAAAGAAGAATTTGATATTTATAAATATCCTATGACTAAATGTTGTTATAATGATAATTATTATATTCCAATAGAAATTACATCCAATAAATGGGTCTTTATTCCTCTTTAATTTGGTAATTATCATAACTGGTTGGGAAGAAACTCAAAATCAAATATATTTATATTTTATGGGTGTTTTATGGTGTATATATAGATGATTTTGCTTGTCTTCCTTTCAAATTAGATATTTAATTATCAATAGAAATCATACCCAATGATACAGCAATATCAAATACACTATATAGAATGGTATCGATTGAGTTATAGGAATTTATGACACAAATCTAGGAGAATATAAATAAGGGATTCATTCAACCAAGTGTGTTACATTGGGGATCATATAATTTTTTATAACAAAAACAAATTATTAATTGTAAATCATAGTGGATAATTAGGGTTTTAACATGATCAATATCATGAATGTGTATGCTCTACTCTGTATTGATATATTTTTTTTATCAATTATGGGGAGATAAATATTTTTCCATGAATGATATTAAATATGGATACTATCAGTTGAGGGTTAGAATTGAATACGTATTGAATATATTTTTCTTCTCAATGTATGGACACTATGAATTTATAGTGATTCAATTTGGTTTTAATAATTCCACCTCTATCATCTTAGATTTATTGAAAAGAGTTTATTGATATTATGTTGATTAGTATTTGGTAGTCTTTATAGATACTATTGTTATATATTCAAATAGAACTTATCTATAGGATGATCACATGAGTATTTTACTAAAGTCTCTAATGAATGATTTTTTTGTGAAAAATTTACCAACTGTGAAACTAAGCCATATAATGTTTAATTGTTGTGTTATATAATCTGAAAAAAATGATATATAGGTGGATCCGTCAATGACCTAAGATATTAAACATAATCCTAGGATATACAATGTGTCAGATATCAATAGTTTTATATTAGTGGATTGTTATTATCGATGCATTATTACGGATTCTTCAAGGAAATATATCCCAAATACCATGTTTACAGGGAATGGAGTTAAGTTTCTTTTAAATAATGGATGTTAAAAAATCATGGAAAAGAAGAGAAGGTTGGTCTGTGAACTTGTTGTGAAACTACCCCACAATGGACAAATGTTATATATTTATAGTGAAACATCAATGAAGGTTTTGGGTTGTGAACATATACATAACCATATGATGATATCCTATTCCTCATGCTAATTAATTGTTTACGAAAAAAATTTCATGACTCGTGATTTTGAGATAGTATTACTGATCATCAAATTAAAGGTATGGATGAATTATCTTTATGTTGAAAGTGATTACAAATATAATAATCATTAAATTTTAATGTATATATACAACTATATACTTTTGAATATAATCTAGAAAATATGGTTGGATTTGATTTATGATTATTATTGTCCCATACATTACCACAATGTGAAAGAAAATAAGGTGGACGATTCTTTCAGTCAATAAATCATGTAATCTTATCTATGATGATGATCAAAGTAGATAAAATATTTATGTATTTCTAGTGGATGTACATTGGAATATTTTAGGGAGGTAGAAATAACTTATTTCATAAATAATAGTGTATGCATCTCTATATGTAATAAATAGAAAGATACAAAAGTAGGATACATAAATGAAAAATAAGGTCATATATGTTCTTGAGTTCATCCTTGATTATGATGGAATGATATGGTACAAGAAATAAGTATGTGACCCATCAATACTAAACATGAATTAAGAGTTATTAGAGTAATCTCATATCCAAAAATTCTATATTCCTCGTAGAAGTACAATGACATACATATATCAGAAAGAGTTTTTATAGTGGGAAATATGATGAGATATATTATAGAGTATGTATCTCGGTTCATAAAATATCACCAATTTAATTTTGAGAGAAATAATTCTATTGGAATGTTACATCCATTACCCTTAAAAATTGGATATGTGAAAACAACACATTGTATTTTTTTTTCATTGGACTTTCTAGACCAACTAAAGGACATAATGTTATTTGGGTTGTAGTTAACCACCCAAAAAATTCAGTACAAATCATTTATAACTGAATATATTTTCCTCCTAATCATCTTTATAGGATGAAAAATAAGGAAGATGTATGTATTCTTGGAGTAACACATTATTTTGAGTTTTATTGAGATATCAGTTTTAATTTAATTTTATGAATAAGTATTCATAAATATCTATATACAATGATGTGTTTCAGTATGGGTTGTCATCTTTAGACATATGTTCAATATTAGAGGACCAATAAAACCCTATATTTTATTTTGTGATATTTTTCTATTGATCCTGATGGTGGTTGGAATAAACACCTTACAGTAGTCAAATTCTCTTATAATAATAGCTTTTACATGCATATTCAAATATATCCTAGTGAATTCATCAACGGAATGATGTGAAAAAATCCGACTCAATAGGATAATGTTTTAGAAGCAATGTTATTTGTACTTGAGTATATAAAATTGTATAAAATGAAATATCAATTTTATAACACATCAAAGAGGATAAGTTTAGACAAAATAGTTATGTTGTCAATAATCATGGATATTTGGAATTAGAAGTTGGTGGAATGGTTTTCATTTTAATTTTCATATGGTATTATGTTTTTAGATTCATAATGAACATAAATATAATCACTAGGTTTATTTTACCCTTAGATATTATCATTCGAGTAGGGATTGTAGTGTATCACATGTAGCTCCCACAAATCCACTATCAAGTTCAGGATGTGTTCCATGTATCTATCCTAAGCATGGACATAATTTGACCTTCACATATACTAAAATAAAAGTTTTTACATCAATATAGAAATAAATTCTTATCAAGAACAACCAATAAAAGTAATGGATCATAATGATTAGGTGATATGAAATAATACAACTCATCTTTTTAAACTTCTATGAAGTAATAAAAAAATTTGGAAGCTAAATGTGAACCCATGTATGTGATAAATTTTAGATATACTCAATTTTATGTATTATAGTGATGTAATTTTGAGTGAAAATTCATTTTATGGGGGGTATAAGGGAATGTCTAAATATTTTATATGTATTTTTTTAAATAAATAGGAAGTACATGATTTCTTGTCTTATAAGAAACCTCGATCCTAAATGAAGCATATTAAAATAATACATTATAACATATCAATTATTTTGTTTTTTATGAATATTAATAGTAATATTATGAATGATTATTTAAATGTTTTAAATGTTTTTATCACTATAAAATAAATAAATACTTAATTTTATATAATGTAATTTTTTATTAGAAAATATTTTTTCTTAAAAAATGGAGTTTCGTAACTATTTTAAAATAATTGAAATCTTTTTTTGGTAATTAATACCATTTTCTAAAGAATCATGTCAATATTATAAAATGATGAATTTTTAGGGTGTATCTAAGAAGTGGTATTTTTCATTGAATAGATAGAAAAATAAATATTTATATATAAAATCATTCATTTTCCACTAAATTTCCAATTCGATTTTGAATTACATGATTAATTAACATAATAATTTTTTAATTATACAAAATATAACAAATTAAATAGGTATTATCATAATACATTATTTTGGTATAAGTTCATTTTTAGGCTTAATTTATTTTTCTATAAATTTTTTATGCATACAATTTGTTATTATACTAATATATTAAAATATAATTTTTATATTAATGGATTTAAGGAAATTTATATATTATATATTCAATTATATATTTATCATTCATTTTTACATTTTCACAATGCATAGAATGGATGTAAATTACGTTTTATTCTTTTAAATTCAATTTTCTAAAACAGCTTTTCAATTTTTTTGTACGAACATTGAAAAATAAATTATACCACATCATGAACTATATTATAAGAAATTTTATTCAGTATTTTTAATCTTTATAATTAAAATAGAATAATATGATCAAATTAATCTGTTTCATTAGTAATAGTGCAAATAGTAAAATTTTGTTTTCATGGTAATGGTTAAAATGAGTTTACTGTGGGCTAAAACCAAGAAATATGGGTCGGATTTCCACCCACACATTCATAATTGTTATTTTTTAATATATTCCAATATTATAAAATAAAAAATTAAAATAATTCTCCATTTGTAGAAACATTCCCATGAAAGTGACATTATATCATTAAAATCTATTAAGAAACTCATGCTTGTCTATCCCCTCACGTATTAAAGGGAACCTCTTATACTTTATTATTCACAACCTGTGATATTTTTATTTCATCTAATACCTTCTCAAAAACCATCCTGGATCCTTTCCCTTTTATCCAAGTGCTTCTTGTTTTCTCTTAAGAAAAATATTTCACAAATTAGGGTGTATGTCATAGGACTTTCATATTATAGGTCAAATTCATAACCAATACCATAAAATATTATTGAGTATAATAATTTGTATAAAACTTTTTTATCCATTATAAATGATTAATATAGTATAATATATATTCATATATGTTATTATGGTGATTTCACAACCATTTATAACCAATTCATCATCAAATGGGGAATGAAACTATCACTTGTGTGTTTGTGTAGAATAGTGCTCCACATAGCGATTCAATTAGTTTTCCACCACAATCATTCATGAATAGTAATTTTGTTAGATTTAATGTATATTTTTATATTATAATCACTATATAATAAGTTTTTTATAAAGGATAATTTTTTATCCTTCTTTCATTCCAACATTCAAAAAATGGAAGCATACTTGTTCATACGTACGGACTACCATCTCCAAGTTGTGATGTAATTCATTTTTCATTCACATTATGTGAATAGTTATAAATATTTTCATGATGAATATAACTTATTTTTATGTCATTATTAAAATATTCATGATGAGGGAACTGTGATAAAATATCAAGTAATATAACTACGAAACAAAAAAACATACATGAAAATGATGTAGTTAATACCCAAAATGATGATGAGAATATAATTTTATCAATGAATGATTAAAAATTTGTTATAAAAAAACCATGTATTTTATAATATGTATTAATAATGTTATTTTATATAATAATAACAAATTTAAATTAATTATAAAGAATCATTGTAATATTACAAAGAAATATTGACTTGTGGTAATGGTTATTTTCATCACAAATTCCTCTTTTAGATACATATATTATATTATATAAATAATTCCATTTATGAGGTATTTTTACTACCAATATGATATGTTATATCATGAATTAAAATTTATTCATGGTAATTTATGCTAAATATTTTGTTATCTCTTTCCTTCTGATATGAGATAAATTCTATTTAAGTAATACGGGTTTCTCATCTCATTTTAATCCTCATGGCACATATGAAATGTTATCAAATTGTTTCTTTAATATGGTGTATATACTTACCCCGTTATATGTTATATCATTAATTTCATTAATTTATTGGTATTTTTATTTTCGTATTATGATATTCATTTCCCAGGGGTTATGAGTCAAATGTTATCAATGCTACAAGGGTTTTATTTTAAAATCACATTTTTTTTCAGGATTGTTTATAATTAAATTTATATTGTTGAAATTATATAATATATATATATATATATATCAATTGTTATTAATTTTATTCTCCATTTATTATTTTTTATATTAAAAGTTTTGATTCCCTTTTCCATTCATTATATACTCAAGAGACTGAAAATAAAATTTTAATGGAAACCAAAAGTGTTTTTTGCATCGGCCAAGATACCTTTATTTCATTTCAAAATTTTCATAAAAATTAAATTCAATATTTTTTACTACTATCTAGTTATTATTTAAATTATTTTTAAAAAATAATTTACTATATTTACCATTTTTTGAAGTGAATCATTTTATCATTTCCCAAATGTGGTACTTTTGTCATTTTACTGAAAATGTGACTGTGATTTTTGTTTTAAAATAAACCACTAAAACAGATTTCCCCACCATCAAGAAAACTACTTTCATTGAAAAATAATTTATAATTTTCCTTTTTTATTTTCGATGAAAAAGGTTTATTTTTATTTTTGAAAAAAATAGATTTGAAATATCTTAATTAAGAATAAAATGGTACTTTTCTCAAGAAATGTTATAGTGATATTTTGATGCTAGTTTAAACTATGAAAACATCATTTAATGCTTCATATGATTTATTGGGTATATGATCCAATGTAAAAATGTTTATTATTTACCTATATGGATTATTATTAGGAAGATGAAATTTTTATGAAACTTATATCCCTTCTATAGGTTAGGATATGATGATATAATGATTAGATTAGGATTTTATGGAACAAATTTGTATGTTTTACAATATGTGATGGGTTGGACCAGAATTATATATCCCACTAATGAATTGGTTAATGAAGGATATATAATTATATAATAATGATTTTAATGGGGAGTAAACGATGTTTAGAAATAGAAATTTCCCAAAAATATAGTATTCACATTAAACCTAGATTATGGAAATAATGGAATGGGGGTAAACTCTTCCAATAATTATAGTAATAACATCGATACTTTTCTAGAGAAATGATTTTATATTTTTATGTGAATGAAAAAAAAAACATATTCATAATTTATATGTTATGTTCTTGTAGACTATGACTAATTGTTGTTGATTCTACAATTTTAATACTTATATTTTTTATAGACTAATCCTTATTACATGTTACATGATTAATGGTATTTGAAAAATTGTGAATGATTATTTTATTTCATGGCCAATTTCTCATAACCCAATAGTTATATAATTATCAATCATGATCATTAGTTGAAATCACTTATTTTTAACCTTACTGAGTATCTATGGTCACTCATTCTTATATTTCTATTCTAAATGTTTTGTAGAAATAATTTATGTATGCTATTTCTAATACTAGTACTAGTTTTATAGAAATTAATTTAAAACGATGTATATAATCAATGTAACCATTTTATATGTATACATGTTTCCAATTAAATGCACCATTATGGGTCCTGCATGGATTATATTGATATGTAATGAATATTTATTTTTTGAAATGTTATATTTAACCATGAAATGTATTATCCATTATAAGTATGATTTTCTCAATGATATGTGTGATTTTTATGATTCATTATTATGTGATTAAATTATTTATGAACTATTAATTGTTGGTTATAAATTTATTATTAACATACATTACAATAATATTCTCATCAAAATATCATTTATGATATTTTATTTTTATTAATTGTGTTTACCCATACTGAGAATATGACCTCACTCATTTCTTATGTTTCTATTTCCCCAGGTTATGAAGATTAGAATAGTATGAAATTATTTTTAAAGTATCTTATGTGGAGAATTATAGTGAGAAATTGATGAATTGTGATGGATTATGCAGTTTATTATATTAGGTAGAGAATTTCAATTATTTTAAAAACACATGAGTTTTTATATTAAATATTTTTTTCTAACAATATGAAACTATAAATATAAAATGTTGTTGTAATTCATTATAATGAAATATTTTCTTTTATTTCATGTAATTATTTTTCCAAATCTGTAAGCTTATTTATATATAATTCTCTTATGTTGTGTAACAGTTATACACCACCAACCTATAGATGGTTGCTGTTGTTAGATCGAAAACTATGTATTGGTGATGGATTATCTAGTTGTATGTGATGTTATGGTGACACATCGTTCACCTATAATATTTAATTTTATAATTAATAATTTATAATTATTATTGATGGAGTAATATAACATTCATCCTCACTCTGTATTCAGGATCTTGGTATATAATTATATTCATACAGTAAGATATGTAGGTTTGGACATATGTTGTATCGCTATAGATCACCAAATCTAGTGAAAAGTTATTATTTAATTTATTTATAATACTTCCAAATTGAATATGTTTATGTATTTACTATAATATTTACAGAAAACATGGGTTATGGAATATTAAATTGTACTCCCCAATTGCCTTTGAAACACATTAACCTAGTAAATTTTATGTTTTATGATCTAGGTAAGTGAAAGGGACCTATTACTATATGTATCTTATCATTTATTTAACTATGGTTTAAGTAGTTGGGACTATTCCATGAATTGGGATTAATTGTTGGATGTGTCTATTACATATGTACAATTTATGACCATATTGTAGATGATATGTTAATTATTTATCCAGTGTATATTGTATCAACAACATTCAATGTATAGTAAATCAGTTTAATATAACATGTATTGGATGTTTATAGGTATCTGACATTTTGTAGTTTTTTATCATATGATACCATCATATTGGGTTGAACACATTAAGATTTTTCATACACTGTGTTGTTATGATTTACAAGACATAATGGTATATTATACCAAAATGTTATATATCGATCCAGAACATTATTCAGAAGAATAAATAGTCTGGATTGGAATGCATGTGATACATAGTGATGAGATCTTATCATAGTAGTGGTGAACTCATCTATGAATAATAGAAAACACTAGGCAGGAAATACACATTCCAAATGTCCCAAACTTCTTCATAAAAATCAATAACAATCTGTTCATTACATAGAACCATGAATGGATCCCTAATATGAAATCCCTTACATTTTCGTTGGCATGTTCATGTGTATATAAATATGATACACTAATTTCTAATGCCTATTATTGCATTATATTTCCTTACATTAGGTTTCACATCCCCCAATCTGGCACTCTCTCATGTGGGAAAATCATGTTGGTTACGGGACCTCATGCATGCCTCCCAATGATTCAGAGGCTACTAACTAGAAGTGAGGGTGTAATATATATATAGTGGGGAGACTATAGTCCCTAGTTATATAGTTACAACATAGAGGAATAATCATATACAATAATAAATAAATATTAGAGTATGGATAACGATGGAAACAATACAATGTAGTGGAACACCAAATAGTATAAGACAATTGAATAATCTAATAAATAATAAATGAATAGTGTTATGTTTTTTAGTATGTAATTAAATTTCATGAAAGAAGTAATATAAATAAAATACATTCATAATCAAAATACCCTGGTCCAAAACCACATGTCGGTCCCTTCTAGAAACTACATCCTATCTAGTAGGAAACCAATCAATAGCATGTTCTCTTGACCTTTTTTAAACCTACATCTATGTAATCTTCTTAGGTAAAAAATCGTTGCGTGAATATTTTATTAGTATAACTTAGTTGGATGAAACCACTATGTCTATGCATAAATAGTATAATAACAAGTGTATGAAATAATTCAATAATTAAATAAACATGTGTATTAATTAATTAATCCATTTATGTAATACCATGTGATCCTATTTTAGCCCCATGAAATAATATCTCAGAGTATGTCTCACAACCATGTCAACCATTAGAATAGAACCATAGTAAAACCTAACCTTCCTCTATACCATAATGAATTGAATTTATGCATGTGTCACAACCATGTCAATCATAACCATATACCCATGGTATAAATAAAATGATATGGATCAAACCCACTATATAAGAATTTCTAAATTCAATTAGGGGTGATCAAGTTATATAATAATTTCATCTTGTATATGCGATAAGCCTGTTATATATCCATTTCAGCATATATAAGGGCTATGTTCAGTGTATAATCATTTCAGCATGTGTCCCTGGTCATAGAACTCCATATATGCACTTTAATATGTGTCACTAGGCATAGCCCACTATATAAGAATTTCAATATCAAGCTAGGCCAAATCCCATATAATAGTTATAGTGTGGGAATCACAACACATGTCATATCAATGAGTATATTGCAATATCAAATCAAATGGATCAGAGGCTAAATATTAAAATTACCATTTATTATTCAAATACACATTTCATTTATCCTTTGGTCATAAACCATAAACTTGTCAGTCATCTTAGTTATCAGTCCATGCGATGGATAATCTATATCAAGGAAAAAAATTTAAAATAAATGTCATACTAAAGACACATTGAGCCATTAAAAATTTCATTTATAATCAAGGTCTCGCTCACCCAAACAGAAGCCAAATTCCAGGTTAATAAACCATTGGATCTAACAGGATTCAAAGGAATGATATAATTTATCAGGTAACTTATTTTGTGCAGACTATGTTTGTTTAATTGAAATAGTTCACATAGATAGAAATTAAATAGACCATGTTGTAATGTGTTATATCCACAAACATTAACAAATGATCAAAAATTTCTTCCAGGAAAATTTACCAACATGAATGATGGAACAGATGATGGAAAGAAGGATCCTATATCATAACTGACCAAGATAAAAATAAACAATGAATATGGTAAAGATATTACACCCCAAATACTAGAGAACAATTATAGATAAAGGAAAACTGAATAAAAACCACTAGCTAGGGATCATATGCATGATCAGGACAACTAGATTTAAGAGAGGTTCTCTAAAATTTCCTTGAATTTTCCTTCGGTCATGAGGGAAAATTTGTATGTTAGGTAATGTGAATAGACAAATAAAGAAAACCCTTTCAAAATATTCTCAATAAATTACACTAGATGTAATTCAGTTACATGTTATGTATTTATCTTTAGAGGGACATGACAAAAAACACATCGCCTCATGTTATTTTTAATACTACCAAAACATTACATGATGTGTAATATCATCACAATGGGTATTCATTTCACAACATGAAACAGGCTCATAGACTGTTCATGAAAACAATTACACATTATATTATATCATTAAATGGAATTTAATTTATATTCTTATACTCTTTAGCTTGTTTTCCATATAAATTACTCAAACCACATCTAAAGCCATTCAAATCATGGGAAAACATTTTAAACCCATTTAACACATTTATACCCAGAGATCACTAATTCAAAAAACATATATCCCTGAAATTTATTCCATTTTCCATAATAAATTCTATCTATATCAAAACAATACTCGACCACCTTGGCTCAAATGAAAAACTCAAAGAGGGACATACCTCAATAAAGAATGGATTTTACAACCTCCTCACCATATAACAGTGCATCCTTGAGGATCTCCAAGCATCACTATGAGGTCTGGGAAAACATGTTTGGATATTGTTCTCACATATCAAGCTCCCCCCCCCCATGTACCCTCTTGAACACACTAATCTTTCCCCTATAATCAAACCAAATGAATCCCCATATCCTATAGATATTTTACACTACAGTCCAAAATTCATATCGTATGCTCCTTAAAAGTTACATTAGCATTATGCTCGATGTATGCTATATCAATAACATGATAATGGTCTAAAAAATATCTCTAAATAAATGACACATGAAACATGTTAGGAAGTGAACTGTGGAACTATAAAAGGGATAATCAGTATTCCACTAGACTAACCCTATCCTCTATCTAAAACATTCAAATAAATCGGGGAGCTATATTTCCCTATATTATGATACTGTTTTTCCCCAACCTCGGCGACACCCAAAGGAAAACATGATGAACAACCTCGAATTCTAGAGGTCATATCCAATATTAAACATAGTATTTATTCCATCTATTTATATTCTATAACACCTATCTGATCAATTGAACATGTTAAGATGCATCCTACATAGGACTAGCCCAACAATAGATGATTCACTAGCCTCCAACCAGTAAATAGGATATCATCACAACCCTCCATACATGACCTCTAAAGGATCCATCTATATTGATGTATAGATGCTATTATTATTTGATAACTCCCAGAGTTTCCTATGTTTCTCCCATGAACCACCAAAATCTAAAACATAGGCTCGTAACAAATCCTTTAGTACCTGGATATTCCTCTTAGACTGATCTTTAGTATGAGGATAAAAGGACGTACTAATAAGACCCTATGATCCTTGAGTCTTTTAATGTCCCTTATAGAATTGTGATGTGATATGAATATCTCAATGATAAATGATATTCCTTGAAACACTATATTAATATACTACATCACACACATAATGACTACCCAAATCATCAACTGTGAAGGTCCCTCTGATAGGCAAGAAGTTCGATACCTTCATCAATCCATCCAAAATCACCCACAAAACATCATTATTATGGATTTTCTAAAGAAATACAATAAAAATATCAATAGTGAAATCATCCCACCACTAATTAGGAATATTTAAAGGCTGAAACCTTCCAACTGGCCTATTATGCTCACCATTCAGCTACTGACAAGTGAAACATTTAACTGAAAATTCTACTACCTCCATATTCATACCTAACCATCAGTATCATATATGTAGATCAAGATACATATTTTCAATAAATTAAATACAACCTATCTATAATCATGAAACTCTCTCATAATATCCTCGTGAAACCCATAAGAACCCACACACAACCACACAGAAGAAGTGGAATTCCAAAACCAAGAGACCATATACTGGGCTTCCCCCCGCCATATAATTTTTCTCTCATAACTAAGCCCTATAGATTAGATAATTATTTAGTCTTTATCTCTTGTAAAATAATTGTTATAATAGATATCAAAGTTATCGCTACTCATCCCTCAGACACTTTGACATCTACAGGAATGTCTACAAAGAGAGTCATTACCTTCCACTGAGAAAAAGACACCCATAATTATTTTGTATGTTTCATTTATCTAAATATGTAAAAAATGATGTTTCTCATTACCATTATGTAATCCAATATGATGGTTAAATAATTTAGATAATTGAACCACCTCTTTAGTCAAATGCTTAGGTTATCCTAAGAAAAGACATTCTGGATGAACTTTTGATCCATGTATCCACAATCCTATCACCAATGAGATAATGTATCTAGAATATTAGAACATGTAACACTATTTATAACTTCAATTCATGAATAAGAAAATTTCTATAATTTTTTCTCAACTATAAGGATCTATAAGCACCAACTGAATCTTTCTACATCAAAACTACTCAATGTCTAACTATGGATGCATAATAGTACATATTATATGATTTAACTAAAATAATTAAGGTGATCTTCATGCCTATTTCTTTATTCCATTCATCTAAAAAAATATCTCTCATAATTCTATGAAAAAAATTAACTTCACCCTTTTCTTGTTCAACCCTAAAATTTGTTCAGACCAACAAGAAAACCCATGATAATGCACTGATAGTAACCTGCGAAACTGAGAAAGATCTGAATCATGATGAAATTCTAGGAAATCTCCCAAGACACCATAGAAGAAACATTATATATGTCCCATGAAATAACTACATATATAATGACATGTGGTATTAAGTGAACATTAACAAATACCAAAAGCAAATATTTAGTTTGTTTGGATTAAATTCATTGTCCCCTCAATGTACTCAGGTTGATATCAAGATATTTTTTATGATAATCTTCTAACTAGGAGCACACTAATATTTAATTTAAAAAACACAAAAAACTAGTCAATAAAATGATAAAAGATCTGGTTCTTTGACTCATTGAATACGTATAGTTAATTTTTCAAACTATATAACATCACTAAAAATACACACGTTCCATACATTCACTTAAATGTTATGGCATCCCGCCTTTTTAATATATAATTTTTCATTACATTTTACATGGAGAGGGTCTTTAAAGTCTAGTGTCTTGGAAATCAGGGAAAAATAAAACTTGAAATCAACATAAAAAATTATACTAATACACTTGTAAGGATTAATCATAAGTTCATACTATGTACAATTACTACATCCCATAACCTAGATACATACATTCAAAGGAAATGGTGAGCAAAATGCCAAGTATGGGTAAACAAGGGAATCAATTTACATATGATAACAATACGAACATGATTAAAACATAAAGACAATAGAAATAAAAAAATATGCAAATCATAATAAAAATAACTTGAATAGTAACTTTAATATGTGGATACAACATTTCATTTAGTCATTAATGAACATATCACCAAGTTCCATCCCCAAGGATTCATAAAAATTACCAAGGTTATTCACCAAAGTATTGTGAAACTTGTCATCTCAAGAGATTAATTCATTACCCAATGAATTGGAGTGATATCAGTGTGAAAAATTAATATATCATTACATTCGTATGAGCTACATATATCATAATCAAACATTTCATAAATAACCCAAGTAGAATAAAAAAATGGTTTTCATGTCGAAATCCTGACGTTTACAAATAGCTTAAAAAAATTAAGATCATTATGTAATTTATAACCAATGGAAAGGGAGTGAGGGTTATATGTATGTCAATTACAGAATAAAATATATTATTTTTATATATTTATGAACACCCATAGAAACAAAATAGGTTTAGGTATTTACATAAACAAACAAAATAATATCATGAGAGAAAGAGATAGAATTTTTGAGATGAACTTTCTGCAGCATAACAGCTATATAAAATGGTTTTAGAAAACATAGAAAAGAGAAGGGAAAAGGGTATCACACTCATAAATAATTCATTATAAAGTATGGGTACTGAATAAGATCATGGTAGTGATATTTTAATTATATAACACATGAAAAAAAAACATGAAAGAAAAGAGATGATGCGCTTTCTTTTACGAGAAATTCGACAGCCTAACGACATCACCTAAAATTTCAGAAAACAAATTTATGGGAGCGGAAAGGGTCTTTAAAAATTTAGAGAATAAATGGAATGAAATGAGAACATATAATAACATACCATAAACACAAAGATATGGAAATTAGAAGACACAATATACTGGAAGTCATGACTTAAAAGAGGAGCGTGAAAGGATCTCTTACCTTAAAAAGTAACATTGAAAGCATGAAGGTCGTGACCATGGGAGGCTTCAGGGCACCTTTGGAGGACTCCATGGGAGTTAAAGAGACCAGAAATTCGTTGAGGAGGATTTTTTAATAAAATTTATGAGGGAATGGCTTTGTATTTATAGGATAAGTGAGGGAACAAATCATTAATTTTCAAGGGACACCTCATCAGTTGTATTGGCAAAACCATGGACTTGCCCAAGGTATTTTCCCAAGGTATTGACCACTTAGGAAATCTCATATATTATATTACTATTAATAATACTTTCAGAAAGATTACATAATTTTTATATTCTTAATGATGACATTAAACACCTGAAACTCAAAACTGTAATTTCAGTATTCACCGAAAATTTAACTTTTCCAGAAAAAACCCTAAAATTCACCTTAACCTAATATCGATGCTATGAATTCAAAAATGAACTCCATTTTATGAAAATAATTTTTTAAATATTTTTAATTTAATTTTTAAATAAAAATAGTATTCACCCGAAATAAAACTAATACATAACTAATAATTTCTGAAATAGTTATTTACTTATTTTATTGAATCAAATTACCTAATCAAGGTGCCTAAATTAAAAATACACTTTCTTAAGTGAGTTTACTAATCCATTTGGCCACATTACTAATCATAAGTGTAATATTAATATAGATAATTTACTATTCACCAAAAATTATGTTGATCTTATTAGACTATAAATTTCTTACTGAACACAAATTTTAAAGACCATTTTTTGAAAATCATTACACATTATTAATTATTTAAAGTTTACATAAATATTTTTAAAATATACATTTTTCCAAAATTCATCAATAATATACATCCTATATTTACCTGGACATTTCAAATTCTCAGACTTCACAATAATATGAATAAATCAATTTAATTTTATCATAGGATTACACAGAGCTATTATGGTCCTGTTACATAGCGATTTATGATACCATCATAGGACCTAAGTGTATGGTGTGATATTGTGATAGAATCTTGGGGCGGCTCGGCCAACATTGACCGAGTGGTGACCTCTATCAGCTTGAACTTCTCTTGTAGGAGATTTCATTCAAGCTTCACATGATGAAGTTTTTCATGGGCTTGGTCTAGAGAAAAGCCCAATGGTGATACCTCCTTCCCAAGTTCCTTCATGTGGGCATCGATTGGCCCGATTCTACTAGATGAGGCCATCAAATCATCTTTCTATAATAATTAACCACGATCAAATGTATTTAAAAACAAAAACTGTAACATTAAGAGTTTAACTTCCTACGGTCATATTGACCGATGGTCATAAAACAGTCAGAACACAATGGTATCATTTACTTATACTCACTTCATTAATTAAAAAATATTGTTGTGTTGAGTATAAAATAAAAGAACACACAAAATGTATAAAACAAATATTAATAAAAATTTTGGGTCGTTACATTCTTTTCCCTTTGAGAAATTTCATCCCTAAAATTTTATCTTGTACCCTTTGAATAGAAAAGGTGTGGGAACTTCTGCATCATAAACTCCACTAGTTCCCACATGGCTTCTTTGCATTTGTGGTTACTCCACAACACCTTGACAAGGTGGGTTGTCTTGTTGCATAGAACCTTGTCTCTACAATCCAAGATCTCCACTGGTTGCTCCTCAAAAGAGATGTCATGTTCTAGTTGTACCACCTATGGATTTAGTACATGTGAAGGGTCAGGTATATACTTCCTCAAGTGGGATACATGGAAGTCATTATGAACTTGTGCTAGATTTGGAGGAATTGAAATCCAATAGGCCACTACTCCTATGCGATTAAGGATTTCATAGGTGCCAATATACCTAGAGCTAAGCAAACCTTTCTTCCCAAAACTCTTGACTCTCTTCCAAGGTGAAATTATATTGAAGACCTTTTCACCAACATCAAACTCCAAGTCCCTTCGATGGTTGTCGACATATCTCTTTTTCCATCTCTGAGCAGCCTTTATGTGTTGTTGGATGGGATATACTTTTTCTGTCATCTCTTGCACAAGATCAGTCCCAGGATGCTTTCATTCACTAGCTTCATCCCAACAAGTAGGATTTCTACATCGCTTCCCATATAGTCCTTCAGAGGGTGCCATTTGAATGCTCGAGTGGAAGCTATTGTAGTAAGATAACTCATCCAAAGGGATTTGTTGAAATCATCCTCATTTAAATTCCATTGGGTGTGTTCTCATCTTGTCCTCGAGTGTATGAATAGTCCTTTCAGATTGGTCATCAATTTGGGGTGATAGGGTGTATTGAAATTCCATTAAGTGCTCAGAGCATATTGAGGAATTATTTAGAACTTTAATGTGATCCTTGGATCATGATTAGATATGATATAAAATGGAACTCTATACAGCATTATCAATTCCTTCACGTAAATCTGGGAAAGTTGATCAAGAGAGAAATCTACCTGAATAGAGATAAAAGGGGTTGTCTTGGTGAGACGGTCCACAATAACCCATATCACATTGTTTCCTTTGGATGTTCTCAGAAGACCAGTGACAAAGTCCATAGTGATATTGTCCCAATTCCATGTTGGTATAGGTAGTGGTTGCAATACCCCTTTAGGAATGTGTCACTCTGCCTTCACTAGCTGACAAACTAGGCACCTTGAAGTGTAGTATGCAATCTCCCTTTTCATATTATCCCACCAAAAATGATCACGAAGGTCCCTATAAATTTTTTGTCTTCGAGGATGTATAGAGAAAGTAGAGCTATTAGAATCATCCATAAGCTCCTTCTTTATTCCCGAAATAGATGGAACACATAGTCTTGTATGAAATTTCTATACACCTTCTTGATCAATATTAAACTCAGGAAACATCCCACCCTTCACAACCTCAAAATTCTTCTATAACTTATGATCTTTTATTGATCTTTTTGATCTTTACCAGTAATGACGATTGAGAAATCATTTGGGTTAGGGTTTATGATGTGGCTTACATTACAATTACCATTTCCAACTTTACTTGGTCATTGATCAATTGATCTCTTTGAATCTTCATCATGGAAAGAACAACTGGGTCTTTCATGCTTAATGCATCAGCAACTTTGTTTTCTCTTCTAAGATGATAATGAACTGAAAAATCATAGTCTTTAAGAAGTTCCAACCATCTCCTTTATCTCATGTTTAATTCCATTTGTGTGAAAATATAATTCAATCTTTGATGGTCTGTGTTTATATCACATTCCTTCCCATAAAGATAGTTCCTATATATCTTCATAGAAAAAAAGACCGTAGCCAGATCTCGATCTTGCATAGGATAATGTTTCTCAAGAGTCGTGAACTGTGGAGATGCATAAGCAATGACATTGTCATTTTTCATGAGGACGCACCCAAAACCTTTCAAAGATGCATCACTAAAATAACAAATCCTTCTCCACATGAGGGAAGAGTTAAGAGGAGTGCAACAACCAATAACTTCTTCAGCTCTTGGAAACATTACTCACACTCCTTTGTCCAAATGGACGTGTCCCCTTTTCAAGTTAACTTGGTTAATGGATAATAAAGTCATGGAAAATTTTCCACAAACCTACTATAATATCATTCTAATCCAAGGAAACTTCTAATCTCTGTTTTTTTGTAGGATGAGGCCACTCTTCAACAACACTTTTCATTGTAGGGTCAACTGTGACTCCTTCATTGGTAACAATGTTCCCCAAGAAAAAACTTTTTGTAACCATAATTCACATTTACTGAGCATTTAATAATCCTCTCCTTCCATAATGTTTGCAAAATAATCCTTACATAATCATCATGCTCCTCACGACTTTTAGAATATATTAGAACATCATCAATAAAAACTACCAAAAAGTTATCAGGGTAGTCCTTAAAGACTCTATTCATCAAATCCATAAAAATAACAAGTGCATTAGTCGGTCCAAAATGAATAACAACAAACTAATAATTCCCATATCTTGATTGGAAGGTAGTTTTTGGAATATCTTCTTTCTTCACCCTCAATTGATGATTACCAGATCGAAGATCAATCATAGACAATAATTGAGCCACACAAAGTTTGTCAAATAGATCATCAATTCTTGAAAGATGGTATTTTTTCATCATTGTGATCCCGTTCAGTTCATAATAATCAATGCATAGTCGCATTGAACCATCCTTATTCTTCACAATGAGAACTGGTGCTCTCTATGGAGACACACTCGATCGGATAAACCCCTTATGCAAAAGATCATTAAGTTGTTTCTTTAATTCCTCTAGCTTGATATTTTACATCCAATGGGGGTCTTTGATATCAGATGACATCCTGGTACGAGTTCAATGGAGAAATCTACCTCTCTTTTTGGGGGAGGTCTGGGTAACTCTTCAAAAAATACTTCAATGTATTTCTAGGTGATGGGGATAGTTTCTATCCTTAAACTTTCATCTCCTTATTCTTATTCACTGATCAACTCCATAAAGAAGTATATAGGGGGTTCGTCTAGAAAAATATTAGGTTGAGATATCTCTCAATGGAAGATAACTGAAGGTTTTCCATTCAAGACTACTGATATTTCCTTGATTCTCCATTTGATCTTAGCATTATTCTTTGAGAGCCAGTACTTCCCTAGTATAATTTCGAATTCCGTTATGGGAATGACTACTATATTTGCGATAATATTATGCTCACTAAAGTAAATACTAGAGTTTCTAAACACTTATTATTCTTGGATAATCCTCCATGGACTCTTGAATGATATCACTACTTTTATAAAATTGGGGGTTTATTCTAAATTCTTTGTAAACATGGAAGAAATAATGGAATACGTAGAACCAGAATCAAACAATGTACATGATAGCTTTGAGAGGAAAACAAGAGTACCTACTACCACATCATTCAGATCTTCAACATCAGTTTTACATGAGAGAAAAAGAACAGCCTTGCTCCCTTGGACATTACTAAGGCTGATGGTTGTTCCCCTCAACTACCCTCATATTTAGACAGTGATTGGAAAATTTCTCACATTGTCCACACATAAGGCACTGGACATCAGGTAGGTCCAGCACCAACATCCCCTTGTCATTAGTTTTTTGATGTTGGGGTTTCACCTCACTACAGAAATTCCTCGTCATATGGTCAACTCTTCCTCACTTATAGCATTTCCCGCTCCCGATCACGAAGTTCCATGAATGCTTCTACCTGAATGTATTATACGCGTGATATTTCACTTTCTTTCATCCTCTTCCCTAATCAAAGGTCATACCTATGCTGAACTACATCGATCTCTTCCTATTATTTGATTTATGAGACCACTGCGTCTCACCAAACTCTTGCATGACTTTCATCGCACTCTGCACGATCTCCTAATAGCTATCATAGTATCAGTTTGCTAGATTCATTGGAAGATGAGGTCTTAGTCCACCAATGAATCTATCAACCGTACCACTAGGATCCATGACAAAGCATGAGGTGTAATGTGATAGCCTTGTAAATCTCATCATGTAGCTTCCCATAGATTCATTCTCCTTCTACTTCAGCTCAAAAAACTCCTTCAACATTCTTGTTCTAAAGGTACAAGAATAATACATACTAAAAAATATCCCCATGAACTCTTCCAAATCCACAGATTAAACATCCACTCTTTGCCTTGTGTTTTTAATTAGTTCTAACCACTGATCAGCTTCTCCTTCTAAGTGATAGACAGCTAGGGTGATCTTCTCTTCCTCTGAACATTGGAGCACATAAAAGATCTTCTCAATTGAGTTGATCCACTGTTCATCAATCAATGGGTCAGTCGATCCACTAAATGTTATTCTCCATTGTTGCATAAAGGATTCAAAATAATGTTATTCCATTCGTGGTGAGATCAGTCTCTCAACTTGATTCAAGTTTTTTCCAATAACTCAATTCAGTTGGTTTATCATTCGCATGAATGTTTCCATTCTAGCTTCCATCGGAGGGCTATTAGTGTATGGTCCATTATGGACACCATTTGCATCGTTCCTCCTATTTCACCCTATTTTTTAAATTAATAATATCTTAATGAGAAGCTTATTTCATTTATGAATCTTTTAAATATAAAGGATTTTATGTCGTAAAACATCATGATTAAAAAATTACATTTCTCTATAATTCGTCCATAATGATTCATAAAAAGTATATGATTAACCAAAAATATCCCCCACTAGCGTCGTAACCAAAATTTAAATAAGGCCCATTATCATGAACCAGTTCCCATTTGAGTCTTTCTCAATGTAGGTTTTTGGGTTTTACCCCAATGTACATCTGTGCCAGAGCCACCTCTACCAGCTCGTATCCAGACAGGGATGTATTTGATCAATAAACCACTTACTCAATACTCACCAAAATACCAGGAAGTTTTACTATATTTAAACTTTTCTATAGGTTTCTTCCTAAAGTTTTCATATCCTAATTTCTATAAATAACTAAACTATCATTTGATACCAGCTATGGCATCCCAACTTTTTAATACTTAACATTTCATTAAATTTTACATATAGAAGATCTTTAAAGTCTAGTGTCTTGGAAATCAGGAATAATAAATCATGAAAAAAAATAAAACATTTATCTAATCCACTTATAAGTCTTAATAATAAATTCACCCTATGTAAAAATACTATATCACATAATGTGGAGATAGACATTCTAAGGAAAGGGTGAGAAAAAGACCCAGTAAGGGTACAAAAGGGAATCAGTTTACTTGTTATACCAATACAAACTTGATAAAAACATAAAGACAAGAGAAATGAAAGAATATGAATATCATAATGAAAAGAACTTGAATCATAACATGATTATTTGTCTCCAACATTTAATTTATACATTCATAAACATATCACCAAGTTCCATCCCCGTGGTTTCATAAAAATTACCAAGGTTATTCATCAAGGTATCATGAAACATGTCATCTCTAGAGATTAATTCATTACCCAATGCATTGAAGTGATATCCGGGTGAACCCTTAATATTTCTTTACATTATAGTGATCCACATATATCATAATCAAACATTTCATAAATAACCCAAATATAATCAATGAAATGTGTTTCATGTCAAAATCGTGATGTTTAAAATGTGCTTAACAAATTAAGATAATTATGTCATTTATAACCCATGGAAAGGGAGTGAGGGTTATATGTATGTCAATTATAGAATAAAATATATCATTTTCATATATTTATGAACACCCATAGAAACTAAATAGGTCCGGGTATTCACATAATCAAACTATATAATTTCATGAGAGAAAGAGATAGAAATTTTGAGACAAAATTTCTGCAGCATAACGTCTATATAACATGATTTTATAAAACATTGAAAAAAGAGGGGGACACCGTTTCCCACTCATAATTAATTCATTATATATTATGGGTACTAAATAAGATCATGGTATGGATATTTTAATGACAAACCACCTGAAAGGAAATCATGGAAGAAATGAAACGATGTGATTTGTTTTACGAGAAATTCGGCAGCCTAACGACGTCAATTAAAAATTCAGGAAACAAATTGATGATAGTGTAATGGGTCTCACAAAAATTAGACATGAAATGGACATAAATGAGGACATATCAGTACATAACCTGAACATAAAGCGATGGAAATTATAGGACATATTAAAAAAAATGTCATGACATAAAAGAGCAGGGTGAAAGGATCTATTACCTTGAAAAAGAACTTCGAAATCATGATGGTCGGGACCTTGGGAGGCTTGAGGGAACCTTGGGAGGACTCCATGGGAAGTAAAGTGACCATAAATTATTTTAGGTGGATTTTCGATTGAAATGGAGGAGGTCATGGCTTGGTATTTATTGGGGATGTGAGGGAACAAATCATTAATTTCAAAGGGACACCTCATCAGTGGTATTGGAAAACCCATGGGCATGCCCGTGGTATTTTCCCATGGTATTGGCAACTTGGAACACCTAATATGTTATCTTACTATTCATATGTCGACCACAAAGATTACATAATTATTACATCCTTTATTATGTCATTAAACACCCGAAACTCAAAACTATAATTTCACTATTCACAAAAAATTCTTCTTTTTAAGAAAAACCCAAAAATTTACCTTAACCTAATATCAATGCTCTGAATTCAAAAACAAACTCTATTTTAAGAAAATAATTTTCTAAATATTTTTAATATAATTTTTAAATAAAAAAACTATTCACCCAAAAGAAAAATAATACATAACTAATAATTTCCGAAACAGTTATTTAATTATTTTATTGAATCACATTACCTAATTAGGGTACCTAAATTATAAAAATTCTTTCTTAAGTGAGGTTAATAATCCATTAGTTCACATCTCTAATCATAAGCGTAACGTTACTATTCATAATTTACTATTCACCAAAAAATTATGTCGATCTTATTAGACTCTAAATTTCTTACTGATCACAACTATAGAAGACCATTTTTTGAAAATCATTTCACATTATTAATTATTTAAGGTTTTCATAAATATTTTAAAATATCCATTTTATTCCAATATTAATCAATAATATACATCCTATATTTAACCAATCATTTGAAATTCACAAACTTCCCCATAATATGAAAAAAAAATAATTTATATCAATGTATTATACAAAGTAGCAAAGGTCTCGTTACGTAGCCCCTTGTAATACCAGCATAGGACCTAAGTGTAAGGTGTGATAAGGTGATAGAATTTTGGGGCGGCTTGGCCAGCATTTCCTGATTGGTGACATCTAACTACTTGAACTTCTCTCATATCTGATTTCGTTCAAGCTTCACATAATGAAGTTCGACTTGGGCTTGGTCCAGAGAAAAACCCAGTGATGAAACATCCTTACCAAGTTCCATTAGATGGGCTTTGATCAGCACGAGTCTACTGGATAAGGCCATCAAATCTTCATTCTGTATTAATTAACCAAGATCAATTGTATTTATAAAAGAAATTTTAACATTAAGAGTTTATCTTCCAACGGTCATATTGACCAACAGTCATATTATAGTCGAAAACCAGTGATCTCATTTACTTATACTCACTTCATTAATTAAATAATATAGTTTTGTTGAGTATAAAATAAAATAACACACAAAATTTAGGAAACAAATATTAATAAAATGTTTGGGTCATTAAAAATGTAGTATGATGTTTTTTTGATGGTCTCACCATCAAATAATGGTATCGTGGTCTCAAATTGATCATGGTTAAGATCTTATCACCTCTAAAATAATTATAGAGAACGTTAATGAATGTAAGGGGATACCAGTTCTTGATTGTTATATAGGTCAATCTCCAATAATCCATACATAAGTGGAAACTCCCATCATCCTTCATGGAGAAGAGAAATGGAGAACCCCATGAAGATGAACAAGGTAGTATAAAACCTTTATCTTCTATATCTTCCAACAAGTCTTTCAACACTAAAATATTTTCTAATGAGGTTTATTATGGGGGATAGAAAACAGATCTTCTCTTGGGACCAACTCGATCATAAAATTGATCTCTTACTAGGGGGTATTCCATAGAACACATTTAGAAAATCATCTAAAAAATGTTCTAACACTGGGGGAAATGAATCATGAAGAATTCCACCATTATCTAGAGAATTATTGTCAATCCAATATGTGGGACAATCAAATATCTATAGAAATGGCCTTGTACAACCTTATAGATGATCCCACTGACCCTAGAAATAATAGTTGCATCCTTATTGAGATAAAAGGTTACTCTCTATTGTTAATAGTTGATATGAACATTTGAATAAAAAAATCCAATTCGAGATTGAAATAAAATCATTTCATATCTTGGATGAATGGTTCCCAAAATAAATCATAATCAATAATATCTAGTGAACATTCATTAAATAATTGATATTCATGCACCACACTCCCAATGGTGAGAATATGGTTAAAAAACCAAACCTGATTTCAAAAATGATGACCAAAACATTTTGAAAAAGTGCAGATAAAAACAGATGTGATTCTACTATATCAAAAAAACATGTAAATTAGATTATAAAAGACTTATACCTCTATCAATACACAATCATTCATCCAAACTATTCGAAGTATTATTCATAACATATAGCTAACTATCCCCTCTTACCTAGGCTCAAGCCTAATTCCCTTTGATTATACCCTCTTTCTGTTATTTTTATTCCTATATGGGTATACCACATCCCCTTTCTCAACCATAAAATCTAGTAGAACTATATATACATATATTATAAGGAGTATATTATTACATAACAAATTCCATTACCTCTCATGTTTCCATGTTGCTTCTCTACTATTGAATGACCATACAAAACTACTTTGGGTGTCCCATCATGCCATAAGAAAAACACTCTAAATTGTGGTATGTATACTGAGGTAGTTTGGGTCCTATCCTACTAAACTAATAGAAATCTAATGAGACACAGTCCTGAGATGGTTATCCACTTCCATGACTGCTCTGTCTAAGGTTTCTTTATAGAAAACTATCATAGTGAATGTTATTTCTACTTATAGATGAGTTCAACATTTTAAATACTGAAACAACATAGCAGCTTCTTGTGGCCTCTCTAGTGTTATAGTTTGTGAAGACTGAATGATTCATCACATTTGAAAAACTGATCAAAACGAACATGCTCACCATCGAATGGATCTCATAGTGAAGACTATCCTAGAAACATCTCATTCTGTAGATCTCATCAGCTACAAAATATTTTGGAAATTGTTGCATGTGGGTGAAATATTCAATGTATTCTATCACTATCATACCCTTATATTTAATGGTCTTAAACTCAAGATCCTTCTCATTCCTCATAATCTTGTGATATAATTAGCTCAAGAACTTTTTCTCGAAGTACATCCAAGATAGATCCTCATAATAACCTATATACTTCATAATTTCTCCCAAATTCTTTGATGGTCAATGAAATATATATGAATCAGGCTTCAACCTCTTATCTATGGGTGTATCAAGATGACTATTGATCACCTATACGGACTCTATCTAATTTTGGATTCCTAGGATCCTCCCAACCCAGTGAACGTAGGAGGATCCTATAGCTTGAACTCTCTCTTCATCTCATACAATGAAGTCACATTGAGAAAAATCTCCCTTTCCATGGGTCATATGATCCTTAAGAATATTTATTAAAGTTCAAAATATATACTATCTTTATAAAATACAAGGAACACTAGTCTAGATATGTTATGATCATGCATCGTTTCATACTCCTAAAGTCAAACTTGAAAATAATGGGGACACATTTTATCTATAAGTCAAATATTCTCCTTAGAAAACATGTTATAACAATAAGGTAAACAACAACAGATGAAAAAAATTGATAACCACTTCTCATTGTCTCTATAAATATGGATTAAATTGTTTTTTCATAACATAACATCTTATTTATTTTATTCCATTTAGTGAATATTACATGTATTTGATACAATAGTTCAAACATGCATGTTTGTATCACCTAAAATAAATATCTCTCTACCATGAAGAATAGATGTAAATATATATCCCTATATACCTATAATTATGCATCTATACTCATATAATTCCATACAGGTCCTTGAGTATAAATATAAAGAACCAATAAATTCATGATATAATAACCTCATCCAACATGTAAATCACTCATGGTGAAATAAAATCAATTGTAACAAGAAAATAGTATAAACAGCAATCCACCCCTAGGCACTCAAAATTTCACACATACATTTCATGGCCCAACCCATTGGGATCTTACCTGTTACTACCCCATGACCTCTCCTAACAGTCTATGGTATAGTGAACAACTATGGTTAGTAATATCCCACAAATGGGAAGAATTAGCCTAATTTACATGTACACATGTACACATCTCCAATCCCACACAACACAAAAAATTTAAAACAACTGAAAGAAATAATGCATAAATCTAAGATCCCAAAATCGAGTATGAATGTGAAAGTACTATAAATAGAAAATAGTCTTAAAATAATCCCACCCAAAACAATAAAGAGTCAAACTACTCCATGGGTGAGGACGAAGTCAAAAAATTCTCCCAATAAACACCTCGGTATGTAATTCTCCATTTACGGTCCACCCCTCCCTTTCTACCTAGGACACCATCATAATGGACTCCATATACAAATGACATGACATGTGGTGGAAAATCTCATGTAGTGGTGAGAATAACAATATTCAGTAGGACACCTTGAAAACAATAAACATGAAACACCATGTATAGTCACCTAAATAAAATATATATATTGTATAACAGATAAATGATAGAACCCAGCTATACTAATGAAAGGAAACACACAATTAGATATTCATAAATAACTATCAGAAACAATATTCAACTTGAATCATGCTATACCACCCCAAGCATCAATAGTGCACTTCCTTTTTAAATAATTCAATAGCATGTCATGTATGGATAACCGAGTTCAAGAACACAACGACCTCTCCAACTAGCTGTTTAAAAGTGGTTATGAATAGTATTAACCATATTTTAAATTTTATATATCCCCTATAATTTTAACATACATATTTTGTATTTTTTAGACATAATATAAGGAGAAATTCAATTTTTTCAGTTAAAATAAGTATTTTTAAAAACATTCAGTTTTTCCGCCTTTTAATAGAGATCACTTTTTAAATAAGATATTTCAAAATTTTAGATATCCAATTAAATGAAATTAAATTATTATTTAGAATTTTTATATAAAAACTTAATTTGGGTAAATTTTTTGTACTTTTCTGATAACATTCATATTTTGATGAATAGTGAAAAGTACTAAATTTTAACTGAAACAAACTTTTCAAATTGAAATAATTTATATTGTTAAATTATACATTTGAGTGGTATTAAAGTATAATTATATTATACTTTTATAATTTAAGATAATTTTGTCTTTTGAAGTTATGTTCACATTTAAATTGAAAATAAACACATTTCAATCTTTTGATAGTTTTTTACTTCATAAAAGCCTACATTCTAGTTTTGACAATGGGAATTGATTTTAATATAATTTCTTTCAAACCAATGTTTTGAATTTGGAAAAATGGATTCCATATTTTGAATCATAAGTTCAAGATTGTGTATATACGTACATTATAGTTTTTTGAAATTATGAATAGTAAAATTAGTAATTATTTTTATTTACCATGGTTAAAGGGTATATTAGGTAAATAAGGGTAAAAAATAATATTATAATAATCTTAAACTACCCTAAAACGTGTAATAATCTTAATGGATAAGATATTTTTTACCATGGGAATCCATAAGATGATTTTAGGCCCCGATGGGACCACTTGGGCTTAATAATGACATGTTATACAAAAAAATTAATGTTAAACTAATTATAACATAAACATATAACTTTTTCGAAATAAATTTTAATAAATGGTTATATAACTGATATATATGTCCAAAAATATTCATTATAAAGATAAAAAATATTTTCGACATCATTTTATTGTATTTATAGATTTTATACATTAGATAAATATATTTTTTATGACACAATTATGATGTACTGATTACATCATTAATGAAATGTTCTGATAAATGAATTTATAAATATTAAAATAAAAGTTATTTGAACATTTTAATGAAATCCACGAATTATATCAGTTAAATGGTCATATTTGGGATGATTTAAAGACCTTTTTATAAGTAATTAATTTTTATGAATTTAGAATAATTCAATTACTAAATATATTCAAAATTAACAATAATGAGATTTCAAAATAAATACTATTTTATTAAATGATATAAAAATACTAAAACAATAAATTTTAGAAAATTACAAGGATTGTGATAAAAATGTCATCATTTTTACACTTTAGGTTCTCTTGGAATTTTATAGTAAATATATTAACCGTTTAGTATAAAAATACAAGAGTATATGGTACGAGTTAACTTATTTTACAATGGGTTAAATCTAAAAGATAAGGTTAATTTTATGACCTAACCATGTATAAAACCTATTTGTGGAGATTATTTTGACCCATACTCATATTATCATATAAATAAATCAGTTTTGTGATATTATATACCGAAAGTAATTTTTTAATAAATTAATATTTCATCATTTTTCCTAAAGTGCCCCTCACCCTCTTATAAAAGGGAACCACACTTTCTCCATAACTCAAACCTATAAATAATTTAGATTGGCCAAAACCAGTCCATTTATCCTAACATACTCCCTCATTTAATCATATAGGTGTAACTTTGGGTAGGGAGCCATCCAATGGATCCATTTTGTTTCAATCAAAAGGAAACACCGGAAGAAGAGGAAATCATTTTATCCATTCTTTCAAGGTTATTTTCTTCTAATACTTATTCATAATATATTGTTCCCATAAAAAATTAAAAAATTATATATCATACATATACTCATATGTTATATAATCATGGGAAAACTATATTCATAATTTTATCCATCCTTTTAATAATAATATCACCGTGTGTGTGTATGTACAACATACAGTCTCCATTCTATGTTGTAATTTGTTATTCCACATTACATTATTTGGATGTGTATAACGATGAGTATAATAGTAATAAATAATGAAAATGAAATTATTATGATTCTTTATTATTATTATTCCATTCAGTTCCATATCATTTATTTATTAAATGAATTATATCTTCGCTTGTGTGTACGTACGACCAACTGTCTCCACGATGCGATGAGATTAATTCACCACTTTAACCATTCAAAAATGATTAAATGTATATTTATATTATTAATAATTATTAAATTTATTAAATAATAAGTCTACTAGATTTATATATACATATATATATATATATATATTTCATTCTCTTACTTCTATTCAATACGATATGAAAACAGAAACATCAATCATGCGTACGTATGACCTAATGCCTCCATGAACGGTGTATTCCATTTTATATTTATATATATTATATATATTTATTTATATTATGAATATATAAGATATATAAATCATATTATTCATTGTTGAAGTAAGTAAATCATGATCTAATTTATATGATCAAGAATAAAAAGTCAAAACATGTTTGATAAAAAAATCGATATTACCCAAAATGATTCATTAACTTGGAATTGTTAATAAATAAATTATATAAAGTCATAAAATAATCATGTATGATATCTTAAATATTATTATGATAATTTTATAATTCGATTATATGTTTAAAAACCTTATATTATTTTTTAGGACACGTATATAGAGTATCATATCTAAGTTAAGGGTTAATTCCTAAATCTCACTATTAAGCGAGATAGTTTTTCTACAAGTATTTACTAGGAAATATTTATCATCCATGTCCATATTTCATAAGAATTATTTCAAAAGGAATATAATAATGGATTTTGGTAGAAACTCTTTAACTATATCATGACTTTAAATGTTTTACAGATTCTTTTTATATATATATTTACTCAATGATCATGTTTTCAAAATTATTTTAATGATTTATGTGTATGAACATGATTATTTTAAAATTTTAATTCCTTAAAAAAGTTTCAATGTGGTGTTAAAAACTTTTATTAAAAAATATCTGTTAAATTAATCCCTTTATTAATTTTGTGACTTTTAAATTTTTTCCTGAAAGAATGATATTTATCTAAAAAGGTTTTTACTAATCATTTTCATCTATTTCATCATCCTTTACTAGATATTATTCTTGATTGAGGATGATTTATTATAATAAAATATTTCATATTTTATTGAATGTGTTATGATTTTTTTGACAGTGGATGTGCTATTTTTTTTACTATTCATGGTTTATGGTAAATGTATTGACATTTCTTATACTATTTTAATATAAATAATTATGTTTTGTTTCGCCCTTTTAATTTTAGGAATTCATATGACATAGTAAGTTATTGGAATGGCCATCTATATCTCCTTGATGCATTGGTAGGTCACATGAGAGAAATTGGTGTCTTTTCACATGGCCTTGATAGAATATTTGGGAATGGTCTTGGTACATGGCCTTGACGCAATAGTTATTATGTTAGGTATTATGAATTTCCTTGTTTTAAATTAGTTATTACATGTGATTATTCAACTAGTAGAATATTCTTGTTCAGGATTATATGATAATGTTTTATTTATTATTTCTATATTACATTCAAGTATGTGTTTAAACAGATGTTGTTTTTTATTATACATATTTCCATAAATGTTTATAGATTTTACAAAATTATTTACCCTTAATGAGAATATGATCTCACCAATTTGTATGTTTTATTTTCCCATTATGTCTAAAAGTGTATTTTTATTGATATGAATGATTAGAATTGGGGAATAATATCATTGTCAAAGGATTACCTGTGCTTTATTTAATGCTAAAAATTGTAAAACAAATTCATGTATATAATCTATTTTCAAATATTATTAAATTTATTGGTCCTTCAAGACTTGATTCTCTATAATCATTCTGATGTATTAAAACAATGGGCTATCTCTGTGATTCTGGGGTCATATCATTATAGTTTTTATTAGGGGAAGTTTAGAAATAAACATGGAAATAGATTTAGAAAACATATATTAGGGTTCATAACACTAAGATATATTTTGATGATAAGTATAGAAGAACCCACTATAATTTTGTTAAAGTATGCATTATGTGGATATTCCATTATGCACATCAATTTCGGGATAATACATGTGCATGTGGTTCTGGAATAGATAAACCTTAGTGTGAAAACTCCAACAAGGAGTTCCAGACTTGACTCGGGGTAACCTGGTACACGACAATGGGAATTACTGCACATCGGGTTTGACACTCCCAGGGGATATGCATAGGATAATTAATAATTTAATTACAAACCATTATGATAGATTTATTATAAAATATGTCTTCAAAGGAACCATATTTATGATTATTGATTAAATACGCATAAAATTATCAATTTATGTTACATATTTTACAAGTTTGGATTTATGAGTTATGATTTATTGCCTATTTCAGTGTATAAATTTGTTTAAAATGGTTCCAAGTGGAAGGAATTTATGTCTTATCAATGCACATAATCCATGAGGGCATTTCCCTCATATGCAAGATAATGATAGTGGAGATGGTGACACAATAGGTTTTGAACAACATATAACGATACTGGGACAACTCACTCAGGATATGAATAATAAGCATACCCATATAGAGCATCCTGATCCACAATGTGGAGAATCAATGTTAGACCACTTAATGAGACAACATCCTACATCATTCAATGTGATGAAAAATTGATTTTTGGATGAGAAATGGATATGTTTCGTAAATAAAATATCTCATGCTTTGTGATGTAATGAAAGTGAACAGTTTTTTATGAATGTTTATCGCCTCTCAAGATATATGGATCAATGGTCTTTAGTACATAAAAAAGGAGGTTGATGAAGTATCATCTATTTAACAGATGGAGTTTAAAAAAAATTTCCTAGTGAAATAACTTTCTCGCGAACATCGAGATGATATAGAAAAAAAAATTCTATGACTAAAACAAAACAAAGATGAGAATGTTGAAATGTATGAGGATAAAATCACAAGGTTATCAAGTCTCTCTATAGACTATGTACATATCCTAATAATTTATATTGATCAATTCTTTGATGGGTTAAAAAATTTCATCTAATGGGAATTACTTAACAATATTTCTAATCGTACGAAGATACAGTATCATGTGCTATCAACAAGAAAAACTATATCTATTTCTTATGAAATTAATAATAAATCAAGAGAATAAGAGAATTGTGGAGAAAGAGAGAGATAAAGGAAAAGGTAAGTAAGGATTTTCCCTTATGAGATAATTGTGGAAAGATACACCCCGGTACTTGCCTAAAAAGAATGGGAGTTTTTTTACAAATGTGGGGAAAAAATCACCAAGCTTGTGATTGTATTGGAAAGAATGTTGTTGTGAAATGTTATAGCTGTAAATATATAAGACATTTTGAAAATGATTGTACAAATAATCCTGGAAATATATCTTATAATATGCAAATGGATCAAGGTCATGATTGGGTTGTTACTACGGTCGAAGTAGAATAATTAATGAATTTGTATTTTTTGGATACAAGAATTATATTCTGATTATAAAAAGAATGTGATATATATAAGGATTTAATTTGAGTAATTTTTTATCATTAATGTTTTAAAATTATGAAGGTAATCATATATTCATTATGTGACAAAAATGGAAACATTACATTGTTTGGAAAATCTATTGTTACAATGGATTTTGGAAATTTAGAGACATTTTAGAGATAGTTTGGAAATAAGTAGTTTGGATAACTCTAAAATTTTGAATAAATTAAGTTTAACTTGAGATATTATTGTTTAAGTTTGAAAACATTTATTATGATTATTTTTGGAATGTTATAACACTATAGTTTTAGAAAAAGGACAATGTATAGGTCAGATGATAACCCATCTTATCAGAATATTTTGCGAGAATCAAACCCACAACCAAAGTGTGACAATGCCTTATCGTCTACCATTGTCCTAAAATAATTCCCTATTTAATATAACATAGTTTTCATTATTTAAATGGTATAATATTTTATTTTTAACCTTATATTATTATGTTAAACAGAATGTATTTTTGAGTATTCTTATATTTTGAATAGAAAGATGATTTTGTAGTAAAAATCGGATAATGGATGAAACATTTCATGTAAATGAAGTGTTATTCCTTGTGTTCTTACACAATGAATTAATTATTCAACTATAGTTAAAATATCATAACTTTATTCCTAGTAAACTCTTTTTTCAATGAATCAAATTTTCCATTAGATCATCATTGATTTATGTCCTTCAAATTGATAAATTTCCCCTTAAAATATTCTCTATCACTCTACATCATAACTTTATGGTTAGTTATCTCTTTAAAATCCATTGTTTCTTACATGGAACCCTAGTATGTGTTATTTTTGACAACATTCATACCTACCTTTATTTATTTTGAAATAGAGGTCTCATTAATCCATTTTTCGATGATGGATTTCAAATATGATATTTTGAAATATCAAACCCCATGTTTTAAAACATGATTTTAAATTGAGGGGATCAAATTTATTGAAAGAGTGGATAATAAAACAACCCAATATTCCACAATATGGTTCCTTTTTAAATAATTCAATAACATGTGATTTATGTAGCATCATGTTCAAGTGCACCACAACCTATCAAACTAGCCATTTAATAAAGAGTTCTGAATAGTATTAACCACATTTTTATTTTTTATATCCCATATAATATTAACATTAATCTTATTTGTTTCATAGTCAAAATATAGGAACAAATTTAATTTTTTAGATAAAAGAAGTATTTTTAAAAAATTTATTTTTCCACCTTTTAATGGAGAACCATTTTTACATTCAATATTTTACTCTTTTATAAATAAAATATGATGAAATTAAATTATTCCTTATAATAGGGACATAAAATTTTAGTTTGGATAAATTTTTTGTAATTTTATGATAACATTTATTTTTTGATGTATAGTGAAAAATCAAAATTTTAATTGAAACATCCTTTTTAATTGCAATAATTTATTGTGTTGATGTATATAATTGAGTGGTTTTAAAGTATAACCAGATTAAATTTTTATTATTTAATATAATTTAGCCCATTTTATGTTTTATCACATTTAAATTTAACATAAACACATGTCTATCATTTTATATTTTTTACTTCTTGAAACCCCACTTTCTAGTTTTTCCAAGAGAAATAAGTTTTTTATATTTTTTCCAAATATGTGTTTTGAATTAGGAAAAATGGACTCCATATTTAGAATAATAAAGTCCAAATAGTGTAAATAGTTATAATTTTTGACAATATGTATAGTATCTTCAGAAATTATTTTTATTTACCATGGATAAAGGGTATATCGGGTAAATAAGGGTAAAAATAATATTATAATAATATTAAACAACCCTATCACGTGTCCTAATCCTATTTGATAAGATATTTATGACAATGGGAATCTTTAGTAAGATTTTATGACACCATGGGACCTCTTTCATGCGATAATGACATGTTATATGAAATAATTTAATGTGAAGATAATTATAACATAAACAAATATATTTTACTAAATAAATTTTAATATAGGGTTATATAACTGATCTATCATTCTATAAATATTCATCAGAAATCTAAAATTATTTCCAAATCATTTTATTTTATTTATATTATTTATACATTAGATAAATATATTTATTTATGACACAATTATGATGCGTTGTTTACCTCATTAATGAATAATTGAATTAAATGAATTTATAAATATAAATATAAATTTAATTTGAACATTTTAATGAAATAAAAGAATTTTATGGATGAAAATAACATATGAGGGTTGTGTTAATTCATTTTTTAAAGAATTTAAATTTAATTACTTTAACAAAAACCAATTACAACATAATGTCAAAATTGACATAAATGAGATTTTAAAATTAATATTTTCTTATTTCATGATATAAAATTCCTAAAAATTTAATGTTTTGACAAATAACATGGATAGTGATAAAAATGTCATAAGTGATCATATTTATGTTCTCTTTTAATTTTATAGTAATGATATTAACCATGTAGTATAAAAATACAAGAGGATATGGTAAGAGTTTTCTTATTTCTCAAAGGGTTAAATCAAAATCATAAGGTATATTTTTTCACCTAAACATCTCTAAAACCAATTGGTTGAGAGTAATTTGACCCATACTAATTTACACTTGAAATAAATAAATTTGGAGCTATTATAAACCGAAAATATTTTTAGAATAATTTTATATTTCATGATTTTTTCTAAAGTGCCCCTCACCTCTCTTATAAAAGGGATCCTCCCATTCTCTTTAACTAACGCCTCTAAAGCATTTTGATTTTGAAAAAACCTAAAAATTTCTCCTCCCAACCATCCTAATTTTATCCTAGATTTATATCTATGGGGATGTATCCGTCCTTAGGATCCCTTTTGTTCAAATCAAAAGGAAAGACCCGAAGAAGAGATAATCATTTTATCCCTTATTTCGAAGTTATTTTCTTCTTCGAATTCTTATTTCTAACTTTTTCCAATGCCGAAGTAAGAAATCTAGTATTATGCATATATGGACATGTTTATATAATCATGGCATAACAATATTCATCATTTTATCCATCTTATGAATAATAATATCACCATGTGTGTGTGTACGACTTACTGTCTCCAGGCCGGGGTATAGCTTGTTATTCCACATTATTTCATTTGGAAGGGTATAATGATCAGTATAATAGACAAAAATAATGAATATTTCATGATTATGACTCTTTATAATTAATATACCATCCATTTACATACCAATTTATCATTAAAGTAATGACATCCTCGTTCGTGCATATGTACGTCCTACCGTCTCTACGAGGCGATGTGATTTATTCTCCACTTAAACCATCAAATAATGATATTAAAAAACTATATAATATTCATAATTATGATATTTATGATATAATAAGTCTACTGGAAATATATATATATATATATATATATATATATATATATATTTACATATATTTCATTCACTTACTTGCATTAAATACGATAAGAAAATAGAATCAACATTCTTGTGTACATACGACCTACTATCTCAATGAATGGAGTATTTCATTTTATATATCTATCTATTATATATATATTTATATTATGAATATATATGATATATAAATCATATTATACATTCTATAAGTAATTATATCATGATCTATGTAATATAATCACGAATAAAAAATCAAAACACGTACGATAAACAAAGCGATGTTACGTGAAATGTTGCGTTAACATTTAATTATTAACAAATGGGTAATATAAAGTCATAAAATAATTATATATGTTATGAAATATATTATTAGGATTCAAAAATATGTTTATAATATTTTTAAAAAAATTATACAATATTTTTTGACATGTACGGAGAGTATCAGATCAAAGGTAAGGGTTAATTCCTCAATCTCATTATTATCTGAGATTGTTTATGTGTAATTATTTACTAGGAAATATTAATAATCCATTTAAATGTGTCATAAAATTGTTTTCTAAAGTAATATTTTATGGTTTTATGAAATCAAATCTTTTGTTAGAACCTAATTTTAAATGTTTTAACGATTTATTTTTTCTAGGTATATTTAATTAATTTCCATGTTTTCAAAGTGATTTTAAGGATTTATTCATATTGACATTATTGTTTTAAAATGTTAAAGTTTTTCAAAGGATTAAAAGTTGTATGAGAAAAATTTATTCATTAATATATTTTAAATAATTTCATTTATAAATTTTGAGACTTTTTAATTATTTCATGAAATGAGATATTTCTCTCAAAAGGTTTTTACTAATCATTTTAAATTATGTCAACATAATTTACTAGATATTATTCTTGATTGTGGTTGATTTATTATAATAAAATATTCCATTTTTTATTGAATCAGTTATGATATGTTTGACCGTGGGTGTTTTATTTTTATACCATTGATGGTTAATGGTTAAAGTATTGATATTTCGTATGCTAATTTTAATGCGAATGATTCTTATATGTTTTAACCTTTTAATTTAAAGAATGAATTTGACATAGTAAGTGATAGGAGGGGCCTACTATATGCTCTTAATGCATCGGTAAGTCTCATGAGACAAAATAGTTTCTTGGAATAAGGCATTTAAAGAATATTGTTTAATAGTCTTAGCGGTGGGACCTAAAGTTGTAGTTATTATGTCCAATATTATGCATTCCCTTGTTATGAAATTAGATATTTTCCTGTAATTATTTGACTAGTATCATATCCATATGAATTTATATATGTTAATGTTTGATTTATTTTATCCATATTATATTCATGTTTTTTTAAAACGCTTCTATTTTTTATTATACATAATTCCTTAAAAGTTTATAGCTTCCACAGAATTTGTTACCATTACTAAGCATCTAAGATGACCCTTTTCAAGGTATTATTTTCCCAGTATTCCAAGAAGTCTATTGTCATTTATATCAAGGATTAAACAAGGGTAATAGTGACGTTCTCAAAGGATTAACTATTATATATTTTATGTTAGAAATTTTAATGTAATGTTCATGTATATAATCTATATTCAAATAAAGATAAACTGATTGGTCATTCAGGACATGATTCATTTTAATCATGATAATGTATTAAAATAATACACCAGATCTGGAATTATGGGGTCAGGGCGTTACACATTCTCATTCATGGAGAACTCACTCAAAGATCATTGAAATCATCAAATACACTCGACAAAGAGATCTTTCACATTTGGGCCCCGTCCAAATAGAATTTGGTTTTTCCAAGAAGTCTATGATATATAGTCTTGTGTCATTCCAAGAACTACTAGGTGACACCACAAACAAAATCTGGATCAACATGCTACGTAGGGGATCGTATTGTAGTGATTCACCAAATGATACTGATGTGGCCAAATAAATGGAGGATCAACTCCCTTCTCATTGATTTCATTCCAATTCCACAAACTCCAATAGGGATGATTGAAGATCAGACTCCAGTATCACAGAGGGACACCAAAACTATATGTGATACTTGACCACTAAAGGGGATTACAATCAAGTGATGCAGATGTAATAGTGCACTTCTCCCTCTATGAAAGGACCAAAAGAACACTGTCAAACTATACTAGTCCAAAGTAGGAAAAATAATAGCCTCAAGCACTCTTGATGGGTGTACCAGACAAGTCCCAGGGGGGGGGATATAGTGTTTCCGACTATCCCAAGTCCTACACATGTGGAAAAAAATGACATAGAATGTAGTCACTATATACATTGTTGGGAGAATGGATACATGGTGGGTAGAAACACGTAGTTCCCTACTAATTTTTCCTAGAAATGTCCATGTACCAAATCCATATCCATGTACCAATCTATGTATGCCAAGCTTTGTTTGTGCGTGATTACACAATTCTTCCATGGTAATGTACACCAACCCATGTCTGTGAACTTTTTATGTACATGTCATGTCAACTGGAAGGGGATCGCATGCTATATGGCAGGTGTCACATTCCGTCTGATCATCATCTTTGTCACGAAACCCATTTTGTTTCTGAAGGGGCCCCACACGCCATGTAATATTGGATTACAGTTGGTGTATTATGTTAATTTCTATAATCCCAAAAACATGGTCATTTGACTCCCTCCCCACTCCGACCTTCAGATCCCACCCTCTCCTCATTGGAAATTTGGAGATGTGAAGTGATCAATGCATTTTTTCTGAAAAATGTCTTTCATCACCAATTCCACAAACAAATCAGATCAAAATTTCATTCCTTGTATCGCACTGAAGAACGCTACAGTGCAAGATTTCCGGAATAATTCATTGTTCAATTTTTTTTTTCAATAACCATATCACCTCTATCGTATCATTTCGATCACATATCTACAATATCATATCGTTTCACCATGAAATGAGTTTGAAACGATCAATTGATCAGGATGTGCTCATTCATCGGTCTAATGAAGAACACCCATGATGATCAATGAATCAGGGGTGAAAAAATGAAGAAAAAATGAAAGGAATTAACGTCAAAGTATTTTCTTGTTAACCTAGATTTGTTTATATATGATAAACAATGAAGATATTCAAATATATTCTCCCAAATCACCCCATCATAGCCCCATCCATCATGACATTCAATCCCCTGATCAATATGATCATTTATTGGTCAATGTTAATCATAGGAATCAAGAATGATGAAAAAATCCAAATAAAACTCATTCCCTACCTCAATTTTATTTTATTGTTGACAATGAACAATTGATGCGTCATCATTGTCACCATGATCCATTGAATTGTCTGTACATTAATCTTTAATCCACGATCCATTATTGTTCGTTAAGAAGGATTCCCTAGATCTCTCTCTAATGAATATCTGGATTAGTTCTAGGGTCATAATGCGAACCGTATAATTCTATCATTATAATCTATTTAAATATTTTCAATCTCTTCTGTCAACAAAAAATGAATGAAAATAATGTTTTTAAAATAGTTTTTACATTTTACACCTCTGATATATTTTTTTTCAAAAACAACCCATGACGACCAATGTAATGTTTCAACAAGAGTAAAAACACTATTATGAAATCAATAGTTCCCTTGGATTATGGATATTTTAAATTGTTTAAGAGTTATTCCACTTTTTTAATAATGTTATGTGCATATAATTTTTAATATTTTAAAATATTTCAAAAATCTATTCCGAGCACACTGAGCCTCAGAATCATTCTCTGTCTCAGCATGTGGTATCAAACATAATCCATGTAATATTTAAAATTAATAAATGAAAAATATAATATGTTATGTTCTCCCCAAATTTGTGATTTATGTCTTAAAATAGGAAAAAATTGATAGTAAAAAAGATATAGGTTTTGGGAAAAAATTTCTACCTTCCTATCCCATGTGCTCTCCTAGAGATTGATGTGATACCACTTGAAATGTACCAAAGGAATAGATCACCCACAAAGGATCATCTACTACCGATTGATGATATCCAATGGGTACTCTATAATGGTATCTCCATCATTGATGTCTAGTTCACCCCAATTTATAACGTTTGATGGGTCATGCGTGTACATCCTCAGTTGCAACTTGTGGAAGTATTCATTTACCAAGTCTAACTATGATGGTTGACCTAAGAGGTTTTCAACCTCTCCAACTCTACATAGCATCTAGAAAGGTATGACGAACCTCATAGATAGTTTGTTGTCATGGACAAATCAATGTAATCCATGTCGAGTTGAAACCCATATAAGCACATAGTATAGTTCGTCAAACACAAATGTTCTTTCTTGCATGTCATCATTAAACATTTAAAGGCTCGATGTAGTCTTCGTATGCTCCTGAATAAAGTGCACCATCTCTATAGTAGCTCGCACCAACATAGACTCCATGAGTTTTGACTCCCTAGTTCATTCCTACAAAGTGTTAACCTACATGGTATCCTTTACCAATAATATAATGGTTCCATACCAATGGAGGAATGGTAACTATTTTTGTATGAAAACTTTACCAGTGTTAGGTGATCCTTCCTATTATGGATAACATCAAACATGAATTCTCATAGTACTTCCTCCAAAACCTGAATGGTTCTCTTAGTTTGGTGATCATTTTGTGGATGAAAGGTTTTTCTTAAGTGTAACTGGGTCAGAAACACATAATGTAATCCCTTCCAAAACTGAGATGTAAAGAGATCATCATGATCAGAAACAATCATCAATGTATCTCCATGGAAACAAACTATATCCAAAATTTAGAGGTGTCCCAAACTCTCTAATTAACTATTCTATTGGATTTTTATAAAGTGGGGAAACATGGTGAGTCGATCAATGATCACCCAAATTGAATTGTGTCCCATTTAATTACATGGTAAGATCATCATGATGTCTATAGATATCACATACCACTTAAACTCTAGAAACTCAATGGGTTGCTCTAATCTCACTTGAAAATGGCACTCAGCCTTAACTTTTTTGACAAGTAAGGAATCGAGAGACAAATTCTTAGACTCATTTTTTATACATTTCCACCAAAATTGATGTTTGGGGTTCTAGAACATTTTTTATAGACCAAGATATATCACCAAAAGTGATGTATGAAACTCACTTAGAACATCCTACAACAATTTCACTAGTACCATCATGCATCCTCTGAAAATAATGATGTTCTCCACACATTTATAAAATCTAAAAAGATCATGCTCTGTGGAAATCTAAGCACATAGGGTCTCACAATCAGTTTCCCCAAGTTATGCCTCCCAAACTCACTGTAAGAGTAAAGGGTAAAATCCATCGACTAGAGGTGATATGATCCATCTTCATCAAATATTTATAACTATAATGCATCAAACATCCTTGACACCTCATTTCTCAATTACGAACAAGATCTACTATAGAGATCATCTAAGACCACATTCCATTTCCCAATAGTATATTAAATATCAATGTCATGGTCAAAGAGGAACTATATCCATCACCTTTGTCTCAATTTTGAATCATTATGAGATAATATAAACTTGAGACTATTATGGTCATAGTACATGATCAATCTCTCACCCATCAGGTAGTGTAACCATATCTTCAATGCGAAAACTACTGCTTCTAATTCAAGGTCATGGTTCACGTAGTTATTCCTATGTTTTTATAACTGGCATTAACCATAGGAAATAAATTATTCCCTATACATTAGAACACAACCATTTAGGGTCCCTAATTCGTCACATAACACTATGTACTTGACACCCTCCTTCAGTAACATCAAGATTAGAGACCTCGTTAACCAATATTATAGCTCCAAAAATCACTGTTAGAACTTTTCCATCGACATAAAGGGATTCCCTTTCATGGTAAAGAATTTCAAGGGTGTTGTCACTTTGGAGAAGTCAGGTACAAACCTCTAATAGTACCCAACCAATATAATGGAGCTTTGAACCTCAGTAACACTCTTGGGTTCCTTTCAAGAAAGCACTGCCACAACCTTCATAGTATCCACTAAAACTATAGACTCTATGATAACATTTCCTATAAAATGGGCTTGTCAAATTAAAAACTGCGATGTTGAGAGAATCCCATAAATTTGTTGCTTTCTATGTGTGTCCATGACCATCCTCAAGTGTATAATATGCTCCACCTCAGACATAAAATACACTAGGATGTCATCAATTCAGACTATCACAAACCTTTCTAAGAAAGGATGAAAGACCTGGTTAATGAGTCCCATAAACACTGATGTGGAATTAGTAATACCAAATAGAATATAAAATTACTCATAGGGACAGAAATGTCATTTGAATTTCATCTTCGGTATATCCTCATCCCATTCTCATATATGGTGATAGCCTAACCTGAGTGAATTCTCCGAGAACCATCACTCCCCTTTCAGTTGATCAAAGAGTTTATATATCCTTGGTATTGGATACTAGTTCATAATAATAACATGGTTCATGAACCTATAATACACACATAACCTCATACATTTGTATAACTATTTGAAAAAAACTAGGGTTTCCCAAAGTGAAACACTAGGTCTCACGAATACCTTCCTCTACATTTCCTCCAAGTGCAACATCAGCTCAAAAATTTATCTAGGAGACATAGAATGTTTAGTTGTATGTATTGGTTCCAACCTGAGGTGAAGATCAATGATTAATTGTATATATCAGTGGGGACTTAAACAAGGATCATCTTCGTGGAAGATGTCCTCATATTCTACCACCACGGTAGAAAACTAGAAACTCAGAACATCAACTAAACCAAGGGTCATGCTATCAAACTAATGAGTAATTGGATACACCTTCCAATGTCTGATTCCATATTGTGTTTCATAGGTTTCAACTTCACCTGAAAATGAAAAACATTGTTCCATCAATATGGAAAAAACATCACCCTTAACCTAAAATATTCCCTCTAAGTATGAATTGCGGATAACCAGTCCATACCAAGAATGATGTCGTACAGACTCGAAACCACTACCAAGATATCCCAACAAAGAATATCACCAACATGATTCGTCACCCACTATCGGCAGCAGTGCTTGATTGTTGCATCTCTTCTATTAGTAATATCTAAAGGTAATAGTCGAATCAAAGGTTCCACTAGAATATTTCAGTCTCAAACGAGATTAGCATAAATAAAATAATGACTATCACCTTTTTCTATCAATACTATAGATAATGTATAATAAATATAGATCATACCTCATAAAATTACTAGATCTTCAAGTTCAAGGGTCTCGATAGACTACATTTGGTTTCTTCCATACCCCTCCCCCATAAGCCTAGCATGGACCAACTAGGAGTGGTGGCGTTAATAGGATGATCCTCCAACCTCCTCAAATGGCTATGTCATTCCCTCTTTCATGACTTCCACCGTACAGATCACCCTTCTCCTACCTCTATATTTATCCCGGTGATCCTTCGACCATATCTTGATCAACAATACAACGATTTTGGTTATCTTGTACCAGATGACCCTGACCATTGTAAGAGAAATAACACATATCCCTTGGTTTATTAGAGCCTCATGAGATCCATGTACAGTTGAACCTGGGTTCTAATATTTCACCTTGATGTGTCTGACTCTCTTGGATCCCCATAACTATCATTGAATACCTACTATCGTGGTCTCATATATCAGATTCCAACAGCTAGCCACCACTACTGGTGTCTTCTCTTCTAGAAAACATTCTACTGATAGGTCTCTCTAAAGCATAAATCATTGGAGTAAATTATAAGATATTCCATTGATGACCTAATTTCCCGGTGTAAGCCCTACTCAATGTTTTGATCCTTGAAGATTTGGCCTCTTTCCATATCCATGCAGTAATACAAGAGATCAGCAAACTATGGTGAATACTCCCCCACTGTCATACTTCCCTATTATAGAGTCATAAGCTCCTGTATGCGTACCTATCACAACATGGTCAGATAGAACTCCTATCTAAAGAGATGCTCAAAGTCTATCCAGGAGAGATTTTTAGCATCATGTTACTAAGTCCCCAATAGCCACCATCTCATATAACATCCGTAATGAAAAATCATTGAAAGGACTATCTTCTAATGGACCTTTATCCTCGCAAGGCAGAAGATATCATTGAATTCCTCTATCCAATCCTCAACCACCATGGGTTCTGGCTCACCCCAAAACCTTGGAGGCCACTGCCTCTGAAACTTCTGCAACACACTCAGCCCGTATGCATCCCCATTTGTTAGTGCTAGTTCTAGTTGATACTCAATTGGTGGTGGTATATCTGTGAAACCACCGATAGGTACATTATCCAGTACATGCCCTTATTCTAATTCTTCACCATTAGGCGGTAAACCTCACGATCACACAGTGGAATCCTGGATGGTTGTATATGTGGGGGAATATTGAATAAAAAAAGATGTACCAAGGTAAAAATACTATATATATGGTTGGCTAACTCAATAAGGACAATGAAAACACAACTATTTCTATATGGTGGATGTACAATTGTTTTCCTTGAAAATATTGTTCGCATGTACTGGGTCAAAATTTTGGGGGATCAATGTCATGGTGTATGGATATGTAGGTCACCACACCAAAACAAGAGTCCCTGGCCTAAAATATGATCTTGATCTAGATAACACTATTTCCCCAAACCAAACGCACCTACTAAGATCCTAAGGTAAAAGAGACTACTCTGATGCCACTATATCAAGAATTGACACATAGGGTTCTGATCCGTGACTACCCCAATCCCGCTTCCAATAGGCCAGGGGTTGAAGACCAGTTCCGAGTAGGAATATCCAAAAAATTTGAGGCATTATCCTAAAGTACACATACACACAAACACACCTCCAAGTCCAAAAAATGTTGAAATGTAAAACAACTGAATGAATGTAGGCATACATACAAGATCCCACAAAAGGGTATGACAGTGAATGTATTGTAAATAGAAAAGGGAATAAAAACAAGCCCAACCAAAACTGTAAAGAGTCTAACCTTATGCTAAGGAGAAGACTAAGTAAAAATTATGATCTTGATAAACACATTGGTCTGTCAAGATCCTACTACACTTCACATGCCCCATATCCTCTTAATACACTATCAAAAGGTCCTCTATCTACAAAAGATGTGACACAAATAGGCAAATTCCATGATGGGTGAGTATAGGAATACTTAGTAAGACCCCTTGAAAACACTAATCATGATGAAATAAGTACAGTCATCTAAATAAAAGATGTAACAATATATAATGTATACATGAAATACCCCAGATACACACATAAGGGACACCACTCCATGATACATTCATAACCAACTATCATCCACATGATTAATCTCAAATAATGTTCCTTCCAGTAGTACTCAATCATCAAGCCTTGATATAATCACAGAAACTCGAAGAAGAGTTATAGCTCATTTGGGCCCCTCCCAAAGAGAACATGTTAGTAAAAGAAGACCATGATACACAGAGAGGGTGTAACACAAAAAACCACTAGGTGAAATAATGAACCTAATCTAGATCAACCCGCTACCTAGGGGAACATCCACCAATGATTCCATAAACCCTAATGATGCGGACTGCTAGACAGAGGATAAATTACCTTCTAAAGGAGGTCATGCTGATTCCAAAAAACACCAATAGGGATGATAGAGGATCTCACTCCAGTCTTATTGAGGGGCACCATAATTCATTGTGAGACTCATCCTCTAAAGCGGATTACAAACCAGTGATATGGATGTAATACAACAATCTATACACAAAGACATGACCAAGGGAAAACACTCAACCTATAATGGTCAAAATAGGAAATAAATGAGCCTAAATCATTATAGATGGGAGTATATGACATATCACAGTGGTTAAATGGTGTGTTCAGCAATCCCAAGTCCTTCGCACATGGAAAAACATCACACTACATATAGTAACTATATACGTGGTGTGTCCTGCTATCCCAAGTTCTTCCCATGATGAAAACCCACACACAACATGTAGTCTCTATATACTTGATGTTTAGAATGAATTCATGGTTTGTAAATACACATGGTTCCTTCCATATGTTACCTGGTCATATCCATGCACCAAAATCATGTACATTTACTGGTCTGTAAATGAAAATTTGTGTTCATTCTAGAGTACACGGAATTCTTGTGACTATGTAATTCAACCATTTTTTGTGTACTTATGAAGTAAACACTATGTCAACTAGAAGGGGGTCACATTCTGTGTCATAGATATCACATTCTGTGTGATCATAATATTTATCCTAAAACCCTAGACACCAATGAACATGCCCCACACGACAGGTAATACTTAATTACTAGTTGTGTGTTATGGGATTTTCCATAATCCAAGATATGTAGATGCACACCACCCCTGCCACTCCAAAATTCAGTTTATATCATCTCCTCACTAGAAAACTAGAGATTTGAGGTCATCCATTCTATTCCTTCATCGAATAAATCATTTCATCACTGTATTTTCTCATAAATTGGATCAAAACCTAGTTTCTTGTCTCACACAGATGAACCATGAAAAACATGATTTCTAGAATTTTTTTTTCATTCATTACTAAAATGACCATATCACCTCTATAACATCATTTCAATCCCATATCAGTTATATTAGATTATTGTTCCACAAATTCTGTGAGCAATGATCGATTGACCATGATGTGTTGAGTCATGTGTCAAGTGAAAAACAAATGTGATGAATGATGAATCAGGGGATAAAATCACAATAATAAAAGATACTAAAAAACTTATATAAATGTTTGATTCAATCTTGATTCATTTCCATATGATAAAAAATAATGATATTCATATTAATTATCTCAAATAACCCCATAAAAGACCTACCTCGCAAGACGATCGAACTGTATATCAATCATTCATTGAGTAGTCAGTGTTCATCATTGGAATCAAAAATGTGGAAGGAAACCAAATAACGAACATGCCCTACCTCAATCTGGTTAGATTTCTCACCAAGAATGATCATTTATTCCTCATCATTCAAGATATCTATTGAATAATATATTTTTAGATCATCTATCCATGATCTGTTTCCATTCGCAAGGAAGTATCACTACATAGTATTTCACGTTTTCGAACAGGAGAATATCTGTTGGTAAAAGTAAATTATCTATTGGTAAAACATTTTACCAACACATATGTCCCTATCACTAAACTGTCGGTAAAAACACTGTCACTAAATGTTTTTGCGATAGATAAAATCATTATATTACAATTATAATAATACCAATAGATAAAATATATTTTGTTTAAAATGTTTAGAATCATGTTATAATAATAAATTCTTCAATTGGTAATAATATTACCAACATATAATATATATTTATAAATTATATTTAAATAAAAATTATAAATTTTAATTTATAGTATACTTTTGTATTGTATTTATTAATTTATCCCATACATGATTTTCACACAGGATCAAATTTTGAAAAGGAATATTTATATTAATAATTAAATTTAATACAAATGAATCAGTACACAATAAAAAATTCATCCACCCAAAGGATCCACCACACACCCCACCAACCCACAATATCTCCCCCCATGCCAGCGAGCCAGTATCCTACCCATCCATGCCACACCAGGAACCAGCGAGTGCCCTAGGACCAGTGAGCAAACAGAAGCCCATCCCTTCCCCAGGACCAGCAAGCCAACTCCATCTCATCCATGCCACCCAAGGGAAAATCAAGCACTAGAAACTCATTCATACATCGGGATAAGCATACCAACTCCAACTCAAATTAGTGAAAAATATCTGTATGAACCATGGATGTTCCAAATTTAACAAACCCAAAAGTTAATAGGCAATGTTTCTCATAAGAAGTACTTTTCAATAGCAATGGAAAATAAAAAAAAAATTCTTTTTAATAGTTTATTTGGAATACATGGAATTTTTTTGATGAAATATGTTATTTGAGAGACATCAAAAACACATCAAAAAACACACATTGAAAGCGTCCTATCTAAAATTGAGTGATTTTTTCATCAAGGTCACTGAAATTTAAAATGATAGTGTCTCCATGTGGAATAAAAACCCTCATAAGCATGGACCTGCTGCCACCCATAGTAATGTCACCTGAAAAGCTGAATTGCATCCACCAACATGAAAAGAACATCTAGGAGAAAAACATCGTGACAACCCACAACGTATAATATGTAAATGTGATAAGACTAAAAAATAAATTTTAATAAAAAAACATGCAAAGGAGGTTCACATAAACCCGGATCTCATCACCTCCATGCATTGAACTGTCTTAGTCTAGTTAAAACAGTGGTGTTTCCTCAGAACCCGTAATAATAAATAACACAAAAGAAGAGTTATTAGGGATCCTTACAACAGATGAACTGAAACTATTTAGTTTGATGAAGATCATGTAAACAGATGTTGTTACAGTGCCTGAAAAAGAGGAATCCAGATCTTTGGGGCAACATACGATCCATTTGGAGCATAAAAATTATTGCATTAACATCAGAGCCTCCAGATAAAAGAGAAATAAACATCCATTTAAGTACATCAAATGAAGTAAATCAATAATAAATTACACTTGAAGTGAACAAGCATCACACAGTCAATCCTCAAGCAGAAAATTGAAACAGAAAGCATCCAGAACCAGAGAGGATACCAATCCTCAATGAAAACCAGGTGCATACTGCCTAAATTAAGTAGAAAACAATGTATTCTTCTCTAAAACTGGATAGTAGCATCTTCTCTTTTGGATAGTAAATAACTCCCATTATACCTGAAAGAGAAACCATGACATCTACTCATCACATCTTCAAGGAAAAAATAGCCTAAAATGTAACGTCTACACCAATATCATCATCGTCTCAATTCCTCTCTAAAAAGTCTCAAATACAAAAAACCTTTAGAGGTGTCCACTCTTCAACAATAGAGGATGCAATCAATAATTGACTGACCAATGTCCAATGTAATCCATTGAGACCAATATAAAAATCGACAAACGGCAAGGTGATCATCAAGTATAAAAATTTCAAGGTGATGTTAGCCATCATTGAAACATTATGATTTGAAGAAGTAAAGTAACCCATTGAGTGTTTCTAAATTGGTTAATGTTGAGATGATAGACCAAAAGAACTCAAAAAGCACCTATAATTTACCAACCATATTTCATATAAATCTAATCCATGATTTGAAAAAATTTGTAGTTGTATCCAATTGAATGAAAACATACCGGTTAGGTCATGAAATCACCGTGAAAATACCAATGCCAAGTAAATTTGAAATTAATAATCCTAAATCCCATGAAAAATCATAATTTAACAATTTCTTGGGGACTCATGACAAAAGACAACTAAATAGACAGAGATGAAAAGACCAGACCACAATGAAATTTGATCTTGAAAGGAAATGAATGATGATAGTTTGTGAATTTTTCATGTGCGGATTTAATGATCAAACTCATAGAGTGAAAAATATTAAATAACCAATTCACTTTTTCAGGTTATTATTAGTGTATTGTTGATGTGTGGATTTAATGATCCCTGCAATAAAAAAATATTTTCTACGTAACATCAACCCATTTTCTAAAGGTCTCTATAAGAAGCATATATAACATGCATATTTCCTAAAATTATAAATAGAATACCCATATAAGAATAGTTTTTTAACTTGGGATGTTTGTGTAAACATATATTACATGTTTATGTCCAAAAATCATCAGCAAAAAACCCACAAAAGATGGACACCAACCTTCACTTCGTATTCTGTAACACCATCTAAGTAGTTTAATCACATAAACACAACTACTTAAATATTTATTTAAAACACACCTTTTTAAAAAACATATAATGAATTTTAAAACTACATATAAAAATTAATAAATAATTACCATAACATAGAAATGAATTACATCTCTAGTAAGTACGCTCAATGCTGAAGTGAAATAATAACATGAGGAACCTTTATATGTCATATGAAAGTACCTAAAACACAAAACCAATGATATAATTAATAATCATTCATAAATCAAAAACACGATAAAACAATATCATTTTACTAAGGCATGTGAAACAAAAACAAAAAAAAATAAAACAAAAAATGAGAGTATTTTGTCTCGGCATGAATTTCCAATCCAAATTAATAAAAACTTCAAAAAATGTTACTTCTTGGTATTTGATGACTTTTATATAGGATTAATAACTATCCTAGAATCAAATAAGAATAATAATAAACTGATATAAAATATATTTGACATCATCAAATAGTTATAAAATAAAATACTTACTCGACCCCCTGTAAACTCATGTCGTTGATGGATCTTACTCGACCCCCCTGTAAACTCATGTCATTGATGGGTCTTACATGACCCTCTGTAAACTCATAGAAGTTTTCATGTTTCATATAACAGGAAAAATGTTAATTTCAAAAAAAATAACCACCTGTTCTGAGTAGTTTTCAGATATTCTAGCACATATTACCACAAATTATTTGTTTAAAATTGTTTAAAATTCAATATGATCCGGAAGAAAACATTACCCAAGGTTTTGAACAAATCTAACATGGTATTTAAACACATATCAATGTTCAAATGCATAGAAGAATTCATGTTTTGAATAACGGTATTCATGTAATTTTCTTTAACAAATAAATACCCCATATGACTAGTTTTTATAAATTCCATCACTTATTATAACCAATTACTTGTTTAAAATATTTTAAAATTCAATATGATCATCAAGAAAACATTACCGAGGTTTCAAAAAAACTAAAATATTATTTAAACACATATCAATGTTTCAATATAAAACAGTTTTCATGTTTTTCATTAAGGAAATAATGTGACTTTCAATAATAAATAACCACCTACATGGAGATAAAAAGATAACACTTCAATGTAAATACATCTAAATTGCAACCCCAAAATTCAAATGAAATCCCTGATGGGGACGTTGTTATTACTAAAATGATTATATAATGAAATTATTCACGCGAACCCCTATTGTAATTGAATAATAGATCTGCTATAAAGACTTACATTTCTTGTTTTTGGTGTTATTTGGAGGATATTGTGGGTAGAGTGGGAGCTGTTGGAACTGAGATATCAGTTGATAGAGTTAGGTCATGAAAGTTCTATAATTTGGAATCCCATTATGGGTTTCTTTGAGTTACATTTTTTGGGGGTTGGCTGGTGTTGGAATGGTGGTTTAATTATGAGGAAACACAGTGTTATTGGGTATGTCACAGTGTGTGGGGTTCAAAGAGAGTATTCTGGAATAGGGATACTCTTACATATTGTTTAAAACCCAGAAATAAATAATATTTAAACACTTTTTTCTTCCATTATTGATTTAATGTTTTTGGAATGAATGGTTTTTATCTTAGTATATAAGAGGCTGCAAGAAATATGTATATTTTCCAGTATTTGGAAGCTGAAGTGTTGGGATTGGTTCATGGGGCAAGGGTTACATAGGGAGTTTTGGTGTATTTTCTCAATTTTTCTTCACTGCGTGGTTAGGGATGGAGTTCAATGGATAACTGAGTTGAGATTCAAGATTCTATCCACCTATATTTTATCAAACTTTCATAATTTGGTTTTGAGAAGTTCCTATCTAATATATTCTAATTATTTTTATTGCTTTTCTGGTCACAATACAACTATGGCCATCACAACATGAGCCCTCAGTGGTCTTCTCTAAGAGATCACAACATTATTTTTATAGTCATCTTATTATGCTCTATCTAACACAATAAACATTGAAGAACTTGTTTTAAAAGTTGATCCAAGAGCTCTCCCTTTTTTCTTTATATAAAGTATTGATGTTTTGCTTCTACATTTTCATTTGAAAAATGTTAAGGGTCAAATTTTTTTGAATAGTTTGAATGTAATCTTCATATTTTTTAAAATAATATACACAGATTGAATAAAAAAATATTTTAAACTAACAGTACTATAATGCATTGAATGTACATGTACCAACATAATTATAAAGTCAAGTGATTCTATGTAAATGTGTTTTTAATATAAAGTAAAAATACAGGAACTAAATTGTTACATACCATTGGCTGTGAAAATGACATTGTTGTAGAACATAATACAGTTCGACGAGAGGTTGCATCATTAAGAACAACCTGTAAGGAAATTAACAGTAAATAATTATGATTGATAAATAATTGTATATGTTATATGAAAGAGGTATCAAGGACATAACTTGAATTCATTTGTAGAGTTTTCAAAATCTATGCATTTTTTAACATTATCAGTTATAAAGACAACTTTGGAAGAATTATGTTATAATAGTGAGTTGGCCTTGTGCTCATGTGTACTAATGGCATGTGAAATTATGGTTCCTCCCTTCATCACAAGATCAAACCTCAATTAGCCCTCAATTAGTACATCTCAGTTGCTTGAATAGATTGTCCTTGTACCCAGGACAACATCTCAACAATAGAACTGGGAAGTAATATGGCCACAAAAATAGACTCACTTACAAGAAAGTAATTCCATGGACCACTTCAACTACAGTGAACCAACCTAGTTTGCATTGATCCACCTGGCAGCCTCAACTAGCCTCCTTGGAATTGCAGATGACCAATGTGATGAACCAAAGAAACACCAATCTAAATCCTTCAACTTTGAAGGAATCTGTTGTGAATAGAAGATCCATACAGTATTGAACATCATGGATCCCTTGCAATCTATAACACCATAGTCCGACTTTGAATAGCGATGATCTGGACCAGCCAAGGTAGTAGCGTGACCCTAAGTGATATCCCACCATAATGCAGTCAAGATCCTTTGTTTTCAGACAACATTTCATCACAAACATCAATGGAACCCTGTACCTCTATAAAAAATCACTTAATCCACAAGGCAGTAGTGGGGACCAAACCTTGGTAGCCTTGCAGTGCGAAAAATAGTTCCCATGTTGCAGCATATCCTTGTAATTTCATCAGCAAACAAGAACATATGAGAATCAAGAATTGACACCCAACTAGACCTGCTTCAATAAAAAGGTATCCTTAAAATTCAAATCAGACATGAAATTACATTGACCCCATATAGTGGTGTCTCGGCACCTTTCAGGTTGCAGAGGACAACACTTAAAACCACTGACACATTTTAAAATGATGCCAAACTCCCACAATAGTGGTATATATTTTGGAATTCTCCAAGTATAAGAAAGATCTCCTCTGCGAGCCAACCACCTACAGACCCATACGGACCCTCAAATCCATAATATATGGACCACCCAGCTGTGATTGGCCCACCTCATCACACGAGGAAGACAGACATGGACATGGAGGGGGTGGGGGTTCGTACGATGATGTCGAAGGGGGACGCTGGCCGGGAACATGGAGGAGGTTCATGAGATGATTTTGGAGGTGGTAAATGACTGGGAATGGGGAGGTTCTGGCGAGGTACAGGGTGGTAGGGTGTGGGGAGTTGGGTCGTGGGGAATGGGGGTAGTGTTTGGGGGAGAGGGTCACGAGGAACATGTGGGGTGGTTAGGGGCGAATGTTTGGATATTTTTTTGCGTATATATTTAAATTTATGAATTTATAAAAAAATATATTGTATAATGATTATTTTTATGTTTATATATATATATATATTATCAATAAATATTAATAAATTATGTATATTTTAATTAATTATATATAATATATCAATATTGAGTAAAATGATTGATATTATTTAATAATTTATTACTAACAGGTTTTTATAATGGTAAATGATTTTTTTATTATAATAATTAATAACATATTCATTTATTAGTAAATCAATTATTGGTATTATTAAGATAAGGCGACAAATTTAAATGTTAGAAAAAAATTGTTGGTATTAAACTACTAATATAATCAAACATATCTATTAGTAAAAATAATTGTTGGTACCTGTAGTTAATATCAACATAATTTAATATTTGTTGTAATTAATCATCTTTACCAATAGATATATTATCTGTCGATAAATTTCTGTTGGTAAAGGTCACTTTTTTTGTAGTGTTTTCTCCATATCTCTCTCCAAAAAACTTAGAGAGAATTTCTTAGGTTATGAGACTAGACCTAGATTTCTAACATAACAATATATTTAAATATTTTCAATTTTCTATGTCAACAAAAATAAATTTAAATTATTTTTATTTAATTATTTTGTCCAGTTTATGACTGTGACAACTTTTTTCCCAAATGATGTGTGCCGAAAAATGTTAATTCGCACAAAGGGTAAAACTTCCATTATGAAATAAACGGGGCCATTATATTTCAAAACTCAGAAACCTTTTAATAGTTAGTCAACTATTTAAGGAAAATCAAGCTCACATGACATATAATTTTTTATGATATTTGAAACATTTATTCTAGGAACACGAGCTCTCAGAATTGCATGTCTTCACAGTTCCTATCTCCAAAATAATTCATATATTCATTATAAATAATACATTAAAAATATAAGATGTTACAATACTTGGGTTTTCTTATCCCATGAACCAACTCATTACCATGTCCCAAAACATCCTAGAATCTTTTCTACCATTCCCAAAAAATAATTTAATTAAAAATAAAAACAGATGATCCTCCAATAATATCACTATGTAAAAATTCATGACATGACACTCTCTCTCATGGATGAATCAGGTTGGTTATGGGACCTCAAGCGCACCACCCCATATGCCAGAGGCTGCCAACTAGAAGTGGGTGGGGGTGATATGTACAGTAGGGAGACTATATCCCCTATTTATATAGTTACAACATTGTGGAATAATCATAAAAATAATAAATATATATAATAGTGTGGAATGATGGAAATAATATAAAACAATTGAAAATAAAATAAATTAATCATACTAAAAAAGAAAATAAATAATAAAATAATAATGAAATGTCATGATGGAATGTAACTAAAAATCATTCTATAATTTGTACAAATAAAATAAATTATATTGGAAATATCCTTCTCTCAAAACCCATAGCGGTCCCATCTCCCAACTATATCTCATCCACCATGGAAACAATCAAAACAATGTTTCCTTCCCTTCTCAAACCCATCATGGATTTAATATTATTTAGTATAATACGGAACCCCAAATAGTTTGAGATTAATACTTAGTAGGATGACACTACCATGTTTAAACATAACCAGTTTGATAATAAGTGTATGAAACAATGCAATAAATAGTTGTGTTAATTAATTAAACAATTAAATTTATACCACATCAATATGATTCATCACCGTTCCAGAATATATCGGATCGTGTCTTGCAACCATGGTAACCATAATCATATAACTATATTAAAACATAACATGCCTCGATGCCATGCCATAATTTCTGTGAGCATGTCTGAAAACCAAGACAACCATAACCATATATCCATGTTATAAATTACACTAATCTGGGTCAAACCCATCATATAACCATTTTTGTATTTAATCAGGGCTGAGTTGATTATATGATAATTTCAGTATGTACCAGGTCTAAGCTCATTATAAAACAATTTCATAACATATGTGGGATAAGCCCATCATATTAGTATTTCAGCATGTGTCACAGGGCATAGACCACTATATAATAATTTCAGCACGTTTCACATCAAATATACCAATATATATGTATTTCAGCATCAATCTGGTCTTATTCCTTATATAAGAATTATAATTTAGGAATCACAACACATGTCATTAAAACAAGTATATCACAATATCACATAATAAATCTCAAGGGTTAATAGTGAAAATTTCCATTTATATTTCAACGTCACATTTCATTTATCCTTGTTCATCAACTAAAAACAAGCCAATAATCTTAGCAATCATGCCAAGATATGGAGGATTTATATCCTAGAATCACCCAAATCCCATGTTATTTTTAACAAAAATTAATCCATTAAAATATTCATTTATAATCAAGGGTTCACTTACCCTAACTGTAGCAATAATATTGGTCAATAAAAAATGGGATGCAAAGTCATTCAAAGGAATAATCCACTTCATAATTTTATTTATTTATTCCCAATATGTTCGTGAAATGGTTATATTTCAAATAATTAAAAATTAAATAGGACATAAGGTTGAGGTTTATATCCCCTACCTTTAATTATTGATCAAATAATGCTTCTAGTAAGATTCTTCAAATAAGAATGATGGTGATGATGATTAGAAGAAGTATCCTAAATCATAACCGATCAAGATGATAACAAAAAATTGCCAATGTAAATATATTACACTATAACGGTTGGGAAAAATATAGGGTAGGTAAAATAGTATCAAAATCATGCACTAGGGATCATATGCATGATCCCAAAATTAAGAAGAAAGAGAAGCACCCGAAAATTTTCTGGATACCTCTATAAGGTTTAGAGGATGAAGCTAAAAATAAGGGAATGAGAACAATTCCATGCACTAAATCATTTAAAAATAATCTCATAAAATTACACAACCTATAATTTAGTTACACATCCTATATTTCTTTTTAGTGGGATATACTGAAAAATGTGTCCCAAGAATTTATTTTCACCACTACCAAAACATTACAAAATGTTTAATCTATTCTAAATTTGTATATAATTCAAATCATGAACCAGGATCATGAATTTTTCTGAAAAATAGTTACACATTATGTAACTTCACTACATAGTTTATGATTTCCCTACAGAGAGTATTCATCCTGTTTCCCATCGAAGGAACTCAAACATCCTCTGAAGCCATCCAATGCTTGGAAGACCCCCATTTAATTATTTAACTTAGTTATAACTAGACTCCATTAATTCAAAAAAGCATATATCCCTGGACATTCGTACATTTTCTCTAATAACTTATCTTCATATCTGAATAAGACGCGGCCTCTAAGGCCCATACGAATGAATCAAAGAAGGACTTAACTGATAAAATATGGGATCCTACATTTGTGAAGCCAGACCCTATACATCACATGAAGAAGACAATTTTATAAAAACCATAGTCATTTGTTTATGCATGGTAAGTCAAAGGATGTGAATCATTCGGTTTGGTAATACAGAATGTCAAATAAATCAGTTAATTCCATAATAAAACATTTGATTGAGATGATATCCATTTTGAATCATATACTAGGAATTAATTAAGAGGCATGTAAAATTATAAACTTTTTGAGATACAAATATACATGCCAAAAAGAGGCCTGGTATCTCCTAGAAACATTCCATCCTCAACGTCATTAGTTGTTACTCATTCATAAATAGATTATCAAGGTCAGTCTATGGTAGTGTATCCCCATCACAAATATTTATGATAACAGATCACCCATCACCATTTTCACCCAAAATATGATTCATTGAAAACTTCACTATCTAGTTAGTAGTTGGGTTGAATAAATGGGAAACATTAGAAATCAACTCTATAAAATCCATTACCACCAATGTATATATCATTCCTCAATGTATGGGGGCCACTATCTCTCAAACTCACAAATTTTGCTCATCCTATGGGTAGTCTCTTCCTATATCATGTGGACTACAATATATTATAGATATTTTTATTCATCTTATCCAATAAGAGTGGGTAAATTATTTTTCTACAATTGGAGGAAACACCAAAATAGAACCCTAGACATGTACACCCAAATAATTTTCTAAAATCATGCACTTAACATGATGGATTTTATATCAACTAAGGTAAAAAAATTATACTTCATTAATTAAAAAAAATTAATAATTACACACTTACATCTTATAGAATCTTATTTACTCTAGATATTTATCGAATAATGACAAAAAGTAGATATGAATACCCATGTCCTTCTTATCAAATTGTTATTTTTTCATTATAGTCAAAGTTTATTATTCCATATTTATTCTTCAACGTATCTAAAAAATGGTTTATAATTATTACATTCTTTTTTTCCTTCACACTTTTTATTTATTCATTATGTGTCACCATTGAACTTCCTGTAATACATACGCATCCATGGGCCCTTTGAAGAACATTATAAAATATGGAATTAGAAAAAAAATCACAATAAGGGATATAATAAGTAAATTAAACCATTTAATCCATTTAAAAATCTTGAATAGCGACAATAATTATTTTTTATTTTCTCATTATATACATTGAGTTAAAACTAATCACTTAAATACTCTTAAAATAATCATCTTTCCAGTTTTTTTTTTCAGAAAATATTCTATTAGTAAGAAAAATGTAAAAAATAATAATTAATAGGTTTTTACAAAAAACATACAATAATTACTTAAAAAACAATCATTTTAACCATTGGATATTATAAATATCATTTAAATAAAATTTCAATTTAATATCTTCTAAAATCAAAATATTTCTATAAAACCCATTAATAACTAGAACAATAAATATGTCAAAGTTTTAAAATACAACTAATCACATGGATAATGGTAATTTATTAAATTATTGAGGAATTAATAATTTGAGACATCATAATCAAACATTAATACCTTATTTGTAAACATCATAAAATTATATTCAAGTATTAATGCTAAGATATCATGAATAATTATGTTAGTAGACACCAAATACCCAGTACCCATTGTCTCGTGAGACATATTAACGCAGCAAGGGGATATCTAATAGCTTGAACCAATCATTCACTTACTAATTTTAATGCATTTATCGTATAAAGTAATTGAATAAATATTCAATACATAATCAATGTAAACATTCATTTTGATGAACATCCATATTAAATATCTATATTTTTCCCAATCAATTAATATGTCATGATAATATAACATCTATAGAAATAAGGTTGATGGTATAACTAAATTAAATCCACTATAATGTCTATGAATAATCAATGGATGTTGAAATAGACGAAAATAAATTTAAAATAACAATCAAATATTTCCATGAATAATAGAGATAAATATAATTTTATATGGATTACTTTTTAAATAAAAAATTATAAATAATTTATAAATCTAGTTTCATTGAAAATTGATATGGAATATTTAATGGAAGAATCATTTAAAATAATGGTATTGATTTTTGGAAATTATTTTAATACAGTATATCATGAAAGATAAATTATTTTACACTTTTGTAAAATGTCATGATTATTTTATATAGAATAAATTTTAAAATTTTTATTTCAATAATTCATTATGAATGTAAAAAAGTAGATTAAAATTACATTGAATAACAATTTAATCATAAATAAAAAAAATTCAAACACATTTGTGAACATGAACGAAATGATAAATATTTTGAAATGGAAACATGAACAAATATGTGTTTAAAGTTAAATATTTGACCAATAATGTAACATTTAAATGAAAACCTCATTAAAGGAGAGAACATGAAATACATTTGTAAATAAATTTTATTTTAGGTAATAAAATATTAAATACATCCATATAACATAATATACACCACACAATATAAGGCATGTGATGAAAATGGAATAAGTCTCAATGGAGGAAATTGATAAGAGAAATATCTTACCTTGTATCCAAAATCCTTTTGTACATTCCATTTTGATGAATAATATAATAATATTAATTCTATACTTTATTAATACCCTTTTTAACCATTATTAAACTATCTTTATTCCTTTTATTTAATTTATATCCATGAATTTTTTAGTTATGAAATCATTTAACTTTACATTCGATATTTTGGGTATGTTCGATATTCAATTTAATAAAAAAAATTGATAGGTTGACCATGGTAAAATGGATTATCATTAAATCATATAAATGATATTAATAATGAAAAAATTATATTATTTATATATTAAATAATCTTTTATTATCCCTTATGAATTGGGGACATTATAAATAAATCACATCTTTGTGTGGATGTGGAAGTCCAAACATATACATAAGTGACATTATAATTTATTCACAAGTAAAAGCATAATAATTCATGTAATATATTTTTTTTATGAATCCCAATTATTTTAATATAAAACATATTTCTAAAATCCATCATAATAATAATAATTTTTATGTGGAGATAAAAAAGGAAACACAACAATTTGGGGATATTATTGTCACATGAACACACAAGAGGTATATTTTTCTATTTTGAAAGAAAAGAAGATGAATAAGGGTTGTTACATAAATTAAATGGAATATATTTATATATTGTATTATCCATCATGTTTAGGATATATCCTAGGTAGGTTAAGAATGAAAAAAATGAAAATCATGGTTCATAGATATACCTCTTCATTGGAAATCTACATTTGGATTATAGCCTACCACATCATAGTATAATCCATGGTGGTGAAAAGATGATATAAGACATGAAAAAGGAATCGTGGATGGTATATGGGTTGATAATTCCTGAGAAAAACCTCTTATGAGGTTTGGAAAGGAGATAATAGGAGGTACCCTTTTATAAATATGGTGTGTAAAAATCATGGAAATACTTGAATTATTAATATATAATATGTTTCTAGTGAGTGTATCATGGATCCGACATTCTATATATTTGTTGAAAATAAAAATATGATAATAAAATATACAACATATAATATATTTAAAATATTTTTTTTTTCATTTTAAACCTGATATTTTGGTATAACCTCCATATTAACCCTGGTCAACCTGAACCATTGTATCACATTTTTTAATCGTAACATGGCATGCTTGTTATTTTAAAAATATAAAGTGGAAAATAAATGAATTATTAATGAGAGAATAAAAAACATCCATTCTATTTGAGTTAATATATCGCTTTTATTATTTTATAATAAATTTTAAAAAAATCAATAAATACTAGTAAATGTCATTTTCATGACTATTCACAAAATTTAACATTAAATACATCATTAAGCCAAGAGAATTATAATATATAGTTAGTAACCATAACTTATAAATTATTATTATACAATAAAAGGTTTCTTAATAAAATAAAATAGAAAAATATTACATTTATGTTTTTAAAATAATATTATTTCATTTTTAAATCCTTCATAAGTATTGCATTGTCGTTTTGTAAGTATTTAGGGTAATTATAACGTCAGTAAAATTTTTTAAAATAATTATTATCCAAAAATAAATTATTTATTATCAAAATAACAATTTCTTTATATTCAAAAAATATTTATTTTATGAAAAAATATTAGACATATTAAAAGAAATCGAATCATATTTTGTACTTATTCATTACATAAAATAATATTGAGGGAATTATCGGGGAAAATGGAACTGAATTTGAATTTTTACAATATAAGATAATATGGTTTCAAATTATCTAATAAAATCAAGACCAATATAATATTTTTTGACCATATCAATTATTTTTTACATTAATTAACTCATTTTACCCTTTGGAACACTGTGACCGTTTTTTAACTTTATTACTATTTACATGGAAAAAAATAAAATTGAACCCATTAATAAATTCGAATATCAAAATTCTATATAATAAATTAATTCTTTAAGATTAAAATTTTTAAGTTGTGGAAAGTAATACTAATATAAGTGTGCTAAATACAATTAAAAAGTATTTTTAGAAGAATGCATTCAACACATAAAAATGAACATATACCGAAATCAAATATAATGATCATTCTTATTGAAATAATTATATAATTTTAATAAATGGGATTATATATTTTTTTTAAAAAATTTAAAAAATATCCATTTAAAATTACATGATATAAAGAAATAAAATGATTGTTTTTCAAAAAATCTATATTTTCATTATTTAATCAAACATCAATCATTTTAGAAAATTATGAAAAACTATTTCAATGATTATTTTGAAATGATAATTTTCAAAATGATGTAATATTATTTAAAATAAATATTCTATAAGATTCATAAATTAAATATATTATATACGCACAAAATGTAATAAAATCTATTTCTAAGAAAAATTATTTTCTATGAAATAAAATGACTTTTTCCAAATTTAATGCCTAATAAACAGAATTAAATTAATGTTATTTCATTTGATTTGATTATAGTATTCATATTTCATTAGAATCATTTATAAATATTTATTAATTAAATTTATAAACAAAATAAAATTTCTCACAGAAAATTAGATTTATGAAAAATTTAACTTTAAACGACATAATATTTAATGTTCAATTATAAAAATATTATAATAAATGTACAACTGATTGTTAATTTTATTATAGAAAAAGTTATACATAAATGTTATAATATTGTTATTTATATTCATAATCTCCAAATCAACTGCTATTTTATAACAGTTATTTTAAATTATAATATCTATATAGTATATCATAGTTTATTTATGCTTGGTGTTTCATGTACAACATGTTATCGTCTACTTTTTTATTTAACGAAAGTAAATTCTAAAATCATGGGATGTTACATTATTCCCCCTTAAAATTAATTTTTTTCCTCAAAATTTTAATTTGTACCACTCAAAAAGAAGTTATCATAATATAGTAAGAAAATAATATATTTATTTTATTATGAACAATAATTTATAGGTCAAGACCAAGAATCATGTGATTTAAAAAAATAAATTATCTCAATAAGAACCATTCATATATATGAGTTTCTAAAATTTTACATTGTTAGTTTAGTGTTACCTTTTTTATAAGACTTAGTAGTTTTGAGAAATTATTTTACCATTGATATATTGATATTAGAGAAATTTAAATAATCCTATTTCAAAATTATAATTGTAATTTAATCCTTTTTGGGATTCAACAACTTTCTATTTATGTATAATCTTTTTTCTACATGAAATGAATATTCAAGATGAATTTTTCATGAATAAAAAACTATATTCAACTTCTAATAAATCACAAGATCTATGAAATAATAAAAATTTATTTTTCTTATTCCCATATATATATATAATATCTGTATCATATGTAAAGATAATATCCAATATCAATAAATATTTTTATAATGAAATTTTACATTTATTTGGAAACCCTCAACAATAACACACAATGTTGAATTGAATTCATTCTATATATATATATAATTTAGAAATATTCAAAATATTACTAATCAAGTTGAGACCCAAAAAATTAAAAACATTCTGATCAGATATTATTCTGAGATTAATTTAATTTTATCTCCCCACAACATTAACCACTAATATAGTTAAAAACCAAAATTGTACATTTCCATATCATATAGTCCCCCAAAAATACTAGTCATTTACATTAATAACTTGAATCACCATAAAGACACTATAATTAAATATATACATCCAAATCATAATATAACCGTTATTCATCAAATAAAATATCAACATAACTAAAATAATTCAGTTTTCATTAATCATATATATTCTTAATATATTTAACAACTTAAAAAAATAGATTTAATTACATATTCACCAAATCACATTTCAGTCTAATGGTTATCTATGTAATAAATCATATGTTCCAAAAACAATTAATATCCCTTTTATCATAATTAAGTATAATATCATCAACATCAAAAATCATATGAAACCTTATGGTTATCGATACCTTTTAACTATGTTTCACAAAATATAAAATCATTATTTCTGAAATAAACTCTTCAATAAATCATATTTTTTACCTATGTATTTTATTCCCATAAATCTTTTTAAAATTATCCTTAATTATCATAAACATTGACCACGTAGAACCACGGTATACGCATTTGTTAAATTAATATAACTTCCATACCAAACTCATAGGCTTGAGAGGAGGTAGATTTTATGTTGACCTTATGTGAAATCCCCCAATACAAAAAAGGATAGAGATAAATGGTAAGGGATTAAGATAATTTTGGGGGATGATTTTCCCAAAGAACCAAAAAACCATTCATAAAAATACATAATAACCAATACAATATATATAATGCAAGAGATAATAAAAAATGGAACACAATTAAAATTCCTATAGAAACTATATCATATTAAAAGTAGAAAAATAAAAAATAGTGTAATGGAAGGCCTCCAAAATAGAAATGATAAAGGAACCCATTTGGAACCACTGTATACCAATACATGGACACTCCATATCTCCAACTCAACCCACTATGGAAATGACATCATGGAACGTCACTATTAATGTATAAAACCAACCCATTCTCTGTATCTTGGTGGATTAGATATAAAAAATCACCACACATCCCAAGTTGGGGGTGATCATAACAATGAGTAGGTTATCCCCGGATACTTCCAAACAGACACCACTTGGATAAAAACATGTTAGAAAATTTTATAAAAAAATTTGTGAAGTAGGTAAAATGTTTATATCAAACCCATAAAACAATTATTATATATGGAAAACATCAATGGATGTTTTCATTAACTTCTTACCACTTTGATTATTCTTTCCAATTCCTTACCCATACACACATACTATTATTTGAGCGACGGACCTCCCTATACTCATGTGATGTGATTGATCTTATCACAATGTTGTCTCCTAGTATCACAACGTTGAAGGTGGTACATCATCCCATTATCATTCACAAGTATATTAATATTTACGGATGTAATTAAGACCATGATCTATCCCAAGATTGATATTATTGGATGGTTTTACTTCAAACTGTAATATGTCCCATGACTATTATGAATAAATGGAGTTACATACCACAATATTCCATCTGAGTTTTTTTATTTTATTGTGGAATGTCCAACCATAATTTTTACAACATGAAAATGAACAAATAGTGAAACATTTATACCAACAACCTATAAAAATTATTAATAAATAATATCTATTATGATTAATCTGAATTGTAATTTTAATTAATTATTCAATCAAAAAAATTAGATGTCATATAATAATATGGATTTTTCATATATTCATCCTCATGGAATTTCCCAAATATAGAATAATATTTTTATAGAAATTTTTTTGGCATCATGTCCCAAAATAGCAGAGTCAGATACAATCCACCTACCTCCAGTTAGTTTGGCATGAGTGATATAAAATGATACAAGGGGGAAGAATTCTTCTTATCATTCACCATTAAGAAACTATGAATATCTCTTCAACGCAATTAAAAGACAATAGATATGGGTATTATAAACCAATCTATGGTTCTGTTAAAGAAAACCTGAGCATATCCAAAAATATTGAATGGCAAGACTCTATCCATTGATTTAGGCAACATGATTCCAAATGATTTTTTATAATCAGTGTTATAACATTACATTTCACATAAAATTTCATAGTGTAACCCTATAAGTTGATAAGGAAAAATAAGAATTGAATGAGTAATTTAAAATTACAATATTGTATAAACTATTACATTTACAATAAAAGTCACATCGTATAAAGGGGGTTTATGATTTAAATTTTCAAGAGGCCTCGTATGATAAAAACCCCATTGATTTGGATTTATTTGGTAAAAAATCATCTCCTTATTTGAATCATTGACACATCATGAGTAACCTTTTCAATACACCATTTGAAAACCATTCATGAATTGGAATATCTTATGGAATAAACCTACTGGAAAATGAAATCATTAATGTATTATTCATGATCTGAATTTTTCATATAGATAAATTCTAGATTATTGTCTCTTTCTGACTAAAAAAATAATCCATCAAGGGATATCAAAATCTCAAGGTGTAAAAAAATAATAATATTATGGAATACCTCAAACTGGGGTTAGCAATATTCTCCCCGCCATTAGGCTTTCCATTCATGTGAAGATTGAAATCATTGTTTCCTTTGAAAATTTAATTCCATTTTACCCATGTAAACATTTATCATTACCATGTTTCCTACTGATTGTGAGAATGCTACTATAAGAATCACTCTAAGTATATATACATTTCTTTTTTAGGTTTATACCTTTATATCCATAATTAGTACTAGTTTATGGATAAAATTATCACCAAGACCAATAATAACATGTTCCCAACTAATCACATGTCAAGGAACATTGGGATAATTTGTTATCTGAGAAAAATGAAAGATGTTATAGACAACACTAAATCTAGGATGTATAGCTTAACAACAAAAAAATTCAATCCATTAAAAAATGATGAATAGTCCAACAAAACATGGTTTTGACATTCTTTTCTTCCCTTAGAGGGGTTCACCTAGTCTCGAAGACACATTAAAGAATATGTGATCACTCTCATTGAATGATAAGGTTATATGATATTTTTTCATAAGAGTTATATCATATTTTAGATTGAACAATTTTTATTTTCTATATCATTTTTGGACAATACATAATCTGATCAATGATATATCTCTTATTTCCACATATCATAGCGAGGAATGATAAGAAAGGTCATGAATAGCCTTGAATGTAACCATATGTATTATCCCCTGATAACTATTATTATTGGAAAACTCCTACTATGTCATATGGTATTTCCGAATGTTTTTGAAGTCCATAACACAAGTATTGAAAATTTCGTCCAATGTATGAATTTTTTGTTCCAATTTCCCATCTATTTATGGATGATATGTTTTTCTCATGGTCAGTTTTGTTGTAAGATCACATTATAATGACCACCCAAAATATTTAAGTAAACCACATATATCAGTCAGTGATAATTGAAACTATAACTCCATTCAACATTAACACTTCTCAAATATAAATCATTTATAATTCCTCTACTATGTTTGATTTTAAGTTAGGGAAATAGTATGATAACATGGTGAGTTTAACCACAATCACCAAAATGAAATCATGGTTCCAAAACATTTTTGGTAGACATATGAAACAATCCATAGAAATATATTCCCACATATAAAAAGGTTTTTTAAAAGACTAGTGCCTATAATATGTTCATTGATTCTAAGATTTTACATATCAATAAATTATTAAATTCATCACATATTGTGTAATTTTATATTTCATACATGGACACCATAAAATAAATTTCACTTCCTAATAAACATTAATAATACTCAGATAAAGAGACCATTTCAAATAGTGATATACTAAATGATATTGTTCATTGAATGTTTTAATGGCTATAATTTCATTTCTAAAATGCAACAATTATTTTTCATTTTATATCCATTAATTAGTAATATACCAGTTATTTAGGGTTATCCTAATTTATGTTGATCATGATCTGATGTTTGAGACTATTTACCAAATACATTATGTTAGAAAAATAATTAAATGGGAAGAAAATTTCTTCTTCCTACTATGTATAATGCATTAGATTAATTTTACCAATCATGATCATCTACTTACATTGGTCGTGAGATTATCAATCAACATTTATATATGATTTTTAACTAAACTCATCATCACTAGAATTATCTCTAATAAGGGTGTATACCATATCAAAGACAAACATCTTGATATACTCCATCTATATTCATTATCTAATGTTCAAGTATATCTAGGAATAAATTTGTTTTTATCTCTTATGGTCATATAAAAAATGAAATTTTCTATAACATGTTAATTCCACCATGTTTTTGGAAAATGGAAAACTAAAACTAATTACAGGTCATGTGTTGGATAGTGTTTTTCATGTGTTCAAAACACCCGCAAACCATGGTCCAAAATATGATATCCTAACATTATAACACAACCTAAATCATGTCTAAATGAGTAAATATATACCACATAACACTAAACCATTTTTAGAAAACATATTATGGGTTCTAATGTGAGGTGTTCTGTAAGCTCCAAAAATATTTTCTGATGGTTATCATTATATACAAATGGAATAACAATTTTTTTTCAGAGTAGTCATAGGAGAAGAAAGACTCAAAAAATCTCAAACAATGAATCTATATAAATTGATTGTTTGTAAGATCCTCATACATATAGTTTTATAGATTATCCATTAACACTAATGTTGTACCATGTAAATCAATGATTGTGTTCATTCAGTTAAACCAAACTTTTTCATTTTTAGTATTATAATAAACCTAAAACATATTGGATTATATTCCTTAATCTACACCAAATGAACCATATTCCATGGTTCATCCATTTTATTTCATCTATAAATGAGTTAAAATTATATAATAATTGTCATGAAAATATATTGATTCTCCAACATCTCTAGTGAAGAAACATGTTTTACGGCTTCTACTTAATGGTTTCAAAAGGCTACACCTTGATCCATTATTTATAACCGGAAAAAACACTATATATTCATATGTATCTTGAAACTGATGTCTTGGAAATTCCATAGTATCAAAATAAACCACTATTAGAATTTTTAGTTCATAAATCAATCATTTAAACCATTTTAATAAAATTTATAAAATCATCCACAACTTATGAACAATGTATTCCTAGTGGTAATTCTATGTACTAATTCATGATATAGAAAACTCATTGGATAAAACCATTGATATGAGTTTAAAACAATCCTATAATTGTATTAGAACACTCTTGTACCCAAAAAACCTCAGTAACATGATGTTCAGCATAAAAATGATAGTCATGTATTTTGTGTTATAGTTTTTATTTTCTAATATTCATATCTTCTTGATAAAAACCCAATATATGAATGAAATAGACTAATGGAATTTGTACATCTTGACATAAACCACTATCATGATAAGAGGCAGATGTTCAACTAACCTCAACTAATTTCCCATAGGCACAAATGTTTTGAAATAAATTCTATGTGATTAAGAGAAAATTGGGTAATATTTTCCCTAAGAACCAAACAAATTATGAGAAAAGACTTTATAACAAATAAAATCTATATCATTTCTGAGAAAAATAACCATACAACACTATAATATTCCACTAAAAAATCATGGTAACAAAAGAAAATAAATATGAGAGAAAGGTTAAGACTCCATGAAATAATGAATCAAGAGCCCATGCGGCCCCATTATAGACCAAGACATTGGTACTCCATATCTTCAACTACACCCTCTGTATAAATTACAACAGGGAACACCACTAGATAATTATAGACATTCCAATTAGATTTATAATTTTATATTACAAATATTGTTGCTCTATTGTTCCCATGAAGGGTTGATAATAACCCTCAGTAGGAAATACTTAGAGATCTCCCAACATACTTCACTAAGACACGTAGAAGTTAGTAAAATTTATAATTATTGAAGAGAGGTTGGAAAATATTTTATATCAAAATAGTAAACAATTTCCCCAGATGGAAATCATCAAAAAAATATTTCACTTCTTACCACTTTTCATAATCATTCAATTTACAAAACAAAACACACAAACTATTTATGCCACAACGGACCTCCCTGTATTTATGAGTGGTGATATATTCTATCATGAAGTCAAAACCCAATGACCCAATTTTGAAGTTGGTATATCCATCCATTATTCAAACAATTTTTATTATTATTTGATGGTTTCATTATAAATATTATTTTCCCCAATTTTATTGTTGTTTTATATTAGTATATCTAAGAGTAATCTATCCCTTAGTATGTTTTTAATTAACATTTTTACATATGACCATAATATTTCTAATATTTTTTATTATTTGATGGTTTTAATTCTAAACATAATTTCTTTAACATCAATATGAATTAAATCCAACACAATTATTCAATTCTACAAAAAAACAATTCTTGATAAAAAAATCATTAAGACTATTTTTTAATCAAATCAGTTTCCATTGTTTAAAACCATCCCCATAGAAATAAAATCATAAACTGGAGTTTTTATATAAATTTCCTTTTAAATGATCCCAAAAGACACCAGAATTATTTTGAAAAATTGAATCCATTAGGATTCAATGAATTGGAGTGAGGGAGAATCCATCTAACTTGAGTTCATTTGGCATGAAGGATCTAAAATTATTCCATGGATCAAAACTATTATTTCATTATTCTATCGAAAATAGATTTTCCAATCAACATAATTCTAAACCCATAGATCTAGGTATTTCACACCAATATATGTTTCCATTTGAGATGGCCCAAGGATATTCATGACACGAATAAAGAATGAGATTTTCATTTTTATTTCCACAATTGGACCAAAAATAATTAATTTTAATTAGAGTCTAGATATCAATAATAACGCTAAATCACCTTGGGTATCCCTAGAACTAGAGAAGAAAATAGAATAGACAAAAGAGGATTAAAAAATAGCATGATTGACTAAAACATTCTAGAATCATTAAAATTATTTTATTGAAAATAGATTTTATATGGAATTTATTGAGTTACCACTTATAATAAAAATATCATTCAATAATGTTTTTTTATAGAAAACCATTTCATTATGTGAATGGGTTTCATATCAAGAATCAAATTATCTATTAACCTAGTGAAAAAACTTCCTTATATAACATCCCGACCCTTGAGACACTTAAACAATCCTCCAAAGCAGTTGGTAATATGGCCTCAAGAGTGCCTCCCCTTAGGCTAGAGGTGGATAAATATAGGAGAGGGTCAAATGGATTTACATTTTGGAGACTATATTCTCATGATCAGAGTATCAAAATAGTATAATTGATAATAATAAATTGATAGCAGAAGTAGTATAAATAAAAGGAAGTAGAAAATAATAATAACTAATAATATTTCAAACACTAAATAGAAAACAATATATGTACATACTATTATACAATATGGAAGATGTAGTCTTACATTATATAATATATAATTGTCAATAAATAAATAAATAATATTCAAATGCTATCTACTTGTGAATCCTAATCTCTAGATCAATCCTTTGCTCATAATATCCCATGTACAATGTAACTTCAAAATAATAATCCCTTGACTTGAACCTGAACCCAAGAGGTTAGTTATGATACCACCAATGGAATGGAATCCCAAAAATGGTGTGATGTAAAATCAGTAGTCCACTACCAATGGTTCCTAAAAATATCCAATCAATGAATGTATAAAATGATTGTGTGAAGATATAATAAGTAATAAATGAATAAATAAATATAGACATTATGGAATAAGGTTCCTCAAGGACAACATTCTAACCATACCTACTTTAGCCTAATATATGATATCTATGAATATGTTCCAACATGTAAAAATAATCATATATGAAAAAATATATATAAATATATAATGAAATATATATGAAATGATGTGGACTCCAGGTAGAAGAAAAATGAATCCACATTAAATAAGAATAAGGGTTATTTATTTAAGAAAGGAAGTCTTCTAAGGAATCATTACTATGGAAATAGCCATAGTGATAACAGTATAATAGTTGTATAGGAACTAGGGTATACCCATAGAGTTCTTGTATAACGAGTGTTTCTAAACCATGAATCGGTTTCGGGAAGTCACATGTATATAAAGATAAAACCACTATTTGGGTGTATATATATAGTATATATCTAATGATTATTAGTATTAAAATCATCATAAGTATATTCCACTATATTTATTAATTAATAAAGAGGAATGTTATAATCATTTTTCCTTTGATCTCATCCAACACATTCTGTAATGAGAAAATCCATGTATCTCCCAATGAGTAATGTAATCTTGTTTATATTATAAACCCATCCATTGTGTATTGTAAAGAGGAAATCCCAGTACCACTTGAGAAGTAATGTAATTTGGTTTATTCAATGTACCCATCCATGGAATTATATAAAAAGGACACTAAATATCATTCATAATATATAATTTCTTAATGATCTCATCAAAATCATTATGTAAAAGGGAAACATAAGTATCACTCCGAGTATTATGAAAATAATATTAACTATGATCCTATAAAATGTGTTCCATAATAAGGAAACCTAAGTATCACAAAAGGAAAAATAAAATTCTAGTATCCTATGAATATACCGACAATAATCTAAAATTAGGATATTGTTTTCTCAAATGTTACATATAATTTCTATGTCCCCTTAAGCCCATCATATTCATTACATAAAAAAGAACATGAGTATCACTCAATGTGTACATAAGTCATTGACTATATAAAAATTTCCATGATATCATATATTATATTTATACAAATCAATAATAAAAATTATTTAGTTTCTTTTATATGTAAATTTATAAGTCCATGGTAATTTCCTTTCCTTTTTTAATATCATATGTTTCTAATTAATTTCCCATTTTTTGTTAAGAAAATGGTACACCTCATTGGTGGTTTTTTATAAAATTTGGTCGAGGTATAAAATTAATATCATCATAAATTTAAGTATGCATGTATTCATTTTATTTTTTAACAATTCGAATGTTATGAGAAAAAACTGTGCCATAATTTAATTCATTTGGAGGAATTCACTAAACCAATTACAATTAAACTTAAATGATTTGGTTGTCCAATTCAAAAAATCAAGAATAATGTAAGATACTAAGGACCAATGGTATTGTATTAACCAATAACATAATTTAGGAATTTATAAACATGAAAAAATCAATAAGTAACACACTCAAGGGGTGGTTCAATCTATTAAAAAAGGATATGCTAAATCATATATTCAAACTGAACTCAAAATGTGGTTTGGGTTGAGGTCACAAAACTCTATCCAAGTAAGATGGTACTGAGTCATGGTCTCACAACATAATTTTATTTTATTCATGTTTAAAATGATGATAAAGGATGGAATGAAGAGTGGCACCAAGACGCATGTTATAAATGATGATACTTTTTGGGAAAATCATATAGACCACCTACCTTAGGAGTAAGATGTTTCAGTTATATATTATCAAATTTCGATTCAACCTAGAATTAGAAACACAAATAAGTTGACATATTCCTTAAAAATAGTGGAAAATATATAACATGGATATAACACACAATGTGGTGATAGAACTAGAAAAAATAAGTTAGTGGATTCGAAGTCTTTCCCAGCAGTATCCAACTAGTGAATTGGTGATCAAAATGGATCTCATATTAATGAGACACATGGATCCCTATGAGAGGGTGATGATTCACTTTTGATGGCTCTTCGGTTCCCTCCTATTACCTGAAGTAAAATATTGGGTTGAGCCCCAATTATGTTAAAAAACAACACCGCATGATTCATGATGTGGACCTAATTCACATTAAGTATTACTGTATGTAAATCCCTCTATATTTTATTTCTATAATCCTCTAGGGATATACCCCATGAAACCCATTCACATTGGAAATCAGATTCATAACATTAATTGATCAGTGTAAATTTTTTTAGCATCATGAAACACTTGTTCTTCCATTGGAATTCCCCCATACCCATGAAATTCAACAGAATCATCAACAACATCTGAAATTGGCACTCCAAAAAGTTCATGCCCATATAACCACACTCCAAATCCATGATTTCAAAATGAACTATCCAACAATTAAAATTTTTAAAATAAGTTGGTTAAATTAAAACCGTTCAAAACATGGGATGTTATATCCTCCCCAACAAAGAACTTATCATCCCTATGAAGTCTAGGAAATATAATGAAATTGAATCTGATGTAACAAGGTCATAGTTTTTTTGTAAATAGTTTTATTGGGTTTTAAGTACCCAACCTACCATCAATATTCAATTTTATGCATATGTTTCATAATTAGTTAAAACTATTTCCACACTAGTATTCAAAAACTAGACATAATGAAAATTCTTACTTGAACATATCTTCCCCGAGACACAATCACATCTTCATCTCTTTAATCATTTAACCCATGGTAATTATACCCAAATGTTAAAAATTGAAAAAACATTCTGAGCAATGGTACTTCAACCATAAGAATTGATTATGCAATCACTCCATTTCCATTATAATGGAACATCTGGAATTCATTTCTACTGGTTGAAAAGTTTATTTCCAAATGACCAAAATTTTCCTAGTTGAGCCATCTAATCCATGAAATTTCCCTATAAATCATACATTTCACTCATCTTATATCGACAATGTGCCTAATAGAAATCCTCCCAAATCATATTTAGTGGAAAAAAAAAGAATTCATGTCTTCCCACTACCTGTTGAAGATCCTAATTTTTTTTACTTTATTAGCTGATGCATCAAAAATTGATCCTGATTTATTTTATCCAATGAACTTGAACATTATTAATAAATTATAACAGAAACCAATAACATTAATTTTTTTATGTCTCCATCCCAAAAAATCATTTATGTTGCTTTTCATAGAATGAGAATGTGTTTATACCTGATCCAACTCCCTTGAAATTGAACACTCTAATTATAATAAAATAAACCTACCTTTATTTCTAGGACAACCTCATAATCAGATAATAGTGTCCATGGAGATCCTCCAAGGTCGTTTATTCCCAAGAGTTTTCATGTTATCTTTCTACACATAGTTTAGTAATCTACATATCTAGAACACTGACTGGGCCCAATGGTAGTATATTTCATGGTGATCATGTTAAAGAGTCGACATGTGCTCATGGGAGAATCCAAGACCTTACTATATGGTAATCACACTATTACTCAAGACAACCCTGAAAGAATGATTTTTCCATGAATCTGATGAATAATCCTAATGGAGTCTATTTATCCTTCCAACATGGATATTAATTTCTCCATTTAGCTAAGTGGACAATAGATTATATCTCAATGTTCCCTATATGATGTAATTATAAGGGTCTTGATCATCATTATGCCAAGAATACACTAAGACAATATCTTTCACTACCAATAAGTCCAATGAAATCCAATAATATCCAAGATGAAGTGTCATGAAGTGATCAAACCAATTTATTCTACTACTCATAGCGATGTATAGTAGAACCAATTATGAGAGACTACTATTAAAAGGAACTAACTATATATACCTACATTACATCATTATGTAACCATCGTGTCCTTATTACTGCGAAATTTCTTGATAATTTCAATCACTCCAACTGTAGTCCATGATTGACTAATTATTTCTACAACGTTTTCATACACATCCATCCATTATATTGACATGATTTTTTATAATAAATGACTTGAGAATGATGTTTTATTCTATCTAGTTCTCTCATTCACCCCATTCCTAAATATTTCATCCAAATCTATCCAAATCTGTAACTGGGTTTCTTCTGAAGTGTTTCCTAAAGGACAATAATTATGAACTTCTAACCTCACATGGTTTTAAATACTAGGGTGAAAACTCACAGATGGTCTTTTATAGATTCACTCTCTCTAGTTGGAAGGACACACTAAACACATTCTATATGATTCTCCCCACCTAGGATTATCATATTAATCATTTACTATGAATGAATACATTTCTATAATTCATTTTATATCCACTAATAAATATGAGTTTTTTAATTGGACAATACACACGTACCAAGATCTAACTTAAAAGGAATAGGAATCCAGATACTTAAATATTATCTAGATAAGATATTCCCTAGATGTATGTATGAAACCCTCCCAGGACACACACATGAACATCATTAATATTTGAAATATAAGAAAATACTGAACCGATTGATATTGTTACAATGCCGGACACTTTTACAAAATCATCCCATTCATTGGGTCAGGTCAGATTTCCGTTATCACCAAGGTCACTCTTCTTTGGATCTGACATGTGATTCATGTGTAACTAATCATGGATTTAATGACATTTACTAAACTCATATGGTTTTATTTACCAGTTTATAAATTCAACAAGTACTATGTGTATTGACACATAACACCTCATGTTTTTATCAACCCGATAACACATAATTTGAAACTATCAATAGACCTATCTTCTCTGTGATTCCCAATATCTGATGGCTTGTATGAATGATTTTTTCCAAAGAATCATTATATTATATAACTATTAATCCAGATGAAGGGCCTTCTGAGTCATCCAAAACTAAGGAAATAAAGGGTCACATGACGTAATAATTGGTTGGTTATGCCCGTAAACCATCTAAACTATTGATCTAGAGAATTATTACATTCTTACAACCCTAATAGCGGCCTGTTTCACCACAGTACCAACAGTACAACCTATTTTTAATTTTTGAATCTAATAGTTATACTCTGGAAAAAAAACACCTGAATGAAACTTCACCTGTAAAACAGTTTACATGTATTTGTTAGGATTTATGTTCTAAGGGTCCTAGAGAAACCATAATTTCCCTTTAATATGGAATAAGCGTGGAGCTTATCACTAGGTCACATTGAAAATGTCACTAGACTTATCATCCTAACCTAAAAGATAATCATATAAGAAATGGCCCAAAATTAAGAATGAGAAACATACTCTTTACACTCCAATGAGAAAAATATAAAATTATTTAAACTATAATTTCATGAGGGTCAAAAATACGAACTCCACATTATGGTGTTTTATAAACCATTTAATTAATTGACATTTAAGATCATCAATTACCATTCATAAGGAAAATTTTATTGGTAATTTATTTAGCTAACACCCGCACCTCATAAGAAATTTAATTAAAAAATAATTTCAATAATTATTACTTATCAAAAATCTTATACAAATAAGACAATTTCTATTAAGAATTAATTTTATCTGCTATATTTATCCATAAATATTCACATAACTCAAAATATCTATAGAAACTATCAATTATAATATACAGAGGAAAAACCCATAAGGTTGTTAGTGGAATTTTAATTAACATATTCCTCATATAAATTTAAATCAAACAAATATAACATGTCTTTATTAAAAAAGCAGACTAGTCAAGTAATATTCCCCCCATACATTTATATGTTACACCATATAAGTTTCTACATACATGTTAAATAACCAATAAATTCTTATGAGTATACCCCCAATGGGTTAAGCACTAAAACATATAAACTAGAATAGTGACCTATGAGGGTTCTATAAAGCTAATCAATATTTAGTCTACTTAATCACACAATGGTCATTTAAAAACCACACTTATAGGGTTTATCTTATAAGAAACATGCCCCAACTAATTAACATTGGTACATCGGTGTATTTTAGAATTAAGTCATATGGGTCGTCATGCCCAAGTAAATAAGACACATGTATTTATAAAATAAACTATTTTTGAAAAGAATTATATTTCATCATACACAAATAAGCACCATGGTTCTATTAGATGAGTTATAATTTCTATGTTATAAAATTACTTTGGCTTAAAAATTAAATTTGTCATTTATATAACTACAACCATTTTTTGGCATGGGTTTCACAATATATTATGTTTTTATGTAATGGCATGAATATATGTGTTACCCATCACAATTTATAAGGGGAAATACTCCTTTTAAATTTCTAGTGGTCCCACATTTAATCACAATAATAATTTTCTATTCCCAAGAGACCAATGGTCCATGGTTCAAACATTTACTAATATGTTGGTTAAATATAATTCCACCATCAATTATTTTTGGTAAAATGAAATTTAGGCTAAAGATGACACATTATTTAACCAGACACATATCAGAATCACAACATGGAATGTTATACAAGTGATAAATACATATAAAATTTGAAATAATCAACGCAATTCAATACATAAGTAAGAAAAACCAGAAGTATGTTGTATAAGAAAATCATGAATGATAATAACCTAAACATTGTATAAAAATAATAATGATTCTAAAACACATAAGGAACATCATTCATGTTATTAGGATGTCAATAAATTCAACCTATGTGGACTTGAATATTAATTAAATGTAAATCTATATGTTCATATAATGATAAATGCATCAATGCATCCTTCCTATATAGTGACAATGTTGAAAAACCAAAATATGATAAATTTTTAAGAAATAGAAAGAAAAAAATCTCCCAAACAGAAATCATAATCAAACATTATAACAGACATCACGAAAAATAATCCCAACCCAAACCACTAGATAATTTCCCTATGCATGGTGATATAGATCCAATACATGGCTATTTAACAAGTGCTAAAACATTTCTAATATCTTTTCTACCATCCAAAAATAGTAATCCAAATTAATTGTGTAAAACCCCAGGTAAATAAATAATATTCCATCTTTATATTAATCCATATTTGTGAATCAAATATTAATATTACTTTAAAGGGGATGCTATGCTCGATGGCGTACCCAACACGCAACAACGAGTTTCTTGGGAATCCTACGTTGCACTCTAATAATAAAATAATATTATTTTAAATGGTAGTTAACATGTAGCCGTTGTATTGGCGGGAATGAATATAAATAACTAAAATATGATTATATATGTTTTTAAATGTTTTTAGATTTATCCAATAAAAGATAAAGGCTTAAAATACAGAAAAAATTCAATTTTAGGTGTATATGCCCTGGTTTTCACTAAAGGTTCACTTATCGCCTTTTGATGGCGTACTATCATTAAATATAGTTTTGATCACTCTTATACATTCTTTTGGACCAAATAAAACTCTTCTTTAGAATCGGGACATTAAATTTTACTTTGTGTAAATTTTTGGTATTTTTCTGATAAAGTTCATTTTATAATGAATAGTGTAAAATGTTGTATTTTAATTCAAAACCTCTTTTTAATATAATTTATTTATATGATTAAATTATCTTTTGAATTGGTTTTAATGTGAAATTAGAATATATTTTTACCATTAAATCCAATAGTGGTCGTTGGAATTAATTTCACTTTGAAATCGGACTTAAACTAGTATCAATCTTTTGATACTTATTGTTTCATAAAAACACGTTATTTGCTCTGACAGCGGGAATTAATTATTAAATTAATTAATGTGACTTATATGTTTTGAATTTTTTAAAATAGACTTCATTTTTGAATTCGGAATATCAAATATATCTTAGGGTGAATTTTTGGTAATTTTCTGAAAAACTTCAATTTTTGATGAATAGTGAAACCACTAAGTGGTACTTATAAAGACTGATTTTCCGTTTAAATGAAATTTTTCCATCATTGTGTTTTGAATTTCAAAAATCCTACATACATGGTTTTCATTAAGAAGTAAAATGTGGTTCAATGGGATAAAAATAATTTTTTGTTGAATAGTAACTTATTAAGTTCTTAATCGCAATTAGTGGTAATTAGGGTAGTTTAAGGTATAAATAATGCTTTAATAATATAAAATGACCTAGAAACATGTCCCAACCTTATTGGTTGCGTCATGGCCGACCAATAAAAGCCATGGGTCAACTTGGGGACCCCATGGAGACACTTTGGTTGGGAAATGACATAAATAACTTTTTATTTAATGTAAAAGTACAAATGACGCAAACATAATATGTTTTACGAAAACAATTTTTTTTATGGGGTTATAAAGATAATATTTTTGATAATAAATATTCATTGGAAAGATAAAAATATTTCCTACATCATAGTAGTTTTTTTATAATTTTTAGACATTAAATCAATTAAATTATTTATGACATAATAATGATGCAGCGATGACATCATTATTTGACGATTTAAATAAAATGGAAAGATAATGTAAAATCTATGAACTACACATGTCCAAAACCAATTGGATGAGTGGATTTAGAAACCTTATCACCTTATCCACGAATTCTATCAATGTGGGACCTTTTAAAACCGAAACAAATTTTCAAATAAAGTAATATTTCTTTACTTTCCAAAAGTGCCCCTGCTATCCTCTTATAAAAGGCCCCCACCTCTACCTCATTTCACACACTCCTCAAGCCTTTGGCTCGGCCAACCCCTGCCCATTTACTCTCTCCACATCCCTCTCCTCATCCTAGAGGATTACATTTGGGCAGAATCATTTCAAAGGAATGCTTTAGGCTCAAATCAAAAGGAGATACACTTTTAAAGGTAATTCTTTCTCTCATGTTCATTTGTTTTATTTTGCTTCTCCAACCCCATAAACTCTTTTTATTTACTTCTTTTGTAACAACACCAGTATCTTCAATATACTAGGATGTTTTTATAAGATTTATTCGAGCTACACTCTCACACAACTACATCAAATGGTTAAAGAACATACGGTTTCCGTGGATGGCGAAATTCTGCCTCCCGAAACGATGATTGTTCAATACTCATTTAACACCTTCAAAGGTGGCCATTATGATGTCACTATTTTTATATATGATATATAATATGTTTATATTTTTTCTTTAAGCTTCTGTATTTTTCATTTTGGGAATACCTTTATGGTTTCCATTGTGGGTAAACACGATATCTTCATTTAAGGAAGTGCGGACTACCGCCCCCTCAAAGTGATGTGATTCGTTAATGCCATATGTGGGATGTGTAAAGGATCGATTTAAAGTTATTATATATGATTTTATACTGGAATTATAATATACCTCTATATCATTATTATTTCTTTCCATTAAAGTATGATATAGAAATGAAAGTAGCGTTCATGTGTACGTATGGATTACCGTCTCCATGAACGGTGCATTTCATTTCTTATCCTCAAATGTAATGTACTATTAAAAGTATATGTATATAATGGATATATATAATGAATGATACATCTAAATGATGAATATAATTCTGGAATTAAAATATACATACCTCTCATTTAATTTTAATTCCATTAATATAAGAAAGAAATGAAAGTAGCGTTCATGCGTACGTACAGCTTACCGTCTCCATGAACGGTGCACTTCATTTATTACCTCTAAATGATTATGTAATATTATAAATACAAGTATATGGTGGATATATATGATATATATGATATCCAAATCAGGATGTTCATTCTGGATATAAATAACCATTGACCACACGAACAACATGTAATTGTAAGAAGTCCACTTTCGACTTAAGAACCAAATATCGACAAAACAAACATGATTAACTTAAATGATTAAATAATGTTTATAACATAGTAATAAGTGATATAAAAGGAATAATTAAATTTAAAATGGTTCTTAAGGAATTATAAATTAACTCAAGTTTATTATTCCGGAAATTAAAGAACGATCGAGTCAAGTCGGACCCGAGGTAAGGGATCCTACAACTCTCTTTCTATTTAAGTACTCGCCTTTATGTCACTTATTTTAGGCTCCTCTTTGTAATGTGGGGGGATGTTCTTTTATATTCCTCTTTCTTTACATTTTATTTTAATGTGATGAGATACCCTATTTTATCTCATCAATCCATATTCGGAAGTTTTATGTGGTGCCGTTAGGCTGCCGAGTTTTCGTAAGGGATTTTTCATCTCACTTTTATTCCCGTGAGATTTATGCTACATTTGCCACAAATTCCATTGAGTGGTGTATTTAATGCCCATTATTCTACTCTTTGTGTAATATAATTTCGTTTATGAGTATTTACATCAATGATCTATTGTCCTTCTTTCATGCGGTGTATGTTTTGAAAGATACCCAAGTCGGTAAGGGAACCTTTCACCCTTCTCTTTTTTAAAAGACTTCTTTTGTTGGGTATTTTAATTTACATATTTTTATGTTGGGATATGATCTCATATATCCTTATTGATGTAATTTTATGTCCAAGTGATGAGATACACTTTTTATCTCTCATCAACTCATTTTGATGTGATGTCGTTAGGCTGTCAAGGGAACTTTTTAACCCAATTTTAATTTCTTTGGGATCAACATGTAGTCATTGAATATGTCATCCATTGAATATGTGTGAATGACCTTTTATTGTTTTACACTTAATATCCACTTATATTGGGTGTATTTATATTTGTCACACATATTTTTGAGATTCATTTGTCCTTAATTTAAGGATACCTTCTTTATAAGGGATTTCATCACATTTGACATTTCTATTGAGGGATCATTGCTGTTATGCACCAATTCAATATTATATGGTTTGTATACTTTCCTTTGGAGTATTATATCATGAATCCATTTATTCTAATGATATTATAATGTTCTGACTAAATGTTATTCCTCAATTATTATATTCAAGTGTCTCTAATTTTGGTAAAACCCCTATAACTAAAATGTCGTTTTAAATGTTTTAATTATTTATTCTTATTAATATCCATGTTTTCAAAATGGTTTTAAGGATTTATTTATATGGATATTAATGGTTTAAAATTTTAAGCTTCAAGGTGGTATGGGACACTTTGATTCAAAAATCTATTTATTAAATGTATTAAATGGTTTTGATAAAGGATTCTATTATGATATATTGTGATGTGGAAATGTTATCATTAATTTATTTTGGTTTTATGTTTTATGATTTTATATTGGTACTTGGACATTTTAACGGGTGGTTACGTAATAAACCATTTGACGGGTGGTGCCGTGAATACCAGGATGGGTGGTTACGTTATAACCTCCAATGCATTGGGTATGGAAGTCGGCCGTATGGCTATTCCATTAAGTATGTATGGAAATTGGCCGTATTGCTATTCCATTAAGTGATATGTGTGGAAGTCGACCGTATGGTTATTCCACTTAAGTATGTTTATGTCCCAAGTTACCTTTATATATGTTATGTGTTCTTTATATGGGTTTTATGGTAATACTTTGGTTACAAAAAGGTATGTAATGATATTTTATTCAGTTAAGAGTTTTTACTACTTCATAAAGGTGAAAAGTATTACCGTGATAAAGTATACATGGTTTACTTTTTGTTTTGAAAAACTAACAGTTTTTATTCTTTGTGTATCCCTTACTGAGTTTTTATGCTCATCCCAAGTTTTTGAAATGTTTTTCACAGGACTTAGCGTGGAATAGGGTCAAGGATGGGATCATGGGAAAGTTCTTCTACCTAAAACATGAAACTATACATGTTTCTTTTTAAGAATTTTTATTTTATGGAAATTTAGTAGAAGAGACTACTTTGTAATCTTTTGAGATGTAATAGTTATGTCCTAATTCTCTAAAACTCTAAACCTGAAAATATCCTCAATGTGTAATCTTGTAATAACTCAAGATTAAGTACGGTTTAAGGCTGGGGCCTTATAGTTGGTATCAAAGGTCGGTTTAGATAACTTTAGAGGTTAGGGTATTCTTTAAGCATAAGTGACATTACCATAATGGTTAGGATTTCAGAAAGATTCCTAGTTTTAGATAAATTGAATGAGTAAATGTATCTTAGTGTTTACCTTCCTCATTAGTACATGATGGTTTTGTTGATATACTCACACTGATATTTCTATTTTTAGTGATAGATGGATCTAGCAGGCACCAAAGAGACAACATGTTTGAAGGAAACTGTGGTGGTTCTCTGATTAAGATACTAGATAAAATGGAGGATTCAATGAGGAAACTCGTGGTTGTTCTAAACCAAATATCAAGGAGTCATGATCAACCACATCAACCTTGGTGAGTTCTCTAATGCATCATGTACGAGATGGCCAACTCGATGCCGAAATTCAGGTAATAATTATTAAGGTAACCATTAGGGTTTATATGATACTTAATTTTTAGGTAATTATGGGTTACTCTATGATATGATGGAAAATGAAAGGAATGAGATAAAATTGAGGTTAAAATATGTTATGATTATTCTTGAAGATTTTATCTCATTTTGGGGAATGTTTTAAGAATTATATAGTTTTGGAAAAAGGACAACACGTAGACCGTGTGACATCTCGTCGCGTCGGACAAAGCTGCGGGAATCGAACCCACAACCAATGTGCGACTGGTATTTATCGCCTACCTCTGGACTACATGAAGTCCCTGGTTAGTTTGACTGATTCATTCTAGTTATATTATTTTATGAATTAAGAGTAAGTTGATTTTGGGTTATTTATGAAAATGATTAACCTATCATGGAGGATATGTGATTAGGTTAATTACTTTTCAAAACGAGACTTTAGGAGCAACTGCTATTGTTGGGAGATAAATGTTACGATTTATCATGGAAGACTATGCAACAAAATCCTTCAAATATTTGGGTTTCAATCTTATATTGGTTTACTTTGATGAATTTTATGGACAAATTGATTATAGAATGGTCCTCATTGAACTTTGGGTTTTGTTGGACAAATTTTGGAGATTAAGAATAGATTTTCTTTTTATAAAGGGATATCCTTTTCTGGATTATCTGATCTTGTACTAGCCTTTTTGGTTTTGGTTTTGGTTAAAGTATAAAGACATGGGAAGTATATAGTTCTATTTTGTGGATTAGGTGATTCTCTAGAAGTTGATTATAGTACTCTTAATGTGAAAATTTCTTCCTAAATACTCGTCTTTTAGAGAAAATATGAGTTTGTGTAAGGAATCTAATAAAAGTTGAAAGTCAATATGATAAGTGATTATGTTTCCTTATGAATAAATTCCTCAATAAAAAGTAACTTAAAACAAAAATGTTGTCTATTAACTTTTCCTACTGGGGAATCGAATACCGTTTAACCCATCACAAGTTTGTGATTCTCTCATGGTTAACTTTCTCCTAAACATGTTTTCTATCACTCTCCATCAGAACATGACCCTTTGTTTTTTCCTCCACGTACATATTTTCATACTTGGAATCCTAGTATTGGTTAACTCAGGTGACCTTTGTACTTATCTCTCTTTATTTTAAAGTGTTTGTTTTACCGACTTTTGTTCCGATGTGGGACTTTCAAGGATGTTTCCAAGCCCAATTTTAAAATTGCGAGGATGCAATTCCCAAAAGGGGGGAAGGATGTAACACCCCAGGTAAATAAAGAATATGACATCTTTATATTTATCCATATTTTTGAATCAAATATTAATATTACTTTAAAGGGGAAGCTATGCTCGATGGCGTACCCAACACGCAACAACGAGTTTCTTGGGAATCCTACGTTGCACTCTAATAATAAAATAATATTATTTTAAATGGTAGTTAACATGTAGCCGTTGAATTGGCGGGAATGGATATAAATAACTAAAATAGGATTATATATGTTTTTAAACGTTTTTACATTTATCCAATAAAAGATAAAGGCTTAAAATACAGAAATAATTAAATTTTAGGCGTATATGCCCTGGTTTTCACTAAAGGTTCATTTATCGCCTTTTGATGGCGTACTATAATTAAATATAGTTTTTATCACTCTTATACATTCTTTTGGACCAAATAAAACTCTTCTTTAGAATCGGGACATTAAATTTTACTTTGTGTAAATTTTTGGTATTTTTCTGATAAAGTTCATTTTTTAATGAATAGTGTAAAATGTTGTATTTTAATTCAAAACCTATTTTTAATATAATTTATTTATATGATTAGATTATCTTTTGAATTTGTTTTAATGTGAAATTAGAATATATTTTTACCATTAAATCCAATAGTGGTCGTTGGAATTAAGTTCACTTTGAAATCGGACTTAAACTAGTATCAATCTTTTGATACTTGTTGTTTCATAAAAACATGCTATTTGCTCTGACAGCGGGAATTAATTATTAAATTAATTAATGTGACCTATATGTTTTGAATTTTTTAAAATAGACTTCATTTTTGAATTCGGAATATCAAATATAGCTTAGGGTGAATTTTTGGTAATTTTTTGAAAAACTTCAATTTTTGATTAATAGTGAAACCACTAAGTGGTACTTATAAAAACTAATTTTCCGTTTAAATGAAATTTTTCCATCATTGTGTTTTGAATTTAAAAAATAAGACATACATGGTTGTCATTATGAAGTAAAATGTGGTTCAATGGGATAAAAATAATTTTTTGGTGAATAGTAACTTATTAAGTTCTTAATCGCGATTAGTGGTAATTAGGGTAGTTTAAGGTATAAATAATGCTTTAATAATATAAAATGACCTAGAAAAATGTCCCAACCTTATTGGTTGTGTCATGGACGACCAAGACAATCCATGGGTCAACTTGGGGACCCCATGGAGACACTTTGGTTGGGAAATGACATAAATAACTTTTTATTTAATGTAAAAGTAAAAATGACACAAACATAATATGTTTTATGAAAAGAATTTTTTTTATGGGGTTATAAAGATAAGATTTTTGATTATAAATATTCATTGGAAATATAAAACTATTTCCTACATCATAGTAGTTTTTTTATAATTTTTAGACATTAAATAAATTAAATTATTTATGACATAATAATGATGCCGCGATGACATCATTATTTGACGATTTAAATAAAATGGAAAGATAATGTAAAATATATGAACTAAACATGTCAAAAACCAATTGGATGAGTGGATTTAGAACCCTTATCACCCTATCCACGAATTATATCAATGGGGGACCTTTTAAAACCGAAACACATTTTCAAATAAAGTAATATTTCTTTACTTTCCAAAAGTGCCCCTCCTCTCCTCTTATAAAAGGCCCCCACCTCTACCTCATTTCACACACTCCTCAAGCCTTTGGCTCGGACAACCCCTGCGCATTTACTCTCTCCACATCCATCTCCTCATCCTAGAGGATTCACTTTGGGAAGAATCCTTTCAAAGGAAGTCTTTAGGCTCAAATCAAAAGGAGTTACACTTTTAAAGGTAATTCTTTCTCTCATGTTCATTTGTTTTATTTTGCTTCTCCAACCCCCTAAACTCTTTTTATTTACTTCTTTTGTAACAACACCAGTATCTTAAATATACTAGGATGTTGTTATAAGATTTATTCGAGCTACACTCTCACAAAACTACGTCAAATGGTTAAAGAACATACGGTTTCCGTGGATGGCGAAATTCTGCCTCCCGAAACGATGATTGTTCAATACTCATTTAACACCTTCAAAGGTGGCCATTATGATGTAACTATTTTTATATATGATATATAATATGTTTATTTTTTTTCTTTAAGCTTCTGTATTTTTCATTTTGGGCATACCTTTATGGTTTCCATTGTGGGTAAACACGATATCTTCATTTAAGGAAGTGCAGACTACCGCCCCCTCAAAGTGATGTGATTCGTTAATTCCATATGTGGGACGTGTAAAGGATGGATTTAAAGTTATTATATATGATGTTATACTGGAATTATAATATACCTCTATATCATTATTATTTCTTTCCATTAAAGTATGAGATAGAAATGAAAGTAGCGTTCATGCGTACGTATGGATTACCGTCTCCATGAACGGTGCATTTCATTTCTTATCCCCAAATGTAATGTACTATTAAAAGTATATGTATATAATGGATATATATAATGAATTATACATATAAATGATGAATATAATTCTGTAATTAAAATATACATACCTCTCATTTAATTTTAATTCCATTAATATGAGAAAGAAATGAAAGTAGCGTTCATGCGTACGTACGGCTTACCGTCTCCATGAACGGTGCATTTCATTTCTTACTTATAATTGATTATGTAATATTATAAATACATCTATATGCTGGATATATATGAAATATATGATATCCAAATCAGGAATTTCATTCTGGATATAAATAACCTTTGACCACACGAACAACATGTAATTGTAAGAAGTCCACTTTCGACTTAAGAACCAAATATCGACAAAACAAACATGATTAACTTAAATGATTAAATAATGTTTATAACATAGTAATAAGTGATAAAAAAGGAATAATGAACTTTAAAAAGGTTCTTAAGGAAGTATAAATTAACTCAAGTTTATTATTCAGGAGATTAAAGAACGATCGAGTCAAGTCGGACCCGAGATAAGGGATCCTACAACTCTCTTTCTTTTTAAGTACTCGCCTTTATGTCACTTCTTTTAGGCTCTTCTTTGTAATGTTGGGGGATGTTCTTTTATATTCCTCTTGCTGTACATTTTATTTTAATGTGATGAGATACCCTATTTGATCTCATCAATCCATATTCGGAAGTTTTATGTGGTGTCGTTAGGCTGCCGAGTTTTCGTAAGGGATTTTTCATCTCACTTTTATTCCCGTGAGATTTATGCTACATTTTCCACAAATTCCATTGAGTGGTGTATGTACTGCCCATTATTCTACTCTTTGATTAATATACTTTCGTTTATGAGTATTTACATCAATGATCTATTGTCATTCTTTCATGGGGTGTATGTTTTGAAAGATACCCAAGTCGGTAAGGGAACCTTTCACCCTCCTCTTTTTTAAAAGACTTCTTTTGATGGGTCTTTTAATTTACATATTGTTATGTTGGGATATGTTCTCATATATCCTTATTGATGTAAATTTTATGTCCAAGTGATGAGATACACTTTTTATCTCTCATCAACTCATTTTGATGTGATGCCGTTAGGCTATCAAGGGAACTTTTTAACCCAATTTCGATTTCTTTGGGTTCAACATGTAGTCATTGAATATGTCATCCATTGAATATGTGTGAATGACCTTTTATTGTTTTACACTTAATATCCACTTATATTGGGTGTATTTATATTTGTCACACATATTTTTGAGATTGATTTGTCCTTAATTTAAAGATACCTTCTTTATAAGGGATTTCATCACATTTGACATTTCTATTGAGGGTTCATTGCTGTTATGCACCAATTCAATCTTATATGGTTTATATACTGTCCTTTGGAGTATTATATCATGAATCCATTTATTCTCATGATATTATAATGTTCTGACTATATGTTATTCCCCAATTATTGTATTCAAGTGTCTCTAATTTTGGTAAAGCCCCTTTAACTAAAATGTCGTTTTAAATGTTTTAATTATTTGTTCTTATTAATATCCATGTTTTCAAAATGGTTTTAAGGATTTATTTATATTGATATTAATGGTTTAAAATTTTAATCTTCAAGGTGGTATGGGACACTTTGATTCAAAAATCTCTTTATTAAATGTTTTAAATGGTTTTGAAAATGGTTTTGATAAAGGATTCTATTATGATATATTCTGATGTGGAAATGTTATCATTCATTTATATTGGTTTTATGTTTTATGATTTTATATTGGTACTTGGACATTTTAAGGGGTGGTTACGTTATAAACCATATGACGGGTGGTGCCGTGAATACCAGGACGGTTGGTTACGTTATAACCTCCAATGCATTGGGTATGGAAGTCGGCCGTATGGCTATTCCATTAAGTATGTATGGAAATTGGCCGTATGGCTATTCCATTAAGTGATATGTGTGGAAGTCGACCATATGGTTATTCCACTTAAGTATGTTTATGTCCCAAGTTACCTTTATATATGTTATGTGTTCTTTATATGGGTTTTATGGTAATACTTTGGTTACAAAAAGGTATGTAGTGATATTTTATTCAGTGAAGAGTTTTTACTACTTCATAAAGGTGAAAAGTATTACCTTGATAAAGTATACATGGTTTACTTTTTGTTTTGATAAACTAATAGTTTTTATTCTTTGTGTATCCCTTACTGAGTTTTTATGCTCATCCCAAGTTTTTTGAAATTTTTTTCACAGGACTTAGCGTGGAATAGGGTCAAGGATGGGATCAAGGGAAAGTTCTACTACCTAAAACATGGAACTAGACATGTTTCTTTTTAAGAATTTTTATTTTATGGAAATTTAGTATAAGAGACTACTTTGTAATCTTTTGAGATGTAATAGTTATGTCCTAATTTTCTAAAACTCTAAACCTAAAAAGATCCTCAATGTGTAATCTTGTAATAACTCAAGATTAAGTAAGGTTTAAGGCTGGGCCTTATAAATTGAACCTCTGAACTACGTTGTATCGTCTCGTCCAAGGATCCACTTAAATAGTACCACAAGGCAGTCGATCAAATAGCCTCAAGATGGACTCTCCATACACTAGAGGATGATTACTAGAAATAAGAGTCCAATGGTGGTGCATTGGGGTGACTATACCCTCAGGATAAGTGTATAACATTGGGATAATAAATAATAAAACAATCTATAGTTCATGGAATATAATATTAATTAATTAATTCCAAATTCCATATACACAACCATGCATGTCCTTATGATCATACAATATTCATGAAGTACTAAAAAATCAATTAATAAATATATGATACAAAAATAAATAAAATAGACTAAAAGGTGAATTGTGTGAGCATCATAAGCTCTTGATCAGCCCAATTCCCCTAATCTCCCATGTATAATGTGACAACAGAAGAATAATCCATGAACCTAATCCTATAAAATGAGTTATATTTAGGTACCGTAGTGATATAGAAGCCCAAATAGGGTGGTTGATAAACTTAGTATTCCAACACCAATGATGTCTCATGCTATACATTTTTTAATATAAAAGACACATGTGCGTAGGTATGATAATTAAAAAAATAAATAAATAAATATAAAAATGTTGGACTCAGATTATTTATTGGAACTTGGTCCACCAGACATGATTCATCCAGTGACAAAATATCTTCAAAAAAATTTCCACATGTATATATAAGCATACTTATAAACATATATATATATATATAATCCAACTATTGAGGACCTAAAGAGGAAGGTCCAATAATCCACTTAAATGTATCGCTAGGGTAATTTATTTATTTAATTCAATAATTAATGAAATAAAACAAGTAAAAATACTTTAAATACCAAATTTATTATATAATAGATCAAATTTTCATTTATTAATAAGAATTATCTACTTATATTAGACATAAAAATATTAAAAAGTTTCTAATAAAAAAGATAAATAGTTTAAAGACAATTTTTTCATATAAGGTTTTATTTAAAACCAAAATTTATAAATTATCTAATATGAATTTGATAAAATTAATTTCAATTTTAATTTAGAAAATAAAAAATTAATTTGGATTAAACATCATGATTTTTCTGAAAATATTGAAATTTATGTGAATATTGAACATACTTTTTTTAAAAAAAATCATTTCCTTTTTAAAATATTAAGTAATTAAAGAGTAAAAATATGTTCTAAATATGATTTCTAGAATTTTAATTTTTCTATTTAAATTTAATCCAATTATTTTGTTTTGAATTAACTTTATATCATTTTTTTGTATAAGTTAGTTTTTGGGTTTGAACATATGTTTTTTAAAAACTATTTTAAAAATAAAAATGTCTCCCATTTTATTTTAATTAAAATAATACATAATGTGGAATTTTTTAAATTGAATTTATAGATTATATATAATTAAAAATTAATTTAGTGTTATGCAATTATTAATATTAGTCATAGATTTAATATAGAATAATCTTTTTCTATAAAAAATACACTTTTGGAAAATATGTTGTATAACTGCATATGCGTTAATATTATTAAATTAAAAATTTCATTTTATATTAATTGTATTTGAAAAAATTGATTACATATTTTGAATCGAAATAATTTAAAATTTTTAAAAATTTCAACTGAATTTTTTATAAAATTTATTATTGAAAAAATAATCACTAGAGTGATTAACTTAAAAATAATTTTAATTAGTGATTAAAAATATAATATAAGATTTAAATATGACCTAACACTTTCACAATAGTAACTATCCTTAAATATTACAACATTATCCAATAAAGTATCAATTTTTTTACATTATAAGATCCTTTTAGTAGGTAAAAACATGGGCTAACCTAACTTTTATTTAAAGAAACGTGTTCCACTAACCTCAGTTATAAAAGTTCACCCCCTCTTCCCAATAGTCTGAACATAAAAATCAATTGGTTCATAAAATAACTAAAAAAATAAATTTTAAACTTCCCTAGTTTTATCCTAGAGGACTTAACTTGGGGAGAAGGACATCCAAGGTAGGCCATTGGTGCAAAGCAATAGGATATACCTGAAGAAGAGGTAATGTTCATCAAGAAGCATTTTTTCATTTCCTCCTACACCCCTCTAATAATTCTTATAAAATGGTAATAAAATGACCATATAATCTTCAATATAATATTTTTTTTATTTTTATAATATGATGTAAACCCACACACACTTCCCTCAAATGGGTTACGATGTTATCATTCGTGTGTATGGGGGACTACCGCTTCGTGAAATGATGGGGTTTTTTTCCATTACCACCTATCAAAGTTGGGTATACTAATGCATATAAAGTTTATATATACTAGTTATAACATAATTAATCCTCTATTGTCATTATATTGAATATTAAAATTTTATATTACATTCCAAAATTGATACAATAATGTCGCTCGTGTGTGCAATAGACTACCACCTCACAAAGCAATATGACTAAGTTTTCAATAATGCGTTGCATGGACAGTAAAAAGGGTAAATATAATAAATATATTTGATTTAAATGTAATATTTATGATATTCCTGACATATTTATCAATATATAAGTGTAATATAACATTTTATATCTTACATTTTCACTCTATGAAAATATGATAACGCCATTCATGGACATGTGGACTACTGCCTCCATTAAGAGATGTGATTATTTTTCCACAAACACATAATAAGAATGATATATATAAGTATATAAGATTAAATAATATTTTATTTATGACATAATTATCATTATGGAAATATAAAATGTTACTACTAACTTTCCATAATGATTATTGAAAAATTGAATCATTAATCATGTGTATGTATAGCCTATTGTCTCCATGATCATAATGTTACATCCTTTTTTTGTAACCGTAAATCATTAATGGTTTTAAAAGTATAATTAATGTAAAATATGATAATTATTTCATTATTATTCTTCTATAAATATTTAAATAATTACCACTTTGACCATAGTCAACCTATCAATGTCATTTTTGACCCATAAGACGAATATGATCTAAACATCCGACTTAATCATAATTGATTATGTAATTGTATAAAATGTGGTAATAATTGAAAGAAAATTAATAAACAACATTAATTTAGATCTCCAAAAATTATATAATTAACATAATTTTATTTTTTTGGATGATAAATTCACTCGTGACATGTAGGACTCATGGTAAGGGACTCTGTCACAATTTTCATTCAATGTAGAATATGATGATGTTATGAACCTTTCTTCTATCTGATGTTCTATATAAATACCCTTTTACAAGTTATATCATGATTTTTTATATTATAAATTTTTTTAATATTTTTATTTCATGGGTATTATGATTTTATTATTTCTAAAGTGGCAAGGGAAATTTATTCTTAATAAATACTCATTTAATATTTTCCGTCAAACACACTTTTATGTTTGAATGATTAGAAATGTTTTTTGAAATGTTTTATAATGATATAAAATAATTATAATGTTCATTTTTTTCTCTTTTAATTTATTTAAGTGGGTTTAAAATGTAATCTTTTTATGAGTTTTAAATGGAAAAATTACAACGACTTTTCCAATCATCTTGACTGTTATTTCATTTCTAGATTAATTTACAAAGTTACTTGTTTTCTTAAATGAAAATCTATATTTATTTTTAGGTTATTATTTTATTGATGATGGTCATTAAAATAAAATTTTATTCTTATATCCAAAAGTGATTATCATATGAGTTTAAAAGAGTTTTTAAAATGATTAAATGTTTATTTCATGTTGTGGTTATTAGACATTATATAATACTAATGTTACTAGATATTTTCATGTGATCCTGTTATAGCTAAATGAGGGTTTTTATAGATAGTGTTTTTATGCAATGGGAAATGATTATGTTTTCTAGATTATTGTATCATAAGTCTTTCGTATTGTTTTTCCAATCTATATGGGTTCTGTAATGGTTCTGTATGGTCTCTATATGGGTTTTATGAGATGATGTCCTAAGGTATCTATGTGATTTTTCAATGAATGATAATGAGTTTCCAATAACATAATTTAAAAAAACATAAAATAAATGATTTTTTAATAAAATAATATTTTATTTTATGAATAAATTGTTATCTTTTCCAGAAAATGTTTTTATGGGTGTTACTATTTTTAACTCAACCAAGAGTTCCCTTATTTTTATGTCCCTTAATATGTTTTTTGTTCTCATACCATGTTTTAAAAAAAATTGTATTTAAATGATGGGTAAGGTAAATGAAGTGATTATGTTGAAAGTCATGAATAATTATCATGAATAGAGAACATGCTATATTTTATAATTTTTATTTTATGGGAAAAATTGATATTACATGGAAGTTTCCACGTTTTAATTTTATATTCTTATTATGTATTAGTTATTTCCTAATTTTATAAAACTATAAACCAGAAAAAATATTCAAAGTGAAGGAATTGAATTCTAGACAAACTCATGATTACATAATGATAAATTTTGGGTCCTAATAGTTGGTATCAAATGTCATATTATATAAATTTAGAGTTTAGGATTATAATAATAGAATAACAATGAATTATATTACCATATTTTCAGTTTAAAATGAAATATCATTTTACTTTTACAATGTTAAATCATATAAACATGTTGTTTCACAATGGTTTTTTGTAGAGGTAATAAAGATATTGTAGTGATAAGGCACCAAGAGGAAAATATACTTCTAAGTCAACATCTCAAGATGGATGGAAATAAATATAATATTTTGTTACAATGATTGATTAGTTGACATCGCATATAGATGATGGTTGTGTCTATAATAGAGGTGAACCTGATTTTTCATAATGTATCATCTCTATAATGGGGTATTTCATGAGGAAAGTCCCACATCATTTAAGTGATCATCTTAACTAGTCATAGCCCAATGATGGATAAATACATTGGATAAGATATATTATATCATGGAATATTCAAAACATCCAATGGAAACCCTTTCTAGTTCAGAATTTTTAATGTGAATCTGATTGATGATGGCCTTTGGTTAATAATATATAAAGTAAATATGATCTTGATTCCACAGAATGGGAAATATTTAATGATATTTTTAATGAAAAATATTCCCATAATGTATTTTGACCTTGAATATGAAATAATTATTGGAAATGAGGAAAAATGTGAATGATTTAGTAGCTTAATATAAAGAAAAATTCATAGGATTTCCCAAGTATATGCATGATTTTATACAATACATAGATAGAAATAATAATAGGTTTTTCTTAGTATTAAAAAAATTATAAAGTGTTTTGTATGAATGAGAATTTAAAATATATATGAATGTTTTTCAATATTTTCAAAATAATTAGAATCAATTTTCTAACTTTTATGTTCCCCATGATTATGAAACTGAACAATGGTTTACGATTTAAGGTGACAAGGAAACATATAAAAATGATACATGGAGTTACAAAAATGATGTTCCCATATTATGGTAAGGGTTTTTAGATAAACAATATAGAACGTCTTCTGTAGTCATGGTAGTCTAACCGAGGTGGAATGTTTGGCCACATGGAATATGGAAGAAAGGAAAAGAAACCTATGGAATAAAATAATGGGGTATGTGAAATCCATACAATGGATAGATTCTATATTTTAATTATTTTGGTCATTATTCTGATTAATATCTAATGTTAAATCCACATGATGGGAATCATCATGACCAGAAACAAAAAGGTGTAGCGAGGTCTTTTTTTACTACTATAGTTGATGTTGGTCCATCAAATAAAGTGTTTACATGTTTGTTAATCTTGTATTCAAATTATTCCAATGGATTTTCATACATAGATCATCTTAGTTTTTCATTTCTAAGAAATTTTCAAGAAATTTGGGTTTATCCGTAGTGAAATTAGGATATAACTTTTTGTAGAAAAACTCAGTTGATGTATTAAAGAAAACAAGTTATATAAGAATCTTTTTATTATTATCAGTGGGATGGTATTTCCATGAAATATTGTTGAACTAGACATATTAGTGTTTTATAAGACTCATGGAATGGATTGAATTTCTGTTTATCATTCTACGATAGATTTAAATGATAATAATGTTTTGATCAATGATTTAATTCCCTTGATAACCTACCAAATTCTTGAGAAATTGATTATGGGTTGAATTGGAAATAACATAGCTGACTTCATTGAAAAAAAATAAATTATTAAAATTAGTGGTGTTACAATAGTAAATGAATATGTAGATGTTTTTACAAATGATCTGTATTGAATTATTCCAGACCAGAAGGTTGAGTTTGTACTTAACATTGTACATGATTCCTAGAAAATTTATAAACCCCCTTATCGAATGGATCAAGTGTAACTTTTAGAATCAGAAATGATATTTTGGAATTTATTATATAAATTATTTATCCAATATTCCACTTCACCATGGGGTGATCCTATCTAGTTTGTTAAAATTAAATATGTTTCAATGAGAATTTTAATTTATTATAGATACTTTAATAACATCATTGTTTAGAACATGTGTCCTTTTTTCTATTTCAATGATTTTTATGATATTTAGGGACCATGTTATTTTTTATAATGTTATCTTGAGATTTTAGTGACATTATTTGAAGGTGAAAGAAACAGAAATTATGAAGACTATGTTTCAGACTATATATGGACACTATAAATTTGCAGTTATGTTGTTTAGTTGATCTATTAAACATACTATATTTATGGATCTTACGAATATAATTTTCAAGAGTTCTTTGAAAATATTTTTACTGTGTTTATTGATGATATTTTTGTATCTTAAATAATTTTATAGGAACATTAAAAGATCATAATAATTATTTTGAAAATATTGTAATAAAAGAAAATATATAGAAATTTATTAATGTATGAAATTTGGTTGTAAAAAATTTTATTCCACAGAATTATAATCCCTATATATTTCATAACTATTGAACATTTCAAAACCAAATTGTTGAATAACGTTCAAGTACCAAAAATATCATAGATATGCATAGTTTTCCTGGATTAATGGTTTACTAGTGGTATTTTCGTGAAAAAAATTCTTAGTTTTCTATCCCACTAACTAAGTCAACTCAAAAAGGAGTTGAATCCATATGAATAAAGGAATGTGATATTTGTCTTTAGAAACATTATATATGTTTGGTGAATGTTATAGTTTTGTCCCTGTCACCTATAAATGGAGTTTTTTTCATATACAGTGATTATTCAGTAAATGAACTGGGTTGCATCCTAATATAGGAGTGTCATGTAATTTCATATGATTCATGTTGGTTGAAACATCATGAGTAAGATTACCCTATACATAATGTAAAATTACCTTCTACGTTTTTTTCATTAAAAATTATGAGGTATCACTTTTTTGGATTAATTTGTGATATATGTACTAATAAAAAAACAGTTAAGTAAATATTCACCTAGAAATAATAGAAAATGAGACGGTGAAGATGGATTGAACAAAATAAGGATTATGATTTCATAATTTATTTAAAAACTAGAAAAGTAAAAATATTAAATGATTATTTTCCTCAAAAAAGTAATGTTACATTAACCATGTAACATTTATATTGTGACCCTTTGGTTAATGATTTGAAGAAGTTTATCTTAGATGTTGTTGATGCAGTTACATCCTCCAATTTGTATCAGGTATTAATACATTAAACACTGTCTAAACTAATTAATATAGCTTGTAAGGAATATCATTATTTGGATGAAAAGTTTGAATCCATTATGAAGGATATGTTTCTCGATTTTAATATTAATGAAGAGGGGGTTTTATGATATGGAAAAATCTTATTTTTTTCCTTTTGATACCCAATTTAGGAAATCATTTTTGATTAAAACTCATGTTTCTCTATATTTCATTCATCATGGAAGTACTAAGATGTATAGAGAACATCAGGTGTATTAATAATGGGATCAAATGAAGAGATAAATTGATAACTTTACCATTGTGTGTTTTACTTCACAGAAGGTTAATATAGAACAAACATTCCAAATGGGATGGTATAAACCATTTCAAGTGTTGGATTGGATATGGAAAAATATATAAATGTATTTCATGGTTGTATTTATAAATACTTCTCAATATAATAATTTTATTTGGGTTATTGCTATTTGATTAAATAAATATGAAAATTTCTTTAACATTTGTGATTTAATGTATTTATACCAGATATTTTGACTGTATATAAAGGAGATAGTCATGTTACATGGAGTGACTCGCTCTAGTGTATCATATCATGATCCAAGATCACATATAATTTTTTAAAATGGCTTCAGAATTCATTAGGTACCAAATTAAATTTCTTTATTGATTTTCATCAGAATTATATAGATAGATTAAGGGGAAAATAAAATCCATTGATAATATGAATCCTTATTATGTAATTGACATCTTAAGAATGTTGTATAAACATATTTCATTGGATGATTTTTCTTATGTAAATAATATTCATTATAGTATATATATAACACCATTTGAGTTATTATAAAGAATACGGTTCCAGAAACCAAAATTTTGGAATAATGTAGGATAATGGAAGTTAATGGTAAAATAGTTGGTAGAAGATATTGAAAATAATTATTTTTTGATAAATAAACACATTAGGACAGATATGATAAGGTATAGATGTTATGCATATAAACATAAGAATGATCATTCTTTTAATGTAGGCAATCAAGCCTTCATCAAAGTTTCTAAATGGAAAAGTGTGATGTGTTTTGGTAATAAGTGGAAGTTGAGTCTATGGATCATTAGAGCATATGAAATCCTGGATAAAGTTGGATCAGTTTCCTTTTGAGTGTCATTACCTCTAATTTTCTCTCAGGTACACAATGTATCTCATGATTAAATGTTAAGAAAATATGTTCCAGAAAAATATCTTGTTTTGATACATAAATTAGTTCAGCTGGAAGAGAATAAATCTTATAAATAACATACATTTCATTTTTTGGACTAATGTTATCAATTGATGGGAAATAATTTGATTCACCCTGATAAGGTTTTTGTAAAATCCATACCATTGAAGAGGCAATAAGAGAATCTATAAATTTTATGAGGGAAAGATATACCCACTTGGTTAATAAGTTAAAAAGGTATACATATGTAGTTTGTAAAATGGGGGTAGATGTAAAACCTAGTTATTTATATAATAAATCATTTTAATATTTAATTATAATATTTAGATAGTTATATTAGTTATAATAATATTAACAAATTTTTATTCAAAAAAGTAAATTTTTTAACTAAACTATTTAATTATATGTTTTTTTTTAAAATGATAAATTCAAAATTTGAGAATATAAATGTGAAAAAATTAATATATTCATTTAGATCTTAATATCATAATTTACTTTGTCTTAAATGTTTTTTATTTTTCAAAAAATATTTATTTTCAATGAATACAGAATAATACCGATTTTTATAAAATAACCCATATCTTATTATAAAGTTAATTAATTAATTTGTCCCCATAGTTTTGAATATTTTATCATGTGACCTAAATATTATTTAATTATATTTGATCCATTTAATTTATTTTTAATCAACTTTATATCTTTTTGTATGACTTTCTTTTTATGTTTAAAAAGGGGGTAATCAAAAAACTATTTTAAAAAAGAATAATGCTTCTCCTTATAAATAAATTAAAATAATAACTAATAGGAGATTTTATTAATGATATGAATATATTATGTATCATTAGTTATTAATTTAGTTTTATACAATTTTTATTATTAGTCATATAATTATTATAGAATCCTCATTTTCTAAAAAATAATTTTGTTAAAAACCCATTTTCTCACCACATTTATGTGATTATTATTAAATTAAAATTTTCCGCATCTATGAATTGAATTTGAAAAAATGGATTCTATATTTACAATAAGAATAAATTCTAATTTCTAATATTATCAAATTCATTTTTGACACAATTTATTAGTGAAAAAAAAATTTAATTCGGGAAATTAAGATAAAAACAAGTTTATTTAGTGGATGAAATTATAATATAGGGAGTAAAGATGTCCCAAAACTTCTCCAACACTAATTTTATGGACATATTTCCACATTTTACATTATATGATTGATTTTTATACAATATTAGATCCTTTTTAGGTAAAAATGTAGTCTCACATAACATTTAAATAAAATACATGTTTGGACTAACCTCAATTATAATAAGCCACCCACTCTCCCCATATATTCGAAACTTGAATCCCACATGGTTAATCCAAGAACTACCCAAATTACTTCTACATTTCACTAAAATATTTCCCTATAATCTTTATATTGTGAATAAATCCATCTGTGGATGGTCTTTGGTAAAAACCAAAAGGACATGCCTGATGAATTTGTAAATTTCATCAACAAGAGTTTCTATTTAATTTACACCTCCACATCCTTAAATTATTCTTAAACCATGATGATATAATAAACTCAATAAATTCATTATATTTAGATGTTTTTTAGGGGTTATACATACAACCACACACACTACCAACAAATGGGTTATTGAATCCTCAATCATGGGTACGGTGAACTATCAACTTGCGAAATGATGTCGTTCTTTTTTCCATTACAACCACACAATGTTGGGTATAATTATAGAAACTGTAATGTCCCGATTCCGGAAACCACCCAGAGGCGCCCTGTACCTGGATGGTCACATGGCCTCAAGTGCATTTCCCCAAACGCCATTGGATTACGACTAGTAGTGAGGGGCTTGGGTATAATAATGAGGAAACTATTCCCTCATTAGAAGGGTACACAGAGGAAGCAAATAGATAAACAATAGAGAAATCATAAAATAACAAAAAACAGTAAATAGTGGAAGACTGGAATAATAAAAAAACTGGAGCACATATATAAATGAAGCAAGATACATATGTCTAGGAAAGCATCCAGACAAGTCACAATGTTGGAATACCACAGTACTAAACCAAAGTACAAAAAAATAGATAAAAACTCCTCTACATCGCAAGCATAAGCTCGGACACATGCTCCCCAGCTCCAATGAAATCATGTACCATATGTAGAAGGGTGCTTTACCTTGTCTATACCTTCAACAATATAATCTATTTGGGCCCAAAATCTGGACCAAACAGGGTGTGATATGAATCCCAATAGAAAACCACCACAAGATATGTGCCTAAAAGTCAGGGAATATATGGCATGTAAATGTGTAGGAAGCAGTAAATAGGAAAGTACATAACATTAAACAATCCACAGTTTTAGATATCAAGAAACAACTAAATAATGAAGATAATCACAATAGGTAACCCTCTGGTCATACCGAGAAACACAAGAAAGCATCTAACAAACAGGTGACCCTCTGGGAAGTACCCACAGAATATCCCCTCTAGTCTAACCAGTCATGTACAAGCAGCCCTCTGGGAAGAACACTCTGTCTAACCCCTCTGGTTCATCTTAGGAATAGACTCTCTGAGGAAGCACTCATAGTAAATTCCCCTTATAGTCAAAGGTAATGAAATACTCTCTAAGGAAGCTCACTCAGTCCATTCCCCGTATAGTCTAGGGTAGTCAAGGAATATCTGGGGAAGCTCACATGGTCAATTAGCCTTATTACCCCAAGGTCTAGGACTCTCTGAGGAATCTCACATGGTCAATCCCCTTATAGACTAGGTCGTTCATATACTCTCTGAGGAAGCACTCACCGTCAATTCTTCTTATAGTCTAAATAGATTAGGAATTAAACCAAAGACTCTCTGAGGATGCTCACACGGTCAATCCACTTACATTCTAAGGAAATCAAGGACTCTCTAAGGAATATCACTCGGTCAATTCCTCTTATAGCCTAATGTGGTTCTAGGATCTCTGATGATGCTCACTCGGTCAATCCCCCTTATAGCCAAAAGTGTTCAATGAATCACTAGGGAAGCTCACCCGGTCAATTCCCCTTATACTCAACTACACCAAGTTCTCATGGGCCTGTGTAGGTCAATGAGCATAGTAGTGTAATATGACAAAGTAAACCTAAAGAACTACTTGGATAGTAGTCTACAGCATATCATCATGTTAAAAAAAGATCTATCCATCCTACAATACAAGTCATTGGAAACAAACAAAGCATCCTAACAAGCAAAGTAGAAACAAATGGTCATAAATAGAACATGCAAAGGAAAAACATCCAAAGCATAGTAACCATTCCCATTCACATACAAATAACCTCTAATCGCACACACACCGGAAAATCAGGAAATTAACCATGTTAAAAATAGTAAAATCTCAATACCCCATTCATGGGTATTGGCGAGTTTGCATATATAATTCAAAGACCTTAAATCAGAAGGCACACACCACCTACCTCTATGGGTTTAGGGAAATCGACCTCTTCTCCCAATCCCTCTCCGAACATGGTGATGCCTCCTCAAAACCACCTCAAAAACACTTCCCTAACATCAACAAGGTCAACCTTTAACGCACAAAGGCAACACAACCCTAGAGCTACATGAAACTCTTGTAGATCTAGGAAACAAAGAGAGGAAGAGGGATAACCCAAAACAAAACCTCAAATAACCAAAACAGGGACTTACCGGAGGATAACCACCATCGATCCACCAAGAAACCCCTTTGATTTGCCTCCAAAACGAGCTAAGGATCTCCCCCAACCTTTGAAAATTGAAACTCCCACATGATCCACGAGTAGGAGAAAAGATGGTGGATGAATGGTAAATCCCAAGTGACCCAGGACTTAAATACACTATCTTTATGTGGTTGCATGGTTACCTTGCACGGTTTGGAAAACCATGTACCAACCATGTGATTGCTACTGTCTCATCCAGGAATATTGCTAAGCTTGCCCGCACGGTCTAGACAAACTGTGTGCCTCCCGTGTGGAGCCCACTGTCACACCGAGGGACTTCGAACGACTTTCCGACATGGTCTGACAAACCTTGAGCTGCCTCTACAGAGCCCACTGTCATGGGTGCATGGTTTTCTAGGTAGGACACACAGTTTGTTCAGTCCTTATCCAATTGTGTGCCCCTGTACAACCTCCACAACTTTAAAGGTTTTTCCCAGAAATTCCTCTTTTTCTCAAAAAAGACCAGAAACGAGAAACATACTTGAAAAAAAGATCTGGGATCTTAAAAACTTCCCCCCTTAAAAAATGTGTCCCTGGATTTTCCTAGTGTGGATTATAAGATGAAAACCCAAACAACTCCAGCCACTGTGTGCATACATCGCTCTCCCTCTCCCAAGTCTCGTCTTGCACCTGTTTGTGTTTCCAATGCACTCATACCAGAGGAACAGACCATTCATGGAGAGCCTTCATACTATAATCCACAATCTAGATAGGATGGTCCTCAAATGACGCATCCACATCAAGCACAACCTCCTTAGGAAGAAAAACATGAGATGGGTCTAAAAAGTAATGTTGATGATGTGAAATATTGAAGACATCCTGCATAGCCCGGTACCTCTGAGGTAAATTCAACCAATAGGAAACTTTCTCAACTCTCTCCAACACCTCATATGTCCTGACGTATCTTGGAGAAAGCTTACCCTGTCTCCTAATCCTCTTGTGTCCCAACCATGGTCCGACATGCAGAAAAACCCGATCCCTGACCTCAAAATCCAGAGGTCATCTCCGCTGATCAGCATAAGACTTCTATCGAGACTGTGCAGTAGACATCCTTTTTTGAATAAACTCTATCTACTCTGTGGTCTCTTGGACAAGATGAGGTCCCAGTAGAGCTACCTCTCCTACCTCCAGACAGCATAATGGTGATCGACATGGCCTACCGTACAAAACCCCATAAGGTTCCATCTGTATAGTTTCTTGAAAACTATTGTTGTAGGAGAACTCTACAAGAGTTATATGATCCTCTCAAAAACCTCCAAAATCCCGAATGCATTCTCGGAGCATGTCCTCAAGCACCTGAATTGTATGCACGGACTGGCCATCTGTATGGGGATGGTAAGCTGTACTCAAAAGTACCTATGTACCCAGCACCTTTTTAAGCCCCTTCCAGACACGACAAGTAAAATGTGAATCCCTCTCTGAAACGATGGAGTCTGGAACTCCTTGATTACGTACAATCTAACAGATTTAAACTCATCCCCGCTCATTAACACTGAAGTTCTACTTGATCGGAAAGATGTGACCAACCTTCCTGAGTCTGTCAATGACAACACAAACTGCATCATTCCATCGAGGCGACCTCGGAAAACTGGTCACGAAATCCATTGCGACAAAATTCCACTTCCACTCATGAAAGGGTAATTGCGACAAAATCAATGCCGGTCGCTGGTGCTCCACCTTCACATGATGACAAGTAGAGAAACTCATGATGGTTCTAGCAACAACCCTCTTCATAACTGGCCACCAATACTGATGGTGTAGATCATGATACATCTTGGTGACACCAGGATGGACTGGCCAAATTGAGGAATGAAAATCCCTCATCAGCTCCATGGGTGTATCTACTGGCACCCATACACACCCATGGAAATGAAAGATCTCATCCTTGCCTAAGATCCATCCAGGAAAAGGGTCCTCTCTTGAAATTCTTTCGCTTAGGACTAGGCCTTCATATTCTGATAGCTGCCTCATTCGCACTTGATCAAGAAGAGTAGAGGTAACAACTATAGAAGAATGAAAAGTCTTCCCATGTCAGTCGTACACCTCAAAATGCATCTTACAGAACAAATCCATAAGCTTCCACTCATTGTTGGCCTCCAGAACTTCTTGTATCTTGATCCACCTGATAAACGCATCAGCCACCGCGTTTCCCTTCCCAGGAATATAGGAATGGTCAAAATCAAAGGATTGTAGGTACTCGACCCACCATCATTGTCTCAAATTCATATCACACTGAGTGAATATGTACTTGAGACTTTTGTGGTCGGTGAAAACCACAAAGTGCTCTCCCAGAAGATAATTTCTCCAACAACATAGGGAATGAACAACAGCTGCCAACTCCATATCATGCGTCAGGCAATTCCTCTCATGTGGCCTCAACTACTGAGACTCGTATGCAACGACTCCATCTCCCTGCATAAGCACAACTCCCAGCCTGATACCTGATGCATCACAGTAAATAGTATATCTCTTTCCTGGCTCTGGAAAGACTAGTATCAGTGCTGAAGTCAACCACCCCTTCAGCTCTTGAAAGGATGACTTACAAGAACCTGACCACATGAACTTCACAACTTTCTTGGTCAGACTTGTCAGTGGTGCTGCTAAGTGTGAAATGTCTTTTATGAAACCCATGTAGTATCCAACCAGCCCTAGAAAACTCTACACCTCAAAGAAGTTCTTCGGATTCTCCTAGGAAACTACTTCACTCACTTTCTATGGGTCTACTGACACTTCTGCCTCTGAGAAAACATGACCCAGAATGTGAAACTAATTCATCCAAAATATACATTTTGAGATCATAGAATATAATTGATGCTCTATCAGTGTACTCAACACAATTTTTGGATGGGTAGTATAGTCGTGTCGACTGTGAGAGTACACCAAGATATCATCGACAAAGGCAACCATGATGGAATCCAAGTATAGATGGAACACTCGGTTTATCAGTTCCATGAAAACGGCGGACCTCTTCATGAGACCGAACAACATAACCAAGTAATCGTATAGACCATACCTGCTCTGGAAGGCTGTAAGAGGTATATCAAATGGTCTAATGCGCAACTGATGGTAACCAGACCTCAAGTAAATCTTTGAGAACACCTGGGCTCCTCTAAGTTGATCAAAGAGATCATCAATCCTAGGAAAGGGATATCGGTTCTTGACTGTTAACTGGTTCAACATCTGATAGTCCACACAAACCATGAGGGTTTCGTCTGCCTTCTTCACAAACTGGACATGAGAACCCCATAGAGAAGTACTGGGTTGGATAAAACCCTTTTCCTGCAACTTCTCCAGCTGCATCTTCACCTCCTACAACTCAGGTGTGGCCATCGTATAAGGAGGAATGTATGTAGGTGTCGCTCCTGGGACAAGCTCAATCGAAAAGTCTACCTCACACTCTGGAGGAAAACCTGAGAAGTCCTCAAGAAACACATCGTTGAAAGAATCCACCACTGTAGGAAAGCCTTATTATGAATTCCTTTTTTTATCTAGTTAATGACTAGAAATCTGGGATGTAACTCCTCCCATCCCAGGATGATCTAGAACCTCTCTTCTCGACTGGGCATCCCATTCACCCAATAAAGAAAAGATCCAGCCTCTAGTGATATGAAACTAACCCTATGATGATAATAGTCAACGAATTCTTGGAATGGAACTAACCAATCCATCCCGAGAATAAAATCAAAGCCTGTCATCTCTAGAATATAAATATCCCCAATGAAGTGACACCCACAAACCTCAAGAGGGAACTCCTTATAGTAATGTACACAAGATGTTCCAATCCCCAACGGAGTGTCTAGAATTAAGATATTGGTAGAAGAAAAGATGCAGAGACCATGGCTCTCCACAACAACAATAGAGATGATGCTATTGGAAGCCCCAATATCGAAAAGAGCTAAAGATAAACCTGAGGAAACTAAAATCGTGTGTCGAACTGTTGAGGATCCAGGATCCTGCTCATGCTAGGTCTGCTCCACTACAATAGTATGGACTATGCCACGACCCTGTGACCCTAACTGACCGTTTGGAGCTAATTCACACTGTTTTTGCTGGTAGCCTGGTGGCTGAACACTCAGACATGACCACCACCTCAGCCGGAGTGGACAGAATGACTCAAACTCCTAGACTAGTGAGAAACTGCTGGAGTTTCTCCTGTACGAGGAGTCATAGAATAACCTCTGTCACCAGTTGCGGGTGAGAAGAACTGACAAAACTGCTGAAAGTGACCCATCATTCTACAAGATCATCACTCCATTGGGTCTCTGATGCAACGTGACCTCATATACCCACTTCATCCACACTAGTAGCACACCACCTAGCTACCAGAAGATGCATCCTGTCTGCTTTGGTCTCCTCATGAAGCATCCCTACGGTGCATCCTGCTATCACCTGGAGGAACACTAACTCTAGATGTCGATCCGCCCTAGCTCACAGCTCCAGAATCCCTCATATTGTGCTCTGTGATCAGCATCTAGTTAAAGATATAATTTATCGAAGTCAACATGAAGATGTTCACCTGAGATCAGATGTCATTCCTCAGACCATCCTCAATATTTTGTGCAAAGAACAACTCATCACCTCCTCGAATATGAGGGAAATGGTGTAGCTATGTGGAGTTAGAGGAATACTCCATAAAAGTAAGAGTACCCTCCTCTAGGCTCATGAACTCTCGGGCTCTATCAGCCCTCAAGGTCTCGAGATAGAAGTATTCATAGGAGATATGCTGAAACTCATCATAATTCATATTCTGTCGGCAGCCCGCCTGTGAGATCACATCCCATCACCTCTTGGCGGAGTTTCGGAGCATGTAGGTATCAAGCTTCACCCTCTTCTCTAGAGGTATCTCCACATGCTCAAAAATCATCAGTGTGGCCTAATGCCAGGACTCTGCAGCCTGGGGTCCTCCATCCCCTAATAAAGTGGAAGGGTGCTACTGCTAGAACACCTATGTCAAATCTGCCATCAATGGGGTTGGAGGTGGCTCTCCCCGAAAGGTATGCATCATCCTCATTAAACATTCCATGAATTGTGCATCAGCACCTAGGTTTGGTATAACTGTGGGTGCCAATACTGGCATAACAGGAGGATCTTCAGGAAGTCCCAGATCAGCCATATCTCGTGTCTGATCACCGCCTTGTGGTTGGGGTACAACCAGATGACGTCTCGGTGGAATGACTATGGAAGGTCAAATGCACACCACAGTTCAAGATTAACATAGACTAAAACATAGGATTAAACGGAATGTACAAAGAGTAAACTGCGTGTACATAAGAAAAATTATTTCTTCCCGAATAGAAGAACACATGTCATGTAGTCAAAAATACACAATGGGAATTCTGAGGTTTTCTAGATATTAAGCCTCAGAAACTACTCCCGAACCTTGAGAATCACTGAAATGAACATTGAATGTGCCAAATTACGATCCTTGAGGGCCCATACTCCCCATGAATCAAAGCATGACATCTTACACATGTTATAAATAAGAAAATACAAGGCGATGATCCACCAAGTTCCAGTCCATGAGGGACCATAACACCTTAGGAACCAAAATTTGGAATTCATCCTAAACAAAACCTTACTCAAATAATACCCTTTCAAACAACATGTATTTTTATCAAAGAACCTATCACAACAGCATGAATATTCTATAATACATCTATCTCAACAACATGCAATTTCTAATGCACCTTAGATGGCATGGAAAAAATGCACGACATGTTATTTCTAGCAAGTTTCTATACGATGCATGAGATGGAATACCCTAATCACATCGGGTTGTGACATAAATAGAACCCCGATAATGTCAACAGTAATAAAAAAAACATGTGACTCACCCATCGATGAAAATCAGATCAACTGTAAACATGAAAACCTAGAAGAAATTGCAATAAACGAGGTAGATTGGCTTATCCCTATACACGGGTTAGCTAATCCCAGGCATAGCTTATTACCAAGTACCGATTTCATCCTATCCATGGCTAAAAGCTCTAAACAGTAAATCATGAGAAAAGAATCCCTATGATACCAAATTGTAACGTCCCGGTTCCGGAAGCCACCCAGAGGCGCCCCATACCCGGTTGGTCACATGGCCTTAAGCACATTTCCCTGAATGCAAGAGGATGCCGACTAGCAGTGAGGGCCTTGGTTGTGATAGTGGGGAAACTATTTCCTCATTGGCAGAGTACACAATGGATGTAAACATATGAACAATAGAGGAAGCCGTAAATAACCAACAATAGTAAACAGCAGAAGACTGGAACAATAAAACAACTGGAGCACATGTATAAATGATGCATGATACAAATGTCTAGGAAATCCTCCAAACAAGTCACAATGCTGGAATACAACAGTATTAAACCAAAGAATAAAATTATGAGATAAAGATCTCTTCAGAATCGCAAGCATAAGATTGGTCACATTCTCTCCAACTCCAATGCAATCAAGTACCTGAAGTAGAAGGGAGATTTCCCTTTTCTATACCTACAACCATATAATCTGTTTGGGCCCAAAATCATGGACCAAATAGGGTGTGAGATGAATATCAGTAGGCAACCACCACGAGATCTATTCCTAACATTCAGTGATTATATGGAAGGTAAAAGTGGAGGATGAATTAAATAGGAAATTACATAACATTAAACAATCCACAATTTCAGATATCAAGAAACAACTAGACACGAAAGATAATCACAACCGGTAACCCTCTGGTCATAACTAGAAACACAATCAAGAAACTAACAAATAGGTGACCCTATGGAAGTGCCCACAGACTATCCCCTCTAGTCCAACCTATCAAGTACAAGAAACCCTCAAGGCAACACACTCAGTCTAACCCCTCTGGCTCAGCTTAAGCATAGACTCTCTGAGAAAGCTCACACAGTCCATTCAATGTATAGTCTAGGGTAGTCAAGGACTCTCTGAGGAAGCTCGTACGGTCCAATTCCCCCTATATCTCGAAGGTCTAGGACTCTCTGAGGAATCTCACTCGGTCAATTCCCCTTATACACCAGGTCGTTCATAGAATCTCTGAGGAAGAACTCACCATCAATTCCCCTTATAGTCTAAATAGTCCAGGAATAGAATCAAAGACTCTATGAGTGTGTTCACTCGGTTAATCCCCTTATAGTCTAAATCAATCAAGGACTCTCTAATGAAGCTCACTCGGTCAATTCCTCTTATATCACCAATTGGTTCTAGGCTCTATGAGGAGGCTCACTCGATCAATCCCCCTTATATCCAAAAGTGCTCAAAGACTCTCTGGGGAAGCTCACCTAGTCAATTCCCCTTATAGTCTACTACACTAGGTTTTCAAAGGCCTGTGTAGGTTAGCGAGCATAGTAGTGTAATGTGGAAAAGTAAACCTACAGAACTACTTTGATTGCATTCTACAACATATCAGCATGTTAGATAAACAAGATCACTCCATCCTACAATACTAGGCATGGGAAACAAACAAGAAAGTCTAAAAGGATAAGAATAAGGAAATGGTCATAAACAGAACATGCAAAGGAAAAACATCCAAAGCATAGTAATTATCCCTATTTACATACAAATAGCCTCTACTCATACAGACACCGGGAAAGCAAGAAATTAACCGGTTTAAAAATGGTAAATGCACAATACCCTATTCATGTTTATTGGTGAGTTTTTACATACATTTCAAAGACCTTAAATCAGAAGGCACACACCACCTACCTCTTAGGGGTTGGAGAAATCAAATTTTCTCCCAAACACACTCCAAAATGGGAGAATTCCTCCTCGAAACCACCTCAAAAACTCTTCCCTAACATCTTCAAGGTCAAATATTAACACACAAAGTATAAACGCCTCTAAATCTACATGAAACTTTTGTAGATCTAAGAAACTAGGAGAGGAAGAGTGATAACTATAACCAAAATATAAAATAACCAAAATAGGGACTTACCCGAGAAGAACCTCCATAGACCCACCAAAAACCCACTTCGATTTGCCTCCAAATCAAGCCAATGATCTTACCCATCCTCTGAAAATTGAAACTCCCGTGTGAGCCCCAAGTAGGAGGAAGAATGGTGGTGGAATGGGAAATCCCGAGTGGCCCGGGACATAAAAAACCTAAAATTAAGTGGTTGCATGGTTACACTGTACAGTTTGGAAAACCATGCGCCAACCGTGCGGTAGCTGCTGTCTCATCCAAGGACTTCGCCCGGATTGCCCACATGGTCTGGAAAAACTGTGTGCCACTCGTGTGGAGCCCACTGTCTCACCCAGGGACTTCGTACGACTTTCCTACACAGTCTGAAAACCGTGTTCCGCCCATGCGGAGCCCACTGTCAAAGGGGAATGGTTTCCTAGGCTGGCTGCATGGTTTGTTCGTACCGTGCACCAACCGTGCACCCCTGCACAACCTCCACAACTTTAATGGTTTTTCCAATAAATTCCCCTTTTTATCAGAAAAAGACCAGAAATGAGAAACATACCTAAAAAGAAGATCATCTCTCTTATAGAAATAATGTTTATATATTATATTTATAACATAATTTTACCTATGGATTAATTATATCATATATATAATATTTTTATATTACATTCCTTAAAAGATATAATAATGTCACTCATGTGTACATAAGACTACCACCTCGCAAAGCCATTTGACTCATTTTTTCCCAAAAATCATACATGGATGGTAATAAGGGTAAAAAATTAATATATGTGATATACATGAAGTATTTATCATTCATTAATTATAATATATATTTTTATTTATTACATTTTCACTCACTGAAAATGTGATAACGTAATTTCTGGATGTGTGGACTACCCCATCCTCAATGTGATGTGATTATTTTTTTGACCACCACTCACCTAAATGATATATATATATATATATATATATAATAGTATAAATCATTAAATAATATGGTATTTATGATATGATTATAATTCAATAAAGTTAAAATGTTACTTATAATCTTTCCATAATGATCATTGAAAAATGGAATCATTACTCATGCATTTGTACGACAAACCATCTCCATGGTCAAAACGTTAGATCATTTTTCATAAAATTATTGCACGATTAGTTTTAAATGTATAATTTATGAATAAATATATGAATCTTGTAATAATTAATATTATTTATATTGATAAATAATGAAATCATTTACCATACTCTACCAAACAAATCCATTTTGGAAACATAATTTGAATATGGTCCAAACATAAGACATAAAATTACTCCAAATACATTTTTTGGTGATTTTTAAAATCAAATTTATTTTTAAGTGTTAACCTCATTAACCAAAAAATATAAACTAAAACACCCACCCATATTTCAAAATGAAAAATGGAAAATTCATTTCAAAAAAATGCAGTGAACCCAAATTTGAAATTCAAAATGATCCTACATTGAGCCCATCTCAAAAAACATGTGAGTTCAATAATCCTCAGGTAGTGAGCTACCTCATGAAACATCCCCTAAAAATGGGTGTACCATCATCATCCCCACATTAATAGATAAGCCTCATTGGTCATCCACTTCATCTCTCACTGGCATCAGTTCACCAAATGTGTCATCAAGGGACAACAACAACATCCCCAAATTAGAGTGATGTCTATAAACATGAGAAAACAATATCCAATTTCCACAATAATAAACTTATAAAAATCCTAGAGTACACTAAAAATGACCACCAAAACCAAAAACAAACACCAAGCAAATAAAAACAGAAAATGACATCTCACCAAAAAATATTCAGAACAAGTTAATATATCACATAAATAAAAAGAAAAAACCTTCACAAACATCTAAGAGGAAGAAAAACTAATCAAATATAAAAAAATATTAATCATCCTAATATATTGTTGTTTATAACACAAAAAATAATCAACGTTGAAGGGTCTCACTCTTGGAACACTGACAACCACCTAACCACACATCCCAAAACATCTATTTAGCCACCACTAAAGATTGTATTTGGAGAAGTGTAATAGAATGTTAGGTAAGAGTAGGGTTTTGAGTGCACATGGAATATTCATGATGGCATCATTGATGAGTTTGAACACTAAAATCCATTAAAACAAGAGAAATCCAACTCAGGTTGAAATTTGAGGACCGTAAACTAGTGAACCAAAAATCTCAAAACCTCTTAGCATACAACCCTCTATATGAGACATTGAGAGTTTAAGGGGAATAACAGTTATGAGTAAGGTTCTAAGAATCCAAGATATTTAATAGACAACATCTATTTTTTAAACAACAAAACATACCTTGAATTGAACTCAACTTTATTAAGGAAGAAAACCATAAGCACCATCACCAATGTAGTCCACGACCACAATCATTACATATTCAGATTACAAACTCTAATAATAAATCATGAAGATGAATGGATAATCCATCAACATCGATTAGAACTATGACCTTATCCATATAGAGAACCATTGAGATATTGTAACTGGAGGAGAGAGCCAGACTCATGGAGATCCAAGCGAAGGGGTGAAGATAGTATAGACCAAAAGATATAAGGTAATAGGGAGGGGGAGCCATCAGATAGTACACATCAGATCATTCCCCATCCAAATCACCATTGATGAGAACCTTTGGATGAGAGGAAGATCAGGAAGACTCTACTCAGAGAAATCGTTTTGGGAAATTCATGTAATACTTATTTCCAACATTAACTGAAACTTAATTGATTATGTAATCATATTTAACATTGTAATGAGTGAAATAAAAGTAATAATAAACTTAATTGTTATCTAGAATGTAAATAATATAAATAATTTAATTATTAGAGAAGATAAAGACACATGTGATAGGTCAGACTCTAGGTTTGGGGCTTTATCTCAATTTCCTTTTGTTGAAGATTATTTTTATTTTATGTACATTTAATCATTTATAAAGTTTATATAAAGACCATTGAAAAGTTATATCATTAATTTATCAATTATCATAATGTTTAATATTGTTTAATGGTATTATTTAATGGTACTTATGATTTAAATATTTCCAAAGTCACAAGGAACTTTTCTAAAGAAATATTCTTTCAATGTTATCCATCAAACTCCCATTTACTTCTATGTAAATGATAAAAATGATTTTTGAATGTTTTTAATATGGACATAATTTATTTATAATCTTACTTTTTTGTCTATTTTACTTTATTTGAATGTTTTTCAAAATAAAAATTTTTACATTAATTAAATGGAACTAAAATAATGACTTTTCATATCGTCGTGACTATTAACTCATTTATCACTTCCTCCAGAATCATACATATTTTATTAAATGAAAAACCCCAATTTATTTTTGGGTATTTTGGTATTGAAAAATATTTTTTAAAATAGTAATTTGAAATATTAAATTTATTTCCATATGTGTTTAAAAGTTGTTTTTAAGTAATGAAATGTTAATGACATGTTGTGATTCTTGGACAATATATATGATGTGTACACCTAGATAGTGCTAGATGATCTCGTTATAGCATAAGTGTTGGGTCCCACTAGATATATCTCTAAGACATTATGTAATTATTATGTTCTTTGTATAATTATATTGGATGATGGACATATGTTTATTTCAATCTGTATGTTTTCTAGAAGGGTTATATAAGATGACATGTCAAGTTACCAATATAAATCTTATATTCATTCTTAATATATATGATGAAAATAATTTGTATTCAAAATGTAAAATAAATGATCTTTTAATGGAATGATATTTTATTTTATTGGGAAAATATTAGGATTTTAATAAATGGATTTTAATGGGAGTTAATAATTTTTTACTAGACTAAATGTTTTCTTAATTATTCGTCCCTTGCTATTAATTTCGTGATAATCCCACATCTGTAAACTATTCTCACAAAATTATAAGAAGATTTCAGGGAAATGAAGAAGTCATGTTTAATGTTATGAAGAGTTTTCGTGAAACGAAAACATGATTTATTTTAATGAAATTATTTTATGAAAATATAGATACTAAATGGAATTGTATACTATGTAATTTTATGGTTTTCTTTTTTTTATGAGTTATGACCTAATTATCTATAACACTAAACCAGACTATATCCCCAATTTGAATGAAATAATATTATTGGATAAAACTAAATACTATGTAGTGATTAATATTGAGTCCTTATATATTTCAAAGATGATAAAAAAATATCATTTTATAGAACATAGGGTGAACCCATTCAATCCATGTGTAATGAGTTCTTCTAAACAACGTTGCAATTCTGAGTAGTCACATGTGTATGAAGATAATGCCACAATAATGTCAGGGACCCGAGGTACATATCGAAGAATTCATACCACAATAATCATCATAAATAGATACCAATATTCATATAAATTATTAAATATCAAGATATAATTCATTGTCCTATAATCCAATACAAGGCATTCCATAATAGGGAATACCAGATATCATCTAAGAGGTAACGTAATTATTTTTATTCAATATCAGGTTTATGGAATCCATTAAAGAAGAAACTTGTGTATTGCCCAAAAATTAACACAATTATTTCTCTTCTATTATCTAATCTATGGAATTCCATAAATAGGAATCCCAAGTATCACTCTTATCCTCTAATTTCCCTATGATTCTGTCGACTAAATTCAATAAAAAGAAAACCCAATTATCACTCAGATCTTGAGAAAAATCATCTGGGCTATGAGAAAATCTAATAAATTATATAAAAAGGAAAATCCAAGTATCACTATTGGCATAATAGAATTCATGTAACCGAAGATCACATCTATAGAGTTCTGAAATGAATAAACTGGTTTCCCACATGGTACATATAATCTCTAATTTCATATAAACAGGTCCAAAGAATTACATAAAAATGAACCCAGTATCACCCAATGTGTTAATAATTAATTTATAATGTAATGATTTCTATGATATATTCCCTGAAATTTACACAATTCAGTTATATTATTTGGATTATTTATTTTATAAAGAAATTTATAAGTCTAGTAGAAGGTCTATTCCTTTTTTCATATAAAACATTTAAATTTAATTTTCCCATTATATTTAAGAATATATTAATCCTATTACGTAGTTTTATTATAAAATCAGGTCATGTGATACAATCGATAACATAATCAATTGAACAATGCTAGTATCCATTCAATTTATGACAATATGAATACCGTATGAAAAACCTAATCCTTACATTAATTAATAAAGTAACATCCATTAAAAATATTCCAATTCAACTCAAATGACAGTATTGACTGACTCTCAACGTCATGTATAAAATAATATACTAAAAAATTTATATCCAAACCATTTCATTCATTTAGGAATGTACTAATGTCCCATAATAGTAATGTAACCCAACCAGAGAATAGTTTAGTCAATATAAAAAGATGGTATCTAAGAATAAAATGATACTCACCTAAAATGGTTATTTGGGTTGAGGCTACTAACGACAATCCCTATGAGAGAGTAGTATGTCTTTGTCCATGAAAATAATTTAAATAAATTCATGTTTAATAAGTGACACAAGGAAGGTCCAATGACTGAAACAATAACACATGTTATAAATCAATATAATTATAGAGAAAATAATATAGACATAAAACATTATTACTATGTTGATTCACTCATCTATTTTTATGATTTTATTTAAACTAGAATTAGAGAAATTAGAAGAATCCACAAAAGCCAGGAAAACAGGGAAAAGATCCATAGATGGATTTAGAATCCAATATGAAAGAATGCTAGAGAAACGAATGAGGGTGTTTTTATGGAATATTGAGATGGAAAAAATGTGATTAATAATGATTTAATCAGATCTGAAATTGAGGAGATCCTTGGATCCCAAGGATAAGAAGAAGATCCATTTTCGACACCTTCTAGGAACCCTTCTTTTAGCTGATGAAATTAAGGGATTAAGCCCCTGATATCTTTAAAAAATTACCCCACATGAATCCCAACATGAACTAAATTTTCATTATAAATTCCTCCTACTAATACCCATGATATTTCACATCCAAAATCCTACATCACCACACACCATGAAAACCATTCATGTTCTGAGTGGGATTCACAATTTGAATGGTACGCTACATATATTTTTAGTATCCCAGTACACATGTTCCACCTTTAATGTTCGCATGAACCCCTAGGCTTCAAAGAAATCTTAATCCAACTCTAAAATTAATACTATTGGATGTTAATACCCTTAGATCAACACTTTGAATCCGTAATTTCAAGTACTCCCATCCACCAATGTGCAATTTTAAATTCTTTAGGATGATTCCCCACTGTTCGAAACACGGAACGTTACACATTATATGAAAAACCTCAAGGTATCTTAAATATAAAAATTCACAATGTTAATGGATTATTCCTAATGTTAATTTTTCCAAGATCCAAATTTTATATTATTTTCACTTTTATTCATAAAACTCTTCTAGAAGGGTGTCTAAATGACTAGAAACGTAAATGATGAATCATAAAATAATGGTGTACCACAAGATGTGGGTGTTGCATTAAAACATATGATCAAAAATAAATATATTAAATAATAGTGACAACTAATAACAATAAAATATTCTCATATAAATCATCATTTCTACTTTTTTTAATATAAAACATTCCTTTGATAACAACAATAGTTATCTAGTGCCTTATATCTAGTGTCGGTGTTAAAATCACTCTCTTTACCTATCAGGTATAATATTGAATAAACTGACCCAAATTTTAACTAACATAATAAAAATTAAAAAATATATATTGAGTCACAAACATCCTAAAGAATATTTTTTTCATCTAGATAAAATAGGGAAGTTGGAAAACTAATAGATATTCAAACCCTTGACTTTCTCCTCAAATGATAATTTTTCCTACTATTAATAAATTTTTTTTATTCCCTGATAAGACTTAAATATTACAAAATTAAGGTCATTCTTATTACACTCTTGTTAATATTCCAAAACCATTTTCTGTATTGATGAATATTATTGTTAATGCTAATTTTTAACTATTACTTTATTATTCATGGTTTTTATGGTGTGTAGGGATAATTTTCATTAATTAGGAAGTCATTAAAATTATTTTTTATTTTCTAAATATGATTTAAAATGTTTTCAAAAATTATCTAATAAGTTTACCAATTTAAATATGTATTATTAAATTTCATTTTGATTAAATGATAATATTTTAAAGAAAAAACATACACTTATGAAAGGAAAATTTTCTATATTTTTCTTAAAGGTAAGTGGTATTTGTTTGAATTGTGTAAGGGTAAAAGATATATTCTAATTGTTGTGTAAAGGTATGTTTATTTTTCTATAGGTTACACAAGGGTAACCAGGTTGTATCATGCACTACGCATAGTGTATCAGTCTAATATCCAATTTCATGAATTTTCATTCTCAATGCTTGTGTTTTCACCTTAATTGGGTGCATCAAGGGAATTATAATGATGAATTGGATTATTTTTTTGTAAAAATACTTAAACATCAGGGATGGATTTTTTTTTTGAATTAATGGACCCCGGGTAAAATTTTGTTCATGTATTTTTGGTATCTTCCCGGGTTAAGAGAATGCTCGAGGCGTTTTTCTGTTTTTGTGTAAGAATGTAGAGTTTTCAATAGGGTTTTGGAAAATTAAATTCTTTCTAAGGGGTTATAGAAGTTTTACCTGGTTTCCAGAAATAATTCATGAGTTGTTTAGGAAGCATGGAAGTGGTACACGTCTTGTAATGGTTACATAAGATGTAATAATTAGTGGTCTGTTTTTTATAAAACGGTGACACTTTTTTAGTATACTTAATCGTCATGGATTAAAAAACATGTAAAAAGGTTAAATGTCATGTCACAAAAAAAATTGATTTATTTGTGACAAGGTATTTGTGACGATATCCCATTGCGAAAGGCTAATTGTGGAAGATGAAATCGAAAATTATTCCCCATTTTTTAAATATCCATTTTGGATTGGATGGATGTACACGTTAAAATTAAGTATTTACAATGGGGTAATCCCTCTATCTCAAAATAATAAAAAAAAACAAAAAAAAATAAAAAATTTGGTAAAAAATAGTAACAATAAAATAAAATAACATTTTTATAAACAAAATTTAATAAAATTCTTATTATTATTATATAATAAAATAATAATAAAATTTATTAAACTTTAAAATGTTAATAAAAATATAATTCAAAAAATATAGAAGAATAAAATATTAAAATAAAATTATATTAAAAATCACAATATTCCGAACAATATAGGAAAAAATAATAATAATGATATAATATTAAATATATAATAAAATAATAAATAATAAAACAAAATAATAATGAAATAATAAAATGAAAAAAAATAAAAACACAATATTCACAAAAATATTAATTTTAATAAAAATATTAAAATAAATAATAAATAAATAATTTATAAAAATAAAAATAAAAAATAAAAAATTTAAAATTTAAAATAATATTAAAATAATAAAATTATAAAAAATAGTATTTGCAATAATATAAACAACACACTATATAGAAATATAAATATGTGTGTTAAAAAAATATTAAAAAAATTTGTACACTGAAATGTTTATCATTCAAATTATATAAATTGCTTAGGGGTCATCTGGAGGAGGTGAATGAGATAGTGGAGGGAACTTAATCCCCAAACCATGGATTAGACATCACATGTACTCCATTATCTGCTCATGATGCTTTACCTTCCATTGATGAATCTCTTCCTCCTCCTCCTACTACTGTCGATGGAGATCTTATTAATCATTATGTATGATCACTATAACCTCACCCTGAGCTCATAGCTACTCCTCATATTGTGCATCATAAGAGGAAAACTCTCCCTGATAACCTCTCGAGCTACATGATAACATCACAATGGTACATGAATAACTCTCAGGCATCCATCGAGAGATGATATCAACAACTCTCACTTTCTTGAAGGCATACATAGTCATATGCATCCATATTTCATCATCAAATCATGCTTCACTAGAGGTATGATCCTTAGAATTGTCTAAACACTTAGCATGTGTCTATGAAATCGTCACCTGATACGAATCTTTAAATTTCAATTTAAAATTAAAATAGTTAATATATTATTTGTAGGTAATTTTAAGACTCAAAAATAAATTATACTGACCACAATATGATGATTTTGACTACCTTTAATATCTCTAGTGATAGGATCATTGTACATCATCCAATAAATGTAAAACATCATAAAATCTGGTAGTTGAACGGCCTATATGAGTATAAAATAAACCTTTTTCATTAAATGGTATATAATTTTTTTTAATGTACTTCTAGATGTTTTTTATTCATATTTAGTGTAGGACTGCCAACTCAATGTGTCACCACTTATCTTCCTTGATTCTATCGACCAAATGGTAATATCCTATGAATATTAGCTCTTATACAATATGAAAATAATCCATTCCAAACCTGAGATCTGATGTGATCTAGTAGGTGGGGATATCAAGACTTATCAAAATCTATGAGTCCATATTTCAACATTGATGTCCTCCTCAGATAATGAAAAAACAGATGGTGGCTCCCACAGATACAGTCCTCCCATTCCTCCAAAAGAGTTTCAAACATGATATCATCAATGAGACACCATAATCCTTGCATATAATTAATAATTTGATGTTATTAATTAAATAATTTAAAAATTAATGATTATTTATTTACATACCATCCAATTATCGAACAAGAGGTGTTTTACATCAATAGAACTATGATCTCATGTAACTAATTCAAATGAAAAATAATTCAATAATATAGCACATAGTTTTTAAATAGCTATATATGAAAAGTTGTGAAAAAAAGAGAACAAATAATAAAATAATCAGTTTATAAATAAATTAATGATAAATAATTAAAATACCCAATTGAACATGCCTTCTAAAGTGTGGATCAAACTCACGATGTGGAGGTCGCTCAAGGATATGGTCAGGATTCATTAATCTTGTAATATCATGACCCATATTAGTCTTTATTGTACCTACAGTATTATGAGGGAAAGAGTATGTATCACCAAATTCATCATCAAGTTGTGCAACATCATATAACTCACAAAATATATCTGATAAGCATTCATCATCCATCTAAAATGTGAAATGTTTTTTTCATCAAATAATAGAAAACAAGTATTATATATAGATAAATATTATTTATAATTATAAAAAATATTTAATTTTTTCAATATTCATACTCTTCTTAATAAATGACGATTTAAATATTATCATATTCGTCCATGGTATCATCAATTTCCATTAGATTTACATCACCATAATTTCTTTCTATTTCAAATCCACTTGTTACATCAAAAACATCATCACCTCTATCAACCTGTAATTGTGGGGTATCATCATCGATATTCATATCTCTTCCAATAAAATATGGATTTGGAGTTGTTTCTTTAAAAAAATTTAATTCCTGACAAGTTAGCGGAATCGCATTCACATTGGATAAATTTATTTTCACAGGATTTCATTTTTATTATACTCCATCGATCATTTAACTATTTTTAGGTAGCACAATAATTTAAATAGTAAATTGAATCAACCTTATTAGCCAATAAAAATGGATCTTTTTCTATTGGAATTATTTTATAGTTAATATCAATGATTCCATGCCATATATGAACATAGAATCTTTTATCAATATTCATCCAATTACATTTAAACATCATTACATAATTCAATCCCAAATAACATTGTTCAATTATTTCATCTAGTATGCCATATAATACGACATCACATACTCTATAATGAGATACCCTCAAGTAAACAACACTAGACATCAATGTGCTTGGAAAATATTCTCACTACAAACCTTAGCCACTATGCCCAAGGGGACGATGGTTCTCCGTCGTTCCCTCCCTCGTTGGCAGGGGTGTGCCCTTCATCATCCCTTGTGGGGGTATGATCAAACTCTTTCTCCCCCTTCTAAAACCATGGCTTCCTTTATTTTTTCCTTGATATTTCACTTTTCACTAATGTATGCAATCTATTCAATGGTCTTAAATAGATTCCTCTCTCTTTATTGGAGTTCACAGATGCCTCGAATCTCCTTAACCTGACCCTGATCAATAATTTTAAACATAGTTGTCCATTGGTGGACATGTTTGATATATTTATCTTTGATGTGTGGGGTCCTCATGATTGTGAATATGTTGGTCTTCTGAATATTTATTATATTATTGTTCAAATTTTCTTCTAAAGAGTATTTGATAGTAGCCAAATCTAGCACCCCTAGATCTGCAATGGCCTTGGTATCAACCCATTCATGTCATCCTTTGATTTTAACATGAACCGTGACTCCCCTAAAATGGCATATATGTGTAATTTTTCATGATATTATCTTTTTGTTTAAAAATATTTCAATAAATCTAATGCTCAGGAACCTTTTGGGTCAGTACTTCTGCTCTGATAGCCATACTCATGATGTTTTCCATAAAATTTCTCCAAGAATATGTGTCGAGGAAGATGTAACCTAATTTATAGATGAATTTTTTTGTGTATTTCAGTTGTTGAAGAGTTTCATTACAAACAACATGTTATTTTTTAGAATTGGTTCTATTTTTTCTATTCATGTAAGAGACTTTGTCACCTGAAGGTAGTTTTTAGGCATGATATCTAGCTACAGAAGTTGAACGAGGAGGGGTTGGGACATTACTGTAATGTCTTGGAGCTGGTGTAAAACACTGGTCTGAAGGTTGTTGATGGATTTATAGAGGTTGTAGCTCCTTCTCATAAGGATGCTAGATCGGGGCAAGTTAACCCCATTATTCTGGATGTTTTTATTTGTTTGAAGAAAGATACGGGGAATCATGTTTTTCAAAATAACATGGGGTAGGGGTTGTTTCTTTAGGTCCTTATTCAAATGTTGTGTGTTTTAAAAATAATCAGAATGACACTGAAAACCCAATTGAAGTTATTTTGGATAAAATTATTGTATAGGAGGAGGAATATTTTAGTGTTGTGGACTATTTATTTCCTGATGTTCCTCAATTTGGTAGTGGGAACGATGCTATATTGGAGCCGCAAAATAGAGGGTGTCCCCAAGGTCCTATGTGCCTCTTATGACATTGTTGTGAGTCTTAGTAATGGTACCAATGACAATGGTCAGGTACATGATTCCATGGAACCAAGGAAGTTCCACGAAGGGATAATAGATGATTCAAACTGAATATTGGATATTGAGGTTAATAATACAGAGCTGGTGGAACATTGGGATGCATGCCCATGTCAGAGGCAGGAGGCCATTCAAACCTGCAACCACTTTTCAGGTCTGGAGGGCTTTTCTTGATAATAATTGAATATAATTGTAGCTCAAATAATAGGATGGAAATTTATGGATTAGGTTATCTGTAGGAGAAATTTAGGAGATAGCATCTTGAATGTAAGGATGAAGAAAAAATGGTGCAAGTATTATTCACACATTGTGAATCAAATAGATACTAGGTTAGGTAAGACAAATAAATCCATTGATTTGGAATGTATTCCAGCAACCACTATAAATATACACGGGATTTCCATGGAAGACTCTTTAATGGAACATTTAGAAGAATACATAGTGGAGAAGGTTTTGTAAATCATTGCTACAAAAGGAGAAGAAGACAAAATGATGATCATGGCACTTCATGTAGAAGTTAATAGTGAGCAGGCTGAATGGGGTAACAAGTAGGACATCATTCTGATAAGGTTTTTCAATGAAGGGAAGATAATTAATGAGTAGTATGCTCAATCCTGGGAAAAATGGCGGATTGATTTGAAGACTTTATCATTGAAATTCCAGATGCAGGGGTGCACTGTATCTCCTAGAAATGTTATATGGAGGTATCATCTAATAGGCTCATGTTCTATTTCAATAATCATGTAATGACTTATGAGGGTTGTCCTTCTAATTGAACTATTAGGTATCTCACATTTCCATAAAAGTGATTTATAATAAAAAAAAATTATTTTCACCATGTAAACACTACTACTCATTGTTTTTTATTCCCTATATTGATGTCTATGAAATCAAAAACCATTCACGACATAAGAATTATAATATATAACCATGTTGGATTGTGGGTTACCAATTACACACAATCGATATTATATTTTATTATTGTGTTGAGATAGATGAAAATTTGAAAAATAAGTTATCATTATAATTAGTAATTCATTTATTTTTTATTTTAATTGATAAATAATTTACATTACTAGTATTTGAACTAGTAGGAAAATTTATTTTTCAAACGTTCTTAAAGAAGAGATGTTATAATTTGGAAAAATGGTGTGTTGACCTGATTATCATATAATACTTAAATAAAATAATACTAATTTTCATAAAAAAGATAATATAAGTTATTTAGTCACTCTAGGAACAAATAATGTCATTTCTTGATAGTTGAGAAGAATATTTATACGAGCCTTGTTATGTTCATCATTTGAAATCCATCGTTCATGAACTCCATGAAAGATAACTTTAGTATCATTAAAAACTAATAATTTATTGTTCATTAAATCAAAATTTCACTTATTATGTACTAACTTTTTATAGTTTGATAGATATTTAGATTGAAAATAATGAGTTGAAGAAGTAAATTTACTCCTACAAAATAATCTTATGTAATTGATCTATACACATATTCTTTATTATGTCAATTTTTCCCAAATTTCTTTATGCATCTCTTGAATGGGTACATCCCTTGGAACTATACTGAACCTCAAAAATTTTCATCATACATAAAATTTAATATCAAATATTCCATTGAATCAAATATAGCCAGCATGAATATTTTTTCCAATTTGAATAAAATTAAAACATCATCTATTGTAGAATAGATTGTTCATCATAGTCTGTTGTCACTGAAAAAATGTCTCTGAAAAATATTATATTTTCGTTAGAGAATCCTAAGTAATTAAATTTATCAAACCTCTAAATACAATTATAATATTTATGTTTATTATAATATGATATTCATAACATTTTAATATAGTAATATAACCATTTCTGATATATCTAGTAAAAATGAAAACATATCTATCTGGAGGAAACAAATATAAAATCCACTAATAAAAAACAATCGATTTTATTTGGAAAGTATATGATCCACATTTGGCTTTATTAAAATTTTTATTTAACATTTTCAAATAGTTCAAGTTCTGGTCACCAATAAATTTGTTCAATATATAATCTTGCCATTAAATTATCTTTGGTTTTACTAGGTGTTTCCACAACATTATAAAGTATATTATACAAAACATTCTTCTCCATTTGGATGAAATCCAACATGTGATGGACCAACAAATTAAACCAATATGGAAGATCCCATAAAATGCACCATTTTATCAAAATATTTCCATTCCTAGGCCATCAATTTTCTGTTAGTTTAGAGTCGATCCAAAGGTAATTAGAGGTAATAAAGAGTCAATTAATTCTAACTCAATAATTTATTCCATTTTTGGAATTTTATATCATTTAATTTTTTCATTTCTGAAATGATTTATATTCCTAAAAAAAGGCTGATCAGTTTGAAGAAATATGTGATGACAACCAAAAAACATGATTTTTTATATTAAATAAAATAAAATTTGTGTTGTCAATCATAATGTATGGTTACTAATTTGGACCATTAGTACTATAAAAAGATAACATTTCATATGCAGGTATGTCACTAATTGTGCACATCATTGAAGCTTATATTAGGAAATTTTGTTTCAAAACAACATCATATGAACTGACACCATTACTCCATAATAAATTTTACTCATAAATCAATGGTTTCATGTAGACATTGACATTATTTATTGGATGTCCTAGAAATGGTAAGGTCAAAATGATATATGGATCATTCTTAAACATTAAAATATGTTAATTGTAGGGAGTTATAAAGATATATCAATAAGAATATTGACTACCGTGAGAACCAAATGGACTGAAATAATCATTAGAAATACCCAATAAAAATTTTCAAACTTTTAAAGAAAAAGATGGATGTAATTGGTCATAATATTCCCATGAATCACCATAAGTGGTATTATTTAATCTTTTACTGATTGAAATTTTGGTCTGGTGCCATGACATCAAGGATGCTGTGTTCTAAGATATAAATAAATGATGCAATTTTGGTTTAAGAAGTAAATACCTCAAATTGTTTATAGGAATAAATCTAGACATCCCTAGTTTATCTTATCTGTTCATTGATTTTCCACATGTAGGAAAAAAAACTAATTATTCATTTTCACAATAATATAAGATGCAATAATTTTAACATACATGAATCTTATAATTACCAAGACGCAAATTATGATGTTTCCACTGATTCTAAATGAAACTTTTAGGTAACATATTTCATTTATGTAAAAATATTTTAACCAAAGAAAATATATGAACAAAACAGTTATTTGTCATTCCATTATTAGATTTAATAGCCATAAATTTTAAAACCACTTCAATGTTTCATATCATGAAACTAGGATATAGTTCATCTTAGGTAGGAATCAATAACCCATAAAATTGATATGGTTTAAACTCAGGAGTTATACCAATAAAATCTAGAGGTCCATTATGTTGAAAATATGGACCAGGGACATCATATACTAAAATTTGAAACCAAGATGAATCTAGAAACATATTATTAGTATATTTTATGGAAATTCATCCACCAAGTCGATACCAAAAAAACAAAATCTATTCAAAATACAAAAATAAATATATGACCTCTAAAATTTTCAACCATTTTAGACCTCCTGAGATAATTCATACATTAAAACTAAATTTACCCTTTTGAAAAAAATTCTTGTTTTGATGATAAAAATGATAAAAAATCATAAACACCATCAATATATATAAGATTTATACTAGAACCGTTTTGATTCATATGATGATTTATCCAATCAAGATAATCTATTAAAGAATTTTTTAGACATTATTATCCCATTTTTATCAAAAAAATTAAAATAACTAAATTTTTTATCAATAATTTAATACAAGAATAAGACTATCCAAATAAGAAATGTCACAACCTACCTACCTGAATTTTTTTTCAAATTATTGTTAATATTTTCTTATTATCACTATGTTTTAGTATTTAATGATAATTTCAAATGTAATATAATATAAACTAATAAAATATATTATAAATTACTAATTACTCCTATTTTCTCTAATATTTACTAATTACTACTAATTATTTTTAATTACCATTAATTATTACATATTATTACTAATTATTATACATTGTTATTATTCATTATTAATAGTAGTAATTATTAGTTACTATTATAATAAATTACTAATTGTTTTCAACTTTTTACTATTTTTACTACTACTACTAATTACCACTATTTTTTACAAATTAATATTGATTACCCATTATTATTACTAATTTCTACTATGTTTTACTAATTACCCCTAATTATGACTAATTATCACTAATGTTTACTCATTATTACTATTTACCACTAATTATTACTAATTTCCTATAATTATTATGAAATACCACTATTTTTATCTGTTGGAATCCTCATGTATTACTAATGTTTTAATGATCACAAATATCAATAAAAAGTACACATCATGTTTCAATGATAGAAAATCCTATTGTTGTTAATTAATCTCACTATTATTTACAAATCTTATGCATGATCACAAATATCACTTATCTATTCAAACCATTGTATTTATGATTCAATTTGTCTTACTTTTTAATGGTTAAGCATAATTCATATTATGTGTATTACTGTTTAAGTCTAAATACATATATTTGGAAAAGTATCAAGACATCATGAAGTCTAAGTCTCGACGCACCGTGAACCAGACACCATGAAGGACACACCGTCACCCAGACACCAGGAAGGACATATCGTGATCCACATAACATGAGCCACATACCGTGATCCAAATACCATGAAGGACATACCATGAAGGAGACACCATTTAAACAACAAACTATGACACCGTTTCTTAACCGTTTTGTCAATATTATTTAAATATTTCTAACGATCATATTTGATGTTTTTAATGAAATTAATGTTATTTAATGATAGTTGTTGGCATATTAGGAAACCGTACCTCGTACTTATGGAAAGGGATTCATTCATATTTTTGGTGGTCATGGAATAAAAAGAAGTCTCAGCTGCAGTAAAAAGTGTTGAGTCGCCTCAACATACATTCTACAACACACGCTAAGTGCTCTGTACTGAACCAAAGAACAGTCTTGAGCACAACTATGAAGAAGAAATTGAATGATCCTCAATGAATTTCCAACACATGAAATCATACAGTACTGGAGGAACTGATGTCAAGAGAACATCTTCACTCCTGTAGACCACAAGGTGAACTATGAAACTCTGTTTTCAACAGAAAAACAAAATAAGGAATCAAGAGCTTTTCTGCTGAATCCAATGAGTCCAGAGCTGCATTGCTAATCACTATAGATTTTTAAACTCTTATCTATTCTATATAAGTGATTTTTTTATTTACTTTCGAGCAGTGTGGTGTACTCTGTATATCTTACACACACACTATCTCTTGCACTGAACTAGAGGATATTAAAATCCTCCCAGAAAAAATCTTAACTCTTGTTTACCCATGAAAACTGTGAAAGAGGTCCTTGTGTCTCCTGGTGTTTGTTTTGTTTCCCACGAAGAACTGTGGTAGAGGTCCCTGTGTGGCTTGGACTGTTTTGTAAACTGTTGTTAACCCCGATCCATGGTGTGGATCAAATTTATATAAAATTTGAGAAGACTAATTCATAGCTTGAGACTGAACCTCTTGTTCAACCTGCTGTGTAGTTTTAGTTTATGTTTAAAGTATAATACATATATTTTTATATTCCGCTGCTGTTACTTTGAAATAAAAAACCATTTTAAAGATACTTTGATAGTTAAATTTGCATGTTTTTACACTTATTCTAAATCAGTAGGTTAGTTTCAAAAGATAGTTTAATCTTTTGGTTCAATTAACTGAGACCTAATCAATCTTTGAGAAGCTAAATGAACATTTAAAATCTATATAAATTCACTACAGTTTAACTTGTTTTATAAATTGGGGGATTTTAATCAAAAATATTTTAACATAAATTTTAATTCGAAATCAGTTCACCCCCCTCATGGGTTTCCACTCCGACCAACATATTGTTATCGAAGGTTGTTTTTATTTATACATGTTTTCAAAACACTCTATTTTCCAACTGTGATTTTAGTTGCATCTTTAAAGATCTTAAATTTCTGTTAGTTCTAAATTTTATCTCTTTAATCTTACTTTCTAAAATCTAGCTATAAACAATAGACTAGAGGGTGATGCTACTAACATGACACCTTTCTTTAATGGTACAAACTATACCCAGTAGAAACATAAAATGAAAATTCATTTAGAGATAATGGGATTTGATATCTGGACTACTATAGAGTCTCAATATAAAATTATGAGACTGAAAGAAAAACTTGGGATGAACCTACTAAGACTGCTTACAATAATAATTGTAAAGCTATGAATGATCTATACTTTTCTTTAAGAGATGAAAAATTCAATAGAATATCTGCCGGTAAAACTGCTTATGATATTTGGGATAGTTTAGGTGTTTCTCATGAGGGAACAACCAATGTTATAGAAATGAGATTGAATACATATACTATTAAATATGAGAATTTTAAAATGAAGACTGATGAACCTATTTCTGATATGTATCTTAGGTTCAATGAGAAATTCAATACAATGTATTCACTTAGAAAGGTTGTTCCAGCAAAGGAACAAATTATGAGGATAATGAGGTGTTTTCCAGATCGATGGAGAGGCACATCTATTTCAATAAGAGAGTCATGTGACATTGCTACTCTACCTGTCAAAGAAATCATTTGTAAGATTATGATGTATGAGGAAGAACTCAAGGTGAATAAAGTGGAAGATGTTGAACCAAATTGGAAATCAGTGGCTTTCAAGACTACTACTTCAATGATCAAGGACAAAGAAAAAGCTCAAATACAAACTGACAGTTTAACAAGTGAAAGTTCAGACAGTGATAGTGATGCTGAAATGGATCAGATATCCAGAAGGTTTAAGAAATTTTATAGCAAGAATAATATTTTCAGCAAATAAAATTACAAGGGAACGTATGACAATAAGAGACATTGGAAGAAGGACTGGAAAAATCCAGATAAAAGTGATGATGTTGTTTGATACGAGTGAAAAAGAAAAGGAAACATTAAAGAAGACATCCCAAAGCTAAAATTCAATAAGAAATATGATTACAAAGACAGTACGTACAAGGAAGCTATGACGGATACCTGGAGTGCTTCTGAAGATAACACAAGTGAATCTGAAATGTTTGATTCTGAAAAGAATTGTGCCAACATGTGTTTCATGAAAAACACATCTGAGGTAACCTTAGATACTCCTGCATTAAATTCCTATTATTCTGGAACTGAATCTGATTCGGATTCTGAAAACATGAAAAGTGAGGAATTATTTGAATACTGTAATATGTTGGAATATAAATGCAATGAACATAAGGATAAATACAAATCAGTGAAGAAATAACATGCTATCACTACAACTGTTAAAACTGAACTTACTATTGAAAAAGGGGGAAATTCTCAACATTTAAAGGAAAACAATGAACTGAAAATGTCAAATGAGCAACTTATAAAGGACTTAGAGAAGTTCACAAATGGAAAATACACTCTAACTCAAATTCTAGGAAAGCAAGTGGCACCAAAATATGCTACTAGAATAAGCTATCAACCTGGAAAAAGGCAGTTTACAAAAACTAAATTTACTCCCAAATCTGGACAAAATTCTTCTAGTTCATGTTCTAGAAATTAATTTGCATCAACTAGTTACTCACATAGTTATAAAGAAAATAGATTTTATCTTTAAAAATATTTTCACTCAAATTATATGAGACCCATTAGACAAATTTGGGTACCAAAATCATTGATTTCTAACCTGTCTAGACCCAAGAAGATCTGGGTACCAAAATCATTTTCTATCTAAATCTGTTTTGTAGAAAACATTTTTGAGGAGTTCCCACAAGAAGAAATGGTATTTGGAAAATTGATGTTCAAGAAATATGTATGGGGATTACTAATGCTTTAAGATCCTGATCAAGGTTAATAGAGGCTATGTCACCATTGGTGATAATTATAAGGGAAAAATCATCGGCCTAGGAAAAATTGTTAACACTAACTCAATTTTAATTTCTAAAGTTATATTTTTTGTTGTACTTATATATAATCTGTTAAGTATTTCCCAATTGTGGATGATGGCTTTAATTTTATGTTTGAAAATGATTCTTGAAATGTTTTTAATTCTATTTTTTTTTTGTATTTTCTGTTTTGCGAAATGAAAATATTTATGTTGTTGATCTGAATTCTTTAGATAAACAAAATATTACTTGTTTAAATGCTTCTAATAAAGATTCTTGGTTATGGCATAGGATATTAGGACACTGCAATATAAAATCACTTAGAAAACTGACTAGGAAGAACTTAGTTAGAGACTTACCCAAACTAGAGTTTCAAATGACAAAGTGTGTAATCCCTATCAAAAGGGAAAACAACACAAAATCTCTTTCAAATCAATGAAAGAAGTCTCAACATCTCAACCTATCAAGTTGGTTCACATGGACTTGTTTGGAACTTCTAGAGTTTCCATTTTAAATAGGAAGCACTATGTCTATGTTCTAGTAGATAACTTTTATAGATATACTTGGGTATACTTCTTAGCTCACAAAAGTGAAGCTTGTTATTACTTTATAAAATACTCCAAGTCTGTAGAAAACCATAGTGGACTTAAGATTAAAACTCTGAGAATTGATCATGGCCGTGAGTTTGAAAATCAAGAGTTTGAATCCTATTTCTCACACAATGGCTATAGTCATAACTTTTCTACCACTATGACACCTTAATATAATGGTGTAGTAGAAATAAGAAATAGAACCCTTTAAGAAATTTCCAGAACAATACTTAATGAATATGACCTGCCTATTTATTTTTGGGATAAGGCTATTAATACAACTTGTTATACTATTAATAGAGTCTTGATAAGACCTATTCTAAAGAAGACCCCATATGAGTAATGGAACAATAGAAAACCCAATGTTAGTTACTTTAGATTCTTCAGCTGTGATCTTTTTATTCTTAATATAAAGTATAATTTTGACAAGTTTGCTTCTAAGAGTGATGAAGGAATTTTTCATGGTTATTCTTTAACTAGAATAGCCAATAGAGTCTTTAATAAAAGAACCAAATGTGTGGAAGAAATTGTTCACATCAAATTTGATTAAAATGATCCACACGAGCCCAAGTCATCTCTTGAAAATATTGAAGAAGATTTATCTGTTCTGAACCTTAATGATAAAATCAATGAACCTGCTGTAAAGACAACCAGTACGGGAAATATTTCAAAATCTGCTCCTAATGAACCCAAACCTAAAGATGAACCTGAAATTTCTAGTCCTACCTTTACTAGATCAACTATAATTCTAAAGAATCATCTTTTAGATGTTGTTGTTTGTAATCTTGATAGAGGGACACATACTAGAGCTTCTCATAGAAATCAGGTTGAACATCAAGCCTTATTGTCACAGCTTGAACCTAAAAACATTGATGATGCTTTTAATGATGAATTTTGGGTAATTTCTATGCAAGAAGAACTCAATCAGTTTGAATGAAATAAAGTTTGGAAACTAGTAGAAAGACCTAAGGACAATTTCACCATAGGCACTAAATGGGTGTTTGGAAATAAAGTAGATGAATCTGGAAATATAGTTAGAAACAAGGCTATATTAGTTTCACAAGGCTATAGTCAAAAGAAGGAATTTACTATGAGGAGAATTTTGCTCCAATAGCCAGATTAGAATCTATTATGATTTTACTTTCTTATGATGCACATCTAAATTTTAAACTATATCAAATGGATGTCAAGAGTGAATTCTTAAATGGATATATTGCTAAGGATGTTTTTTGAACAACCACCTGGATTTTAAAACCCTCATTTCCCAAATCATATTTTCAAATTATCAAAAGCTTTATATGATTTAAAATAAGCTCCAAGAGCTTGGAATGATATAATAAGTACTTTTCTAATTTCCAATGGTTTTACAAAAGAAATAGATGGTGCTACTCTTTTTATAAAATGTATTTCTAATGATGTTTTAGTTGTAAAAATTTATATAGATGATATTATTTTTGGATCTTCAAAAACTACATTATGTACTAATTTTTCAAAAATGAAGCAAAACGAATTTGAAATGAGTTTAATGGGTGAACATAAATTCATTCTTGGATTTAAAATATTTCAAAATGAATATTTGTAACACCCCAAGCTTCTTCAGTATGTTTCCTTTAGAATAATGCAATGGCGTGCATTGTACGCAACTTCGAGATTTTAACACACCATAACCAATCAAACTAGCCGTTATGAATAGTAATACCTACTTTTTTGAAATTTTATAAATTCTATCCCTCAAAATGGACTTCATTTTTGGTTTCGGAATATCAAAATTAGCCTAGGGTGACATTTTGGTACTTTCGAATAACTTTCATATTTTGATGAATAGTGAAAATTACTAAATTTTAATTAAAAACAACTTTTTTAATCAAAATAATTAATAGTGAGAAATTATGAATTTTAGTGGTTTTAAAGTATATTTAGAATATATTTTTACCATGTAATACACTGTGGGTCATTGAACATAATTTCACATTTAAACCAGACATAAACAAGTGACAAACTTTTGATAGTTATTATCTCTAAAAAACATGCTTTTTGTTTTAACAACGGGAATTAATTTTAAATTAATTTCTGCCACTTCTGTGTTTTGAATTTGGAAAAATGGATTCCATATTTGGAATCAGGATGATCAAATTGTGTAAATAGGTAACTTTTATTTTTAAACATTTTGGATAATTACTTCGGTAAATAATTTTTTACCATGGTTAAAGGGTAAATCCGGTAAAAAAGGGTTAAAAATTATATTATAAAAATACTAAATTACCCTAAAACGTGTCTTAACCATATTGGTTGATAAATGGTCGACCATGGTCATCTTTGGGTCGATTTTGGGACCCCATGGATCCACTTGTAAGTGATAATGACACTTTATTTTAATTAAGTTGAAATAAATACAAAAATGACACAAGCATATATATTTTAACAAAAAAATTGTTACAGAGGGTTATATATGTTTTATTTTAGATTATAAATATTCATTAGAAAGATAAAAATATTTCCTACATAATTATAATTTATTTATAATTTTTAGACATTAAATAATTTAATTTATTTATGACACAATGATGATGAATTAATTACTTTAATAGTGAAAAATTACAATAATTGATATTATAAATACCAAAAAAAATATAATATGAAACTTTTAAGGAATTAAAATAATTTTCTAGGATAATATGACATATTTGGATTGATTTAATTGACTTTTTTCTAAGTAATATATCTGTTATGAGTTTCACAAAAATCAACTATTGAATAGTGTCAAAATTGACATAAAAGAGTTCTCAAAACAAATATTATATTATTAATTGATATTAAATTACTAAAAATCTAAGGTTCGGCCAGGAGACTTATATCATGATAGGTTCGTCATTATGGGACCACTTGGGGGTCTCTTGGATGTATATAGTAAGTTTATTAACCATATAATATAAAAATACAAAGAGACATTGTAAAAGTGAAACTAATTAACTAAGAGTTAATACTTAAAGATAAGGTTAATATAATGACCCAAACCTGTCTATATTCTATTGGTTGAGTTGTTTTCCACCCATAACCACCTTAGAATTTAAATAGTAAACATTTGAGCCATTATAAACCGAATATTAATTTATTATAAATTAATATTTCTAGCTTTTCCAAAGGTGCCCCTCACCCCTCTTATAAAAGAGAACTTCTCCTTCTCATTTCTTCACACCTTCAAAGCCCTTTGGTTCGGCCAACCTCTGCCCAAATACTATCTCAACTTCCCTCACTACAACCTAAAGGCCTTAGTTTGATCAGAAAGCCATCCTATGGAGCCCTTTTGATCAAATCAAAAGGAAGAACCCGAAGAAGAGGTAATGTCTTCACCAACCCTTTTCAAGTTCCTTTCTTCTTCCACTTCCTCTTTCTTTGTTATTACCATTATAAAATAATAACTCCAGTAGAATATATATACTGTGATGATATTATAAATATGGTACAACCATATTCAGTATTGTATCCATCCTTTGAATAACATGTCACCATACGTGCGTACGTACGGCTTACCGTCTCCACGTCGTGGTGTAATTGTTATTCACTATATTATTATTTGGATGGGTATAATAATGATATGTAACTCATGTAAATAATAAAAATATAACATGATAATGATTCTGTATATATGATATAACATCCAATTATATATTATTTTAATATCAAAAGAATGATATTGTCGCTCGTGCGTATGTACAGACTACCGTCTCCACGAACGCGATGAGATTCATTATCCATCATATCCATTCAAGTATAATTATAATTTGATGATTTAAAAATAGTATCTAAGGACTTGATATCATTCTGGATATTAATAATATACATCTCATTAATAAATATGGCTCACATAACAAAGAATATAAAGTAAAATGAACCCGTTAACACCCGAAATGGCGATAATTCTAAGATATTATTAACAAATCAATGTTAAAAGATCATATATGATATCATATTAAAGTAAATTATTCTTGTATAATTCAATAACAATTATTTCACCATTATACCAGAGTTAAACCTACCATCGACCACGGAAAAAGTACAAAGTAAGGTATTTTCTTATCTCACTTTCAATTCCGTGAGATTTCCAATGTTCTCCACTAAATTATTGAAAGTGGTGTATTGTGTACTGCCATTTGATACATATTATCATGATTATCTTTATATTCATGTTATTCTCTAAATAATTTTGTGGTTATTAACTTTTTTCCATATGACTCAGTTGATTAACGTGGTAAGGGGTTTCTTAACTCACTCTTAATTTCGTGAGAATTCCATTGTTCACCACTTAATTATTGCATGTGGTGTATGTGTACTGCCCATGATTGTATTCATTGTGTAATATACTTTAATTTATGGGTATTTACATCATCATGGTATGATACTTCTTTCAGGGTTGTATGTTTTGTAAGTTACCTAGTCGATAAGGGAATTTGAGATTTCAATTTCCACTCATTTGGCTTTACGCATATTTCATTGATTATATTACCCCAGGATTATGTGTGGAATCACTATTCATCTGATTATGTCATAATTTCCACTCCCCTTCCTGTGGATATACTTTTGATACACATAATCACTCCATTGATAATTCTCAAGTCATTGATATGAATTTGATAAGAGTAATTTTAACTCATTCACCATTTGTTGAGTTAAACATCCAATTCGTTGGTGTTGTTTTTACAAGAATATGTGTGAATATCCTTTGATTGTTTTACACTGAATATCCAATCATATTTAGTGTATTTATATTTTTCACACATAATTATGTCGTTGATTTATCCTTAACCTAAGGATACTTCCTTTATGATAGATTTCATCTCAATTTACATTCCATTGAGACTTCTTTGTTGATATACACCAAATCACTTTTATGTGGTGTATATAATGTACTTTGACATAGTATATCATGAATCCCTTTATTCTCATGATATTACAATTTTTTTGATTACCTCAATTATTTGTATTCAATTGTATCTCTTTTGGTTGGAATCTCTAACTAAAATACCATTTTTAAATGTTTTAAAGACTTATTCATCTAAATATTTCTCATTAATGTCCATGTTTTAAAAATGGTTTTAAGGATTTATTTATATGGACATTAAAGATTAGAAATTAATACTCCTTTTAAAAAGTTTCAAAGTGGTATGGGACACTTTGATTCAAAAATCTATTTTTAAATGGCTTCTTGAAAAATAATGACTTTTAAATGATTTCAAGAAAAAGGGGGATATTTCTCTCAAATCGCTTTGATGATTATTTTCATCTATGTCAACAACCTTCATTATTCTTGATTGAGGTTAATGTGATACAATAAAATATTCCATATTGTATCAAATGAGTTATGTTTGACTGTGGATGTGTTATTTTTATACCATTCATGGTTTGTGGTTAAATTATTGACATTTCGTATGCTAGTTTTAATATGAATGTTTATGTTATGTTTAAACCTATTCATATGAGGAATGCATTGGACTTAATAAGTGACGGGTGGAGCCTGCTATAGCTCCTCGATGCATCGGTAGGTCTCATGAGACAAACTAGCGTCTTGGCACAAGGCCTTGGCAAAATCTTACTTGTAGTCTTGGCACGAGGCCTTGGCTATGTGGTTATAATAGTCTGGCATTATGCATTCCATCATTATGAAAGTGGATATTGATATTGCATGTGATCATTCGACTAGTAGAATATCCATGTGAGTAAGTAAATGGCATTATTTCATTTTACCTTTTCCATTTTACGCTGAAGTTCAAGTTTAAAAGGCTTTTGTTTTAGTTATAAATTTCCTTCAGTGTTTATGCTTATTTACGAAAGCTTCTGCTATAATGTTATCCTTACTGAGCATCTGAGCTCACCCCTTTCAATGTTTTATTTTTTTCCCAGGATTATGAAGAAGTAATTATGAATGACCTGCAGGGATAGTATGAGGGGATATGAAGACAAGATGTTTTTTTATGATGTAATGTAAAAATTTATGGATGTATCTAGTTATTCCAAGGCTACTAAACTAATCGGTCTTTCGAGACTTGATCTTTCTCGTGATCATGCCAATGTTATGTAATTAATGCACCGACTCTAGGTAACTAGGTTCGGGGCATTATAGTTGGTATCAGAGGAAGTTTAGTACAAACCTTGGAAGCTAGATTTAGATAAACTCTGATTAGAGCACGTATACCTAAGATGAACTTTGAGGATTAGTATAAAAGAACTTCCTAGAATTTTGGTATTGTAGATATTTTGTGAGTTTTCTGAGAAATACATCCATGTCTGGATACGAGCAGGTAGAGGCGGCTCTGGCACAGATGTACCTAGGGGTAAAACTCGAAAACACCGCTTTGAGCTAGACTCGAACGGGAACTGGTGCACGACAACGGGCCTTGCTGCACTCTTGGTTATGACACTCCCGGGGGATATGCTTAGGATAATTTACATTTTCTTTACAAACCGATTTAAGTAATATATATATAAGATGAGACTAAATGACCTTGGTTAATCCTAATATGTTTCAAATTGAGAATATGGTGACATTTTAATCTCTAAATGATTTTACGACTACTATTACTCACACAATGATTTCTGGTTTTAGTCAATGGCTGGATTCCAAGGAAGTCATAGTGACTTTGAGAATGATGTACAAGGTCGGAACGATGGTGGCAATGAGCAACAAAATGGAATGTTGATAGGTGTAAAAGATATCGTCTTTATGCCAAATCAGTTTTCCAAAAATATGATCAACAACATATATATTAACCAAATCCCAGACTCAACAAAGAAGAGAAAGGTGATAAATGATAAGAGCTCCAGCAATGGAGACCATGGAGAAAAGAACCCTCAATTTTCATCATGAAGGAAATGTGGAAAGAGACACCCAGGAAAGTGTCTCAATGGGACAATGAAATGTTTTACGTGCAGGAAGGAAGGACATAAAGTGAAGAATTGCCGAAGAAAAATGAAGGGTACTATGGAAGAAGATAAAAATGGTCCCAAGAGTCCATTTACAGTCATTTTCCGTAAATGTAGGGGACCTGGCCATTACCCGAGTGAATGTCTTATTCTATAGGACATTTTATTGGTCATAGAAGAATCTATGTGGAAATAAATGGTTGGAGAAAAATTTAAAAAGTATTAGCACTCCTTGTTGATGGGTTTACTTTGGAATAATTTTCACTTGTATTTGTAACCCCGCAGTTTGCCATGTGAGAATGATATTTGTGGAAGAATTGTCTCTTCTCTTGTGGATATAGGTATAAATAACCATTTGGTTTTATATGATCATTGGAGTTTGAGAAAATTATAAGTTATTATAATTTGGGATGAAAATGCAAGGTATGATATAACATTTTTGGTTAAATTATGTTATTTTGAGGAATTTATCTCATTTTGGTAATATTATAAAATATAGTTTTTGAAAAAGGACAACACGTAGACCGTGTGACAACCCGTTGCGTCGGACAAAGCTGTGGGAATCGAACCCACAACCAAAGTGCGATTGGGATTTATCGCCTACCACTGGACTACGTGAAGTCCCTGGTTAGTGTGACTATTTTTTTGTTAAATGATTTTATTGATCAATAATAAGATGATTCGGGTTCTTATGTCTTATCAGATGAATACCCTTGGTATAGGAAAATGATTTGGTGATTAAGTGATAAATGTTATTTTGGAAGATGTTCGCTTTGTTGGGAACACTATATGCCCAAGGAAAATAGAATACAATGGGGTTTCATTTGAAGAGTAATGGTGGATTATTATCTACATTTTTCTTGTGGATTTATAGTGATTTGGGTTATTTATGGAAATGATTAACCTATAACAGAGAATATGTGATGATGTTAAATACTTTTAAGTATGTGACTTTAAGAGTATTTGATGTCATTTGGAGATACAATTTAACATGGGAGACTACATAATCAAATTCTTCAATGTTTTGGGTTTCAATATTAGTTTGGATTATATTGAAGTATTTTAAGGAAAATTTATTATTGAATGGTATTTATTTAACTTTGGGGTACTTTTGGTTTAATTTTAGAAATTAAGATTAGTGAATATTTATCTCAAGGAATATCCTTTTGGGGGATCATTAGATCATTCACTAACCATTTTGGTTTTGATTAATCTTCAAAGACAATGTAAATATATAGTTTATCCTGCATGGATCATGTGATTCTATAGAAGTTTATTCTAGCTCTTCCAGTGTGACCAAGTCTTCTTGAATACTCATCGTTTAAAAAAAATTGAGTTAGTGGTGGAAATTTATTAAAGAATGAAACTCTACATAAAATGTAAGTATATCTCTTAATGTTCTTAGTCAATATCATAAATTAATTCCTCGTCCTTATGTAATGTAACTTAAAAAAATGTTATCTGTTTACTTTCCTACTAGGAGACTAATGGTCGTTTTTCCTAACACAAGTTTGTGGTTTTCTTATTGTTAACTTTCTCCTGATCATGATTTCTATCCCTCTCCATCAGAACTTGACACTTAGTTTATCATCCATATCCATGTTTTCCTATACGGAATCCTAGTATGGGTTATCTTGTATGACCCTTATACCTCTCTTTCTTTCTTTTAAAGTGATAGTTTTATTGACTCTTTTTCCGATGTGGGACTTTCCATTATATTCCCAAGCAAAATTTTAAAAATTGTGAGGACGAAATTTATTGAAGGAGGGGAGAATGTAACACCCCAAGCTTCCCCAGTATGTTTCCTTTCGAATAATGCAATAGCGTGCATTGTACGCAACTTCTAGATTTTAACACACCATAACCAATCAAACTAGCCGTTATGAATAGTAATACCTACTTTTTTGAAATTTTATAAATTCCATCTCTCAAAATGGACTTCATTTTTGGTTTCGGAATATCAAAATTAGCCTAGGGTGAAATTTTGGTACTTTTCGGATAACTTTCATATTTTGATGAATAGTGAAAATTACTAAATTTTAATTAAAAACAACTTTTTTAATCAAAATAATTAATAGTGATAAATTATGAATTTGAGTGGTTTTAAAGTATATTTATAATATATTTTTACCATGTAATACACTGTGGGTCATTGAACATAATTTCACATTTAAACCAGACATAAACAAATGACAAACTTTTGATAGTTATTATCTCTAAAAAACACGCTTTTTGTTTTAACAACGGGAATTAATTTTAAATTAATTTCTGCCACTTCTGTGTTTTGAATTTGGAAAAATGGATTCCATATTTGGAATCAGGATGATCAAATTGTGTAAATAGGTAACTTTTATTTTTAAACATTTTGGATAATTACATCGGTAAATATTTTATTTACCATGGTTAAAAGGTAAATCCGGTAAAAAAGGGTTAAAAAATAATATTATAATAATACTAAATTACCGTAAAACGTGTATTAACCATATTGGTTGATAAAAGGTCGACCATGGGCATCTTTGGGTCGATTTTGGGACCCCATGGATCCACTTGTAAGTGATAATGACACTTTATTTTAATTAAGTTAAAATAAATACAAAAATGACAGAAGCATATATATTTTAACAAAACAATTGTTACAGAGGGTTATATATGTTGTATTTTAGATTATAAATATTCATTAGAAAGATAAAAATATTTCCTACATAATGATATTTTATTTATAATTTTTAGACATTAAATAATTTAATTTATTTATGACACAATGATAATGAATTAATTACTTTAATAGTGAAAAATTATAATAACTGATATTATAAATACTAAAATAAATATAATATGAAACTTTTAAGGAATTAAAATAATTTTCTAGGATAATATGACATATTTGGATTGATTTAATTGACTTTTTTCTAAGTAATCTATCTGTTATGAGTTTCAAAAAAAATCAACTATTGAATAGTGTCAAAATTGACATAAAAGAGTTCTCAAAACAAATATTATATTATTAATTGATATTAAATTCCTAAAAATCTAAGGTTCGGCCAAGAGACTTATATCATGATAGGTTCATCATTAATGGACCACTTGGGGGTCTCTTGGATGTATATAGTAAGTTTATTAACCATATAATATAAAAATACAAAGAGACATTGTAAAAGTGAAACTAATTAACTAAGAGTTAATACTTAAAGATAAGGTTAATATAATGCCCCAAACCTGTCTAAATTATATTAGTTGAGTTGTTTTCCACCCATACCCACCTTAGAATTTAAATAATAAACTTTGGATCCATTATAAACCGAATATGAATTTATTATAAATTAATATTTCTAGCTTTTCCAGAGGTGCCCCTCACCCCTCTTATAAAAGGGAACTCCTCCATCTCATTTCTTCACACCTTCAAAGCCCTTTGGTTCGGCCAACCCCTTCCCAAATACTATCTCAACTTCCCTCACTACAACCTAAAGGCCTTAGTTTGATCATAAATCCAACCTATGGAGCCCTTTTGATCAAATCAAAAGGAAGAACCCGAAGAAGAGGTAATGTCTTCACCACCCCTTTTCAAGTTCCTTTCTTCTTCCACTTCCTCTTTCTTTGTTATTACCATTATAAAATAATAACTCCAGTAGAATATATATATTGTGATGATATTATAAATATGGTACAACCATATTCAGTATTCTATCCATCCTTTGAATAACATGTCACCATACGTGCGTACGTACGGCTTACCGTCTCCACGTCGTGGTGTAATTATTATTCAATATATTATTATTTGGATGGGTATAATAATGATATGTAACTCATGTAAATAAAAGATATAACATGATAATGATTCTTTATATATGATATAACATCCAATTATATATATTATTTTAATATCAAATGAATGATATTGTCGCTCGTGCGTATGTACGGACTACCGTCTCCACGAACGCGATGAGATTCATTCTCCATCATATCCATTAAAGTATAATTATAATTTGATGATTTAAAAATAGTATCTAAAGACTTGATATCATTCTGGATATTAATAATATACATGTCATTAATAAATATGGCTCACATAACAAAGAATATAAAGTAAAATGAACCCGTTAACACCCGAAATGGCGATAATTCTAAGATATTATTAACAAATCAATGTTAAAAGATCATATATGATATCATATTAAAGTAAATGATTCTTGTATAATTAAATAACAATTATTTCACCATTATACAGGAGGTAAACCTACCATCGACCACGGAAAAAGTACAAAGTAAGGGATTTTCTCATCTCACTTTCAATTCCGTGAGATTTCCATTGTTCTCCACTAAATTATTGAAAGTGGTGTATTGTGTACTGCCATTTGATACATATTATCATGAATATATTTATATTCATGTTATTCTCTAAATAATTTGGTTGTTATTAACTTTTGGCAATATGACTCAGTTGATTAACGTGGTAAGGGGTTTCTTAAGTCACTCTTAATTTCGTGAGAATTCCATTGTTCACCACTTAATTATTGCATGTGGTGTATGTGTACTGCACATGATTGTATTAATTGTGTAATATACTTTAATTTATGGGTATTTACATCATCATGGTATGATACTTCTATCAGGTTTGTATGTTTTTTAATTTACCTAGTCGATAAGGGAATTTGAGATTTCAATTTCCACTCATTTGGCTTTACGCATATTTCATTGATTATATTACCCCAGGATTATGTGTGGAATCACTATTCATCTGATTATGTCATAATTTCCACTCCCCTTCCTGTGGATATACTTTTGATACACATAATCGCTCCATTGATAATTATCAAGTCATTGATATGAATTTGATAAGTGTAATTTTAACTCATTCAACATTTGTTGAGTTAAACATCCAATTCATTGGTGTTGTTTTTACAAGAATATGTGTGAATATCCTTTGATTGGTTTACACTGAATATCTAATCATATTTAGTGTATTTATATTTTTCACACATAATTATGTCGTTGATTTATCCCTAACCTAAGGATACTTCCTTTATGATATATTTCATCTCAATTTACATTCCATTGAGACTTATTTGTTGATATACACCAAATCACTTTTATGTGGTGTATATAATGTACATTGACATAGTATATCATGAATCCCTTTATTCTCATGATATTACAATTTTTTTGATTACCTCAATTATTTTTATTCAATTGTATCTCTTTTGGTTAGAATCTCTAACTAAAATACCATTTTTAAATGTTTTAAAGACTTATTCATCTAAATCTTTCTCATTAATGTCCATGTTTTAAAAATGGTTTTAAGGATTTATTTATATGGACATTAAAGATTAGAAATTAATACTCCTTTCAATAAGTTTCAAAGTGGTATGGGACACTTTGATTCAAAAATCTATTTTTAAATGGCTTCTTGACAAATAGTGACTTTTAAATGTTTTCAAGAAAAAGGGGGATATTTCTCTCAAATCGTTTTGATGATTATTTTCATCTATGTCAACATCCTTCATTATTCTTGATTGAGGTTAATGTGATACAATACAATCTTCCATATTGTATCTAATGAGTTATGTTTGACTGTGGATGTGTTATTTTTATACCATTCATGGTTTGTGGTTAAATTATTGACATTTCGTATGCTAGTTTTAATACGAATGTTTATGTTATGTTTAAACCTGTTCATATGAGGAATTCATTGGACTTAATAAGTGACGGGTGGAGCCCACTATAGCTCCTCGATGCATCGGTAGGTCTCATGAGACAAACTAGCGTCTTGCCACAAGGCCTTGGAAAAATCTTACTTGTAGTCTTGGCACGAGGCCTTGGCTATGTGGTTATAATAGTCTGGCATTATGCATTCCATCATTATGAAAGTGGATATTGATATTTCATGTGATCATTCGACTAGTAGAATTTCCATGTGAGTAAGTAAATGGCATTATTTCATTTTACCTTTTCCATTTTATGCTGAAGTTCAAGTTTAAAAGGCTTTTGTTTTAGTTATAAATTGCCTTAAGTGTTTATGCTTATTTATGAAAGCTTCTGCTATAATGTTATCCTTACTGAGCATCTGAGGTCACCCCTTTCAATGTTTTATTTTTTTCCCAGGATTATGAAGAAGTAATTATGAATGACCTGCAGGGATAGTATGAGGGGATATGAAGACAAGATGTTTTTTATGATGTAATGTATAAATTTATGGATGTATCTAGTTATTCCAAGGCTACTAAACTCATCGGTCTTTTGAGACTTGATCTTTCTCGTGATCATGCCAATGTTATGTAATTAATGCACCGACTCTGGGTAACTGGGGTCAGGGCATTACAAGATTGATTTATTTTAACTCATAGTAAATATACTAGAGATATTTTAAAACGTTTTGGATTGGATAGAACTAAAATTAGTGACACTCCTATGAGTACCACCTGTAAGTTGGATCCTGATCAGGATGGTAAATCTGTTGATCAAACAACTTTTAGAGGAATTATTGGAAGCCTACTCTACTTGAATTCTAGTCGTCCTGATATTATGTTTAGTGTGTCTATGTGTTCTCGTTTTCAATCAGACCCTAAAGAGTATCTTTTAAATGTTGTAAGGAGAATTTTGAAAGACCTCAAGAATACACCAAATTTAGGACTGTTATATCCAGAAGTAAAATCATATGAACTAGTTAGTTATTCTGGTGCTGATTTTGATGGATGTAAGTCATATAGAAAAAGTACCTTTGGAAGATTTCACCTTTTTTGCAAGTCACTAGTATCATGGTGTAGTAAGAATCAAAATTCTGTTGCATTATCTACTACAGAAGCTAAATATATAGCTGCTGGAAGTTGTTGTGCACACATTTTGTGGATGAAGCACACATTACTGAACTATGGGTATCAATTCAGACATGTCCCAATAAATTGTGATAACAAAAGTGCTATTAACATTTCTAATAATCATGTTTCACATTCTAGGACAAATCATATTGATGTAAGAAATCAATTTTTGAGGGATCATTTCCAAAAAGGTGATATCACTTTAGAATTCATTGGTACCGATTATCGACTTACTGATATATTCATTAAACCATTAATATTCTGAGAGATTAGACTACATCATACATGATCTTGGAATGATTAATCATACATTTAAATCTTATTGGTATAAATGTTTAAAACATTACTTTATTTTACTTTACAGTTTCATGGTCACTGTTTTACAGTTACTGTTTCATGCTTACAGTCTCACCATTGATACCTTGTGTTCACGGTCTATCACTTAACTGTCTCACCATGACAGAACAGTTCACTCAATGTCTCACCATGACTACACAGAATGGTCACTGTCTCACCGTGACTGCACAGAATGGTCATTGTCTCACTGCGACGACTGTTTTTCATCTCACCATAACTCCTACTCACAGTCTCACCGTGAAGATTATTATATTTTTATCATGTAGCGTGGTAATTTTTATTTCACTACTATTTTATTTCCCGTGATTTTGTTTTTATGACGTTTTACATTCCCAAATGATAAATCATAAAGGTTTCACTCAATCTATCACCCGATATCTCACTCGAACTCTCTCCTTCTCTCTCTCTCTCTCTCTCGAACCCTCTTTACCTTGACAACCTCTTCTTCTCTCTCGCCCGAACCTTCGGTGGATGCCAATGATGAAGCGTCTATATTCATATACCCCTGAGAAGTGAGGTTCTAAGAAGAAGAAGATAGATCCAATGATATCTCCCGAAGGACCTCTAAATCTGATCCTTGTTAACCGAACTGTTGTACCTGAAAAGGAGAATTTCCCTCAGTGGGTGTTGTCTAGTAATTCTTTGGTCCTGAAAATATTAAGAGAACAAGGATGGTTAGAATGGTTCATTATACAAGATAGAATGATTTTCCTGAGGTTGGTATCTCAATTTTACCAATATGTAATGTTTTTTTTTGATGCTGGAGAAAGCATCATGGTAACTAGATGGATCAATGGACAAAAGTGTTCATTCTCTTCAAGGATGTGGGATACATGCCTAAGGATTCTTCATGAAGGAATTTTTGATTATTACAAAAAGACCCTCCTCTAACATCTGACATATTAGATATGGAAAATGCCTTGCAAACCTTAACTGGTAATGGCACCAAGAAAAGGGCTATAGCTGCAGAGCTAGATGGAGAAACAAGACTACTATTCAAATTGTTTCAAAATTTTATTAGTCCACGAAAAATAGATTTTGCTGTGATGAAGTATCAGGATTTGTTCCTGATTCAACTGTTGAAGAATTTCCATAATATCAATCTTTGCAAGTATGCCATTAACCATATATGTGAGCTAATTAAAGTCACTTCAAAATCCACCTCCTTGATTTCCTCAAGGATGATTTCGGACATGCTAGTTGCCAATGGAGTGGTTGGACTGAATGAAGAGATGGTAGAGGATTTTGAGTTCTGCCTATAAAGCCTATCATCATAAGGATGAAAATTAACTAGAACCCATGGAAGAAGCAATGGGTTGAAGATAATGATCAATTGTATAATAATTATAATCCTTTTGATTATCCAAGAAGACCAAAGAATGTTACTAATCTTGGTTTGGAACCAGATGAACTGGCTGAATACTCAGATGATGAAGAAGAAGAGGAAGTGGCAGATAATGTACAACTTAGAGAAGAAGATGAAATACCTCCAATGGAAGCAGCTCCTATTGAAAAAGAGAGGACTATAGATGCTTTAGTTGTTCTTAGTGAGGAAGAAGATCCTACTTCTAGAGAAGTTATTAATATGGATATCCAATCTGAGTATGTAACAGATTCTGTAGTAACATAATCAGTGCAAAAATCCTTAGAAGAGTCTGCCGGTGTAGAAGAACTCCATATTGAAAAGCAAGCTAATCTTGAAGCACTGCATGTGGAATAGTCGGTTCCTGAGATAATTCCCTCTGTTGAAGAGAGGATGTAACTTGCCTTCCAGTTGGCAAGGAATGATATTGTTGAAGAGATCAGAACTGGTCCTGTGGATCTTGATCATGTTGCTGAGCCTATAGTCTTTAAAATGGAAGAAAAATTTGAGGGGGAGGAACCTCAAATTTTTGAGACTAGTCCAGTTGAGTCTGTTGAACTTGAATCTTAATCTGAACCTAGTGATGAGTCATACTATGTGTACACTCGATAGGTTTTCCCAAGATTTTATGATGTGAATGAGTCATAGCATGTGACTACAACTGGAATGGATCTCTCTTCTGTGTTTCAATTGATGTTAGTAGCTCACCCTAAACTAGAACCAGAGCCCCAACTTGAACCTCAACCAAGATCGCAACCAGAACCTGTACCTCTTCCTGCTCCCTTACCTAATCAACAATCTTTTGTAACAAAAGATGATCTGAATGTCTTTGGAGAAACTCTTTTTTCTAGATTTGGGAAGATCATATCCTCTAAACCTCATCCAGTGACTCAACTGAGTCAAGAAGATGCATCGATTCTCTTGGAAAATAATATTCTGCATATTCAACCAATAATGATCCGAGAATTTCAAGAATTTAGAGTTGAAAATAAGCTGCTGAGTGATGATGTTGCAAACCTGAAATGTATGGTGTCAGACTTGAAGAATGAGTTGTATTTGAGATCAGGGCCTGCTCCTGTTTCTTCCCCTACACCTATTGCTGCTTCTCCTGTACCAACTAATTCCACCCTTGATAGAGAGATTGTGTCTCAAGTGCATCCTTATCTTCTATCTTTTGATGAGATGATTGTAGAAAGACACACCATGATGCTTCAATGCATGAGAGAGAATGTGGAAAATCTGAATAAGCTCACAGATGAGTACACTGGATGCCTGTAAAAAGTCTTGAAACAGCTCAATGTTCTATCCATAGTAGTAAAAGCTTCTCCTGCATCTGGTCAACCTTATGTTCCTCCTTTAGATGATTCTCTGCTGAGATCCATAATCAAGGAAGAACATCAGAATGGCTTCAGTGGATTGTATTTGTCTTCTTTTTCAGAAGTGGATAAGAATAGTGATCGAGCATTGGACTTGGTTAGAATTCATTCAAAGATTTCTAATGATGCTCAACAATATATCACTAAGAAGATTGATGTCTATATCAACCGAATTTTATCTAAAAGTGAAATGACAGATCACTTTAGATATCTTGTGGAGAATTTGAAAATACCTCTAGTGACTAAAGCTTTTAAATATCATGTTCAGAAGCTTACAGAGTTCACCAGATTGTTGGAAAAATTCTTGGAGAATAAGGGAGATTTTGAGAAGGTTATGAAATATGGTGGAGAAATCATTACTGATATCATAAATCTTTTAAAGCCGTATCTTCATGTGTAGAGTACTTATATCATTGCTCTAGCTGCATCAACCCATAGACCTGGTCTACATGCCTTATCCTCAACTCCCATGTGAGTCAGTCAAGCCCTTTCATAGATCCGTCCAGTAATTCTTGACCAACCACAGAATAGAGATACTACTGCACCATCTTTGGCTCCCTCCATTTTTTCAGGTCTACCTTTACCATCATTGTCTACTACCTCCATGCACTCTTCAACATCAGCTCCAGCTCCTACTGCTGATAAAGGCATGTCAATGGGCAATCCCCGAAGAGTCAAGTGACTACATTCTTTTTGATGGGGTTGTTTTTGGTATTTCTATTGTATCATGTATTCTAGACGTTTTTAATGACAAATGCATTGTTTCACTTTTTGATAATCCCAAAAGGGGGAGAAAGAGTACAAATATTACAATTCTTACTATTCTAAAGAGATATGTTACTGTAGAATCAATTATTCTCTAAATCTGTTAGTATATATGTTCTTTTCTCTAACATTGAATTTCATTTATATTTTTTACCTATACATGATTTGTGATCATCAAAAGGGGGGATATTTTTGGACTCCACATGTATTACTCATGTTTTAATGATCATAAATCTGAATAATAATTACACATCATGTTTTAATGATAGAAAATCCTATTGTTGTTAATTAATATCACTATTATTTACAAATCATATGAATGATCACAAATCTTACTTATCTTATCAATCCTTTTTATTTATGTTTCAATTTCTCTTACTTTATAATGTTTAATCTTAATTCATATTCTGCGTATTACTGTTTAAGTATAAATACAGATATTTGGATAATTATCAAGACACAGTGAAGTCTATGTCTCGACACACCATGACACAGACACCGTGAAGGACACATCATGACCCAGACACAGTGAAGGACATACTGTGAGCCACATACCATGAGCCACATACTATGAAGTACATACCGTGAAGGAGACACCGTTTACACAACAAACTGTGACACAGTTTCTTATCCTTTTTTTCAATATTATTTAAATATTACTAACTGTCATATTTTATATTTTTAATTTAATTAATGTTATTTAATGATTGTTGTTGTTATGTCAGGAAACTGTACCTCGTACTTATAGAAAGAGATTCATTCCTATTGCCGGTGCTCATGGAATAAAATGAATTCTCAGCTGCAGTAAAAAGTGTCGAGTCGCCTCGACATACATTCTTCAACACACGTGAATTTCTCTGTATTGAACCAAAGAACAATCCTGAGCACAACTTTGAAGAAGACATTGAACTATCCTCAAAGAAGTTATAACACATGAAATCTTACACTACTGGAGGAACTAAATTCAAGAGAACATATTCACTCTTGTAGACCACTAGTTGACCTATGACACTCTGTTTTTCAACAGAAAAACCAAAGAATGACTCAGAAGAATTTCTCCTAAATCCAATGATTCCAGAGCTGCATTGCTAATCACAAGAGCTTTCTAAACTCTTATCTGTTCCATCTAAGTGATTTGTTTATTTACTTTCGAGCAGTTTGGTGTACTTTGTATATCTTACACACACATTGTATACTACACTGAACTAGAGGATATCAAAATCCTCACTCTAAAACTCTTAACTCTTGTTTATCTATGAAAACTGTGGAAGAGGTCCTTGTGTGGCCTGGTCTTTGTTTTGTTTCCCACGAAGAACCGTGGTAGAGGTCCCTGCATGGCCTAGACAGTTTTGTAAACTGTTGTTAACCCCGATCCAGGGTGTGGATCAAATTTATATAAATTTGAGAGGACTAAGTCTCGTATTGAGACTAAACCTCTTGTTATATCATCTGTGCATTTTTAGTTTAAGATTAAAGTATACTACATATATCTTTTATATTCCGCTGCTGTTACTTTGAAATACAAATCTATTTTAATGTTACTTTGATAGTTAAAGTAGCAAGTGTTTACACTTATTTTAAATCAGTAGGTTAATTTCAAAAATTATTTTAATTGTGTGGTTAAATTAACTGAGACCTAATCAATCTTTGAGAAGCTAAGTGAACATTTAAAATCTCTATAAATTCACTATAGTTTAACTTGTTTTATAAATTGGGGGATTTTAATAGAAAATATCTTAATAGAAATTTTAATTGGAACTCAATTCACCCTCTATTGAGTATCCACTCCGACCAAAAATTTCTAATTACCACTAATTGTTATTAATTAACAAAAATTATTCATAATTACCAGTAATTATTACTAATTAAAACTAATTATTTCTAATTATTATTAATTATTACGAATTATTACTAAGTAATAATTATTATTACTAATTATTTATAATTATTTCTAATAACTACTAATTATTACTATTTTATTACTAACTATTACAAATAATTTGTAATTTTTAATAATTATTATTAATTATTACTAATAATTAATAATTATTAGTAATTATTATGACTTATTACTAATTAGTACTAATTAATAATAAATAATTATATTTTTTTATAATTATTTATAATTATTTCTAATAATTTCTAATTATTACTAATTATTAGTTATTTTTAATAATTAATAATAGTTAAGACTAATTAATTTTTAATATTACTAATTAGTACTAATTATTATAAGTTATTATTAATTATTACTAATTTATAAAAATTATTAATAATTAGTAATAATTATTACTAATTATTAATAATTAATAAAAAATATAACTAATTAATAATAGTTAACACTAGCTGATATTAGTTAATACTACTTACTACTAATTTATGCTACATAATGAAAATTATTATTAATTATTGCTGATATTACTTATTATTTATGATTAATATTAACTTTAACCAATTAATACCAATTATTACTAATTATTATTTATTATTAACAATTAATACTAATTATTACTAATTATTACTAAGAACCACTAATTATAACTAATTACCACTAATTATAACTAATTACAACTAATTATAACTAATTTTTTCTAATTACAACTAATTTCTCCTAATTTTTACTAACATTTATTAATTACTGTTAATTACCTCTATTATTACTAATAACCCATAATTATTTCTAATTACAGCAAATTATTAATAATTACTCCTAATTATTACAGATCAAACCTAATTATTTCGAATTATTACTAATTATTATAAATTATTACTAATTATTATTATTTATTACTAATTATTGCACATTATTACTCATTATTACTGATTAATAATAATTAATACTAATCAATGCTATTTATTTCTAATTCTTACTTATTATTACTATTTGTTACTAATTAATAATAATTATTATTATTTATTACCAATTATTTCTAATTATTAATAATTGTTACTAATTAATACTAATTATTAACAATTAATAATTATATGTACTAATTATTATTATTTACATATTATTTATCCAAATTGTTACAAATTAGAACTATTTAGTTTTAATTAAAAACATTACTGATAAATAAAATAAAATATTTCATAAACCAATTAATGAAAAATAGAAATAAAAATATCTAATTAAATCTAATGAATGCTAATTAATTATAATTTTTACTTATATAAAATAAAATAAATTTACTGAAAAATATAAACCTTAAATAAATAACATAACATGAATCATTCATTGGATTCAAAGCATGAATGGTGCTCCATTGTAAAATTTAAAGCTTCAATAAAGGCAACAGAGAAATGAGAGATTAGATATTGAGAGATAAGTTTAGTTATCCATGAAATGGGAAAAATTATCATGGGTATCTATATAAGTTATATCATTTTTGATGGGAGTATTCACAACAGGACCTATCCCGGTTATTGTCAAGTGTATTAATTTTGGCAGCGGTTAATAAGGTTTTATGCAATGGGTCTCAGCACAACTACCATCCACCAACAGTTCATTTGTGACTAGTGTATTTATGATAGGATTCCCATCACATGTAATAGAATTTTTTACGTGACATATCCCATGTAGTTCCACATTTATTTATTATGACGACAATTAATAAGTGTATTTGAGATGAGATAAGTTATCATCACAAATATCAAAAAATGACAGAAATTATTTGGAATGAGGGTAGAATCCCATCGCAAATAGACATCTCATGTTTTGGAACTCACCGTATGCCAAACATATTTGTGATAGGAATATATTATCACTTGAAATAGTTTTTTTCCCTGAAAATTTGAGATGTCATATGATTCCCATCACAAATACACTATCTCGACAGACTACTTGCGACAGGTGGCTAACCCATCACAAATAATTTTTTTTCACATAATATGTAATTATAGGGATGATGGATTTTATGCCACCATACAAGAAAAAATTTTATACATTCTCCCCCATCTCACTTGACTCTTGATCTGGAGCCCTTATCTTATGGTTTTTTAGTCTCCATTCGATTTGGATTGATCTATTCGAGGATTAATCATCATGGTTGTTGGATTGAGTCGCTCCGAGAATGAAATCCTTTCTAATTCTTTATAATATTGATATATTTAATTTCTTGGCATTGAGTTGTTAGATATTTTAAGCCATGATTATGTTTTTTAGTTGTTCATGGTATATGGGGTGATCTTTTTTGAGGGTCATTTCCTTTATTGGTTGTGCTACGACGGGTGTGCGTAATTGAGGTATATGTTGTTTCCTCTTCTCTGGAAGAAAATTTTTTAAATCGTATCAATTATAAAATGTGTAGATTGATTTTAGGGCCTTCATTATCATTGTTTCATTCTCTTATTAGCCAGTACTTTCTGGGTGTGTGAGATCCCATTTTTTGAGGTAGGGGGTTCCATCTCCTTCCTGGTTGATGAACTGTACTGCTCCTATTTTTATAAACTGATTTATAAATATTTTTGGTATAATTTTTTTCATTTTTTAAATAACTTTGTGACAAAATGATTTTTCCCTTGTTTCTGGAAAATGGAAAACGGGATATTTTAAATGAATTTAAATGATTTATGAAATTAATTGCATGGGAAATTTTGGGTACATAGGTTGAAGATTTATCTTTGGGTTTCCATCCATATTTTCTTCAAGAGGTCACCTCAAGGGGATTTTCTCTGCTCCATTGGCTTGTCATTATAGGGACAACTTCTTGACATTGTTGGGGGTATACTCATGGGGTTTTATTATTCTTCTTAGGCTTGTGTTCTAGGGCCTTATTGAACACTAAACATAAGTGTGGTATGAGTAGTCTGTTAGCCTGGGTTATTGAGTTCCTAAGCATGATATACCTATGCATTGATTTATAATGTTATGTTTTTTAGATGAATTCATTTTCCATTGATAAATGATGATATAAATTGTGCTACAAACAAATATACATTCAATTGTTTAAAAACAATTGTAAAATTGGAAATGTTTACCACTGTTTGATATAACTGTCTTACTGCATATAATGCACATTTTGTTTAAAATGAGAATAATAGGGTTATTATAAATAGACATTTTATGGAAAACCAAGGTGAGATCCTACTAAGGTTTTTGGATCACACCATGCATAATTATTTGATTATAAATATACCATCGTATGTCTGTTGATGAAAGGAAAGGCTTGGCATCGTAGTGTGGCAGTGAGTTTTTCTGTCCTTTGGATGTGTAGCTGGTGGTGAGATGGTGGGAGTCTTCCCACACTATCACATATAATAGTGGGTACAATCTATTTTAGTAGTCATTTTTGGTTTGACTCGTACAATAAGATTATCTATACTCTTGAGCTATTTTGTTTTTGTTACGGAATATATTTAACTTCTACTATTTCATATGTCTTATATGTGTGTGTGTGTTTGTCATGTCATTGTTTTAGTATTGGAGAAAATGTTCCTTATGTTAGTTGTTTAATTCCTAGGAGGTAGCTGATAACCTGCGGGGATAGAGAATGCACTTGGGTATTTGACAGGTTTGGTCACATACTAGTTTGAGAGGGTATTCATGTCAGGTTTTTAAAGTTTCTTATCAATGGTTTTTGTTTTGTGGTTTTTCCTTGTCTTGGGATGTTTAGAAGACTAGAGATTTTATTTTTGGGACTTTATATACATATTTTGGGAAGTGTCTTGAAATATCGTTCCATGATAAAACTCAATTTACCATGGGATGTTGGGATGTGTGTCTCATGTTTTGCCTTTCTGATGTTAACTACAATTTAATCTTATGAATTTTTAGTTTGAACTGATATTTTTTTGTCGTCTGGTCATTTCTTTTATTTCGGTGTGTAGAAGTGTGCATCTGAGACACGTTGTGTGAGGTAGTCTAGAGGATAGAGATGATTATATTCATGGGTATACCCTTATGGATTAGAAATTTATCCTGGTTATCATGCAAACAGTTCGTGTTGTCGAACAAAATGTGCCACAAGTTCATAATGGAATTGCTGACATACAACCATGATGTGGAAGAGACACGGATAGATCTTGAGAGTTTTTGTGTGAGAAGCCATCATCCTTTAAAGGTATAAATGAACCTCAAGAGGCACAACAATGGCATGAAAATATTGATCATTTATTTACCTTCATGGAAACACCTAATTTTATCATGGTGAATTGTGAAAAATTTTGACTTGAGGGTCCTAGGAAGAGGTGTTGGGATTCCATGTTATATATAGATAAGAATGTTGGATTATATTGGAATGGTTTCTAGCCTCTCTTATTCCAACAATTGATTCCAGATAAACGGATGATGGAAAAATCTTTGGAGTTCATATATATACAATAGGAAGAAATTCAGTGTTATGATACACAAATCAGTTTATGAAGATGGATTGTTATCCACCCGAGGTAGTGAAGTATGGAGACCTAAAACCTCAGAAGTACCTACAGGGTTTTCCATTGGTTGTGAGATCGCAAGTATCTATGTTGAAGCATTAGTACTATGCGGAGACAATGGTCAAGTCTATGATTGAAATGATAAATATGGAATTAAAGGAAGGATATTCTACCCTTACTATTCTACCTAGTGGAAGATTCAATGGAACGCCATGAAAAAAGGGAAAGTTGTAGGATCATCACTGGAGTTGTGGATGTGGTTCTTGGAAACATGCCTCTTTGACACCTCATGTTCTATATATTGGTACACATCTCACACTCTATCATTATGGAAAGGTTGGACATGCATGAAATTATTATCCTACACTAGGAATTATGTGTAATAGTTGTGTACGTTAAGTTCATCTACAAAATTCAATAATTTTATTTCTACACCTTGATAAAAATAGGGATCGTTGAATCCAAATGCTACTGTAGTGAATTCAGATATTTGAAGGAGTACAAGTCTCTATCCACTAGCATTATGAGTGAATCACCTTCATGCACTAGGTGAGTTTCCAGTAAAGATAGATAATCGTCCAGTGATAGTGAGAGGGTTCATCTATATTTCATACACCGAAACAATTAAATTATTTGATACTGGTTCTTCCTAATCATTTATTTATGTCTATCTTCATGATATATTTATCCTTATAACAGAACTCATGTCCTTTTTTATAGATTTAGATACACCTATTGGGAGTTAGAAAGAGTGTGGGTTTTATTTTCCTACTTTTTAACTATCAATAGATGATGTCGATCTAGTCTGGGATTTTATTGTTCTCAATTTTGATTTGTTTTATGTCATTATTAAGAAGGATTTATTTGTTACTCACCAGGATAAGGATGATTTTTACCATTGGTGTGTCTCGTTACATGAGGACTATGGGAGTTTAGAAGTGTTTCATTGAGATTGTGATCTGAGGTCTGGTCTTGTAGTTCCATCCTTCCTAGAGATCAGGATTTTTCTATCAACTATTAACTTTGAGCCTGATGACATTTCCTATATCATTGATCTTTCCCCATTTTTTGGATCATTAAATGCATTCCCTAATAATTTAGTTGGGATTCCTTCATAAAGGGTGATAGAGTTCATAATTTAGCTAGTGTTATATCTGCAACCAATATCAATACCTTCCCATTATATGGAACTAGCAGGGCGAAAAGAGGTCAATATTAAATTGGATAAAATTGTGGAAGAGGGTTCATTCACCGTAGTGTTTTACATGGGTGGTCCCAATGCACTTTTCCAAGAAGGAAGGTAGTTAGATCTTATTGTTTATAGAATATCATATATTTAACTGAGTAACTATTATGAAGAAATATCTTTTTCCTCATGTGGCTGATATTTTTTTGGATTTATTATAAATAGAAAAGTGGATTTCAATTATTTATCATCAGTTGGGTCTTGATCAGCATAAATTTCTAGAGTATGGTATACTAAAGACAAATTTCAAGATGAAGTATGTCAACTACCAATATCTTGATATTTCATTTGGTAATACTAAAATTCTTACAGTTCTCGTGTATTTTATGAATCGAATATTCCATCAGTATTTAGACACTATTGTGGTAGGGTTTATAGATGACATTTTGGTTTATTCCTGATTTGATCAAGTGAAAAAGAACCATCTATGTTTGTATTTTTAAATCCTATGGGGTCACCATTCATATGAAAAAATTATATGTTAAAATTCTGGATTCATGATGTGAAATTATTTTGGATCATTATATTTATTGTGGGTTGTTAGTAGATCCTGAGAATGTAAAGGCTGTTTTTATGGGAAGAGCAATGAAATGTCTTTGATGTTTGATGCTTCCTTGGTCTTTTTGAATAATATCAATTATTATTCCTGGATTTATATAATTTTTTGTCACTGTTGTATACTCTTACAAGGAAATTGATGGAATTAATATGGGAAGAAAACTTTCATCATTCTTTCGCTAAGATAAAAGGACATCTAACATCAGATCCTATTTTGATCTTTCGAGATCCTGTCAGGGTTATGTGTTTTTTTAATGTTTTTTTCACTGGTTTAGGTTTTTTTCACATGATAGATGATCATTTGTTAGATTATGGGTCTCATAATATTATAATGAATTATAAAAATTACCCTGATCGTGATTTATAGATTTCCATAGTTATTCATGTGCTTAAGTGTTGGTGGAATTATCTTTTTAGGGAATGGTTCAGAGTCTTTTTTGACAATAACTGTTCGAGTTATGTATTTTCTCATAAATTATTGAATCTATAATATAGGTGGTTGGTTTAATGCCATTAAAAATTTTATTTTGATATATCTTACTCCTTAGGGATGGGGAATGTCATTAAATATGCTCTGAGTGGGAATGTGCCATCGCAAGATGTTCTAGAATCGAAGGAAGAGTGAAACCTTGTATAGATTTTTTTAAATTACATCCAGATGATCAGGAGGTTTTTTAAATTTTAGATCTTAAAATTGATAAATTTTCATCATCTCTCCTCGAATATATTAAATAGAATTAGAAGTAGAATGTCAATTTTTGAGTAATAATAAAAACCTTATATGGTGGGGACACTGTTTTGGTTTCTCTCTCTCTTCATATGGCATGTTCCATTTTAGAAATAATTTTTATTTACCTACAATAGTTAAGAGATCATATTTGTTTTACATTCATATTTCTTCATTGTTCATTCATCCAATAACTGCAAAGATGTATCTTGACATGTGATAGTGATTCTAGTAATCATGTATGAAGCATGAAATTTCTGATTATGTGTCCCATAATTAAACCTTATGGAAGATAAAGGAATAGTGTCTAAATCCTTCTAGTTTGATTCAATAACTTTATATGATGGATTGTAAATGGGATGAGGTATCCATGGAATTTTTTCGGTTACTATAGATTCCTTGGCGGATTAATTCTATCTTGGTGGTGATTAATAAGTTGAAAACTTCATTTCATTTTATTATGATCAAAGACACCATAAAATTCGATGATCTATGCATGTTGTATATATAGTTATTTGTGAGGTTACATGGGGTTCCTTAACATATTGTTTTGGATAGGGATCCTAGGATAACATTTCCATTATGTATAATATCCAAGAGGTGATGGGAAAATGGTTAAGATTAAGAATAACTTATCATCCACAGATAGATGGTTAGAAGAAGCGTGTTATTAATATTCTAGTGGATATTCTTCGTACCTATGTCTTAAACATAATTAGGTCATGGGAAATTCCTATGGTACTAGTTTAATTTTTCCTATAATAACATTCATCAATTGAAAATCAGAATGGCTCTCTTTGAGGCTTTATATGGTCACTCGTGAAGGTCACATCTTTTCCTCATGGAGGTGGGTGGAGGTTCTTTGGTAGGACTGAGTTTGGATAAGGATACATCTGTAAGGATTCAGAATATATGTCGGTGTGTGGTTAAACAACATTGTCACGCAAAATATTATGCTGATGAACGGTGTCATACTTTATATTTTTCCATAGTTGACGAATTTTTCTTGAATGTTTCTCCTATTTTGGGTCACTTTCATATTGGAAAATAGGGAATGTCATCTTCGAGATAGGTTGGTCCATTTGAGGTCATTGTGCGGCTTGGGTAGGTTTCATATTGATTGTAATTTACGGTTCAGTTGATAGGAATTCTGTATGTTTTCCATCAATCATATGTCTAGAAATATCATCCTAAACACTCTCACATTATTAGTTGGGAACAAATTTAATTAGATACATATGTTTTTGTTTTGGAGTACCCCCTATAGATTGTCGACTCTCATGTTAAATTCTTACATGTAATGTATATCTTACTGGTCAGATTGTTATTGTGGTAAAAATCAAATTTTTATGAGAATTAGGAGTCAAAATCATTGATAAGGGAGTAGTGTACTTACCAATTTACTGAACATCATTCATCCACATGACATCCCATTGATGGGAATTCATATATTGAGGTGTTTGTAACATCCCATTACCCACCTTCAGTAAATGTCCCATCTATTTTCTTTTATTCCTCCCTAATTATGTGTGTCATGGGACTTAATAGTATGGATACCATTTGTTGGATAAATGAATTAATTACCATGTATGGATGTTAGTTTGAATTAACAGAGATTTGGTATAAAATTGCTAATTGATTTGTGTGCTTCTTCCCGATTTCAAAGAACACCAGATGTGTTTTTGAGTTTTGGTGAAGGAACATAGAGTTATATGTTGTGTGATGAGAAATTATGCGGTGTGTAAGGAGGTTACAGAATGTGTACTTGAATTGTCGACACAAGTAGGGAACTATTTACATCGCCTGAAATTGATATATTGCATGTTGTGGTAACAATACATGTAATAATATAATGAATTTTTTTAATAAAAAGGTGATCAGTTTTTCAGAATACAGAAGAATCTTGGATTACATGATATTTAAATGTTTGGGCATCATACGATAAATAATTTTATTCATTATCTGGAATCTCTCTTGGATCTCATCATGAAGACGTTCTCTGGTGATTTTTGTGTCTTTGATCAATCTGGATAGATATATTCTGTTATTGATCAACATGGAGGTTTGTTTGTGTTTCTATGGGCAAGTAATCCATCCTAGTTCCCCAATTAAAATATCATGAGGGCTTTGTGGCATCACATTATAAAATCAGTTTACTTGTGATGATGTTTTTTATTGATTTCATCTAGATATAGGGTTTTATCATGTTCTATAGGTTTTTTCTAATGTTGGTTGTGGTGAATATGGTGTGTGTTCTCAATGTATATGTTATTTTATATTCTCCTCCAACCCTTTTATTAAATCAAATCAATTATATGATGTGTATATTGATTTTAGACACTCTATTTTCATTGTTCTGTTTTATTGTTGGCTGATCCTTCATTGGAGTGTGAGACCCTATGTTTTTAGGTATTTATTTATGTATCAAGCCTATTTTCAATAACTATATTTCACATATTTTTATAAACTAATTAATAAATGAATTTTTAAAGTTTTTTATTTTTATGTAAATTAATTAATGAAAAAAGGAGGGTTTCCCATCTTTTTTGGTAAATGGAAAAGGGGTATTTTCAATGTTTTGAAATGATTTATGAAATTAAGCACTTAGGAATACTTAGGTACATAGGTGGAAGGTTTATCTTAGGTAAATAATCCATATTTCTTTTGGAATCTTAGTTCATGGGGATTTTCACTACTCCCTAGGAATGTCATTATAGGGACTTGTACAAGACATTGTTGGTGGTTCACTCATGGGGTATTCTTATGCTCTTTAGGAATATATTATGTATACTTGTTGTGGAAAATTCATTGTCGTGTTATGAGTATTATAATTCCTATCCTTTTGAGTTCCTTGGTTTTATTTACATGTGCTTTTATTTATACTATTTTAGTTTCGATATGCATGTTTTAGCCTTTGTTAAATGATGATAAAAATTATTATCGAAACTAATATATCATCCTTTTCTGAGAAATAATATCAAAAATAAAAAATCATAACATAATTTGATATAACTAATTTTCTAATTATCATAGGTTGTTTTATTTAAAATGAGTATACTTGGTTAATTGTATATATACTTGTTATAGAACACTTGGGTAGGATCCTAATGAGACTGTTATCTCACTACATGTGCACTTCCTTAGTGGTGCATAGACTTTTATATATCTTTCGATGTAGTGAAAAGAGTGGCTCCATGGTGAGGTTATGAGGTTTTCTATCAGGTATATGGGTATCTGGTGGTGTGATGGTGAGATTCATCCCATACCATCACATGGAGTAGTTGGGTTTTCCTATTTTAGTAGTTCTTTTTTGTTAAACATATTAAGGATTATTGTATATACTCTATAGTTTTTTGGTCTTAGTTCTGGTATATATTTATATTTTTGTGTTTCTCTATATCTTTTATATATATGTGACATGTTGTTGTTTCACATTAGGAGAAATAATTTCCTTGGTTATAGTTTGACACCCAGGTGTTTGTCACTTTCCCATGGGAAACGGGAACACCCCTTGGGTATGTGGTGGGTCTGGTCGGGTACTATTTAATGATGGTATCCAAGAAGATTCATTAAAAAAAATCTCCATGAGGATGCGTGAAGGTATAAATAAATTCATTGAGTCTCCCTAATGCTAGTTGTATGAGGGTGGAGTCACAAAAGGATTAGTTGGTGTTTTCCCGTGTTCTGTAAGGGTATCTAGTAATTTTTTATATTCATATAAGGTTTGCTTGCGTCTTGCATAAGGGTACTGTATCACATTAAGTTTGTGTTGTGTAATGGAACAAGATATTTTCTAATAGTTATGTAATGTTAAGCCATGTTTCATTAAGATTTTGTAAGGTTGGTCCTCACCTTGGGAATAGAAATGGGTTATCTCCTTATAATGTGTATTTGGACGACAGATCTCACATAAAGGTTTCTTGGGCATATCAAAACCTATGTAATGGTGACCCACAATTTCAAAGGGTCACATAAAGGTAATATGAATCTAAGTTGAGGGTAACCATGTGATTCTAAATCATTTATAAAGTTCATACCATGTTTCATCTTCTCGTTAAAGGGTAACCATATTTGTAAGGATAAAACTATGTTACCCTTACATGTGGAATGTATACTATGTATGGGTAGCACAAATTCATTAAAAACTATGAATTTAACTAATTAAAACATCTATAATGTATTTTCAATGTAATTGGTTGAATTTACTATGTAAATTAATGGTGTTTTTTTAGTTAAAATTTTTAAATGCTATATTTTGAATTATTTTATTTTTATAAGTTTTGAATTGGTTTTATATGAATTAGTTGGGAAATAATTTAATGGGAATAGAATTTTCAATGTCATGACAATATAAGTGTATTTCATATTGAATGATCATCCTCATTCATGTATTTATTTCTATTACAATTTTGGATGATATCAAAGCCTCTCATAAAATATTATGATGCCGTATATAGATGATCTATGATCTCTCATGGAAAAAGAATATGTCTTTAAGATGATGAAATATTCAAATAACCAATGTTTTGGGTGAAATGGTTTTGAAAATAACAACCATATATGAGATATGTGTCTTTTTGTTACTATTCACATTGTGAAAATGTTCATTGACCACAATTTAGCTTCTTTGATTAAAGGGATGTGATTAAAATAATCATTTATAAATCTTAAAAATAATCAGATGACAAATGTTTGAATGAAAATTTGATATTCTAAAACATGAATTTGAAATGACTATTGTAAAGTAGTGTTAATATATTATCATATAATTTTAATGAAATTTTTTAATTATCTTATAAATAAATTATCTTAAAATATTCATCTGAGGGAATTCTTATTTCATGTTGTAGATACACAACTCTTTTAAAAAAACATCCCATGTTGTGGGAGAATTATTTTCTATTTGTAATTATCAATTCATGACATAAAGGTAAATTTTTCTTGATTTCTCTGAAATTGAACATGTTATCTTAAATTAGGATTATTTAGAAATTTTTCAGGAATTTGAATGTGATTAATCCCCAAACTAAAAATCGCTTATTTCCATTCAATGGGTAATAATGTTTGATAATTTGTATACTTATCAAAAGAAAGACAAAATAACAAATTTAATTTTTTAATGTAATGATATTTATTTTTAAAATTAATCATGAAATATATAAACTGATAATATCATTTTATGATGGTAAAATGATTAAATATTATTGATGATATTTACATGATAATTCCATGAATTATAAATTGAAATAGATATTTTTTCATGTGTTAATCATTTTTTTCCTAAAAAATATATCGACTAAATTATTTATCATGGTTTAAGAATATTATCCCATGTTATAATTTTTAATTAAATTCTTGAAACCATGTGTTTTATCACATGTGAATATGACTATATATATGAGTTAATGTCTTCGTATGTGTGATCACATGTTTTATATATATATATTTCATGGTGTCTATGATTTAATAGATACTGTGATATATTTTTTATGGTTTTTAATAATAAATTTTTATCCTAGTAAATTCAATAAGAATTTATAATTTATAATTCATTGAAAATAATAAATAGGGTGCAAAGAAATGATTATAATTCAGATGGAAGCTATTTTATTAAAAATGATATAACACAAAACAAAAAATGAAATAAATAATATTTAGATATTCAAATTTATAAGGATATAAAATATAATATTTCTTATTAAATATTGGTAAATTAAATATGGTCATGAAAATATAATAATTTTTTAAATCTTTTCTTTGGTGTGAGTGAACCCAAGGTTTTTTGATAATGGATGGAAATCCTTATTTTCATTAGTAATTGTTTTTTAATTATCTTTGGAATAATAAATTTGATATATATTTATTCTATATTAATTTATAAAAATTATATGATAGAATATTAACTTTTTTCATTTGAAATAATGAGTGGGGATGCCTAAGGATTTGATATGGGAAAGGGGATACAACTTTTTTGATTGTATGGAAATGTGTCCCCAAGGCTAGTATAATGCTAGGTTGTTCTTATTATGATTAGTCTAAGGAAATATAATTTCACATAGTTTGTTTGTGATCCTTATATATATATCATGTATGCTTTTTTTATATACTACCCCACTCATGTCTGTAGGGTGAGGGTCACCCAGTGGACTCTATGAGGGTGTTATCAATAGATTCATGGTTGGTGGGGAATAGATTGATGTCATCCCCTATTTCCCTAATCTCTTAGTATTATAGTATTATGTGTTGTTTTTCAGTATGGTTATCGTTTCCCATAAATATTTCTATATGTATGTAAAATCTTATGGTTATTTAAAACACATTTATCCCCGTATATATTATCCTAATTGTTATTATAGGTATGTTGTTTATAGGATATGAAGGGTTGAGAAGTAATTCATGATGTATGGAATTCTATGGATTTTAAAAATTAATTATCTACTATATGGTGATTTTGTTGACATAATTGGATGATGTGATGAATGAGGTGTATTATATATTATCCTACGTTTCTTATGGTTATCATACATTAGAATATGTGTCTGGGGTGGGATTTTTAAGAGAAATGAATCATGATGTGTGATATTGGGGATGAGTGGAAAACTTGTATGGAAGTTGTATGTGGGTACCCTCTTTTTTTACTGTATGATATAATCCTCTGTATGTTTTTCTTGGTGAGTGATATCCATGGTGAGGATTTGAAAAGAATGCTAAACCTGTTCAGGTGAAGAGTGTGTTTCCTTTTTTAGTCAGTGGGATTTAGTATTCTTATTTCAAATTTTTCTTTAGTGGCTTAATGGATGATCCTTTGTAGTATACATCTAATTATCACACTATTATATAAAAACTATTTTTAATGTTAACTGGAGTTACATTGTGATCATCTTGATATTACTAGTTTTAGGAGTTATTCTGGACCTATTGGAGAATCATTCTAGGTTTTAAGGATCCATTACTGTGTTTTCTGTTATTTTAGTTGTATTTCACTGCATTCATATTTTGTATTGGGATTCCTTATTTATTCATTAGGATCGAGAGTTATTTATTTGTTTTTATCTTATCTCCCTCGTTTCACATATTTTCGAGGATAGTGCCTCCAATATATGACTATTTTGTACCCTTATTGCATTTCAATATAATATAACCTATTAGATGCAGGATTTTGGTGTCATTATCACTATTTTTTGTTGTTAAAGGAGGGGAACAATTAGTTTATACAATTATGAAATTGTGGTATCAAAGGTTATAGTTGAGTGATATGTTAGATTTTTGAGTGAGGAACTGATGAGGATGAATGGGATGGTAAGGAGACAATTTTACTTAGTTTTATTACTCACTAAAAATAGGGTATATTTTTTAGAACATGTGATTTGTGTTACCTAGTGATATGATGCATATAAATTCCTATTTTCGCTATATTTAATGTGAAGTGATGCTTCTTGTGGGGTAGATATCTAACAAAATATCATGAATCATACTTTTATGTGCCTATGTTTTTACTAGATAGACAATGATAAAAATTTTAATGTAAAGAAATTAATATACCTTTATTAACTTACATCCCATGGTAGGACTCCCTAAAAACTTTTCTTTTTCAGGAGTGGGCCCAGGTCAACATCCTTGCGAGGTTAATGCCAAGATGTTCGATAATATGTTTTAGTAAATCAAAGAAGAGTGGAGTAAGAAAATGGTAATTCTCATAGGAGGAAACTTTGGGGATTCCAACACCAAGTTCAATAGAATTCTGAGTTCTCTATATTGTATCATAAGATGGTGGTTTGGCTATAGCAGGTAGTGATATTGTTAAATTTCAATCAGGCTCTGAGAGAGGTAACTTGCATTATTTTTTTTGATAATGATACATGAGCTAAAATTAAATGGTAATCCTTATTCTTTATAGCTCATGATTAGTTGGATATTTTCTAGATAATTTTATAATATTATTATTCTCGATGAGTTTCCTTTCAACTGCACGGAGAATACTTTCAACTGGTAATGTTTTTCCTCATTTTTAGGATTTTTAAGAATTTATATTGATTTGTGGTGAGAACATTGAATTTCCTTAATGAGCCTATAACCGTTATATTTTTATCATGAGGAAGTGAATGACCTTGTTCATCATGATTTTATTATTATTATCCCTTTGAAATGAGTGTATGGAAACCACCTTAGCCAAATGATTAGAGACCACTTAATAACTCTTTTATCCATGATCATTTTTATCACTTCAACCATTTGATTCCTGCCTACATCTATCGGCTTCCATATATAATAGGCCAAAATCATACATCCAGACCTACTATTGAGATGGATATGGATCTAGGTAAATTTTTTCTCTAGGTTTAGTATATGCTAAAAAATATGTTTAAACTGTGTCGATGAGTTAGTGTTTCCCAAAGAACACAATTTCATAGTGATGTTAATGGGTTCAATTAATATATGTACTTTAAGAAGACATATTCATATTGGTTTTTTTATTATTATAGAATGTTATGTGATAAAATTTTGAAACACTTGAATATAATGTAATGCACCTTTGGTAAATGGTATATGAAAATTGAGACATTTTATAATTTTAATCTATTACATTAATATTCCCCTAGTGAATAGTTTTTTAACATTGGGAAAATTTTGAAGATGGATAAGGGGGAATGTTTCCTTGACATGATTTTTCATTAATGGTAGTTAAATGTACAATATTTTTCTCCATGTTTTGATGTTTTTTGTGTTAGTATTAATTTAATATTGATCATAGTAGAGGTATGTTAGTTATAAAAAATAAATTAATGAAATCATATATCGTTCCAAAATACATGAGTGATCACAATACTCATACTAAACCTAAAATGGTTTTGTAAAATAAAAATTAGAATGGATTATTTCATCCTTTAAATAATTATTCATTCTATGTAATATGATTTTCTGAGTTCATTCTGGAAAATTTATTTTTCCAAAATATTTCTTAATTAAAAAAATACAATTCATCCATGAAACATTTTTTAATTTTATAAGGACTTTTTAAAATTTATTGACTATTTTATATCAAATAATCTTTTCATAAATTCCATTATTATAAGATGGATTAAAAGGGTTTTCATTAGATTTTTTTCTATGAATTTGTATTATAAACACAATAGCTACTGTGAAATGATTTTAAGAGTTTTTTTTAAATTCAATAAATTATAATGTGAAATTGGTATGATAGTTGTCTTGAATGAAAGTATTATTTTGGAAAACATGTTAATGTTTTTAAATCCTTACCCAACATAAATTAATTAAATGTTTCATGTAGTATATGTGACTTTTTTAAATAATTTTCTTTCCACAATGATGACTTAATATTTCTAATGACATGTTAAGCATAATATATCCTAAATGTTATTGATTATTTTTACTAGAATGATACAAGAAAATAATGTACTTATTGATTATAATTTGATTTTATGCCTATGTAAAATTGTTTCAATCCTATATATAAGTTTTTTCCTAATTTGTTTTAATTCAAATTATCTAATCAAATTTATGTTTTTGTTTTTTAATGTGTTCTTTCTGTACTATTTTTTTTATTTTTTTTTTATTTTTTATTGTGTATTCATTTCATACTTAGTTTTGTTATGAAAATATGTGTAGACATTTATGTGATCATTCTTGGGAATGAGATTCATTGATTTGTACTAAACATTCAAAATATGTTAAAGATTTTTTTCTTAGGATTATTTATTTGATGTCTACTTGATATGCTAGATAGATTATCATCTCGATTCGATGAATTATTATTGATCTATCTCGTATTTGAGAGGTTTCTCCCATGGGAAATTTTTTCAATTCTTATGTAGCAATACACATTGTTAATTTAGAGGGTTTTGTATTCCAAATATACTGAGAACCATGATAGGAATCTCATAATGTGGATGATTTATCCCTATATCCCTTCCCTCCCCTTCTCGATTTGGTCTTACTTATTGAATATGAGAATTATTTTAGTGGTATCTAATGTAAAGGTATGGATTTTCCCAATCCCTTCCTCTTTCATTATGATTTTTTTGGAGTTTTGTGATGAATTTTATAAATTTGAATGTTTTTTAGAATAATATAATAATTTATAAAAGAATTATGGAAGGGTTTTAAAAATAATGGAACTAAAATCATTTTTAAAAATAAATTTTTTAAATTAAAATTTGATGTTTTTAAACATATTCAAATATTTCATAAGTGTTTTGAGATTATAGAAGTCACAATAAATCCATTCTTTATTTATTATATGATTGTATGATTAAAATAGTAATATTATATGGAATATATATACACATATAAATTATTTTGGATATAAATAAGGGTATAGATATTTTTTTACATGTTATGTAAGGGTATGTGGTGATTTCCATGTGTTTCATAATGTTAAAGGATGTTTTCTAGAGGTTATGTAAAAATATTATGCTTTTCATATATGTTATGTTGGGGTAATTGTAGAGACCCAAATATTGACGTACATGGACATTACATTACTTTTGTGGAATACTTAATACATAACAAAATAAAACACCGAAGGACCATAATAGTTTAGTGTCTTTGGAAACTCAGAACATAATCTTCTAATCGTGGGGAAGAATCTTCAACATCTCCCATAAAGATCTTCCCTTTTTGTTTTCTTACCTAAAACCTTTATTTAGATCCTGGGGAAAATAAAACATATAAAGGGTGATCTCAAATGTCTATTAAGGGTAAGCATGGAGAAAATAAAACAAACCATATACATTTGAACTTCAAAACATGAACATAATATTTAAACATCAAAATCATGAGCAATGACATAAAACATGGCAGTACGTAAGGAATAGATAATAATGGATCATAAATCATGATAAAATATCATGGGAATAAAACATGTAATTGTGTAAAACCATTCAGAACATGATATTATTTCCATAGTAGCCAAGGCATTGCTGCCAAGACCATTTTAATGGACAAAGTCCCATTCTGAATCGAGTTCATTCCTCGTTCCAGTCCTGTATAACTGAACCAAATTAATTTACCGTTCGAGCCATGTCTATCTCATGAGATATAAATAAATACCCAATTCATTGGAGGGAGATATAGGTCCCACCCATCTCATAATGAAATCATTCTTACTTGTGCCACAAAATAAACATAAATCATTCATCATAACCCAAAGAGTAAAATGGGTTTCATAAACATCATCCCATCATAACATAATCCATATAAAACAAATGGATATCATTTCATAATAAGAAAAGTGAAACCATTTAAATAATATAGAACCTATAATTGAAATATAAACATATGAAATAATGTCATCTTATATGGAAAATGATTCTTATAAAACACTTGAAATGAATTCTTAAGGAAAATAACCTTTCTTTTTCAAAATCATTTTCTTTTCAAAAAATTCCATGAAATTATAAAAGAAAAGGATTTTGATGAAAATAGTCATTAAATATTGTAGATTAAGAATTATAAAAATAAGGCGTTATGAAACCATAAAAATATGTTCATGCTGTATAAGCTAAAAAAATATGCTCATCGTACTTTTAACGGAAAAGTCAAAAAGTATCACGTATAGTAAAAATAAGAAAGATTCATTCCATAACAGAAAGTAAAATTCAAAGAGGGGTAACCATGACTTTAAAAATACATGAAATAATATTAAGCACTTTATGAAGAACATTTTATGGACATGGATGAAAAGTATAACCCTAGTAAATACTTTTGTATAAGCAATCGTGAATAAAAATGATATTGAAAAATTATCCCTTACCATAGGTCCAATATGCTTCGTACGTATCTTAACATCATGTATAATGATTTAAATAATGTGATTTACTTATTACAGAATCATATTTATTGTTATTATATCATATATGGTTCACTTATGACTTTATATTACCTGTTCTTTTGTAAATTTCTTCTTAATGCAGCGTTTTGGGTAAAATATTTTCATTTATCGTCCGTGTTTTGATTTGTAATTATTAATATGATTACTTAGATCATGATTACATAATTCCAGAATATAATGAATGATTTATATATAATATATATTCATAATATATATATATATATAATAGATCGATAAATGGAAAGAAATACACCGTTCATGGAGACGGTAGGTCGTACGTAAGCATGAACGCTGTTTTCGTTTTCATATTGAATTGAAAGGAATTAAGTAGATGATCTACATATATATATACACAAATAAATAAAGTAGAATTATTATGTCACATATTTCATGATTACTTATTATATATAATTTATAATCATTCTTGAATTGTTAACATGGAAAATGAATCTCATCACGTCGTGAAGACGGTAATCTGTATGTACACACGAGCGATTATATCCTTTCCATATTTGTTGAATGGAATTGGTGTGGATTATATAATATCTTAGAATCATTATGATGTTATAATAACCATATATAGTTATTCTTTACATCATTATACCCATCCATGTAAGGTGGTTGTGGAAAAACAGATTACACCACGGCGTGGAGACGGTATTCTGTACGTACACATGCGCGGTGATTTTGTTTTCCGTAGGATGGATAGAAGGTGAAATATGTTTGTTTAATATTTATAATAACATATCAGTATATAATTAATACTGATGTTATTACTTTATAATAAAACAACTAAATAAGACGAAGCTGAAAAAGAATGAAACTTGAAAGAATCGGTAGAAGATATTACCACTTCTTCGACACACCTGCATTAAACTTCTTTTTAGGGCACTAGAGTTGGTTTTCTGAGAAGAACAGAACCTATAGGAGATAACTAGAGAGTTTCAGAAGTTTAATTGGTAGGTTTTGGATGAGCATTAAGGCTCAAAAATCTGTGAAGAGAAGAGGGTAGGGGTGCCCTTTTTATAAGGGAGGAGAAGGGCACCTTAGGAAAACATAAAATATTATTTTATACTAAAGTCATATTCATTTTAAAATAGCTCCAAAGTTATTTTTTTTCTAAGATAAGGTGGGTATGGGTATAAATCATCGCAAAAATATGTTTTAGACAAGTTTAGGTTATTATTTTAACCATATCGTTTAAATTTCACTCTAAGTTAAATAATTTAACTTTTACCTTGTCTTCTTGTTTTCTTACACTATATGGTTACTAAATATACTATAACAAGCCAAACGAACCCCAAGTATATAAATATTAATATATATAACCTTATATAAGTCATTTGTCCTAACCTTATATTTTTAGGAATATAATAGCGATTAATAATATAATATCTCTTTTAAGAACTATTTTTTGTCAATTTTGACACTATTTTGTAATTAATTTTTGTGAAAATCATAAAAGCATGATTAGTTCAAATAAAGTCAATTGAATCAATAATAACATGTCATATTAACCTATAAAATAATTTTAATTCATATAAAGTCTCAAATTACATTTATTTGGGTATTTATAACAACAATTATATTAATATTTTATTAATAAGGTAATTACTCCATCATCATTGTGTCATAAATAAATTAACTTATTTAATGTCTATTTTTTTTGAATAAAATACCATTATGTAGGAAATATTTTTATCTTTCTAATGAATATTTATAGTAGAATTTATCTTATGTATATCCATATATTGAAAATGTTTTAGTTATTATACATTGATTTTAACCTTTTTAACTCTTCATTAAATAAAATAATAATAAATGTCCTAATCTAATCTAAGTGGACCTAAAGGGTAATATTTTTTCCCTAGGGTTGTTTTTGTCCGAACTACACTTATCCAATATAATTAGGACATGTGTTAGGGTATTAATAATATCATTTTTACCCTTAATTACCCTATTTACTTTTAACCGTGGTAAATAAAATTAAAAAGTTACTATTCACCAAAAATTAATTTTATCTTATTGAACCACATTTTACTTACTGATATCAACCATGTCCCTCCAATTTTTGAAATTCCACTTACATAAGTGGAAAAATTACGTTTTATGTAAATTTGAATATTCTCCTAGGAGGTGGGTAAAAGTCGGTTAAAAGTTCAATAGAATTTTTATATAGCTAAAAATATAATAAAATGACTCCAATGAATTAAATTAAACTTATATAGGTATTATGTATCAATTTTTACCAAAAATTAATTTAAATAAAATAAATAATTATATAAATAAAAAGTCGGTTTTTAAATAGTAACCCAGAGTTTTCACTATTCATCAAAAATTAAACGTTTTCAGAGAAATACCAAAAATTCACCCTAGGAAAATTTTGATATTTTGAATCCAAAAATGAAGTCCATTTTGAAAGATAAAATTTATAAAATTTCCAAAAGTGGGTATTACTATTCATAAAGGCTAGTTTATATAATATTTTAATAACATATCGTTGTTTAGTGAAACTGGGTATTGCGTACATCACGTGCTATTGTGGAAGGTCGTGATTTCGTGTAAAGAAATCAAAGTCAGGGTTGCGTGCAGTGCAAGATTCATTTAATGTTGTGTATAATTGAATCCGACCATATTTCATTTATACATTGAATATATATATATAAACACTCAATGTTTCGTAGAATAACTTCTATCAAACGAACATCAAATTTTGTGTAATACGATCAAAGAATAGTGTTTCGTATACTGCAAGCAAATATGGTGTTGCGTATAGTGCAAGATAATCTTGTTGTATCATACAACGCAAGACATCAAAAAAATGAAAAAGAATACTTCTCATAAAATCTTGGGGTGTAACATTCTACCCCCCTTAAAATGAATTTCGCCCTCAAAATTTGTCGGGGTTATAAATGGTTTACTACTTGATAGTTTTAATAGAAACCCACATCTTAAAAAGGAATACGAAAACATACCTTTAAAAACATAAGTATAAAGCGTAACAGTTACCCAAATTAACTAATCAATGGGTTTCCACCTTGGAGAACATAGGTTAAAATATGGATATGGAAGAAAATATAACCATCAAGTTCTAATGGAGAGTGGTAGAGAACATGGCTATAAAAAATCCAACAACCACAAAGCCATAAATTTGTGATGATCTAAGGTACCATCTGATTCATCAGATATAAGGGCACTAGGACAAAATTTTTGGTTTTCAAGATGATTTCCCTAAAGTTGAATAATTTGAATTAGAATAAATACTTACATTATATCGGTATAATCTCACAGTTGTTCGTGCCTTGAACAATTTCCACTTTATCCCTTATAGAAATGAAGTTGAATATTTCATTCGTGAAGTGTTAGTAGATCACATGATAGAATGATGGGTCATTCCATATGTCTCAAACAAAAGGTTAGCAAAATTTATCAAATATATATAAGTCTACCTATGGTTAGGTTAATCGTATATGACTCCAAAAATGGACTTATACTTCATTTATCATACTACTTAATAAAACTAGATTCTACTAACCAGGGACTTCCTGTAGGCCAGTGGTAGGTGATAAAGGCCTGTCACAGTTCGGCTGTCAGTTCGATTCCCACAGCCTTGTCCGATGCGACGGGTTATCACCCATGCTGCAGGTTGTCCTTTTTCTAAAACTACATTATTATAACATTCCATAAATAATATCGTAAATGTTCTATCCTTAAACAATAATAATTTATGTCCAACATAATCCATTCCAATCGTTAGGCTTATCCAAAATACTTATGTCCAATATCATAGTATAAAGATAACTATTACTTGAAATGTCATCTACCGAGCATGTGAATACCATCATTTATCATACGATAAATCTTGTTGGACACATTCCAAACATGTGAATAACTTAATCATGTATTCTCATGAAATATGAATTACCATAGAGCAATAGTAAAAACATGAGTGATGTCAAAAGTTAACTCTTTCCACAAACCAAAATCAAAAAAATTATATATACTCAAACCATGATATCACTTAGTCCTTATATCAATCATGATCCCCTGAATACTATCAAACATCTCATTATCTCCTTATCCCTTGATTATGCGCATATCATCTACATTCCCAAAATATCTGAGTAACCTTTCATGGTTACCGGTACCATTCAACATATACTTTCAAATACTCTAGGAAAAACAATAGTGTAACAATCCTTAGATGTGTCTTTCTTCCATAGTACCATTACCTATACAACATAACTCTTGACAAACATAAATCCTTCCACTGTCTTCTTAAACCATTGACTGAGATTCAACAATTATTTCACCTCACATATCATTTGTAGTCTCTTCATCAACATCAACATAAATAAGACCCATACGACCATTCTAATTCTCTTCATGAGACTTTCCCTTAGGTAATTGGTTTTCATAATGCCCATACATTCCACATTGAAAATATTTAATAATTGTTGATGTCGTAGAAATACCATTATACTTGTCCATAGTGTTAACTGCACCTTTTTCTTTTGCACATATTGGCTTTGTGTCCTTCTTTTCCACACCCAAAGCATCTTCCAGTTCCTTTGAAACAATCTCCCTTATGCCTCTTCCCACATTATTTACATTAGGGAAATGGAACCTTCTTTCCTCTATGATCATCATGAAACTCCATGTTTCTCTTATTATCTGAGTCGGGAAACTTACCAAAGTTGAGATTATTGATCATATTATAAGATTGCTGATTAGTCAATATAATGATATACGGACGTCGAGATCTAATTTCATTTGGTTTTTCATGAAGAATATCATTCCATTTTCCATCATATCCTCCATTATCATGAATCTTCCTGTTTCCAGCCATTTTCTAAAACCCAAAAAGAATAGTGTGAGAGGAAAAAATCTTGCCAGGAGAACAACATAAAAAGGGGGGGTACCTTCAATATATAACATCTTAGGTTAAATACTAATATCGTTTCTGTAATTCTATTACTATAACCTATACATATAATTAACCATAGGGACATCCCTAGACATACCTTAGCAATATCTATTGGGATCTCACTAAATTTCTCACATCCTAGTTTCCAGAGGTTGACTAAACTGATCCTCTAATGTAACACCCCGAGATTTTATGAGAAGTATTCTTTTTTAATTTATTTAATTTCTTCTGTTGTATGCAACACCAAGATTATCTTGTTCTATATGCAACATTATATTAGATTGCATTATACGCAACACTATTCTTTTATCGTGTTACACAAAATTTCAAGTTCGTTTGATAGATGTTATTCTACGAAACATTGAGTGTATATATATATAAATATATTCAATGTATAAATAAAAATGGTTGGATTCTATTATACACAACAATAAATGAATCTTTCACTACACGCAACCCTGACTTGACTTTCTTTACACGCAATCACGATCTTCCACGATAGCATGTGTTGTACGCAATACCGAGTTTCACTAAACAACATTATGTTATTAAAATATTATATAAACTAGCTGTTATGAATAGTAATACCCAATTTTTGAAATTTTATAAAATTTATCTTTCAAAATGGACTTCATTTTTGGATTTAGAATTTTGAAATTAGCCTAGGGTGACTTTTGGGTATTTTCTGAAAACTTTCAATTTTTGATGAATAGTGAAAACACTAGGTTACTATTTAAAAACTGACTCTTTATTTATATAATTATATATTTTATTTAAATTTATTTTAGATAAAAATTGATACATAATACCTATATAAGTTCAATGAAATTAATTGGAGTCATTTTAAAATAATTGTAGATATATAAAAATTTTATTGAACTTTTGACCGACTTTTACCCACCTCCTAGGAGAATTTTCAAATTTACATAAAACATATTTTTACCACTTATGTGAGTAGAATTTAAAAAATCCAAGAGAAACGGTTGATATCAGTATGTAAAATGAGGTTTAGTATAATAAAAATATTTTTTGGTGAATAGTAACTTTTTACTTTTATTTACCACGGTTAAAAGTAAATACGGTAATTAAGGGTAAAAATGATATTATTATTACCGTAACACATGTCCTAATTCTATTGGATAAGTTTAGTTCGACCAAAAACAACCATAGGGATAAAATATTACCATTTAGGTCCACCTGGATTAGATTAGCACATTTATTATTATTCTATTTAAAGAAGAGTTAAAAAGGTTAAAATTCATGTTTAATAACTAAAAAATTTTAATATAGGGTTAAAAATAAGATAAATTCTCTTATAAATATTCATTAAAAAGATAAAAAAATTTCCTACATAATGGTATTTTATTTATAAATTTTAGACATTAAATAAGTTAATTTATGTATGACATAATGATGATGCAATAATTACTTTATTAATGAAATATTAACATTATTGATGTTATAAATACCCAAATAAATGTAATTTGATACTTTTTATGAATTAAAATAATTTTATAGGTTAATATGACATGTTAGTATTGATTCAATTAACTTATTTAGAACTAATCATGCTTTTATGATTTTCAAAAAAAAATAATTACCAAATAGTGTCAAAATTGACATAAAATAGTTTTTTAAAAAAATATTTTATTATTAATCATTATTATATTCTTATAAATCTAATATTCGGCCAAATAACTTATATACGGTTATATATATTAATAATTATCCAGTTTCAGTTCTTTTTTATTGTTATTGTCAATTTATTATCCATATAGTGCAATAAAACAAGAAGACACGGTAAAAGTTGAATTATTTAACGTAGAGTTAAATTTAAAATATAAGGTTAAAATAGTAACCTAAACTTGTCTAAAACCTATTGGTTGAGATTATTTCGACCCATAACCACATTATCTTCTATATAATCAATTTGGAGATATTAAAAACCGAATACGACTTTATTATAAAATAATATTTTATGTTTTCCAAAGGTGCCCCTCTTCTCCCTTATAAAAAGGGCACCCATTCCCTCTTCTCTTCACACCCTTTTGAGACTTGAAGCTCGACCAACCCATGAAAATTCCTCTTCTAAACCTCTCTAGTTTTATCATAGAGGTTCTGGTCTTCCCAAAATACCAATTCTAGTGCCCTAGGAAGAAGTTTAAAGGAGGTGCGTCGAAGAAGTGGTAATCTCTTCTACAGATTCTTTCAAGTTTCTTTATTCTTCAACTTCTTCTTATTTAGTTGTTTCATTATAAAGTAATAACATCAGTATTAATTATATACTTATAGTTTATTATAAATATGAAAAAAACCTATATCTCCTTCTATCCATCCTATGGAAATCAAAATCACCACGCGTGAGTACGTACAGAATATCGCCTCCACGCCGTGGTGTAATCTGTTTTTCCACCACCACCTTACTTGGATGGGTATAATGGTGTAAAGAAGAACTATATATGGTTATTATAACATAATACTGATTCTAAGTTATTATATCATATAATCCAATTACATTAAAAAATATTGGAACGATATCATCACTTGTGCGTACGTACGGATTACCGTCTCCATGACGTGATGAGAGTCATTTTCCATGTTAACAATTCAAGAATGATTATAAAGTATATATAACAAGTAATTATGAAATATATGACATAATAATGCTACTGAATTTATGTATATATATATATGTATTTCATCTACTTAATTCCATTCAATTCAATAAGGAAACAAAAACATCGTTCATGCGTACGTACGACCTACCGTCTCCATGAATGGTGTATTTCATTCCATTTATCGATATAATATATATATATATATATATATATAGTATGAATATATATTATATATAAATCATGTTTTATATTCTGGAATTAAGTAATCATTATCTAAGTAATAATATTAATAATTACAAGTGAAAACACTGACGATAAATGAAAATATTTTACCCAAAACGTTGCTTTAACATGGAATTTACAACAGAACGGGTAATATAAAGTCATAAGTGAACCATATATGATATAATAACAATGAATATTATTATCTAATAAGTATATGACATTATTTAAATCAGTATACAGGAGTTTCAGATACGTATGAAGCTTATCGTGCTAAGTTAAGGGATAATTTTTCAATCTCATTTTTATTCGAGATTTCTTATACGAAAGTATTACTGGGGTTATATTTTTCATCTATGTCCATAAAATGTTCTCCATAAAGTGTTTAATATTATTTCATGTATGTTTTAAGTCATGATTACCACTATTTAAATTTTACTTTGTGTTATGGAATGAATCTTTCTTTTGTTTACCGTACACGCTACTTTTTGACTTTTCCGTTAAAAGTACGAGAAGAATGTTTTTTTAACATATACAACATGAACATATTTTTATGGTTTCATATCAACATATTTTCATGAATCATAATCTACAAGAATTAATGACTATTTTCAACAAAATCCTTTTCTTTTAAAATATCATGAAATTTTGTGAAAAAAAATTATTATGAAGAAGAAAGGATATTTTTCCATAAGAATTCATTTCAAGTGTTTTATCAAAATAATTTTCCATATTAGATGAAATTATTTAATATGTTTTTGTTTCAAGTATAATTTCTATATGATTTAAATGGTTTCACTTTTCTTATGATTAAATGATATACATTTGTTTTATTTGGACTATGTTATGATGGGATGATGTTTATGAAACCCATTTTACTCTTTGGGTTGTGATGAATGATATATGTTTATTGTGTTCCACAAGTAATAATGATTTCATTATGAGATGGGTGGGACCTATATCTCCTTCCAATGAATTGGTTAAAGATTTATATCTCATGAGATAGACATTAATGGAATGGTAAGTTAATCTGATTCAGTGATACAGGACTGGAACGACGAGTGAACTCGATTCAGAAAGGGACTTTGTCCACTAAGATGGCCTTGGCAGCAATGCCTTGGATACTATGGAAATCATATCATGTTCTTAATGGTTTTCCACAATTACATGTTTTATTCCCATGCTATTTCACAATGATTTATGATCCATTATGATCTATGCCTTACGTACTGCCATGTTTTATGTCATTACTCAAGATTTTGATGTGTAAATAGTATGTTCATGTTTGGAAGTTCAAATGTATATGGTTTGTTTTATTTTCACTATTATTACCCTTACTGAGAATTTGAGCTCACCCTTGATATGTTTTATTTTCCCCAGGATCTAAAGAAATGTTTAAGTAAGAAAACAAAAAGGGAAGATCATTATGGGAGATTTTGAAGATCTTTCACCACGATTAGAAGATTATGTTCCGAGTTTCCAAAGACACTAAACAATTACGGTCCTTCGGTGTTTGATTTTGTTATGTATTAATTATTCCGAAAAAGTGATTTAATTTCCATTTATGTCAATATTTGGGTCTCTACATTTGGTATCAGAGGTGGTACCCAGCCTTAAGTGTCGTGCACTACCTGGGTTGATATGTAGGGCCCACAATGAGGACGTTGTGCACTAAAGGGAGGGGGTGATTGTAACACCCCAAAATGATAAAGGGTTAAATTATTAAATGATATGACTCATGTCAACAAGGTGCACCTTCCTTTTCAGGAGCCTACCAGGTTAGAACTTCACATTTAAGCATGCTTGGCCTGGAGTAGTGATCAGGATGGGTGACTTTCTGGGATGTTTCCCAAGGTGTGTGTGAGTGAGAAAAAAACACACTTGAATGTACATGTTTTGGCCTGTGGGGACAATAATTAGTCATATGACTTTTTTGGTCATGTGGGTGGACCCTTGGGTGGGGAACACGTGTTTGCGGGGAAACTAGTGGTACCTGGGGGGCCAGGATCCGATTTCCATGTTATGGCGGGGGGTTTGTGCTATCATTGGGGCCTAGTTGTTACAGTAACTAAGATCTCTCATGTAATATGTAATGGTACAACCCATATTTGTGTAAATGTGTCACTAAAATCCTTAACTACGTGAAATAATAATTACATGAGTGCGCAATGATGTAAGGATAAGCATTATGTTTCCCTTATTGTGTAAAGGAAACCCATTCTTTCTTCTATTCATATAAGGGTATATCATGGGTTGTTTAAGGGTGTCGCTCACATGAAAGGAGTTTTATATGGGGACATATTATTTTCTAATTTATATATAAGGGTAATCAGAAGAACCTTATTCTCACTCAAGGGTAGTCTTCACTATGTGAAAAGCTATGAATGTAATTCTATATTGGGAATAAATTAACGTCATTTCTCATGTAATGGTTGCTCGGGTTTTTTAATAACTGCATAAAGGTAGCTTACGATTTCTATGGATCATGTAAAGGTCATCAAACTATCACTTGATGGTAACCAATATAATATAATTCCCAAATAAGGGTCTTAATCAATTTATTATAATCATATAAGGATAACCATCCAGGTAAGGGAAAATAATTTTACCCAAATGCATCCCATGCCTCCTGTGTATGGGTATAAAAAACAATAAAAAACTCCATATTTCACTTCCTGATTCTATCATAATGTATTTAAAACATAATTAACGTAAATTAATGAAGTAATATGGGTTTTTTATATTCATCAGTATATTCACATGTAATATTACTAGTTATCCTAATTTTAGGAGTTATGTATGGTTTTTGTCTAATTTAGTTGTGAACTAATTTTAAGTGAAATGAATTTCCTATATAGAGACAATATCTGTGAATTCTAAAATTCAAAATCATCCTCAATTGAGTATTTAATCCTTTATCAATACTATATTATCTCATAGACTCTTATATAATATTTTATGTACATCTAAATATGATTCAATATCCCTCAAGAACCATGTGGGTGATTCTTGGATGAAGAAATCTACCTCATTTTGGGCATTGTGACATTGAAATGAAATATAATTTAGAATATCATTCCAATATCCTAACATTTTCCACTATGTAAATATGAATTAAACATGGTTTAGCTTTATTTTATAAATTTATTTAATACATAATTAGATAAAAATCTAGATAATAACTGCATTATCAAATTTTGTATAATAATATAAGATTCCAAAAGATTAACCTGAAGGTAATTTAGGTAAATATGGATAACAAATTACCATATAATTCATAAGAAAAATATAATTATACCAGGATTATATTATCATGAAATATTCAAGTGTTGTAACTCATATTTCAGGTTCCAAATAAATATTTATCTTTAATATATTTTCATATGTTTTTGGAGCATTATTATCTCTTAAAAATTATTAATGCATGACATAAGGGATATTTTTTCATTATATAAAAGTGGTATTATATATTTCATTAAATTTTGATAATGTGTAGATTATTCATGAAGCACAATGTCATTACAATTCATATTAAAAATATCTATTTTCACATAGTAGGTAATAATGATTAATATTTATTACTATTATCAGAATAAATTAAATATAAGAACATGCATGTTGTATAATATGGATATTTTTTAATTTATTTAAATTGATTGAAAGAGAAAATAGAATAAAAAGTTTTTTAAATAATTAAAAATTATTGATGATAATTACTTGATAATTATATATATTTGAAATTGAAATGGATATTTTTGAAGGTGTTATTCTTGTGATTATTTTTCTCAAGAAAACTATTTCATCTATAGAATATTTACATAATTTAAGAATATTATGACTAGTTAAAATTTTTAGTAAATTATGTAAACCGTATATTTTATCACAAGATAATATGATGATATTTATGAATTAATTATTTATTATGCTTGATCACATGATTTAAAGATTTATATTTTTTTATCGATTAGATTTACTAGATAGTGTATTTTCTTTTATTATGGTTTTTAGGCATGGTTGATATGGTTAAATATTTTATAAAAACATAAAACTTGTGATTATTTTATTATATTAAAATAGGTGTGATGAAATAATTATAATTGATATTTATGATATTTTGGAGGAATAATATTAATGATGAATGAAAATGTAAATAAATATTATTTTTCCTTGGTAATTTATATGGATGGTGTTCTTTGATTTATTATTTTTAATCTATAAAATAAATATGGTAATGAAAATTTAATTATTTCACGAATATTTATTATGGGGAAAAGTGTGACCAATGATTTTGAGAATGTTTTGAATGACTAGTTTTTTTGAATATAAATCTTTTAATTATGTATAGAATAATAAATTTCATATTTATTTACTCTATAAGCATTTTCATCCTTGATATTATTGACTATTAACATAGAATGGCTAGAATTACATCCTTGTATACCCAAGGATGTGTTGGTGGAATAAGGTTCCACTTAGGTTGATTATATGGGAGGGGATGAAAAATGCTATAATGGTTTCAAAATGTGTGTATTATGTTGATGATGTTGTTGGAATGGGGTAAAAAATGTTTTTTTATGTGAAATGAAATTTTGGAATGTACCTGGAATTATAGGATTGGTAGAATATTCACTAACACATTGTTGTTGTAATGATATTTAGGATTCATACATGATGAGTGATGGATGATTGTTTTATTTACAGTAAATTTAAAGATAAAATTATAATTTCTTTATCTAAACCTCATTCCTCCAACATTATCCCTCCGGGTCCATCAATGAATGAAGTAATATCATGACTCTTGAGTCCCACCTCTAGTGGGCCCTTGGATGGTGACTGGAACTGATGGTATAATAATTTCACATATAAAAGGAATTTCCCAAAAATATTATATAGGGTCGAGAGATATTTTATTAATAATAAATAATTTCCATGATGTTATATAAAATTTAGAAACCAAAACCATCCCAAAATACATTTGTAAAGTAATGAAATACATAGTTTCTCTAAAAAAGTAACCAAAAGAAACCTAAGGTATTGACACAACATAAACCCAAAAATATGATCTGGTAATGTTTATCATGGTCCATCACACCCTCATGGAAACCTAAAAATCCATTTTAATATACGAATAGTTAGAATACATGTATACTAAGAAGGATCACACATAAATGTTTCCATGTAGATAAAAAATCATAACATTGCACCAATGAGCAAAGAGCAGAACCAATAAAACCTAAAAAGGTCAAATATAAAATCCCATACTCATAGATGTGTTCTCTCCAATAATATAACCATGTATAAAACATAATAATAAGAATACCGATAAAAGGTTAGCCTACACTACATTCCCATTTGATTTACACTCTCACACACTAATTAAGTAGATACTTATTCTCCCATATCTTCTATAATGTTATCATTTATATTGACACATAGTAAGCTGTATAATTACAATAACTCATACTTCCACTAGACACCTCATCATTCTTGAAGAAACTTCGACCATCATATTACATATCATCCTAAAAAACCAGAATATAAGGTTATATTTAACATGAAGTACATAAACCTCATGTCCTCCACCTACAATGATTGACCCCCACTATAATCCACCACATCATTATAACCAACCAAAACATAAATACAATATATCTAAAATATATCAAAACTTGTGTGTAAGAAAATCTTTTGAAAGAGAGATCAGGGAAGAGGGAGAACCCAACCATCGGTCTTCACCATCTTGGATGTTGGAAAAACACACCCACAAAACATTTGGGAGTTGAAACCTAGTGCTCTACTCGAGTGTATTGTGTATAGAAATCACATGGAAAATAGAATATATAATATTTAAACACATAATCCCATCATATTTAATTTTATATAATAATAAAATACTTTTTATAACATCTACATAAAGGCCACATAACCTCTTCCACTTTCGACGCCACATATAAATTCACAACACTAAAAAAATACCACATACTACAACAAGATTTCTACCTTTCATTTCATGTCAATATAAATTAAATATTTTAATATTACCCAATGTATTTAGTTATTTATCTTATACATTTCAAATTTATAATCAAATACCTTAACAAATTTTTTTCCTTTTAATCCAATTGTTAATTATCCATTCAAACTCATACCATTCCGGTTTTATTGTTGAAAATTACATCTATCACTACTGGGAAACCTACACAATATCTAATAACAAATAAATCCATTATTATCATGGTAATATCCCACAAAATTCAACTATTTCACATCTGTTGGTGCTAAAATATTTTCCATGGGAATATTTAAGGAAGGAATGCCCATTTTAGAGAAAATTCATGCCACACATCCTCACAATACATCTCAACGGTTTGCTTCACTAAGACCAACTGCTTTAGAAACTGTTGGAACTCACAAGGAACCTTGGATGAACATATGATTTGTGACCAAATAAATGTTTTATGGAAAACCTCCACATTTCATGATTCGTAGTCATATATATTTTTGAAAACCCAAGATTCATTGATGGTAGTCTTCATGAGTCTAATATTATAACTCAAGGAGTATCGCATGTTCATCATGCCGCAAACTCTTCACGAACACCTCCAATATTAATGAACGCTCATTAACTATAAATACACCTTATGTATGATATTTTTGGTACAGTTAATGAACATTAAGATTCCATACTTCTATTCATTCATGAACCATCTGATCATCATGAACTAATTCATAATAGAACACCAAAGGTATCCAGTCTTCCCAAAACCCATTTATTTTTTTTATTAAAATTAACCACCCCATGTGTATATTCCATTAATGAAGAACTTCACCCTTCATGAAGGAATATGTTCTACATAGGCCTTTGTGGCTTTGTAAAGCATTCAACATGTTTGAAGAAATCCCCTCATGAATCATGACTACATTTTGGGGTAGGGTCACCCTTTTTTGAAAATACAACTTGTTCATGAAACCCATGACCTTTGAAAAGAACTTGAGCTACATGAAGAATCTCTATGTATGACCCCAAGAGTCACAAAACCACTCTCAAGGGACTTTCCATGGTGCTTCACATATTAGGACTCTCTTTCGTGATGGTTGAGCGCCCAGGACCCCCAAACCCATCTAGCACAAGTCCAGTAGAACCTAGAATACCTATGTGACATGTGCCACCCACTCATTTGTCTACCCACTTCTACCCAAGTGTGTCTTAATCCTCCAAACGACCTTTCTCTTCAAATCCCGTGTACTGTAAACCCTATTTTATCTCAACATAGGGACTATAATGTGGACCTCATGACTAGAAACTCTAATCTTTATTGTATAATCGAAGATAAAAATCCATGCCTAACCCACATGCACATGAGTAGTGGTCATGTAAGAATAAGGGAGACGATTGATTCCCCCCTTTCCCAAGATTCATAATGTAAAACTACCTAGTTCCACGACTTAATCATCAGACATTAAAATAAATTCAATTTTCCTCCAAAAAAGACATTAATCTGTAGTCTTACCCTAGAAATATGAAATGGATGCTTCATGTATGAGTGGAATGGGATGGCCTCCAACAGGATTTCATGTTTACCACTCACATGAAATAACATCCTCTACTCATTTCTCCTTGAATAATAACCCTATTCATTCCTATTAGTTGTTGAACCCTTGATCTGCTTCATCTACACAAGATGTATCCTAGAGTTGATTTGACTATCCTATTTGCTAAAATAAATGCATTTATTTGTGACTTATCTCTCCATCTCCCTTTCCCTTTTGGCCTTAACATCTATCCAATAGATAATGAAGTGGATTGTGCGATCTTAAGATCTAATTCATATACTTGTTTCTCATATATATAATCAATCAAGTGGGATTGGAGGTTAGAAAAGACAATTAAATCCATACAGTCCCAAACCTCACAATGGGAAACCAAATTGGTGTAAGACCTAGCCACAATCACTAAAATGGGCCTCTTATATACTGTATGTCCTAAAACCATTATAGAAACTTTGACGAGCCATATTATCAATGGCTCAGCACCCTATCTACCTTCTATTTTGTATATAACCCAACCATTACACTCCTCTAGGAATCTTCCTAAGATTAAATCCCAACATATTTCGAACTACTTGGGACTTTATTCCCAACTAAATAGGATACGTAAGAATCCTCACTAAGGACCAAATACAACATCAAACTTCACAATAATGTTCTTTGATCCACATACCTAATTATATCATTCCCTCACCCTATGATCACATCTTCTCAAGGTCCCTAAATCCACCTCAGCATATGTCTCATACCAAACCATGACCAGACCTCTTCCACCAGAGAGTCATTATCGAATGATATTAAACTACATGGTTTGTTCCTCTCACCAAACATTAAACTGTGGCATAAAACAATGAGGGTATTGATCCCTATCATCTAAATAGGGAATGCATGACTCCTCCCTGAGTTCTAATCCTAACCAATGGTAATCCTATATTCTCCAAAATATGTATGTAAATCCATGGTACTTATCAAGGGGAATTATGACCAATAATACTCAATCCATATCAAGGGATGATTTTATCCACCCATACTAGATTTTTCATCAAGGGGTATTTTAGTTCAATCCATCCATGGTTCATATAAAGGGGTATTATGATCTATCCATCAAATATTTTATTCATGGTTAATTTTGGTTCACACATCCGTGGTCCACATCAAAGGTAATTTTGATCAATCCATCCATATTTTCCTCAAGTAGTATTCTGGTACACACCTATTGGGTCTACCTCTAAGGTCATTCTGACCCAACCATCCCAATTTTCCCTAAATGGAAATTTTGGTTCAAAACTATTAGGTCAACCTTCAGGTTAACTCTAATCAATCCATCCTATATTTTCCTCAAGGTATGTTTTGGTTCACGCCTTCTGGGTCTGCCTCATGGGGAGTTCTTGTCCATCCATCCAAAATTTTCCACAAGGGGTGTTTAGGTTTACATCTCTTAGGTCCACATCAATGGGAATTATAATCATCTATGGTGTCTCAAGAATACATTAAACTTATACCCATCACGTCCCCACAAGTCATTAACCATGTACGCATATCTAAAAGATGTTTATCTTATTCCCAAATCCATTTATACTAGACATTGCGACATCTCTCTATAGGATGTAAAACATATGACATAATATATAATAAATACTCCATGAAAAATATGGGATAACTAATATGAAAATAATTATAAGTCTTCTAACACTACCATCATTACCTCATTATTGAAATGATATTCCTTGGGATCCATGCCTTAAAATGCCTCGAATGAGATTCCCACCCAATAGGAAGAATACAGGTGACCAATCCAGTCAGTATCCATTCATCCCTAGTGATAACCAATTTGAATAATCTCTTGAACAAATGTCATTGACCTATCAAAATTGAATCAGAATTTTCATACTGATGTGGTGTACTTAACCAGCATCTAAAAATATGTGTCACATGGAATGAGTTCCATGACCATGACATAACACTATGAGGGAGACTCGATCTTGTAGATGATCTCCAAGGAGGAATTAATGGGAAGAGAAAATAATATCCAATTATCTTATTTTGATGAAGGATAATACATCGTCATTGAATGTGATGAAATCCACATTCCATTGGAATGTGGTAATGTGGGGAAAAGAATATGCGAGCTATGGGTAGGATCCAACGAATGTGTCAAAAGAATAAATGGTAAACCCAATGTAAAAACCATTTCCTCGGCATGGTGAATATTATAATTTGAGACATCATTATATATTCATTTTAATATATTCAGATAACTAGTAATAGGTTCCACCATTAAAATCGTTGGATTATAATGGATCTCACTAGAAATTAGGGTAGTAAACATTGGGCATTCTTGGTCTGCGACATTGTTTTCATGGATCTATCTCCTTATTCATGAGATTGGATGATTATGGGGAATTGTTCATTTCCTTCCATGTACCTCTAATGAAAGCTAAATACCCCATTCTTATATGACATCATCCATGGGGAGTCAGCCACCCAGTGCCCATGGGCACTAGGTAAGGAGAACCAATGATGTGGTAATCCCACATGATTGATCTCCCAACATTACTTCCACCACGAATTCAGCTTCAAGGTACCCACGCCCGATATCACCCTCTAAGATAATCTAGATGAGGAGGATTGATAACCTCATTCATTGGTATGAGTGGTAGGGGTTCATTCCCATATGGGATATAGATCACTAAGACCTGGATTCATCAGTTCCTCATGGACACTACAACCCCCAAGGGCTATGTAGGGAAAAACCAACCCCCATTCCCACATATAACATATTCGAGAGCCTCTCCCTATAGTGATCCACTAAATTTATCCCGAATTTTGTTGAGTTGGGGGATGATTGATTCATCTCAGCTATGAATACATACTGAGAGCTATAAAGGATGGATCTCATGAGTCTGTGTCAATGCCCACAACGATCGGTCCCCCATGATGAAGAATAGGTGTAATTTTCCCTATATTCCATCAACCCCAATTTGAACCACCTTATCAGAATATTGAGGGAAATCCCAAGAAATTTTTTTAATAAGGGGAATCGTCTTCTATGACTTCAGGGCCCCTTCCACAAGTGGAATATTCTTCAAGGTCATTGAAATCCCTATAACAGGTGAACAGTTATCTATATTTTCCTAATTGGAATAGAGACCCAATCTACCTCATTGGCAGGCTAGATTGGGTATATTGATCATTGGAACCACTAATGACCATTACAGGCCAACCCCTGATGATGATATATAGTGTGGAGGTCCTCCCCACACCATCACTAACCAAAGTAGAAGTCTTCCCCGTGCATTCAACAACTATTATGGATGTATTCCCTATACTCGTCATCCACAAAATGGATGTCCTCCGCGTGTACACTTCAACCATTTATAGGGTCCTTCTCATGCTCCAACTAATCAGATCACAGGCCCTCCCCATTAAAAATACGTTTGATTCCCTGAAGAACCATCTCTGGGAAGATGGGTGGACAACCATCACCAAAGGGGAAATCCTTGGAAGCATAGAGTCATCATCGACATCATCGATATCTCATACTTCGAGGACACAGATGACTCATTAATGGTGTTTCCTCCCTAGATGCTAGAGTCTAGAGCTAAATCCCCGTAGGAGACGTTTTATATCTTGAAATCTGAAATCTTTAGGATCCTCAGATCCATCCATTTTTATATGTAGGTGGAGGATGTTTTGGCTCCATTCGAGATTTTCTCAGTGCAACCATCCCTATCACCACCATTTTCCCACTTGTCCATACCTATATTAGACATAGGAGAGATGATGTTGATTAGAATGAATCCTCCAAATGATGATCACCTAGTTGATCTACTGATGAACATCACCACCCTAGCACATGAGATAAGGGTGACAAACTAGTCCTTTAAGTATGTGATGATTCAGTTGGTGCTTCCTCTGAGAGATGTTCTAGTGTGTAGTGAATAGTTGAATTTTGCATCAACTCATCTATTAAAAAACCTGCCATATTATTGGTCTACAATGGTGCTACAAAATATTTCCTGGCCAGTTCCAATCGGATTTTGGGCAGACCAAACACAGGGCCCTCCCTCTGAGTATGTGGTCCAATGGGAGGCCCTTACTGCTGATCAGTTGACAGTGGTATTCTGGCACTGAAAAACCCCCTACATTGACATCCTAGAGTCCTTCATTGAGGATCAAACCACGTGTTTCCACTATAATATCTCAGAGATGCTACACCACCTCTAAATACCAATTGGTTTATAACAAAATCTTGGGGTACATTGAGAATATCGATGAGCGGTGAAGAACGGTTGAGTTGTCAACACTCGCAGTGGATCTACACCCTCTATCTCTTATATATTGAATTAATATCCAATAGAGATGTGTCACGAGCCTCATATTTCCCCACGAAATCATTTAATATGTGTCTTCACATGTGAAGATCATAGTATAGGTACATTATGATACACTCAATTTCATCCCTATATTGTGAAAACCTACTTACCTTTTGGTGATGACAGTTCATATCTAGGTATATTTTGTGTAAAAATGGTTATTCCTAAGCTTCTAAGAAATTAGGACACTTCCAATGGGTTTTATTGGGAAAAAATACCCCTTTGGTAGGTGTATCACTAGGTAGACCCTCATACAGGCATCCACATCCTACAGTAAAGGAATCCACTCATCATATGGGATCCCTAATATATATTGCCTTCCAATGACAACATTTAAAAGGGTAAGAATTATTTTTGGACCCTCTAGACCACCAGAGATTGTACTGAATATATAGATATATCCCAATGTGTCATTATTACTTCAGGATCTTAAAGAGAATTAGATTCTCCCCACTAATTACATGATTCATTTGTGAATGGATTATAGTGCAGCCTAATGGGATTTCATTTATCCTACACTAGGGAAGAACCGAGTCCTTTATGTTCAGTTACCCATAGTCTAGATTTTTAGTCCCAACCATCCAGATAGAGCATAGGAAAATTTTTATGGTATGTGACTGAGATATGAGTCACCGAGCCCACATGAGTAGCATGCTTATTCTTCTCATGACACAGATCAATATACTACACAAGTCAATGATCCCTCCAACTAAGTTAATGAGAATATCAATTAGTTGGTGGTTAGTAACCCTTATCATGATAGGTAACCTCACCATGCCGATTTGATATCCACTCTCACTACTCTTCCTGAGGACATGGAGACCTGATATGTGGCGATCCCAACTAATGGTATGTCATACCATTAATGGGTGGAAAACATGTGAGCACTCCCATAAATAGGAAAACATAGATTTTCCCCATTTTTTAGGATGGGTGACCAACTACACAATTGGTTCCACATCATCTCAAGGTGTGTAGCTATGTTGAGAACCCCATAGAAGAAAAAAGATATAATGCTCTTGTGTTTCATCTAGATTTTGGAATGAATCAAATTTTTCTAGTATATCTAGATACCCATATAATCCATCACGTGATGTGAATTCCTTCATAGAAATTTCCTCTACTAGTTCGGCACCACCACCAAAAAAGATTATTACTATCCAATTTAAGTTCAATTGAAATCCTGATGAGTGATTCAAAGATTTTTTTCACAAGGTGGAAATACCTCACATACAAATTTGACATCCCGCAAACCTATGAGTATATGATAAAAATGTTTGTGGGGAACATCAAGGATGAAATGGTCCATAACCTTATCAATCAAATCTTCCCAGGGAGGTTTTGATATTATTTTGATAAATTCATGTATCTGGAGGAATACTTGAATTAGGCTAATCATGTACGCTTGTTTCCTCTTCCATCTCCTCCATGAAGGTATCCCAATGAGGATACTACCTCTATAGTATAGGGAGAGGCTCCTAATCCATAAGAATTGTTATCCTCTTTTCCTGAAGAGGCTTAAGAAGAAAAATAGAACAACCAATCATAGCCTCACCCATAGAAGAACTACCAGGAACCATCACACCATGTTCAGCCACCGATATGTGAAAATGTGCTTCCAAGAAATCATTAGTATACAACCCCATATCAAAGACATCTTCCTACAGTTCTCTTCCATGATAAATGGAAATTGAAAAATTAATTTAAGGAGTTATAGGATCCTATTTATTTCATCTTCACCATAGAAAAATGTATTTTGAAGCTTCTCGAATATAGGAGACCCTAGGAAGATAGACACACTTACTACCCCAACCATTTTACTTAACATTAGATCCTTGGCCATATCATCATGGATTGATCTGTGTTTAAGGATTGGATACAAAACCAAGTGGATAATGGTTTGGTCATGTTTGGAAATTTCTTGTAATATGTGCCAAATGTCTCCACCACTTATACCTATAACAACAGTGAGGTTTCAAGTGAATGTCGGTCGGTTTCCACCAATATGACCTAGAATTGTGATGACTGGATGGCTCGTAGATCAGTCTCTCATGCCCATGGTGTGATTCACATACACTTTTTCAATCCATAACCATCTAATGTAATTTATTATTCCTCATCCACTGCTATTACATCTATATCTTTTCTTCCCAAGTCACAAAAAAGTAATTACTCATAGAACAAGGAAAAAATGAGTCCCCCAATGGTGATGAAGTTGTCTTATACCCTAAGTGTCTTTATACCTCCAAATTTGGGAACCACCCCAATGATTATCTAATTATTAGAAGGCCCATTTTATGATTATAATGAGTTTTCCTCAATGAAAATCATCATGTTTTTAAACCACTTCACAAATTCCAATAATGAGAAATATTAAGAAAATACCAAGAATGTGTTTCCATGATTCCATCGAAGTAGAGTTCAGGGACATGTAAACCGCTAGAATTCCTTTTATAATTCCTAAAATTGATATGTTCATACTATCGAGACCAGGAAATATGATATTAATAAATCTATGTAGGAAAAGTACTGCTACCATGCTCCACTAGTCATGCAGCTAGATCAGACCAAGTTAACTAGCCGATCAGAGCATTCATGATCACATTTTGATTAGCCATGTCTAGAAAGGGATAAGCCTCAATAATCCAATAGCTATATAATATTAGCTCTAATAGATTTATCCAACAGCCTATAGGATATTATATGTACCATCTCGAGCTCAACAGCACAACCGTAGGCATCCATTGTTTCTCCTCCTAAGGAGAATCCCACTATGGGAAAAAATCATGAATTTGTAATCTGAGAATGAAATACATTATAACCTCTCTATAATAACTATATGTCAAATGATAATTTAGTACCTCCATTTTTTTGAGAGAAATTCATGAGTCCCTTGTAGAATCTGTGATAATCCCCTTCCAATTCAAACAAGAGGTAGCTACCGCAATGAAATTTTATATAAAATGGGTTTAGTGAGAGGAATGAAAATACATCATATAATTATCCAAAGAGGTTCAAGAAACCCATGTCAATGGAAAAATATACCCACTATATTTCGTATGACAATTCAATGGCGTGAAGATTTTTCATTGCCTAAAAAACCTGATTTCTGAGATTAACCTCATCCTGACTCAGATACTCTGTAAGCTAGGATGGAACAAAGATGACATTTCTCTCTCATATCTAAATATTCAGATCTATGATAGGAATGATTAGGGTCTTTTTGGAAGGACTCAAATAAAGACACAATTTTGTGGATTAATATGAAGTAATGAATTCATGGTCGTCTCACTAGATACCAACTAAAATGCATTGCTAGGTAGGATCTGGATTCATATTCATTCCAAATTCTCCACTTCATATCATCAATACCTCAAATAATCCCTCAATTTTTGGATAGGGTTAGATCAGGGTGTTACATCACTATTTGAATCCTGTGAATCCAGTTATCTGGAAGTGGGCTATTATAAAAATGAGGGGATGTAATTTTAGACTGAGGAGGTTGCGCATGCAGCTATCACAACTAGTCTGTGGGAAGATATTGATGATAACATCATTCTCATGATCCACTTATTAGTGGACACAAACCTAGAGTTGGGATGTGTTTTTTAAATTTTCTCTGTAAAGGGAATTCATTTCCCGAAAAGATAGGAACACCCATAGACTATCTCTTACACCTACAGAGGACTAGGTTGGGTAGTACCAGAAGCCCCTACATCTATGTGGTAGGAAGATGTAAACACCATGGACACTACTTAATTACACTACATCCTACATCACATAGTAGGGTAGAATCACCCAAATCTAACTCGCCACCATTTCTTTGAAAACAAGAATGAATCATGAGGTCGAAGTCCTAATTGAATTGGCATTACAACCTATATCATCATGATTTTATTAGAGTAGAAGTTCCCCAGTGAGGATTCTATATCTGAATATGTTGGAACCAATTATCCCCCTAAATCATTGATCCTATATAAACCTTCTCTTAAAGATTATCTTACCTCATATAGTGAATAGGATTTGGAATATGCTTCTACCTCATACAAGGAAGGTTTCTCCAACACCATCGATGAGTTGATTTTGGTAATCCTTGGTACCATTGTATATCCAAGGTCAATATTGATCAGGGTAACCATGCCCCCAAAGGTGTATGAAAAATATGTGGATTTCATGAATTATCTTCATGATGTATTTTCATGAAGAAATGATGATATTCTAGGACTAGACTCAAAGGTCTCCATCCACCATATTTTCCTCCCAATGATCCATTTTGGGCTAAATAATCCTCTCAGGAAAATGAAACCCCCTCATGGTGTCATGGATGATGTCGAAGTTGATAATATTATCAAAGAAAACAATATTAGGGAAGTATAGTACCCCAAATGGATAGATAACATTGTCTATGTCAGGAATCAGAATAGGCATATTAGATTCCATATCAACATCCATGACCTCAACTACCATTGTCTAAAGGATTATTTATCCCTTACAATAAAAGAGTTTTCCATCAACACCAAAATTGAGTTTTAGGCCCGGTTTTTTATGGGTGGATATTTTGGGTACAACCATATTCAGATAGACCATGAAGAGGTGGAGGATACCTCCTTTATGGTGTCAAAAGAGACTTTTTTATACCAGGTGATTACCTTTTTCCTAATGAATGTAGTAACCAATTATTAGTGATCCATGATCCACATCATAAAACTGATTCTAGGGATATTGGTTTAATTTTATATGGTCTACATCGGGGTAAAATATCACCATCTCCCAAACCATCTCATAGTCCTTATGAAATGTCCCATATTCCTTAGATCCTAACATTTGAAGATGAACCCCTTGATGTTTTCCTTTAAGGATACCTCTAATAAGTTTCCCTACCTCAACATCAGATACAGTGGAATTACAATTGAATTATAGAATATTAAATTCATTATCTATATTCCTCCGCTAAGAAAAAACTAGGAGATTATATGTCTTAAATTACACTCATCCTATATATATCGATTCATCATGAATCTAGTTGGATGATGTAATCCAATATCTAGGCTCATGAAAAATTAGCTGTAATATATTGGGATGAAGAGTGGTATAACTATTGGAAAATCGGGATATAGCCACGGTCAAGAACCATGGCTATAGGGGTCAAAACCGTGGCTATAACCTATAGCCACGGTTCTAGCTAGCCGTGGCACCTATTGGCGTGGCTATAGATAAAAGTTATAGCCACAGTTTTATTGGTCTATAGCCACGGTTTTAAACTGTGGCTATAACCCCCATATCTATCCACCATGGCAGTTGGGCTATATCCATGGTTGTCCCCCAAGGCAACAAGGTTATAGTCACGGATTATAACCGTGGGTATAGCCCAATAACACCGTGGATATAGCCCCAAAAGTAATTTTCACCTATCGAGATTCGATATTTGTACCATCGCTATGTAGACCAAACACCTTTCCACTACTCCACAGACGTCTTTGTGAATATATATATATATTGTTAAATATATTATTAAAAATTGAGGCTATATCATGTAAACTGTGGCTATAAACCTTCCCGCCATTTTTTCACGGGTTAATTTTTTTCCCGCGCATGTGCGGGAGATCTATTGCCATGTTTTTGATGAACCGTGGCTATAGTTCATGAAAAAAATACCCTATAGCCACGGTTTAACACAAACCGTGGCTATAGATTTTGGAAAAAATCATATAGCCACGGTTTCACTAAACTGTGTCTATAGCCTTTGAAATTAAACCCTATACCCATGGTTTTGTTTAAAACCATGGTTATAGCCTCGTTTTCTTGTAGTGTAGAACACCTTTGAAGAAGTCAAGAAGTATCTGATACAACCTCCAATTCTTATGTCATCCATCACAGAGAAGCATCTAGTCCGTTACATGACCACCTTGGAATAATCCCTAACCGCCCTTATTTCCCATAAAAACAATGAGGTTATGGAAAATATTTTATACTAGCTCAGTCACATGCTCCTCAACGCTGACATTAGATACTCCCATATCAAGAAGAGATGAATTGTGCTGGTTTTCAAAGAATAACTATTGTTACACTATATTAAGAATCATGATTTATAAATGGTTTCTTGATTATACCCACTAATGTATATCATGTATCACCCCATGTTGGCGGGATGACCAGCACACTGGGAAATGATCCTTCAGTAGGTCAACATCAAGTTCATTCTCTTGAAAGATATCAAGGGATAGGAACTGGAAGATGTCATGGCCTCCCATCTTGTCCATGAAGACTTTCCCTTGGGTGTTCATTTCATAGATGTGGAAATACATTCAGTGGATCATTCCATTATTTTTTAGAAGATAATTTTTGATGGTGCCATCCAAAGCCTAAACTATAGAAAACTCAATGATCCCAAGATAAATAGAGGGGGTCTTGGGATCTTCTTCATCAATCCTGTGTAGGATATCCACTCATAATAATTCATATTTTTAGAAGGATATACCAAGAATGAGGTAGAGTATCATTATTTTAACACTAGTCTCAAGATTGATCTCATGATTGATGTACCCCTCTTGCATGTGATTGGAGACTCGGATTTATGAATCAAAAATATAAATGGTGACTGGATCATAAAAAATATAGTCCTTGTTCCCCTACTAGAGTGAACTGTCTCAATGATGACCTAGTTCCCTTCTCAGCCAAAGGTGATTCATGTCCCTCAATATAAGAGTAGCCAAGTAAATTCCTTTTCCAGTTTAGCAGTGTCCCTTGAAGAACCTGACTAGGATGACCAGTTCATTATTGTGATACATCATAGATTCATTACTCTGATTATTCAGATGATGATAAAAACCAACTAGTGAACCAGTTGACCACTGGTGCTTCCATGTTAGGACCCTCAGGTCCCCATTTACAAGAATAAACCATTTATTTTACAACTCCTTTCATTGTGTACCTCCAACATGGTATCCTCTAACAATATTGAGCTGAATGTGTGAGAATCCATCAGCACATAGTGTAGTATACCATCTAGAGCATGAATATCATTGAATAAAATATTTATAGATAACAGTTTAATTAAATTATCCTATGTTACTTTTCCGCCTTCGAGGTGGCGCATTTCGGTTGGTGCAGAAATGGTCCGACAGGGATCATCACCCGTATCTTTTTCTGGAGATGGTTTCCACTAAATTTGACCATTACATTTTTTTCTATCCTACATAATTATTAGTAATATAGTGGTTGGACTAACCCCACGAGTACTGGGAAACTATCCCCTTCGCATTGCGAAGGAGGTTCCACAACCAGATGATCCCAATGGGCGATTGAATAAGTTCATGTAATTGTAAAATCAGTCCTTCTTATATATAACTTTCTAGGATGGTCTCCAACGGGATTATTCATGGAGAAATAAACTAAAAATGTCTCTGGATTCTATGATTCATTGACATTATTTCCAAAGGAAGGCTTTCTTTGATCAATGATTCATCCAATAACACTTATGGACTCCATTTGTCGATTGGATATGAAGTCAGCTTCACTGTACACTTACGTGGGATGATTTTTTCCTTTTCTGGGAATCTCTTATAGATTTAAGTAATTTTCATATGTTCTTGAATCCTTGTTTGATTGATGATGGATGTTTCCATGGGATACCAAATGATTTGTAGGATTATTTTAGTCATGCATAAGTTTGATGGTACATAAGTTATGGTGACTTGAGCCATATAATAAAGTTCTCTAGAGTTTATCATCATCCCAGGGGGTATGGAAGGTGATTGATTTTTGGATTGGACCCATAATAAGGGTTTTCTAAATGTCCTCAAGAGAGTAATTATAACCCACGTAGTTCCGATGCGATGGAGATTATGCATGGATTCTGCACAATTAAGAGGGCATGGTTGCGTGGAATCTTTTGGATGAGCACCCTTTTTGAGCTTGGGACTTCTAGTAGGCATCCTAAATATCCTAATTTTGTTAGAAATTAGAGTTCTCATTGTTGAGATATGTGGGGATTAAGTGTGGAGGCTTCCCATTTGAGGGACATAATTGAGTAGAACCTTTTAAATGGAAACCCTTTTGAGCTCAGGCCTTCTGGTAGGCATCCTATATATCTTGATTTGGTCAGGAATCAGAGTTCACATAGTTTTGATTATTTGGGGCTTATTCAATTATGATTCCCATTTGAGAAAACATGACTGGGTGGACCCTTTTAGATGGGACACCTTTTGAACTCGGACCTTCTAGAATGTGTCCAATGTATCCTATCTTGGTTAGAAATATTATTTCTCATAGTTTATATTCATGTGGATGTTGTAATACTCACAAAACTATAATCCCATGTGATTCATGATCAGTTTGAGAAACAAGAGGATGTGAATGATTCAACAAAGAACATGTTTCCTCCTGTATAGGTGGTAGAGGGAGATCCTGCAATGGAAGAGGTCGAGGTGACCATGAGCAGGAGTACAGAGAAATGAACCCATTAATGTGAGATGACATTAAACTTCAAGAGGATCAACCTCAGAAGATGGGGGATTTAACTCAATGGGAGGGCCCCGGAATATATTCTATGAAGGGGAGGAGTGGCGTCCTCACCAAAGGGGGGAGCGAACATAATACCATTGACTGGCCACTATTCCTCATTAAATAGAAAATCAAGTGATCCCCCTTAATCCCTAGAATGTGGAGGATCAAGTCGGCATCCAAAGGTTGGACTCTAGGTTACCGTGGTAATGTAGACCCACATGCATTCATGAATCCCAAACCGTTGTGGGGAGAGTCTCCGTGACTCTGCATACCATAGGTATGTAAACTCAAAGGGGCGTATTGTTGTGCTAGATGGTCTAACAATACGGGTCCAATGAATTTTGAGGAATCTTTGGCCTAATGTCGGAGTACTTGTTCATAGAGAGATCATGGAGGACTGGACGCTAATGGAAGGGTGAGGTTGGAACTGGAGGAAATAATACCTAAAAATACACCATTCTGCATACTGGTTTCATATGCATGATGGTGGAGGCTCTACATACTATAGTGGTATGCGGGCTGAGGGGACGTCCAAATACCAATGACGTACACGATCAAGTGAATAGTCCACCACATACAATAGTGGTATGTATCCAATCACATAGTTTTAGGTTCCATCCATGTACTCATGCAGTATGTGGTTCCAGGTTTAGTCCACGTAGCGGTACACTATGTGGAGCACCATGTTGGATAAGGGTATGGGGGATCATAATTCATTGGAAATTAATCCATGAGAAGTATTTGTTTCGTAGTTCACTAGATAAGTTTGCAGTTCTATTATTATTATTCAATTCCCCCATTTTATGGTTCGTGGATGGCTAGACCAGCCAAGATAGAGGTTCGCCATTCGTTCTTATTTGAGGAATCAATACAAGAGCCGAAATCTCCTCCAAACACTTTCTTCCAACCATTGTGTCCCCTCCCCACCCCCTTCATCCTTCTTAGATCCTTTTATAGGGAATCGGGGAAATTGTATCTATTGAGAATGAAACACCATTTGTGGAGGCCCATGTGGAGATATCCTGACCCGCATAAGACTCAGTCAACTGAGGTTTGAAAAGTCTTCGGTTCGTGATAAGGGTTTGGGGAACCCGATTGGATTACTTCATCTGTGAACTAATATGTTCATAAAATGGTAGGCGGATAGGCTTCACATGGATGAGTCTTTTGGTGATGCGGTTTGTGGTATGCCTTGTTCGCTAGCCATCGCTCCATGGGCGAGTGGTTTGCAGATCGTTCGACATACCAATTAGTTTGCGATCCATGCGATCTATGAACCCTTCCCAGTGATGGTATGTGGGCTACTTGAAAATCATTGAAAACATGAATTCCTTCAAGTTTTGTATAAAATTTAAAACTCTATTTGAGTCCATAATCCTTGTTAGACTTTTAAGAGTACATTCTTCCTTCTGCAGGGTGACTGTAGGGGTATTTTCATCCCTTGGAAGAATTTTCAGGACCCTACAGAGGCCCCCCATTGGAATGGGGTCCGATCAGAATGAAAAGGGGACTATTCTGATGTAGAATTAGTCCTAAACTAAAATTGTTCATGTTAGAAAAGATATCCCCGATAGGAGGAGGTCACACCTGTATATATGGTCCTAATTCATTTTTCTTTTACCGTTTCTCATGGTGAAAAACATTATTGACATCCCTGGAATAATATGATCTCACATACAGTGCTCCTTGTCAAAGTCATGTTCGTGAAACACTTCGTACGTACACCGATCCGAACATCTCTCTATTTTTCAATCCGCGTTCCATTTTTTGTATTTCACGAAGAGCATTGCATAATTTTAAGACTAAAATCTAGATTATTTGTAGAAGGATGATATGCAGCTGGCATTTCCATAAACCAAACATGCAACTACAAACTGAAATTTAAGAATTAATAACTCGAATATAAAATTTAATCTGCAACATCTAAGAATTATAATAATAAAGAGCTAGGTTCATGGTATCCACCTTCCGGAAACCTTTTTATTCGTCAAAAAATGATATGTGGGCCAACGTATCATAGATGTTTTGTGTACCATGGCTATACATGGTGGAATGTATCAGCGTAAAGTTTTAATAGGTGGGGTTTCTTCTACACATTGTGGTCGTATGTGGTATGATGCCTCTACACACTATACAGTATGCAGGATGTGGATTCCACGTACCATTTTCAGAAATAGTATGCAGATCCTTATGTTGATATATTTTGATTCCTTTATACATTTTTTTCATAGCCTTTATCCATCAATTTTTATTGGGTTGAAATTTATTTAGCTTCTGGATATTCATGTGAAAGTTACAATGGATGCTTCATAGCCTACTACAAACTTCGCTTCTTCTTCTAAGGCTATTATTACATCCCCTCTTTATGTTGCTAATGAATGAACAGAGAATATGGAGGCTTCGGATGAAGAAAAAATTCTGGTCGTTTTATATCACCAATCTCTAACGAATCTACATAAGGTGGGTCAACAAGAGTACCTGGTCTCAGACAGCCTTCCTTTTAATAGGTTTGGTTTATTGTCTGACACCGTGATCTCGAAACCAAATCTAATTGATTATTCTAAAACCTAGATAATCAGTACCTCTATTCTGAAGGCTTTGATTTCTTCAATGGGGAGGTACCTTTAGAGGGATAATACCTCTAGGTCTTTGCAGAAATACACACCTAGAACATTTGATGGGTGAAGAGGAAGTATGACTAGATGGACCACTATTAGTAGAGCATTTCAGGGAGGGAGAAAATAATTGAGCATCATAGTTGGTCATCCCAATGAGACCTTCTCCGGGTGTGTGTGTGGGGGGGGGGCTCCTTTGTCTTAGACTAGGTTTGACCCTTTTGGGTTCCTTAGTGTTGTGAATAATTCAGAACCGAGCTGTAGACTGTTTGGATTGTACAAGGTAGCTTGCATTTATCAGACATACCCTCATCTTCCAAAATCCCGTATTGCACAACTAATAAGTAGGTGGAGTCTAGATACCAATCAATTTGACCCACAGGGAAGTCAGCATCAGTCTTTGGGACATTCGACTGATTTTGGGTATCCCTGTCATCGGGGACATATATAATGAATTTATTCCTCCCCCTTTACATGGTATGACGTGGAACTACCCCCTCCCTTTATCCAAGAAACATTTGTCCATGGAAAAACACTTATTAATGAAATAGATCCCTATCCAAAACAAGACATTTCTTTTGATGACTGGTTCAGCACTTTTGTCAATGATATTGGTCCAGAGCATGATCCACAAAGAACCATAGATTTTCCTTCCAAAACCACCCATAGGTGAGAGGGTTCTTACTATCCCACCCTAGAAGATGTTTTTTTTAGAAATGTAGATAGGGAATCATCCTTAACGTCGATCAGTTATTTCGGTTGGTTGATTTCTTGGCCATATTTCTGAGCGTGTGGCTCTTACCCACGTGAGAATATAGTGGTGTAAGAGAATCAACATTCATCGTGGTCACTCAGTTGGCCACCAAAAAAATGTATTAATTTGGATATCCGAATTTTGGACAAGATATATAGCCTACATGTTCAAATTAGCAAGGGGTGTCACCTTACCAGATGATTGACCCTTTTCATATTCATTTGGACTGGATGGACGCCCTACTAGAGGGATATTAATTCATCAATTTCCTACCAATTCTACATTCCACCCTCTGATCATACCTTCAGAGCACTAGTTGGGTCATACCGGCGACATGGGCTTCACATTAAAATAAAGAGGACAATCTAAAAATAATGAACAATACTTAATGCCTTATATTGATGTTTAAATTTTTTTTCTCTTACTATACTTATTATTCCCTCAGAGGTACTATTACAAATAGTTCATATGAAGAATTCATCATCCAAGGTTACTTATTTTCTCTGCGAGAAGGCATCCTGGTTTCCCATATAATAGGGAGACATATTTCTGAGGGATATGAACCCAGAAAGTTTAGTAGAAAATTAAACTATGTTCATAAGTTGTGTCCCCCTACTCTCAACCGTACTCGTCAGGAGAAGCATTTTATGATAGATTTCCAATTATGGCTAATGTTTACCTGATAGGACACCAAGAGTGAGGAAATACTTCTGGATCATGGGGACTTCATACCCTTCGTTACCAAGAACTATGTTGCGGCCTGGGTTATGTCATATCCCGAGGGCCAATTAGCTGACCTAGTTTCCATTGTGATAACTACCAAGGATTCCAAGGAGAAGGTAACGAAGAAATAAAAGAGAGTTTTTAAACACTCTTGACTTGGAAAAGTACTCAGTTGGCCTCTTGGTTCATCCACCAAGAAATTTTTGAATGATGGGATTGTGACCTCATGGGCGGATGAACAAGTTACTGGAGCTGCTCCTGGGAGTCCATCATCTATTCCTTCCAAGGCTGATTTTCCTGTGTCCTAGAGGCAATGTGACCTTTTAAAAGGTCATCCATCAACCCATGACAAGTCCCCACTTGATTTATGATAGGTCCTCCAGACTATGGAACATTATCTTACTTGAATTGGCTACATGTATGCACCGACGAGCCTTTATTTTGATGAGGATCATGATAGAGTGAGTTTTTATCTTAAGGACCTTGAGACCCTCATTCAATCTCAATGTGGTCTTCATGTGTACTCACATTGGGTAATTACCATGATGTGACCATAATCCATTGATGAGGATGAAAACATCATTGTATTACATATTTTGGATGCTATAGAAAAAGCATCCTACATTCTCCTATAACCACATAAACACTCATCTTATCAAGGTACTGAGTTTGTAGGGACACACCAGATATATTTGTGGTTGTTGAAACCTACTCTGATCTCCAGTACCATCCTTCTACTGTTGTCTATCCCAATTATGAACGCATTTCCAAAGGCTTGGAGAGTCTAAGATGAATTGTGGGTGAGCGCTTTAGATGAATATATATGTATGCTTTTTTAGATATAAAGCTTGGATATTCCGGTTTATGGAGGATCCATCACTCCTACCAATATTTCAGTCGATGAAGATCCTGAGGAGGTGGTGGCTTAATTACATAAAATGTATATGTTTCTTAAGGCTTCTATATACATCCATTAATGGTCAGACCACGTTACATTGATAGAAGTATACCCATAGTTGACAACAGTGGTTGTTCTAGATGAAACCTCTAGACTTAAATTCTTTTATTGAAAATATGCTAAATTTTTTCCCATTTCCTTTTTATTTTTCAGGGACCTAACAGATCTCTGAAAATAGATTTTTACCCATTTTATTCTCCTAGTGGTATTGCAGATCAAGAGTACGCCCCATCCCTGGTAGGGGGTACTGCGGAAGGATCCATCAGAGCTAAGAACATATGAAGGAAGTAATTGTAGACCCTTCTAGGGTTCTTCCTCCTCCAACTCCTCTTGGTGATCTTATTTAGGATCCATCCCCCCAACAGTCAATGAAATGCATGCAAGCCTCTTAGTTTTCCAAGCGTATTCAAAGGGGGATCAAAAATAATTGTCTATTTATATGGTTATTGAACCATGTAACCTTATCTTGTTAACATACTCATACATATATTTACTTTGACATAGGGCCTATAGGTGAAAATAGGAAGACCACTCAGGAATCTACAGTTCACATCTCTTTTATGGTAGAGGAAGGGTCGCCATCTTTTGCGGCTATTCGAAATAGGGATCGCTACTACAAAAACAGGCCAGGGAAGCGCTACGCTTTTATCAGCGCTAACAACATGATGATAAAGGGGGTCTTTATCAGCGTTAGAAAAAAGCGCAAATAAAGGGGCGTGTTTATCATCCCTAAAAAAAGCACTGATAAAGGCCCCCCCTTTATTAGCGCTTTTTTAGTGTTGTTAATGGGGACCGATTTATCAATGCTTTTTTTAACACTAATAAAGTCGGATTTATCTGCGCTTTTCCCTAGCGCTGATATATTTTATGTTTCAAAAAAATTCATGAAAAATAATATATTGTTATATAAGTATAATTATATTGATATAAATATAATATATATATTTTAAATATACATATAAATATACTATTACATTTAATGTATAAAAATTTTAGTGAAATGGATTTAAAATATATTAAAAAAATGTACTTAATTAATAATTTTTTAATTATTATCAATTAAAAATCATTTAATAACAATTTGAGGACACAAAAAAATCAAAAAAAATATTAAAATGTCTAAAATAAGTTGAAAATGTTACTCAAACTTCAAACGACCATAACTTTTGATCTGGATGTCCGTTTGAGCTCTACTGCATATCAAATCGAAGCATATGATGAGATCTACGCACTAGGGATTTAAAAAAAATCCTCTGTCACACTCTTCGAGGCCAAAAAATCCCTATAAGTCCTCCAAAACTGAGTTTTTATTCAGGATACCCTGATTTTTTAACATTCAAACAAGTATAACTTCTGATCCGGATGTCTGTTTGGCCTGTACCACTTATCATTACAAATATTGTTTCATTTTCATAGATCTTACTAGTTGTGGAGTTAAAACAGGATTCTAGATTATATGTTATGGTTTCATTAACATTCTATGGCTTTTCAAAGACACATATATATGTGTTAATTCGTAAATATATATGTGTCTGTGTGGGTGTGTGTTTGTCTATGTGTGTATATGTGTGTTGTATATATGTATATATATATGTATTTATTTATTTACTTATAAACACACAAAAAACATATTTTTCATAAATTTATTTAAAACTAATCTTATATGTTATGGTCGTTTTAACATTCTCTGGTTTTTCAAAGGCAGATATATATATATTTATTCGTAAATATATATGTGTCTATGTACAAGTGTGTCTGTGTGTCTGTGTGTGTTGTATATATATATGTATGTATGTATGTATTTATTTATTTATATTCACACAAAAAAAACACAATTTATCATAAATTTATTTAAAAGTAATCTTATCTGTATATATTAATATACAAATAATTATATGTATAAAAAATTATAACTAAATATATATATATAAATATATTAATATACGAATGAATATATATATACACTAATGTATGAATAAATTTATTTATATTAATATGAATCTATATCAATATATGAATAAATATAACAATATATATATATATATATATCATTAAATAGAGAAAAAAAAATGGAATAGTGGTAACGGTTTATCCATGAAAGGGGGGAGGTCGCGGTTTTGAGTTCAGGTGGAAGCGAAGGGGGTGCGCGTGTATGAGGATGCGTGGGAAGGGCATCACGCGGGATACCTCCTAGCGCTGATAAAGCGGGTGTCAAGCACTGATAAAGACACCAACCATATTATTTAATTGTTTTTATTGTTTTTAATTTTTTTGACCTTTATCAGTACTTTTTAAAATCACTAATAAAGGTGACCCCATATATGATCGTTGAGCTTTACAATGATTTTTTAGCGCTGTTAAAGCTCGTTTTGAGCACTGATATAGGTCGTTTTTGTAGTAGTCAATTTAGGGACATTTGAAGAGACTGGGGGTGTTGATGACCCCTTAGGCCTATCCCTCCCACTTAAACAATCTCTGCCCCAACAATGGAAGGACATCAAGAATTTGAGGGCTCACATGACCATGTTGAGCTGACTCTCTTGGAGAGAGAAACGGTAAATTTTACTATAGGGGTCGAGTCTAGTAGAGAGCCCTTGGCCTTGCTGGATATTGGAGGGGCATTGAATATTGAGGAGCCAATTAACAACAATTGATTGACATTTTTCTCTATAGAGGGAGTCACATCAGATACTGATATTCTACCTACTCATGGTGGATCTGGAGAAGTCATAATCTGGGAGGCTGGTATTCCAAAGCCTGAAAATTTGGAGTGGGTTATCGTGAACATTTTTTGAGTTCTAATAGGGGTTATATATTTTTTTCCCAAGGATTCCAGGACCTGTATCCTTATCTAGACTGAGTGTCCCAACAATCCATATATTAACCAACTAACTTTTGAAGGCCACCTTGAGGGGTATTATATCAGGAAAGCATGGACCTAGGTCACCAGTTATTTTTGTGTATCCACATAGTTCCAATGATGAATTAAAATGTAGAATTACTATTTTTAAGTAGTATTATAGGTGAGGGAATAGAAGGTATTGATGTTTTCTCCCCTCCATCCTCAGAATCAAAACCGCAATCCTTAGAAATCACGGACGACACCCCTACATTGTAATATATTAAAATTAATAGAGACGAGGCTATTGTAGGACCATGAAGTGTTGTAGCTTCCAAATAAAGTCCCTCTCTTGTGACATTCATTCATGACTTCATTTCATCATTGATGATTGATTTTGAGACCGATCGACAAAGACTAGTTGATCCTCATCCCACTTGAAAAAAGTCATGGATGAACATTTGGAGATTAATCTACCAGACTCCACTGCCTAAGAAGCCAGTGAAATTTCCAATGTTACACCACCAATTTTTGGTCCTCAACTTTAGTGGATTTAATTATCATGGAATTTATGATATAGTAAATAAGTTTGTGGTTGTGTGGGAATCAAATAGTGTGCATGAATCTCATCTTTTTGTGGAAGAGTGGACGACTTATCTGGTTTCTATATGGATAATTATCATATATGAGGCTTCCACTATTTTTGGAATGGTTCCAATGTTTCAAAAATAACTCATGAAGAAAGAGTCTTTGGTAGGATAACATGACCAGGACGTGTAGCAAAAAAACCAGAAACAGGAGGGGCTCAAACAAGAGTCGGCCCAGGCTGTAGCTACCATTGAAGAGGGTCGATGACAAATGCATTACGGAGAAAGGAATAGCCTCAAATAAATGAGGGAATTTGAGGCACAAAGAGTGAGTACAGAGTCCAAGACAAAAAATTTATTGAAGCTCCTCTAATTCATTGAGGAGTCTCACCAATTGTTGATGCAACTCTGCGACTCTACCGAACGTCTCTTGTAAAGGTCTTGTCTTTCTTACAAAGAGATTATCCATGTTATGGATGCCCACCATATATTTTTAGGGAATGTGATGGATCTTATTTTCCACAAAAAACATCTTATATTCATTTTTTGTCATTTCAATTGATGATAATAAATCATATAAATATCATCTCAATTAGGTATTAATTTTAAACCATGATTTAAAACAAATAAACATATATAATTAAATCAGGCACTAATTTTTTCCTGAGCCACATGGATCAGTGAGCGTAGTTTTACTATAGCTCAGGTTATATGGAATACCTCCCTATCTTTTATGTATTTTTCATTATTATGCTAATTGTTTCCTCAGTCTTCATGGCATGGGCTTAGCGGGCATAACATGACATTTTAATACGTCACCCTTTACGGGGTTTCTACCTAACAAAATTTATTCATTTTTTTATGGATCAATGTATTTTATTAATTAATGAACTGACAATAAACTAGATAATATATTTTCCTTCTTTGTATTTCCCCTCTGAAATGTATGATGTCTTTTTCATTGGTAGTTCACATTCCTACTAATCAAACTTTTTACTGATGTTCAGGTCGAATAGATTTGAAAAAATTTTAACAGGGCATTGACCTAACTCATCATTGTCAGACAAGAATGTTCTAATATCATTCAAACATGGATTAAGAATTTTTTATGTCCCTGTACTTGTGAATTTTAAACATGTAAGAGGTTCGAGAGACGTTTAGGTGTACGGAAAAAGGAATGGAATATCCTGGGGATAAATTTGCCTTTGATTGATATCCATTTTGTGGGAAACATATGCAGAGCCTCTGGGGCATGATGTGCATATTTAATGAAAGGATTCGACAGGACACTGGACTTCCATCTCATATGTCCTTGGTAGGATTTGAGACACATTGAATTTATTTTAATGTTGGGAGCCATAGTGGGTGGTTGGCCTGAGTAGTGGTGTCTGAAAGCACTAAAGACATTCATATCGGCTGGGAGTAGGAAATTGTTCCCACATGGTTCATACTTACATGAGGTAGATCTAGTGAGTGGTCAGTTCAATAGGAATTCCTTTTTATGTTAGGGTTATTTAGAAAGAAGAATGTATTTAAGTCGTTTTCTTGGAGTATTCCTAATCCGAGGGTGTTAAAGAACACAATTGTAATTTGAGCATGCGAATGTAGGAAAGGAATATCATGGTAATGAATTATCCTTCTATTGATAGCCATTTTGAGGGAAATATATGCAGGGCCTTCGAGGTATGATGTACATAGTCAATCAAAGGTGTCCTCATGACACTGGCATTCCATCTTCGATGGCTATGAAGGATTATGGAGATTGGGATCTTTTTTAATAAGGCATGTGACCTCTAAAAAGTTGTTCACATGAAAACTAAAATGGGAATTTTAACATAACGTTGGTAGGGAACCCCTAAAATTAGTGGGGCACTCTCTTTTTGTATGCATACCAAATTTAGGCATATGAATGGATTATCTTAAGAAACCTCAAAAGTGACCAGAGATGAATCAGGCCCGGATGTTTTGAAATATCAAGGATGTGTGTACGGAGGAAAATATAAAACATGACTTCGAGGCACCTTGAATTAGGAGGGTTAGAAAAAGGCTTGGAATCCATTGGGTATTCTAATATATGAGAGGTAAATCCTAGGAAAAAATTTACCTTTGATTGATTGCTATTTTTTGGGCAACATATGTAGAGCCTCCGGGGCATGATGTGAATAGTCAATCAAAGTCTTTCAGAGGACACTAGACATACATATCTGATGGACTTGGTTGTATTTGAAAAAAATTGAATTTAATTTAACATTGGGAGTTACAATGGCTGGCTGGCCTATGTTCTGTTGTCTAAAAACACTAAGGACATTCATATCGGCATTGAGTATGCAACTGTTCATGGATGGTTAAAACTTGTGTGAGGCAAAGCTTGTGAATGGTCAGTTTAGTTAAAAGAATTTTTTATTTCATGGGTATTCAGAAATAAGATGGTATGTTGGTTTTTATCCTAGAGTTTTCCAAATCCGGGGTGTGGTAGAACATGATAGTCATTTGAGTGTGCAGAAGTAGGAAAGGACGCTCTTGGGAACGGAATTTCCTTTGATTGATGATAATTTTGTGGAAAACATATGAAGATCCTCTGAGGTATTATTTTCATTCACAATTAAAGGTTTCCTTATGACACTAGCCTTCCGTCTCTGATGGATAAAAATAATTATGGAGATTTGGAACTTTCTGAATACAGTATGGGACCTTTGACAAGGGGTGAACCTAAACAGAAAAAGAATAATTTTAACTAAAATTCTTCCGAGAAACCCTGAAATTTTTGGGGGTACTCTATTTTTGTATGCGGTTCCACTTCCATCATATGGATGGAGTATCATAAGAAACCTTAAAAGGGACTAGAGATGAATCAGGACCTCATATTTTGATATATCTAGTATGTGTGTAAGGAGGAAAATGTAAACCATGAATTTGGGGACCCTTGATTTAGGAGGGATGGAATGAGTCTTGGAATCCATCAGGCGTACTGAGATAGGATAAGACTCTCATGGTTTCAAATTTACCTTTAATTTATGTCCATTTTGTGGGAATCATATGCAGATCCTCTAGGGAATGATGTCTATAGTCAATCAAAGGTTTCTGCAGGACAATGGCCTTCCACTAAAAATGCACTTGGAGGATTATAGGGATTGGATATCACTCAGATCATGAAGTTTGGTGGAATAAAAGAGTGTATCCGGACATATTGGGGACATTGGGGATGTGATTTAATCATGGAATCAAGTAAGAAAAACATATATATGACTCATACACAGGGTGAGGAATTCTCTACATATTTTTGGGTACTTGGTAACTTAATGTCACATGTATAGGACATGTGGTTTTTTCTCAAGGAAGGAAACCATGACATGCCTTTTAAGGTCATGCATCTAGAACCAAATTTATAGATTGTTTTTCCCAAACATCACGGTGGATCTCTCGCTATGATTCCTAAGCTCATGTGAGATAATCTCGGTGTGAGAAACAAGGCATTACGAGGATTCTATGTCATTACCTAGGAATAGAAATATCAACACCAGTGGGGACTTTTGGATTAAACCATTTCTATACAATTTAACATCATAAAACAAGGAAAATTTTGGCTTTGTAGTTTAACGTTGTTCGGTGATAACATGATACTATGTGTTTTTGAGTCATGCAGTGAGAACGATTATGTTTTCATAAATATCCTTAACCGCTTTGAGTTAATCACAATAAAGATGCTCTAGAATTCTCTAGATGAGAGTGTTAATAGAAGGTATAAACCATAGTCATGGGGGAAACATGAATCAAGAAAAATGGAATGAGTCTTGGAAGACATTGGTCATACTATGATAGGAGAGGAATATCTTAGGGACAAATTTTCCATGGATTGACAGTGATTTTTGGATGAAACATATGCAGAGCCACCATGGCATGATGTGAATAGTTAAATAAAGGTGTTCATATGACATTGTCCTTCTATCTCAGATGGCCATGTATGATTATATGTATCCTTGTTTTCTTGAGGTATGTGGTTTGAATAATGGAAATGATATTCCTAGGAACAAAAAGAGTACATATACCATGATTAACTGTGATCTACTAGGGCTTCCAAATAGGTCTAAATCATATGTATAGGGGGGGACTAGGATCCTTTGACTTATCACGAGTGAGGTGCATGTGAGGGGTCTCGTAACACCAAGGACTATGATACATGTAAATATTGAAAAAATTTGCATTTTATTATCAAGAGATAATGAATTTTCATGGAATCCTCATACAAGTATGGCCTACTTATGGGAAAAAGGGCATTTTTTTTAAATGGCTGGGCTAGGATGCCAAATCCGAGCGTCACTTCATTTCCTAAGAGGGGAATAATTCAGCCATATGTAGTTCTTAATGTTCCCAAAAAATGTTTGATCGATGTGTAAGGGCATGTGACATCATTTTTTTGATGATGATGGCTTGGCCGGGATGCTGAATCTAGGCATCACTACATATCCAGCAAAGGCGGAATCAAGCCATACATAGTTCTGAAAGTTCCCTATACTAATTTGGCTCAGTCATAGGGGTAGGAGAATCTTCATTCTATCCATTACGTTTTATAGGTCTACTATGTTACCCTGTAGTTTACTTTCATAAGATAATCCTTACCACTAATCCTAAGTTCCTGTGATTTATACTATATGTGAGAAATAGGGGTGGATAAGGGTTTCCCTTACGAATACAGGCAGATATGTGGCATAATGGAGGAATTGTTTTTTGTGGGTGGTTTTCCAAGATTGAGGGTTGAGGAATCACTGCGTATCTTCCAAGGGAAAGAATCAATCCATACGTAGTTCTATGAAAGATCATACATTTTATCATCATGCGATTAGAACGTTTTATGCCATGATGTTTAGTGTTTTACAGCGAGGACATGACCCACTTTTTATGTAATATTTTAGGGATGAGTTCCTCACAGTTTAACATCTTGTGGAAGGGACCACAACACATAGTTTAGGGTCATATATTTTGGAACCTGACTTTTCTTTTTTACTAATAATAATTTAAGTTCATAGAGTTTTGACCATGAGGATAATAGCATACATTTTAAGGTCATGTTGGTTAGGACAACAACTCATATTTTTGGTTCACTGAGTTCGGACAATGACATGGCTTTACTACTACTCATCATTTATGGTCATAGAGTTTAAACCATGAGTCTAATACCATAAATTTTAATGTCATGTTGGGGAGGACAAAAACTCAACGTTTGGGGTTTTAGAGTTTGGAATATGACTTGGCTTTATTACAACACTTAGTTTAAGGCCATATAGATTGTACCATGACATGGCATGTTATAACTCATCATTTTGGGTAATAGAGTTTGGACCATGACTTATGGGTATTATAAATCATCGTTTATGGTAAAAGATCTTAGACCATAACATGGGGGGATGTAAATCATAGTTTATGTTCTAAGAGTTTGGACAGTAACATGGGGGTATTACTACAGGAAATACTTTTCGAGAACTTTTTATTTTTTGGTTCTGTGATGAGTAGAACATCCATTGATATCAGGGCCTATAATCTTTTCTAATATACCCTATGTATGACATACGGTCCGTCACACATTGGTTCATGATTTTGGGTCTTTTTCCGGAGTATCATCAGTGTTTTGAGGACTAACACCATTACTCCTTCGAGGAAAGATCGATGTCGAAACATTTTTTTGAAGGCTCGTGAAATCCGATTTTGGTATATTTCCAAATTGTGTTTAGTGTGAAGAATTTTTTTATCTACTCCAATTCATCAAACCATCTCTCAGATTACTCATCCATTGATAGTTGATCTCAAATGGCCACACGAACTGGTGGAACTTATATTTTGATAGGTAACACCATCTCTGCCAATGTATATTTGTAAGTACAGGGTTTCCTGGGTGGCAGCGCGGTTTTTGGTCTAGTAATCACATAAATATTAAAGGATATTTTTTTCCATGATTTCATATCCTTACCAACCATCTTTTAGAGAATTTTGTACAACGTCTTGTAAAAATCCATTATCTCCCCATTGGTTTCCGCGTGGAAGCAGGATAACAAGTTTTATTTCATTCCATACTCTTATTATAGATTGTCCATCTTAGAATAGTAGTAGTTGGTGTCATTTTTTGTTAGTACTTAATGAGGGACACAAAATATGGAAATGATGTTGGCCTTCACAAAACTAACAATTTTTTCACCCTGACTTCTTTAAGGGGTAAGTATTTGGAATATTTCTAAAAAATAATGGTCTCTATGAGTATGAATTAGAATTATCTGGCTGTGGTAGGAGGATATAGTCCCACAACATCCATCCTCCAGGTAGTGAATGGACATGAGTACTTAGCTGTATGAAGTTAATCTTAGTGTCAGTTTATGAAATTCTGATGAACTTGGCAGGAGTGCTAATTATTGATGAATATGGCACAATCATGTATCATAGTGGACCGGTAATACCCAATCCTTCTAATTTGGTGAGAGAGATTGGTTGATTATTGATGCTCTCCACAAGCTCTAGTGTGCACTTCTTTCATGATGGAATCCATCTCTTGTCCATCAATGAACATTATAAAGACTCTATCAAGACCTCGTTTATAGAGAACCTTTTCATGGTTTACCCCATTGTACATGACAATGATGACTAACCATCTTTAAAAATATTCTCTTCCATCCCTATCTGGTGGGAGTTCCCCATTTCGAAGGTAATTTTCAATGGGTTTCATCCAGCCGGTGGCGTGACCATAAGGCACAAGAACATGACTAATATCATCAATTTCCTCTTTCTTTCTCCAGATGAATGGAAAGACCATATAGTGCTGGGAAATTATAATGATTGTTTCATATTTATCTAGATCGTCCAAGGTTGTGGCTGCATTTTATAAAGCTTTGTCTTGGTCTTTTTTTTTGACCTGGGTTAATAGGTCATAGTTGGTTCTGATGGGAATTATGCCATCAGTTCTTGAACATGGTTTACAAGGGAACTAATACTTTTTTCTTGATGGAATAGTCACCATTAGCCTTTTTAATGACTATCTCTGAATCACACTTTATTTTTAGGTGTTTGTCTTGCACATGAAGTTCCAGGTATAATCCTATAATTAGGGCCCGATATTCTAATTCATTACTTGTACTCCCATCCGGAAGAAGGAATGAGTAAGGAAAGAAGGCCTTTTCATGTGATGGAAGTATAATTCCTAGGCCTTCCTTGTTATGATTGGGATCCTCCATCCTTTTACCTATTGATCATCAGGAAGAACCATCAATGTATATTTCTCATGTATGGGGTTCCTCCTAGATATATAACACTTCTTCATACGGATGTTTGAAATCCAACAGTGCTTTTTCTTCCAAGAGGTGCTCTGCATGGAATTTTGCTAATGCCTAGCCTAGATGGCCTTCTGGGGTATGTACCATATGTAAACCTATTGTAGGATGACCACCCATTTTGATAGACACCCATTTAGCATGGTATGATTGATGAAATATTTTAGAAGATTGTAGTGGCAGACCATTTGGACCTCATGGTGGTGCAGTTAATGACTGAGATTTTAATCCACAATGATTAGGTCTAGGTAGTTCCTTTCAATTTTTGAATACCAAGTTTCAGCATGAATAATTTTTTGGATGAGTTAATAAAGGTTTTTCTCACTGCCGGTATCATTCTTCTATATGAGGAAAGCACCTAATGAACATTTTAGTGTAGTTACGTACAAAATGAGTGGTCTCCACTCAATTGGTTGCATAAACACCAGTGGGATTGAGAGATATATTTTTATATTTTTGAGTGCTTCTTGGAATCATTAATGCACTCATACATAACTTCCTTAATTCTGATCCTGGTGAAAAGTAAACATTTACCATCCATGTTGGATATGAAGCACCAAATGTTTGTGAGGTACCCCTGGAGACCTCTCAACTCGATAAGGTTGTGAGGTGGGGACATTCTAATGATAGATTTTGTCTTCTATGGGTTGCCGTTGATTTCATGATATCATAAAATGAATCAAATTAATTTTCTAGAGGTAATGCCAAAGTCACATTTTAGGGGATTCATCTGTAAACTATGTTGGTGCAATTTATTGAAGACGACTCCAAGATCGGCCATTTAGTTTGAACGCTGTTGGGATTTAACAACCAGGTCATTGACATAACACTAAATGATCATTTCCAAGAGGGTCTCGATGATGCGATGCATGGTGGTTCGAAATGTTGTGCCGATATTATTTAGAACAAAAGGAATCACATTATAACATAACAATCTCTAAGGGAACCTAAAAGTCTTAAATTCGTCATCTCCTCATGCCATTTAGATTTGATTCTATCCGGAATAGTCATCCATGAAAGAGACAGCCACATATCCAGCAATTGCATCAATCAAAAACTCTATAATTGGGATAGGGAAATTTTTTTTGGGAAATTCTGGTTATTTCCCCTAAAGTCCATGTATATTATAATCTATTCGCTCATCTATTTGATAGGGGATATGTTTTCCTATGAGATCAGATATTGGACCTCCTGTATGAAGTGGTAGTTGATCATCTTTTCAACTTTATCCTCTATTTTGGTAGCATGTGTTGGTTGGTTTCATCTAGAAGCCTTCTTATAGACCTGATGATCATCTCGTAAGCCTAAATGAAGAGTGGTGACCTCAGGATCGAGTCCTAGAATTTCTGTGTAATTTCAAGAAAACTCATCTTGATTATTCTTTAGGAACTCTTTCTTCTTGACAAGAAATCAACAATGATCAGAGTGGGATGTGGGTCATTTTTAGTGCCCAGGTTTATCTCCCTATGTTAATCAATTATGGTGGAGACATATTCTTCAAATTTAAGAGGGGAATCCTTGAGGTCTTCTTCCTCTTCTTCATATTATTCATTATTATTTTCCTAATCTTTTTATGGAGAGAGGATTTTTTCTATGAACACTTCAATTTTGGGAAATCATATTTTTTCTTATTGTTTGTGGTAGGTGTAGTTTGAGGTCTTGAGGATGGGCCATGAGCATCTCTGTTAGGTATTTTCCTAACATCATGGTAGTATGTTTTCTTTTCATTGTCTTTGGACATGGTGGATATGGTGGAGAACATACAGGAAATTGAGTCTAAATCCAGACATTAACACGGGCATTCAACTTGGCTGATGGGTAATACATACTCTCCCCCAAGCTACTGGAGGGGGTTGGTGGGTGCCATTTAAAATCCATTCCGGGTAGTAATCCAATATGTGTCATTGGACACGATATATTCTCCATCCAATTCATAGAACCCTTCCAAAATATTATATGACTCATAGGACTCAAACGAAGATTTATCAGGGTGAAATGTCATGTATTTCCATTAGTTCAATATTTGATGCATTACTGGTATGATGATGGAATTTCAGCATTCTGTTGCATCCAAGGCCTCCCTAACAGGACGTTGATGGTTGTAAATTTCAGTACTTCCATGAACATGGAATCCAACATGAGGTATCTAATCTGATTTTTACGCTTGATTCATTCCAAAGATATCTTCTCGCTTTTATCAGATCCCAGCAGAGTTGTATGCAGGGTGTCCAGTGGTATTCATCATAGCCCAGCTAGTGAAGTGTCTGAAATGGGAGGAGGTTAACTCCATAGCTGTTTTCGATGATGATCCTCTAGACATCAATTCCATTTATATTTCTAGGCACATATAATGTTTTGATGAGCCCGTGTATGATGGAGTATTCATCTATGTCTGTGAATGAGATGATTGTGTGACATTCTTTGGGACTGGCCTCCATCCGATAGACTTCACCTGCTACCTCTTCAGCCTAGAATTATCGAGGACTTAATAAGGCATTTATGAGTGCCTCTTTATGATCTATAGATAGACTTAACATGTCCAGTATTGACATATTTGGTGGTACTGAATCCAGCTACATTAGAATATCATACTTTTTCTTTAAATGTCAATGATTCCTGGCTTGAGGTTTATCTTTCATAGAAACTTTAGGGGTTTGAGATTTGGAAGAAGATTGTTCGGCCTATGTGACTGGGGTGGGTGGTGTTGTGGTCCTTTTCGGTTGTGGCCGAACTGGTTCACCCACATGCCTCGGGCAGTTTGATATTTTTTCATCCTCTACTAGATATTCCACGATAGATGGTCTTGTATTTATTCCAATGGGGGAGAAAGAGCATTGTAGTTCTTGTTATGTCTGTTGAAGGGTCCTTCCATGATTTTCCAAAATGTTAATGATTTGACTTCTGATATTGCTAGGAATCTTACTGTTGCCATGATCTTGCCTTCCAAGAAACCTCCAGCCTCTATAGACTCTTCCTATAGCTCTCCATCTGGGCTCAAGGAATTCAAGTTCATGGCCATATTTTCCATCCAAGAAGGGATCCATCAATTGAATGACATTAAATGATCCATATATCATTTCTTGATCCAACATTATTTCTATTTAGCTTTCACCTTCTGATGGTGTCTTTTGGTCGGGTGGTTCTCGTTGTACCATTTGGCAGGATGGTACCCCGTTGTACCAAGTCGGTTGGGATGAAGTCCAAAAGCATCAACACTAACTTTGTCTGTGGTATTAGCTCATATTATTTATTATAATTTCTTACCTTCTTGACTTTATAAGTATGTGGGGTAGAGGATGAAGGATGTGTGGTATTAAAAGAATTTTTGGGAATAGTTGGTTGTTTCAACTGCACCTGGAGGATTCCATGGACTTGGGTGATGGTATTTTAGGCCATCCAATTGTCAAAAAAATTCTACTTCGTACTGGGGAATTTTTTCCATTCATTTTCATCTCTTGAGTCTAAGGTAGAAACATACAACACTTGTGCAGGAAGCAGGCTCAACATGACTTTCCTTGAATACACCGTATTTTTAGGAGATCCATGAAATTAATAATTTCTAGATGGTATGTTTCAGTATCCAGTGACGGGTTCAATAATTTGGTCAGTCGTTTAGACCCACTTCATCGGCTCGATGTGGCTCTGGTAGCTAGAGAAAATTGCAATTCATGGAGGCTACGAAATAGCCATGGACCTGGTCGTCTCGGATCAAGTAAACATTATTTCTTCATTCCTTTAGATAATTTATTTTATCACCCCATTAGTCATGCTTCCAATGTGGGGGTGGTTGTTGGCATCCAGGGGGACCCGTATGGTTTGGTGGGGGCCTCACAACTGTAGGTGGTGCTGAGGGTTTCTTAACCATAATAGAACTCGTTTTATCTTTTCCCTCCCGTTTTCCTTTTGCTGAGGGGGCCACCATGGACTAAGGATTGTCCCTTTTCAAGGAGTATTTTTTCCTTTTGGAAATGGAAGAGAAATTTCTAAACCCACTTGTGTACTTTACCCAGATTAGTGGTTTTCACAAATAATCCCGAAGTATATTGATGCACATAGTGAGAATCTCATTTTAGCAGAGTGACCATTTTACAAAATAAATAAGGCCTTTCCATCTGGAAAAGAATTATGAGACTCTTTCGTTCTCTCATTGGTGGAAGTTCATAAGATCACATAACATCATCTTACGAAGTGTTGAACTGAACTGGAAGAGAAACTATCACTGTAGGTCTTCCCATCATGTGATTAAATTGTATGGCAGGCTAGTATACCATACAGATGCTGATCCCTATTGGGTTTGTATGAAACAACTGATTTTTACTACTTATATCTGCTCCAGAGTGCCTATCATGGGGACAAAATAAGAGGCATAGTGCATTAAATGATGTTCTGGGTCCTCTGAACAATTTAATACTAGGAATAAGGGTTTTCGAAGTTTTGTGGAAGTAGAAAATTGATCACCCAATCAAGGTAGGGTTTACGCTCTAGCAATATTGGAGTGCACCACACCTCTATGTCATCTAGTCAACCTGTTAATTACTCAACGGTGTTCAGGAGTCCTTGATGCATATCCTGTCAGGCTTGATCTTGAGCTAGTGTGGTAGTGTCCAAAACTGGGTGTGATGGTGCTGCTGGAATTTGGGGTGGATACCCATATGGAAATTTCATTTTTGGGTTCTCCTGAATATATTCTAGTTGCCTTCTCAGTATGGGGGAGGACTCGATTTCCTTCTAGGGAAAGGATAAATGGAGCTTCGAGCTTGGATTCTTTCATTGGGATGAGATCCTGTTGAAAGGTAACCTCTTCTAGAAGAACCTGTTGATGTTTTGCGGGGGGAACACACCTGGAAATATAGCTCCCAAGACATAGCTCAACATTAATTCACTCTATCTCTTTTATTTCTTCCTCCTACTTGGAGAACCTTTTCTTGAGACTAAGGGACACATTCTCAAGGGGAGGAGGAGGCAGTTCATAGATGACTATGAATTTATTCTTCTCATTTTTTGGGTTTCATGGGGGAGGAAGCGAATGATTAGCTGAGGGGGTTCCCAGATTTTTGACTGCTATCTTTTTCTGGGTATTCAATCCCTCAAAATCCACATGGGATGCCTCAGGGAGGGAACTATCTTCCTTCAAATTCCCTCCCTCTGTGCCATTTTTTATGAGATCTATGGGGTTTAATTCTACCATGTTAACTCAGACATACTGCATTGGGGTTGGTGTACGTGGTGCCGAATGGTAGGAAGGGTTTTAGTGCCCTTTGTTGAACATTCCCCTTCCAGTCTGAGGTATTCTTCTGGTTTCTTGGTGAAGATTAACCCAATGGGTGCCCTGGTCTGACCTCATAATGCACCTTTTTTAGAGGGTGTGAACCACAAGATGGTGTGGAATGGGTAACCCCCTTTTCAATCATTATTCCTAGACGGTGGAAGAATGACGTATACCATTTGGGGATTTGAGGTAAACATTCCCCTAGCCCTACGGGCTGAGTTTTTTCCATTCTTTTGTTGATGCGCTATAACATGGATTTGTTGATCTTACGGGGGATTTTTTATTAAAAATTCCTCCAACCCTATGGGATAGGGTTGTTCCTACATTGCAGCTGAATCCACTACTATTGCCATATTTTCAATTTCATTTACTCCTTCACGAGTGTGAGTCGACTATGGCATTGGGCCTGCAGAGAGTCTATAGTCTTTTGAATATGTTATCACTATATGCTAGTTGGATTCCCTTAAGTTGGAATCCTACTGGATGATTGTGGTTTCATAACTCATAATATTTTCTATGGCTTGATCTCTTCGGTCATGAAAGGTTTGAGACTTACTCCATCCCAGTTTTTATTGAGTATTTCATATTTCCTGAGCACGGGTTTCATTTTATTGTTGACTTTGGGTGATCACATTGCATGATGTCATTAACAATGGGTATTTCAGGATGGGACGTGGGGTGAAGTATAGTTTTCCATGTTCTACCATTCCCATAATGTGATATCTAGTGGCGGTGTCACCAAAGAGGTGATGCAACTTATGCAGTGAAAGGGGGAAGTCCAGTTCAAGGTATTTCATTCTCCTTTCTTATTATGTCTACCTTGTGGACAGGATGGATTCCTGGTCTATTTGATGGAGAATATCCTTTAACGTTTTTATGTGGTCTACGTACCCTTCGTATGGTAGGAATTATTCTTTCAGCTGACGAAGAGTCGTCCATATGTTATGGTGAAGTTCATGCGTACATTCCCCCAAAGACTCTCCAGGATTGTTTATGTGAGAACTAGTCATAGGCCAATACTTCACTAGTATATTATCCTTATCATGTTTTCTTTTTACAATCAACATATCCTAATATTTTTCTTTTAGAGGATATTCTACTGTATATGCCTAGATCGGCTGATTCTTAATAATTTCCATCCAAGTAATAGGGTGGGTGGGAGACTTATTGATTTGCAGACAGCACACGAGTGGCTCAGAAGAGGAGAATGTCCCCAGGCCATCCTAAGGTTGAGAATTAATTTCAATCATTATAAATGAATTTCCTGATGTGTATGAATCCATTCTGAGCACCTCATCATAGGAGGGATTTCTCACATTTGTTCTGAAAACGGGAGAACTTCCTACTGGTGTGATTTTTGATTGCAGGGAGGACATTACCAATTGATGTTGCAAATGAGATGGATTATATTGCAACATGATTCCTGACTACAGGAGATTTATTTACATAGTATACCCTTCAGAGGACTTTTAGGGTGGTCTAAAAAGAGGGGATAACCTTCTTGCTACAGGGTTTCATCAATAGGAGGACATTCCTGAGGATCGCTATGATGGTGATGAAATCCATCATAGCATTATACCTAGTTGCAGGGAGAATTTCTGTTGTACACATCCTAGGGAAGGCCATCACAATGTACTTAAATTTGGGTTGGACCTTCTTATTGCTTGATGTTATTATGGGGAGGACCATTATAGAAACTGTCATCTCAAGGAGGGAATTCGCAATGACTGTCATCATGGAAAAGAACTACCATCATGACCTGATGTCTGACTACAAAGAGAAGCATATATGTAGTGTATACCCTTGGGAGTACCATCGGGGAAGATGGTAGCAATGGGAGGACCTTCTTGTTGTCTGATATTTTGGTCGAATGGAGGGATACCCTAATGAGAATCTGAAGTTAGTGTCTCATGATCAATCATTCTTGGCCCACATAGTAAGCCCCCATGGGTGATTTATGGAGGACCTTTAGAGATGCTGGTAGTGATATTACTGGGAGGGCCTTCGCAACTACTACTTCCACTTCCATAACTTTGTATTGGAAGGATATGGTCTTGATCCTTTATTGATATATGATTTAGGGCATCAAGAACACTTGCTTTCAGCAGAGCAGGATCATCTATGTGCTCTTAATTTTCCGGGTGGGTAACTGAGCACATATACTATTTCTACTGGCCTTAATATATGATTCCCTCTCTTTATGGGTCCCGTGATGTCAACGGGATACACTAAAAGACATCTTGAGTTTTGGTAGGGATTTATACATGCCCTGGAGAAACCACCATTTTGGACCGGTATCCACCAATTGGAATGGGTATTTATTCCTGATCTGGTAGTCGGGGTATCGCGGTACATTTCGGTTGACCCTCCTGGTTAGAGTAGGGATTCATAACTACTCTGGAGTGACTATCTCATTTTTTGAGCAATCCATTCCATTCAAGGAACCCAGATTGGGTGCCTAATTTCATGCCTTTTCCACCGATGCAATGATATCTTGGCATGATTGGATGATATGGTCTAGAATTGATGTCTAATATTCCATAATTGTTGGGATGGGAAAAGATACATATTTAGATAAAATGGGTATGAAGGAACATTTCGATGTCGGATCAGGATTTTTTTCCTGCTCTGATCCTCCATGAGTTTCCAGTAGATACTGGTAGTTCTCCTATGTCGGGATAGAGCAATGAATCTTACACTGGTTGTCTTCTCTGATTTCCACCGTATTTGACTATTGTTATTCATATTCATGAGTAAGGATTTTCATCAACTCTCTTACCACTATATTAGTCTAACTGTATTTTTATGCATCCGTGTGAATTTGACTCTACTAATATTTTGTTGCTGCCCTATATAGATGGTGGACTAGAAATACCTCAGTATGTGTTTGTGCCAGTGTTTAGCTGGTTGCCTCCCTATTTGGTTAGATTCCTTGAAATTCACCATTAGGTGTTTGTATCTACGTATAGCTGGTTTCCACCCTATTTGGATAGCGAGCTTATTGTGTATTGGCATATATCGGCATCTGTATGTAGTTTTTCTCACTATCTGAACGGTGGGACCAAGAAGAACTAGAAAGAACATGCATGTGCTTGTTTTGTGCCACCCTATTTCTGTGGTGGGAGTGAGTGAAGGGGAATGAGTTTTATGTATTCTCTTTTAATTCCACATTGTTAGTATAGATCAGTTTCTCCTCTGGAACTAGGATAATTGCATGTTCTTGATTATATATTATCCGCCCTTGGCAGGCATCCCGAGAGGCCTGGGTCTCCAGGACATTTATAGTTGCCCTTGACATAAGATCCCCTTCAGCAGGTGGCAGCCTAGTCGTCAGTTTTAAGGGATGACACCCTCTAGAGGGGGACTGTGAGTAGGACCCCTATGCAGTTGAGATGAAGTTTTCAACATCTACTTCATTTGGCTCCGTTAGATATGGGAGGTACTCATTGTAACATTCCATTGAACTAATCCTAAAATGGTTTGGGATGACCACAGGGGTCGTCTTGTGCTGGGGTGCCGGTCGCGGTTGATTGGACAGTTGGTAGACCTTTGCAGACTGAAGGTGATGTCTCGTAGACTCCATCATGTGTAGAGTACCATTTCAGGGGTACTCTTTGATCAGCTTTTTGGAAAACTAGTGTTTAAGATTTTGTGTGGACGAGGCAGTCCTACTCTTCACACGGGCCCCACCCACTATCAAGATCACTGATTTGTGTGTCTGCATTTAATATTAGGATTTCATTTAGATCAATGTTTTCTTTTTGGGAACCTTTAATATACATATATGACATATAGACAACAAAACCTCACCTGAGTATCATTATTTTAAACATTTTCATATTTTGTGATTTAGCATTACCCCTTCCCATTTTTTCTACGGGGTGAAGGGTCATAAGAGGGGTAAAACCACCACCTTGGATAAATATTCACATCAATTTAAACATTTTCGTTCCACCTCTAAGGTGGAAGGTTTCATGAATATCGGGGCGAACAAAATGGGATGACATATAATGTTTTTTTGTCTTCTATCATTGGGGTAGAATCGCCACCTTGGTTAAGGATTCATGTTAGGTTAACCATTTTTGTGTTAACTTTGTGGTGGAACTTTTCATGTGATGCGGAAATTTTCCAATGAGGATCATCACCCGTCTCTTTTTCCAAAGATGGTTTCTTTTCAAGTTCACCATTTATTTTGTTTTGACATGTACTATGTCATTATCCCTTAAAAGGAGGTTGGATTAACCCCATGGGGACTGAGAAATTCCCCCCATTCTCATTGTGAAAGAGATTCCACATTTAGAAGTTCCCAATGAGTGATTTCATGGGGTCAAGTACATGTGCAATCGGTCCACCTTAGATATAAAGTTATCTGATGGTCACCAATAGGTTTATTCATTGATCCAAAAAACACCCAATGGCCCTAGTATCAGTGATTCATGGACCTTCATTCCCAAGGAATGAAGTCATTGACTGATGACTCATCCAATGATACATAAGGAATGCATTAGGAGAGAGGATGGGATTTCAAGCTCATCGCACCCTTCTGGGGGAATATTGTGGCATGTTCCAGGACTCTCTTATAAGTTTATGTCATGTTAAAAAGATTATCAATAAATGGTTCATTCATTAAGAGTGTGTACACAATCTACCCTTCATTTTCGGTATCGTAGTAGGCATGCATATATGTGATGATACAGAGGTGATACTAACTTGAGCCATATAATAAGGATATCTGGAGTTTATCATCATCCATGGTGTGTATAGTGACTTGGTGTTAGGATCAAACCCATAAGAAATGTTTCATACGTATCCTTGTGGGAGGAATCAGAACCCATGTAGTTCAGATGTGCTGGGGCTTATGCATGTAAACATCCCATTTGAGGGAGCACAGTTCGGTGGACCATTTTGGATTGGAACACTTTTTGAGATCCGACCTTCTCGTAGACATCTTATGTATCCTGATTTGGTCAGGAATCAGAGTTCTCATAGTTCATATGTGGGGGGATTCAACTTGTAAGATTCCCATTTGAGGGACATGATTGGGTGGGCCCTTTTGGATGGGGACCCTTTTGTGATAGGGCCTTCTGGTAGGCATCCTATGTTTTATGATTTGGTCGGGAATCAGTTTTCTCATAGTTTATATTTATTGGGGCCTACGTATGGAGGCTTCCCATTTGTGAAAATAGGATTGGGTGGTCCCTTTTGGATGAGAACCCTTTTGTGACCGGTCCTTCTAGTAGGCATCATACATATCGTAGTTTGGTCAGAAATGCGAGTTCTCATAGTTTAGATTCATGTGGATGTTGTAATCATCAAAAAACACTAAGACCACATGTGTTATGATTAGTGTGAGAAACAAGATGATGTAAAAAATTCAATAAATCACATGTTACTCTCCTATTGGTGGGATATGGAGAGCCCATGACATAATAGAAAGGGGTGACCATTAATGAGGGCACAGAGCAAAGATTATTTTAATGTGAGATGACATTAATGGTCATGCGGCCTAACCTCAGATGATTGGGGACATAACTCAGTGCGAGGCCACAAAATATTTTCTGGGAAGGGGAGGAGCATCATCCTTGCCCAAGGGGGAGCAAGCATAACCCCTTCACCTGATTAATATTCCACATTGAATAGAAAAGAAAGTGATCACCCTTAATCCCTAAAATGGGGAGGTTCATGTGGGTATTCCATGGTTGGACTCTAGGTTACCATGGGAATGTATACCCATAGGAATTATCGATTATCTAACCCTTATTTGTAGTGCCTTCATGACTCCGCTTACCATAGGTATGTAGACTCAAAGGGGAGAACTAATGTAGCCAATGGTCAGATCATATGGGTCTGGTGGATTTGGAGGAGGCATTGGCCTGATTCCGGAGGACTGGTTTGTGGGGGGATCATGGAGTAATGGATGATAATGGAAGGGTGAGGTTGGAACTGGAATAAAGAATACCCGAAAATATCCCATTATGTGTACTGGTTTCTTATGAAGGATGGGGGAGGCTCCACAAACCATAGTGGTATGTGGGAAGAGGGTTTATCCATGTAATGATGTGGTATGTGAACATGGGTATATTCCACCATGTACCATAGTGGTATGTGGCCCATCATGATGTTTTGTGTTCCATCCATGTACGGATGCCTTATGAAACACCGAGTTTAGTCAGTGTAGCAGTACACTACGCGTAGCACCATATGGATGGAGCGGCCCAGGGATCATCGTTCACTGGAAATTAATCCATGAGAAGTATGTAGTGCATTGTTCACCAGACAGGTTTATAGTTATATTATTATTATTTAATTCCGTCATTTTATGGTTCATGGATGGTTGTACCTATGGAGAGAGAGACTCACAATTCGGGTTTCACTGAGGAATAACGACGGAAGATGGAATATCCCCAGAACACATTCTTCCATCCTCTGATTCCCCTCCCCATCCACCATAATCCCTCTTCGATTCTCATTGTATTGATAATTGGGGAAATTGTATCTATTGGGAACGTGGAACCGTCTGTGGAGTCCCATGAAGAGATAGAATAACCCATAAAAGACTTAGTTAAATGTGGTTTTCATAAGGCTTCAGTTCAATATAATGGTTCACAGAAACCTGCCAGCTTTCTTCATCCGTGAACTTATTTGTTTCTGGAACAGTACACAGATGGTCTTCAGAATAATTATTCTTATGGTGACACATTTTGCAGTATTCCATGTTCTCTAGCCACCGCTCTGTGGGCCAGAAGTTCATGGATCATTCCATGTACCTATTGGACCACGATCCAGGCAATCTTTGAACCCTTCTCGATGATTGTACATGGGCCACTTGAATATCCTTGAAAACTTTAATTCCTTTCTGTTAATTCTGAAATTTTCAACTTTATTTTAGTCCATTCACCTTCTTAATCATGTATGATTACTTTCTTCTTTCTAAAGAGTGATTTTAGTGGTATTTTCATCCCTTTGGGAAATTTATATGGCCTTAGAGTTTCATCTGAGGATATGAGATTCCCTATGTTATGCATTAAGTCCATCTCAGAAGCTTCATTACCCATTAGGTAGGATTGGTTTTCTCCCTCCAAATTGTGATACTGGGCTATTTCTGGACCACCATGGTCTATGAATGCATTGATTTATCTTTGAGGTGTCACACGTGTCAGATCCATGGTAACTTTTTATATCATCCACTGGATCCCCTCCACACCACCATGTATTATTGGGCCCTTATAGTATGTTGTATCAATGATGAGGTCTCTCATCCACCAGCGACAACTCAGCAATGCAGGTTCATTTTGACCACAATTAATTTCTTCTCCAAAGCGAAGAAGTGATTCCACTTATGAGATTCAAGTCCTAACCCATGATTGAACTTGTGATCCCCCACTTCATCTAATTAATTGGAACCCGCCAGACCATTATCACTAATAGTGGATCCATCTTTTGGGCTGCTAATATTTATATATTATACACCAAGTATAGTATCATATTCAACCATACTTATTTCTATCATGCATAAGAATATAGATAGATTGAGGAATTTAGTAAGACCCTCTCTAATATTATGAAAAATATAGTGGAAAAAAACAATAAGGGTTGGTCTATAAAACACCCCAATGCTATATGGGATTATCAGATAAGAACCCATAAATTCCACCCAAGCGACCCTCTATTCTATGGTGTATAGAACATAGGTAGTCTTTCCCATTAAGGTTCATCTTCCATCACCTAAAATAGCTATCTATTACTAGAAGATTACAGAAACAATTGTAAAATTACATATAAATAATCTGGAAGCTATCAATGATAACTAGCTCCAAAACTAGAACAATCAAGAGAGGGGTAGAAATAATATAGAAAGAGAACTCAACAACATGATTTAACTATTATCATTCCTCTAGGGTGATAAAGTTCTTTCTCTACAAATTACAATGATACCTATGAAAAAGCATCTTATTTTTTATCCTACGTTGGAAATACCATATATCATTCATGAGTTTTATTCCAATGGTTCATACTGATAGATCACCAAGAACGAATTGCGTATCACTTATTTAACATATGATATGATTCTGAAGTAGTAATTTCTATGATGGAATCATCGGTCTAAGCATCTTGACTTTAAATTATACATGGTCCCTCTTGAAAAGTTTTGGTGTGGAATTATTCATACATAGAACTCATTCACATCAATTTTTTCATAATTCCACACTACATGTGTCTATTTGAGGAGGTCATTCCCATTGGCCCATTATCTATGACCTTAAACTAAGAGTCACATTGGTCAAAACAATATGACCTTAAAATAAGAGTCGCTTTGGTTCAAAATATATGATTTTATACTAAGATCCCATTTGGTCCAAACTCTATGCCCTTAAACTAAGATCTCATCATCCAAACCCTGCAACATTACACTTTGTGATCATGGTCCAAACTATATGACAATAGACAAGAAATTTAATTCTAATAATCATGATTGCAAACTATATGCATGTCTCATAAGGAGAATGTGGTGTGGTGATGGACCTCCATGGGAGTCATTCAAGTCAGGTTTTTTCAAACTGCCACGATTCATATATCAGTTTTAAGATCCCGTATAGTCTGATTTTAATGACATTAAACCGAAATGTCTGACATCATCAACGCACGACGTTAAGTATTTACTATACAACATATATATATATGGGATGCCTCCTACTAAATGATGAATCTTACAATGTTTCAAATCTTTATTCCTCATAGGAAAATTATGGGATGTTCAAAAAAGATAAAATCCTGTCCCAAACATGGGATGCCACCATGATAATCATAGGATGATTAATATTTCCTCACTTGAGAGGATAAACCCGTACAGTTTCAATATTGTACCAAATCATGTTTCGATAATTATATGTGGATCGATTCTGGTCCTTATGGGGTATGCAGGGATACCTAGACTTCTCATCTATAGGCCACGCTACAAAATCATTAACTCTCCATTCCCTTCACCTTGGATACAATCCAGAAACTATTACCATAAACAATATTAATATCATCTAGACGTATGTATGGGGTATTTTAGCCTCAATGGCTCTATTCAACTTAGGTTTTAACTCATGTGTGCCATGCTTAAACCCTTAGAATGAACGTTCCATTCTTATTCAAAGAAACATGACTTTAAAAAATTTACTATAGTCTAGATTGTATGACCTTAAACAATGTGTTCCACCTTATAAAAATAGATATGGATCGATTTCAATCCATATGGGTTACATAGGGATGTCCATGCTTCTCATATTTGTGTCTAGCCGCAAATTCATCAAATACCTTGACCCCTTGGCCCAATCATGGTCCAATATTTAGAAACATAAACTAAATTCTATATTCTTGTCCATGTTATAAGATATTACACTATTTTCAACACCTGGGATCAAATATAACTTTCTGATACACCACCTTGGTGTTCCCAAACAAATTATGCTGAGTAATATTGTTTTGTTAGACCCACATGGGTATTCATCAATAAATTTACACAATTAAAATCATTAAAATTTTTTATTTCCTTCATCCTTAAAATCCAAACATACCCCAAATAGAGATGTTACCTAGGAAAAATAGAGAAAAATCCATCTTAGTTCATCTCCCTGATGGGTATTTCGAAACAAATGGAAGGTACTATGTTTAAAACTAGATTAGCAGTGGATCACGCATTTGCTCGCCCCATTCTTAGCCATTACAGTTATGGATCAGTTGTCTCAAAATTGGTCAATAGTCAAAACCTTCCCATTTTCCCCCCATTATCCAGGCCTTGAAAGGCTTGACTTACCTCCCTTCCACCTTCTAATGTCTTGGTAAAATTTTAACACCCTAGATGTCACCCATCTGTGCATCTGCACATGTTAAGTGCAACTGCATATTTATAATTATCTAAAATATATTTAAAATTATATGTAAAATTAAAATATTATATTTTTATCAATATAACTATATCTATATATTTAAATATTAATATATATATTTTAATGATTTTTTTTGGAAGTAGACCATTTATCAGCGCTTTAAAAAAAAGCGCTGATAAAACCCCCCTTTATCAGCACCACTAAAAAAGCCCTGATAAAGGGGTACCCTTTAAAAATGCTAAAAAAGATCTATTAAAGGGGGGTACCTTTATCAATGCTATGAAAAATTGATGATAAAGGGTTATGTTTATCAAAGTTTTTTTTGTAGCGTTGATAAAGGTGCCCTTTATCAGTGCATTTTTTGGCGTTGATGAAGGTACCCCTTTATCTGTGATTTTTCGTTAGCACTGATAAAGGTCGGCACTGGCCTTGCCTGCTTTTGTGGTAGTGGAAGGTTCAGCACACCCTGTGACTAGGGTCACATGTTGTGTGTTACCTATCTGACACTCGAAACCCATGCCGTTGTTTATCCGGTCCACAGTGCGTGCTCATCGGGATACACGCCGTGTAATGCCGAAATTTACAGAAATTATGCTTCTCACTGGTGTGCCTTTCATGGTGTTCGGTTCTTTGATTTTCTCATCTGATCACCCTAAATCTCCAGATTCTAGGTCACCCCAACACCGTAAAGCAGTTTCTGTTGTTTTCAGACCTCTGATCGGCTCTGAAAATGCATGTTAATCCACCCATGTAATGAATTTTTGAAGATAAGTATCTCCCAATCCAACCAGATTCATCATCCTCCATCATTGTCGCACCTCCGTTGGCCATTGCGATGTTGGATTATCATGATGGGATCGTTGCGTCGCAAAAAGGATATGCATCGATCCATTGTTCGCCGCCCCGCGAAGAACGTGAAGAATGCAATGAAAAGAAGAAGAAATATAGTAAAAAAATATGAGGAACGAACCAATGCATTCATTCATCACAATGTTGATCCACTCCCATTAGAAGGATTAAACATGTCGAATCAAAATGATTATCCAAAAATAATCACAATTAAAATTTCCGAATCAAACCACGAATGAATCAAGAAAATATCACCCTCCCGAAAGAATGCATGATCCGTGGATCAACATGTTCATGGTTGATCCGTGTTCATTGTTAAATCTAAATACAAGGAAATAATAATTGAAATAACAACCCCCACCTCGATTCATTTGAAGAACGATCGCCGCGTCTTGTTCGTCGGCGAGGCTCGTCGGATCCGAGATGCGTCATTGTCGTCCGCCAACGGGTTCTCCTCCAAATCTCTAAGAGTCTCTCTCCCAATTTCACAGTTTTATGTGGCTAACCCTGTAAACGTTCTATAAGAAAGTATTTAAAAAGGGAGGAATTAGGTTTCTATGCAAAAAGCAAACTTTTAAATAAAATAAATTATAAATTTAATTCATTTCCATTAAATGTCCAAAAAGTAACTCTCATAGATGACACGTACAGATCGAAGTTAGGACATTACTAATGTAAAGTCGCTACTCTAAACACAATAGTTCTCTCAGATTTCTGATCTAAGCATCTGTTTAAAATATATTCCACTTTTTAGTAAAACCATTCGTGCGTTCTATTTAAAGTTTCAATTTATTTAAAACATTTATTCTAGGCACTCAGGGACTCGGAATCGCATGCTGTCAAAATTTATGGTCTCATAATAATTCCATATAATATATAAAAATAATACATAGAAAATGAGAGACATTACAGTGATGCATCTGAATAAGAGACGATTCTAACCTATATCAAACTAGTATGCCCTATATAACAAATTTGGGATGAACAAATGTTAAAATTCTCAGCACATGATGTTTAATGCAACCTTTCCCTTTTGTAAATTTAGGATGCCTCATATCCATGTATTGAATTATTCAATACTCTCATCTAATATGGTATCCCTTTAATGGAATCGGTCTTCTACCATGTCATGTTTCATGGTTCATTCCTCATGACCATAATCATTATTTATGTGGTCCCATGAGATTTATTTGTAGCATTATGTTACCTTTTATGTCCCACCTTTCACGTCGAGTATCATTTTTAGTTTCGTGATCTTTATTTTTTGACACAACCACTTTGTCCAAGAATTTATACCATAAAATACAAGAAATCGTTCCAACCCCTATGAACATCATCTAAAAGTATTTTTTCATGCAACATGTCATTAAATTCTATGTGAACCTCAATAGATACTATTTTTTGATGTAGGGTTTCCCCATTTTTTATCCTTACTTTTCCATCACATTCATGGAAAGGTGGGAATCATTAACATTGATTCTATATGTCCACTTTTTCAAGATACTAAACTATGATTCTACCCCATTTAGTGAACATGATATTCCCTCTTGGCCAGACATGAGAAGGAAATAATGGTCATCTCAGTGTATAATCCTCACGTACCACATCCATTTCATGTGATGTTATACTTTGAGTTGTATCTTGATCACATGATGTTAAAATATACAATGAATCATCCTAACCATGTGACATTAAAATGTGTTATTATTATCCTAATTTGATGACATAAAACTAAAAGTAATCCAAGGCCTTTGTGGGATAGGTCCTCTCCTATGGTGTCAGTAATCTACGGCATCAATCATATTTCATGTCTATCACTAGGAATTTTAGATGACACTCCTACTGGAATTTGAGATTGATTTTTAAGACTAATATAAACACACCAGTGTTCTTTAGACCATGGTGGAGTAATTACGATTGTGTAATAATCCATTCAGGCATTCCATCACTTCAATTCCAGTTCTCGCATGTCCCTCATTTAGATCCTCTTCCTCACTCGTGTTAAAAGGGATGCGAAGGGAATGGTGTCTAGAAAATTCCCACCTATCATCCTGGCCCACTTTCCCAATGTACGTTGGATGAAATTCTGAACCAATATCTATGTTTCGAATAGGATCATTGGTCAATAATTCTTTATATATTTCCATTATAGGCTAAGAGTTAGGGATGATGTGATTTGAATATAGTGAATAGTAATCCTTAATCAGAAATTCATCATCCTTTTGTTCTTGGTTTCAGGAATTTTTAATCAATCTCTCCATTACCCTTTATTTGGGTAGAATTCAGTTCCACTCGTTTTACCCCATTTGTGCATTATAGAAAATTGGAAAATAAATTCAAATGTTATGATAGCCTCAATTTATATTCACATCCTCTATCATCCTGAACACTTGCAATGGTCAATCAACAATATAATACCTAAAGAGTTTGATGATTATCAACACAGTCTCATACACATGATCAATCACTCCGCTATCCCTAGTTTTTCACACTAAGAATAACTCACATTATCTTAGGGATTTGACATTGGTTATTTCAAAAATATGATTAGAGTGTGATAATGAAGCAAATAAACATGTTTAGACATGTAAAAAATAATCAAGAATATGTTTTAGAGGGTTTTCCATATATTAGGGACTCTCCTTTGAAAACATTTCCACTATGGCCCTGGCGCAGTATTCTAGTGCTCATGTTCATTAATCCTTTGCATATAGGCCTCTAGGACCTATTTTCACCTCACAATGTATACATTATCCTCATGGTCCCTAGATAATATATCATTGTCTATAATATACTAGTGGTTCTTCATATCCTGACAATCTACCACCAGGGAGATCGCCTCTACCACCATGGCCTTGTCCACTACCAATAGAGCCTTTAGACTATTGATGATCTCAAGTTGGGTAGTAATAACAAATGCATGATCCTATTATATCCCCTCTATGTATGTGGTCACATAAACTAATTATAGTAGTGCCTTGGAGCCCTCATCCCGATGCTTCTTCCAGGACATGTCAATCACTTTTCATTCCTCATGTTCCCACCCAACTAGAATGTCTCGATCCAATTAATGAAGGTAGTTTTAATTGACCCCATTTGCCCATAGGTTGACCATATAGTGTCATAGATACCCAATATGGTTGTATTTTCACATATCTAGACGTGAGTGAAGATGTTCTCTATGTTTCTCCATGGCCTGTGATAGACTATCTGATTATCCTCAGCAATGTCCATACTTGAATTCTAAAACTATTCAAGTGGCGTGGGCTCATATGGGGGGAATAATAATAATATTTAATCATGTAGATAATATATATGTATGTGTTTATGTGTGAGAATATGTATATCCACTCCTATAAATACGACCTTATCAGCCTCTCCACATGTTGGCAATGCCTCTACCACCCCTGATGTCACTTTTGAGGTTGACACAACAAGCCCAAATCCCTATAATACTAATAAAACTAATGAAAATTATAGGGATGTAAACGGTAGTTTGGCCTCCCCTATCACATTTTCTCCCAACACATTTGTTTCCTCTTCAATCACAACTTCCACTCCAACCGCCTCAATTTGCGTCTCTATAAGAGGCTCAGCCTCAAGAGTCTCTTCAATGATCCCTATTTTAAGAACTGTCTCGATCACCTCTATTGAGGGAATGGTATCAAAAATCTTTTTAATTTTCATCTATATGGTTAATTCAACCACCATGGTCCCATCATCCATTTTTTATGGAAGATAATCATATACTATCTCCACCTTAGTCTCTGTGGCCAGAAATATGAGTGTCCATGTTGATGGATAATCTTAACTTTCAATCAAAATTCCATTAAAAAAGTATCATTTATGAATATAAATTCCTAAAAAATAATCAAATGTGAGAAGGAGGAATAATATTATGTGAATGGTACAAAACAGAATGGATTTCTAGGAGGATCATAGAAAATCACTCTTGTAATGGTATTCCCCTCATAGTGGTCACCTCTGAAACCGTCACTTATTTGATTGATGGTTGACCGACCATGGATGTACGATTAAGAAGGGTACCCACACACACCCCCTAAATGGATTGAGGATCTATCACCCTCAGCATGAGGACTTTCATAGAATTATCCTTCTTCAATGCTTGCAGATTCTAGTATGTTTAAAATAAGGGATCAGGTGATGAAATTAAGAGTTGAACGATGTTCGATAGCATGAAAAGATAAATCCATTTACCTAGTCAATAGTAGAATGTCTATCTCATTTTGAGACCTTATAGGAATCACTCCCACTTATTTCTTTTGATTATGCACCCTTATCCACACCCGTAGCATCACTACCCATAACAGCTACTAGAGGGGGAATACTCCCTTAGTATCATCCTCACCCAATCTGTAAAGCTATGTGTGATACCCCAAGAGAAGATCACGTCATCCAGATCTACCATATAATGCATTGATTTGGAATTTGGAGAGAAAAAACCTACCCTCACATGGCCCAATCTGGTGATGAATATCTAATTGGTGATGAGATATTTCCACATCCTCTATGTTATAATGAGATACATTCGATGTTCCTAGGTATCCAAGGCCTAGAGAAACAGAACATCCCTGTAAATATTCAGGGGGAAAATCATTTATGTGTCCCTTATATGAGAACACTTTGAATCACCCCAGAGGGCTAACCTTCTTCGTGCTTTAACATGACCATGAGTGTTGTGCCCGCTGTTTCTCCTCTCCCTGTAGCTCCTTCCATTGTGAGCACATGAACTGTAGGACTCGCTACTTCTTCCCTTTAGACTAGTGTCTATTATTCAATGAATCCTTATAAAAATCACTCATCTGTCACATCAGAATTGAATGGACAACCCTTCAATATCTTGGGTGGCCTTCTGCCTCTATATATACCTATGATATATGCTTTCCCACATTTTTTCATATTGATGAATGAAACCATATGCATCATTAGATGGAAGAAATATTTTCTAAATATATCCATCCTCACACATAACGATGCACTGAATCTATGTCATTGTTGATGTATAGAACTCTTGTTTCACTTCCATGTATATCTTCTTTGTTATCCTATGTGAGAACCTGATCAATCTTGCTAACCGATGCAGGTTTTATATTTTATAGATCATATTATAGTCACCCCTCCCCACAAGTATCCCACCTAATATGTCTAGGTGGTATGATCTCTAATCGATGGTCCTTGTGCCCTTACCAATCACCATCTGAAATAGAAGAGGTAATGGATGAAATATTAAGTAATCTTGCATCCTAATGTTCTCCATAAGTTCCACTAAACCAAAATTGAAAGGGTGAATCCCTATGATATTCAAAATTTGAAGATGGAAGTATTTCGAGGAGGAGAAATGGGGTTTGGGTAATCATATCCCCCCATGCGTGAGACCACCCATCTATATAGGAAATGTAAGGGCCCAGACACATACAGTGGCATCTTCCCTGATCTTATGTGATGAATTACCTTATTAATCATCACTATTACAGGGAAAATAAGGTTTACATGCTAGCCCATCTCTAGCATCACCTCCATTATACAATCTCTCATCCACACCCCTATATGTTCATCCCTGAGTGGAAGCATCAAGTTATAGACGAGTGATGTGATGTGTCCAGTTATCCTAACCACATGAAGAGGTTCAAGATTGATTATGTATCCCCATATATACTATTGTATTGTCCCTATGATTATCCTATAAGATACCTCACTACTATGTTTGAATCCTCTAGGAAATATCCATATCCTCATCAACAAATTCATCATTAGGTCTTCCTCTTTGAGAACCACCTCCTCTAATAGAACAATAATGATGTTCCAAAATAACTACTTGAATAGAAATTCCATTATATATGGATTCTCCTCACTGGTTTCGTGTACTAGATCCAGCAGCGCCTTTGCTAAAGTTGGCAGCTATTTTTGTTCCCCCTAACATTCTCCACATGGAGAAATTCATGATACATCACCCAAGGAATCGCGATCCCAACGATCTAATGAAGGTCCCAAAGTCTGACACTGACCTCTCCATAATGAAAATGGAATGTGTTGGTCCCAATGACCACCTTATCAAAAACATGGTCATGAATTCATTAGGTCGGTAAACATGGAACTAAAAAGCCCATGCTACATCCTAAATCCCCTCTTTCTTTATCTTTCATTGAAAATCAGTGCATGATGTGCACAGACAGTAGGAAAAATTCCACTCATCAGTTATGTTTCCACCATAGTTTGAGTCCCTATAATCATTACATCCATTTAGTGGATCCCCAAATCATCCTTGAGGATATTATCATACATTGATGGGGGTTTTTCATCCTCCAGCTTCTTTTTGTCAACATTGTTGACGTGATTATTGTGTCAATATGATATGATGGGTGTGTGGACCTTTCTGATGTGACATGAAGAATCCATGTTCCAATGGTACTTCCCTATAATACCTCTATACTAGTAGGTTGGTTATTCCCTTCTCACCACTCGAATGTAGATGTAATTCCTAAACCATAATTCATAAAGTAATATCCTTCTAAATAGCGAGTACTTCTATTGAGACTCTGTTAGTAATGGTAGAAGTGATTCATGGTATGAGGCACTTTGAATGCTCTTCCCATCATGATGTTACCCTATATATATCCCCACAAAGAATCATAAGCATTGACTCCCTAGGAGACCATTTGATTCAAGAATTTGATGATCATTTGAGTCTTTTTCATTAAGTTCATTCATAAAGATAATTCACATTGCTCTGAATAACATAGGTATCTTTGTAAAGATATGGTTTGGGGTATCTAGTTTACAGAGAATCATCCACATATAAAAATTTTATATGTATTTTTTGCTATGAAGAGTTTAGGGAGCGTAGTTTTTGGATGTGTTGAGATTTATCAAAAGAGATCAATAAGATTTTATTCGCATGAAAGTATAGTGGTTTTCACAGGCCCCTCCACTATTTATAGGTGTATCGATTCTTGGACTTCATGATGGTCTTCATGATAGCAGTCTTCAGGAACACACATCATGAGTGAGCATCATGAGTATGCTTCACGAAAGGGAGTTTTTTGTTAATTTTTGGTTATTCTCCCTTAGAATACGAACCTTGTAAATTTTCATGTAGGATCCCATTATGAACATGGATTTATTGGTGTAGAGATATGTTTCATAGGAATAGTATAAGAATTTACATCCGTTGAAAAGAAAATCCTGGAAAAAATTACCTCAAATTCCATCATAATGGCCTGATTTGTGAAGACCTCCTCCTTTGAAAACAATGAAAGATTTAAAATCCCCATGGAAGAATGTATCATTTTTTACTACATGATGAGTTTCTAGTAAAAATATATAGAGATAGTTTTTGAGCCATGGATCACTTCATGAACCAATGATGCGTTGAATGTAGTCTTCGGAAATCCTACATTAGGACTCACAGAGAAGCACTCTTTTGTAAATCCCCCAGACTCTCCTTGAGCACTTCAAATATTTTCGAAACCCCATTTCATATATATAAACCTTCATTTAGATATTTTAGGGAAGGTTACCGACCTTTTTGCATTAATACTATGATCGATTTGTGAACCTCATGATCACTGCAACCCAAATGAACTGAATCACCCATGGTATCTAGGATTACCAAAAAACATTATTTGTGTTCATAAGATCCTACATGTAATGTTTAGATTACTTTAGCAAAATTATATTCTCTTACCAAGGGAATAAGTCCCCCAGAGGATCCTGAGGATTCATGATGAATTTAACCTACTTAAAGAACCCATCTCTTTAAACAAGACTTCCTTCTGGGGAAGGATCACACTATTTTGTGAAGCCTACTACTTTACAAAGCCCATGACCATTTCAAACCACCTGAGATTCATGAGGAACCACTATTAAAGTCCCAATGATTTTAAAAATTCCTCCACATGGAATTTCCATGGTCCCTACCTTATAATTCTTCTCCTTCATGATGTTTGACTGGCCAGGACACCCACACCCACTCAAGATCATTGTAGCTATAACTCAAGTTCCCATGTGACCTATGACACCCACTACTCTTTCCTCCCAATTTATCAGAAGTGGGTCTTGGGACTCCCACTGACCATTTTCTTCTAAACACTAGTAATATAACTCCTATTTCTTCTCACCATAGGTACTGTAACATGGACCTCCGGACTGGACACTCCTCTAATCATTATACCCTATTATGAAAAAAGACATTCCCCACCCATAGGTGCACTACTGGTGGTCATCTATTCCCATGGGGTGAGCAGTGAGTCCCCCCATGTATGAGAAACATGATTGAAAATAACATAGTTCTTTCATCCTAGTCATAAAATGTTAAACTATATCACAACATCCCCAGCACATGATGTGGAATTTTATCCTTACATTGTGTGGTAAGAATAAGATACTTCATATATGAGTGGTATGTGATTATCTATAACAGTATGTCTTGTGTACCACTCACATGGAATGAGATCCTACAGGGATCCCACATTGTGTAAACCACCCAATAATTTTGGTAAGAGGCGACACTCTTGATACTCTTCTCCAACCTAGTTTGTATCCTAGAGTTGATTTGAATAACCTTATTACTAAAATAAAAGAGGAGACGGGTTCAATAGCTCTCCCTCCACCTATCCATTTAGTCCCCAACATCTATATGCCAATGGAATAAGATGATATTGTGATATTCAGATCCACTACCTCCTCTTGTTTCTCACACCGATCACGACTCATGTAGGTAAATATGTTAGTGATGATCATGACATCAAAACAAACCCAAACCTCCTAATGGGCCTCCTATTTGAGCTGACACCTGACCACACTCACTAAAATAGTACTACTATATAGTGTAATTCCAAAAATCATTCCAACACATTAAACACGATATATTCCCAATAAATAATCACCAAATTTTCCACCTATTTGGTATAATCCCCAACCATCCCACTCCTCTGGGAATAATCTTGATAGTAAGCCCCAACTCATTAGAAAATATATCATATTTGATTCCTATGTAACTTGGATTTGAGGAATCCATTATAATGTACAATCCCAATATCCATATTCACCCTAATTTTCTACGGGCCACATCCTTAGTAATATCATGACCCTAACCATAGATCACATATCCTTAGGGTCCATCTGGACACCTAATTGTACGTTCCATAACAAATAGTGACCAGACCTCTCCCACCTGAGATTCATTAATGAAATACATTAAAAAATATAGGTCCATCTAATCCAATGAAAATAAAATTTTGAATATAAATATATGGGTTTTGATCCCTTTTTTTAAACAGATTACATATAATGCCTCCTTGAGGTTCAATCCCAACCAATAGTAAACCTATGTGCAACAACATATGGTTATACCACCCTGGTCTATCTCAAGAGGAATTATGATCAATAACACTTGATCTGTCTAATGAGATGATCAGCTCCACCCATCCAATATTTTCATAAAGGGGTATAATGGTTCAGACCATCCTATGTCCATCACAAGGGGTGTTCTGATCCATTCATCCCATAATTTCCCCAAGGGGTGTTGTCATTCACACATCCCATTTTTGCCTCATGAAAAATTTAGAGCCACCCATCTCTAGTTTTTCTCAATGTTTGTTCTAGATTACACCTATAAGTTCCACCTAAAATGGAATTGTAATTAGTCCATCCATTATTTTCCTCAATGGGTGTTTTAGTTCACACATATTAGGCCAACCTCAGGGGGAATTCTGATCACCCATCATGTCCCCATATGAAATTAAACCAGAACTTATCATATCCCCATAAGACATTATCCTCATTCCCATATATATAATAAATTAACCTTGTGCGTCAATCTATCTCAATCATACGTTCTGATCAGTTCCCACCGGATGCAGAACATGTGACACAATCCATAAGTCATAATCCATGGAAAACATGGGATGCATAAGGTATAGATAATTGGAAGGCATACACCTCTAGCGTCATTACCTCATGATTGACATAATAAGCCTTGGGTTCCAAACCATAAGGTTCCTCACATGAGGTTCCCTCCTAAGAGAAATAATACATGTGATCAATGTTCCCAATATCCAAACATTCCAAATGATTCCCATCATAAATACTCTCTTGACCAAAGTTTGTTTCCATATGAAGATAGAATTAGAATTTCCAAACAGAGGAAGTGTAATTAATTTGCAGCTACAATGATATGGCGCTAGAAATTAGGTCCATGAACATGACTTAACTTTATGTGGCATTCCCATACTAGGCGACGATCTCCAATAAAAAACCATGGTTGGAGGAACTGACATCCTATCATCCCATTTCAATCAAGGATTATACATTTTCATTGAATGTGGCGAATGATTACCTCCTTTTCAATGTAGTAATATGGGGCAACATAGATTCATAATGTCTGTGGTAACCAAAAAAGCATTAGGAAAACATCACCACCACTTCCCATCATAGTCACCACATTTTAGAACCACATCTCATCGTATATTATGCACACACTATAACCATACCTCACAATCTTATTTAAAATATTTCTTATTTACTATTTAATATTTAAAAATTGAATTTCATCAAATGTATTTCTATAATTTTGGAGGTAGTTTTCACAAAATCAAGAATTTCCATGAAAAAACAATTTATTAAAAAGAAATATATTCACATTAGATTAAATTAAAATTTATGTAAAAGATTTTAAATTAAGGGTTCCACAATAACATAATCTACAACATACACAAATTCTCCAAAGGCTATGATTTTCATCAAGAAACCAATTCTGGATAATATTTTATATAATATCACATATAAGTGAAATCATGTGAGAAGTCTATTTCTAGGAAAACAAATATTAATTATATTTCTATTATAATACCTTTCTTCTTAGAAGATAATATTTTGATTAAATAATTTAACAAAAAATTGATAGTGGGGATAATAATTCTTTTTCAAATTCAATAATAATTTATAGGGAATAAAATTTATTCAACTAAAAGAATACATATATAATACATGAAAAACTCCCCCATTCCCTTCAATAATAATAATACAATTTATTATCTTAATCAATCTAGTGAAAACAATCCACCCAAGAGACTAAAATCATGATCCCTCCCATATATACAACTAGAATTAAAAATAAAGATCCCATACATGGTACTTGAAGAATGTACTACCCAAAGGAATGT